>JARFIW010001130.1:1200000-2400000 GCA_036346225.1 Platerodrilus igneus
TTTTAATGTGCATCCAGAATTAAAGTCCTTGTAGATGCCTACTAATTAATATAACAATATATGCAGACCTGAGTCTGAGTACAAAGGAGCATCTCCCACCCTTTACGTTAATTAACCAGGTTCGTCTAATTGAGCTCAAAGACATACCCAAATTTTCATCATAATCCAGAACATAAATACTAAATACCCTTTCTACTTAAACAAGAAAATTTCACCTTAAAATTAAAAATTTGTTGTTAGTACAATTTCACTACTGTCCATTTTAAGTAAATCAATTATAAAGTTATTCAACACACACCAAAACATCAAAATCGAACAACAAAGCATAAGTTACCTGAAGGTTAATGCACTCGTGGCCCCAATGTATATCGTCCTCTGTTAATCACACCAATCCAACTGGGTTATGTTTAGGTCCTCGTATTGCTGGTCGTCTTTAAAATTTTCTACACCACCATTCATCTAAAGTTGTTTCAGTGCTTTTCCGGAACTCATTTGTGTATATCCGAAGCTTGTTTTGTGGATCCAGACACGTTTACAAATCATTTAATTATTAACACCCCGAAAAATAGCAAAGAAATTCATACTTCTTTCACAAATATACGCCAAAACTGCCTACTTTTGTGTATTCATTTGTCGTTGCAAATTTGACTAATTGGTACAGTGATACTAGACTTTATTACCTCGTATCTTCTTTTCTAAATGCACTAAATTACATTCATTGTAGCACGTAAAGAACAAACTGTTTTAAATCACCAAAATATACGAGCAAACTGTTTAAATTAATCTATCACAATCGGAAAACTAAAAAGCACTGTTTAACGCATTGAATCAAATCGAAAATCTAAGAGAGCCCCACTCCTATCAACACGGGTTTATATATTCGCTTGCCCGTGCGTCGCTTTTGTCCCCAAAACGGACAGTTTCTAGAATTTCGTATACTATGTTCCCATCTCGACCGCCTGTGCGTCGGTTCTTATTCAATTTGAACTCGCACCAGTTAAATCTCAGAAATTTCGACACGACTCGCAACGTCTGGGAATAACTAATTAATTTTTATACAGAAATGTTATTTTTACCTCTCAAGTTTGCCTCTTATTTTCAACCAATCGCAACCCAGTGACGTTGCTCAACTCACGCCTTTTACTATATGTGTCTCTGTCTTGCGCATATTATCTGTCTCTATCTACCCTGTTCCGAGTGGTACAAATTTATATTCTTTAGTATCGGTTATTTTCAATCCACGTGGGCTTGTGAAATAACCCACCTTATTAGCATTTCCCGTAAATATTAAGCAACGGTTTCTCCAACATTCTCTGTAACCATTTGTTATCTGCAAATTTTACGCAGAACATAAAACATTTAAAAATACGCAGGTGTTCAAACATAATACTTCTACGATCTGAATATTATTGGGTTTTTACTAGCTTTTATACATATTATATGTTACTAATGGTTCAATTAACTTCAATTAAAAATAATACCCTTTAATTTTTAGTGACTCCTAATCAAATATTAATTATTATCTGTACATTTTGTTTAATACCGGTTACTTAAAATTGAGTTAATTAATATAAATTTTGCACGTAATTTCCATTTGTTTCTTTACTCGGAATAATTAAATTACACGTAGAGCATTTTAATACTGCTTCTTTTTATAGAAGGCGTCTTGTAAATAATTTAAATCTCTTCTTTTTAATGAAACGACTGAATTTTTATGCTTCACGGTTTTAATAACGCGTACCTTTTCCCAAAGCTTCTACACGGTGATTAAAATTATTTGATGTGATTATTTAATTTTCTACCCTGGTCTAAATATGAGTAATATATACATGCCTACAAGAATATTGTTAATAAATAGCATTGGAATACTAAAATGGTACACTGCCCCTTTCCAAAAAGCCTCACATTTAATGACCGCCGATGCTGGTTATGGATGGTTTTATTAAATATGAATCCGTATATTTTAGTATCTAATGTTTTTTATATTCTAAGTAGTAAAGATTAAATGTGTAAGAATACATATGAAAATGCACTCAACATTTATTTGAACAGGCTGCCTTTCTTCATAATACAATTGTATACAATTATTTATAGTAATCAGTTTGGTTTAGAACAAGATCTGATAAATTTCTAAACGCATTCCTTAAGTTAGGTTTCGAAGCAACCTAATAATTAAAAACTAACAACAAAATCTTTTAGGTGAATTTTTACTAATTTTTATTACTTAATTTATCTACTGCAAAACTTTTGAAACCGAAAGCAGACCGCTAATTATACAACCTCTGGGATAGAATTAGAGACTGCGGTAAAATAAACGGTTTGCTAATTTTGCACAAAAATTCCTTTGTAACAAAATGTAGTGAACTTTAAATACGGAAGTATGGAAGCTTACTTGGAATTTTATGTTCAACTACTCTAAAAACACACGGAGAAAAACACGTATATTTGTTTTATTATAAGCAAAAGGGAACTTTACATGTCATTTCAACATTTTAAAAACACTTCACAAACACGCTTCGCATTTGAAAAATATTTCAAATTAGAACGGTCTCATAGCGACAAACAGATCGGTGATGCGGTTTTATGTTTCAGAAGTTAGCGTCTCCGGGTCTTTAACGATTTCCCAACCAAAGCTTTCCGGAATGTTGTTGCTCATCCAGAAATATGGGTTAAAACCCACTCTTCAATGAAGTGGTATGCGGCTCTCTTAAATTAGATGACAAATATAAGTTTTGCCTTGTTAGTTGTGAATTTTATAAATTGCGTATTTTGGAGCGGAATAAACACGTCTAAATTATACAAATATGTTAGCGTTTAAACGTTATATTTTGAAATTGGTTGTGGAGTGGTTCAATAAAGCCAAAACTTTAAGCTCTTCTAATCGAAAGGCCGCTGGCATCTTTAACCTTTTCATTATATTTCTGCCGTAAAATTAAATATAATAAAAAGTCTGAACCACACTCTATTTTAAACTAAATACGTATTTTAGTAACTTAGTTGTCTACATGAATAATAATAACATGTTAAAGGACTTTAAGAGCATTTAAGGTTGTACAGAAATCTTTCTAACGATATCTTCCTCACCACATGGACCGAATTTATTCCTTCAGGCGTAATTACTGATATTCTTGCTTTAAGCATTAAGAATACTATCCTTGCCAGGACGCAACGAGTTGAATAATAGCAAAATTAAATTTATTGACTACTTCAGATGAAGAACGTATTACTAGACTTCAAAGCTATGACGACCTCGTGCTTAAAATATATATTCGCGGCATATTATTTCACATTTAAACCAATGTTAGACTTCGCAATACTAGTAGTTTAGAGTAAGTTATGGAATTAGTTAATGAAGAAGAAAATTTCTTATGTCAAACACAGAGAAACAATAACTTAAATTAAAAATCAAGTTTGAACCATTTCAAGAATGACATCCGGTAGGTATTCAAGTCATTCTAACAATCTACTCAGAGAGAATTTAAACAATTTCAATCATGTCTCAACACCCATCCTTCATATTCGCAAATTCTAACTCTAAAACTTCTTTTCCAAAGCACAAACTCAAACAAAGTTAACACGCCTGTAAACTGTCAAGAAACACTTTATCCAAATTCTCATTTTAATAACAGGTTTGGTATGCAGAATACGTCACTTAATAAGTAACAAAACAGTCAAAGCTTATCCTAAAGATTCGTTTAATGTCACACAAATTATACGCCAACGTTTAATAAAGAAGATCCGATGGACACGTCTTGCAAAAATACAACTATTAAGCACCAGTTATAATCGCAAAGGACATGTAATCAAAATGTAAGTAGGTAAGATTGAAATAACCTTTACTTTATAGAAGGTAGGAACGAGTATAATACTGCAACTATAATGCTTGTAGTGATGGCAACGAACCCATTCATTCCTCGAAGACATTTGACACGTTCCAAATACGGCCCCTACACAACACCGGTAGAAATAATATTCAGTTTTTGGATACTGCGAGCTATGAAATCGCCACATTAGGCTATTTAATAAAACTAGAATTAAAAATTGTTAATAAAGTATGCTATTAGAGTTAACTTAAATTAATTTTAGGTTCATATTATTTTACGTTATCAAGTATTCCAATAACGCATAAATAGAATTACCAGAAGATGGGCATATTTAATTTTAAGCAACAATTACTTTGAACGTAACGCTTTAACAAATTTTAGATTTTATTAATTATATTTAAGAATTAATGGTAGGCATACGTATAACAACAGAGTTGCAATCAACGCCTATTTTCGTTTCAAAGAAATAGTTACCTATTGTTTTCTATTTAAATAGGTAAGAAGATTTTGCTGCAGTTTATCAATTATGAATAACACTTTATTATACTAAATAGATTGTTTTAATACAAAAAAAGATTTGCCACCTGCATACAGGTTCATACTAACTCACGTGGGAGTTCGATGGAATGCAGTTTCATTAGATTGTAATA
This sequence comes from Platerodrilus igneus, assembly GCA_036346225.1. NCBI lineage: Eukaryota > Metazoa > Arthropoda > Insecta > Coleoptera > Lycidae > Platerodrilus > Platerodrilus igneus. The sequence continues at coordinate 1,204,475 of JARFIW010001130.1, forward strand.
CAATGTATTCCTTTTTAATATGTTTTAGCTGATAGTACGAACCTCATTTATATAAAAGACGACGTTTGCGCGCGCAAGTGACTTAGTTTAAATTTTACTTCAAATTTAGTTCAGATTAGACATAAAAGTTAGTTTAGTTGAAAATGAGTTGATTATAATTAATTAATGTAAAAGTGAAATTTATGTTTAAGCTACCGTATTCGTTGCTGCTGTACCGAGAAACGAACGAAATTAAAGATTTTATTACAATTTAAATTAAAATTGGAATATATCTTAAACAATAAATTGAACAAATTTTTGATTTTGAACTTTGAAATATGTTGTAGTAAGTGGAAATAAGAATACCGAAACGAATAAACGTATAATAAAGGGTATAATTAAGGGACAAAAATTTAATTCGTGTGTGAGAATATACATTATAATGATAATGATGTAAATCCTAGCCAGCAAAATTTTCTAGAAGTTGTGCCTCAAAAAGCGAGAAATAATAGTTAATACACGTATACACATTCAAGGAAAATTGTTATTCCTGAAATTAATGCTACGTTGTTAGTCAATACCGGTAATACTCGTAGTTTAGTTGATCCCGATATAGTACACAGAACTCCATTTAATTGAAGCTTTTAAATATTCGGACAACACCAAATACCACCTTCCACGCATACCACTTTTACATGTCTTTAAGGTAAAAGAGTATTACAAATTTTTCTCTTGGGGTTTAGTAATAACATTCAAAGTGAATTGGAATTGATTGGCAGTTAAATCTTAATCATAAACAACTGAGGTGTATATAAACTTCTGTAATAAAAATCAATTTTGACAGTTGCTCTCTCTCTCTCTCTCTCTCTCTCTCTCTCTCTCTCTCTCTCTCTCTCTCTCTCTTCGCACTCTCTCTCTCCCTCTCTCTCCCCTTCTTTGCTACTAAACCTCCGAAGAAGAATATGTTATCTGTCCTGAACGGTATGTAATATATTATAAATCTTTAGAGTTTCTTAAAAATATTCCTATAGGGATAATGGCGATTAGACCAATTTTATATCGTTACCCAAAGGCCCATCATTAAAGCAAATGATGGTAAGATATATGCAGATATAATTTTAGTTCTTTTGTAGAAACGTGGAAATATCTTCCTAACACGAACTGGTTTTAGGATCTTGCTTTATATTAAATTTTTCTTTGGTCTTCTCTAATATGCTGTTTGTTAGAGGGACTAATAGTTGATGCGATGAAATAATTAAAAAAAAATCATCTTTTGTGGAATTAAATTTATACATTACCTCTCTCCTGCGCCCGGACGTGAACTACAAAGGTTTTAAGTATCTTGCTATTGGTAATCTTGGCCAGCTGTACTTCTTTGCTGCAAGAACCGTTGGTGACTCTGTACACCATGTGCCTGTGAATACAGATAAGTAACAAATTTTTACGATGTAGTTATCTTTACTGTGAAAGCGATGGTTTTGATTCACCGATTTTATAAATGGAGAGAAGTAGATTCGTGACTTTTCAAATTAGTTGTGCTGAAAGTTACATTATTAAAATAATGCAAGTTTGTAGTTACATATACATCTAATAAAAAATTTTTCTAAATGAAGTAAGTTAACAGACTGTTTGTAAAACCAAAGGATACATGAAACGGTTGGTTAATGAAGTAATATAAAAAGTTAGATATATCTAACGTTGCAAATGTTTGCCGGTTCAGGATTATCTTAAAATTAGTACCACCGTTACCTTTATACAAAATATGCTTCAGCTCACTTTATCTGTTAAACATGTGTTTTTGCTATGAAATTTAGATTTAACTTTAAGAATGAAAGAACATATGGCCTTAAGCCTACAAGTATTTAATTAAAAAATAATATGATCAGAAAAACTTTGTGATTTGCTACTGTATTTGACTTATGTGTAAAGTTAATATTTTTATCTTCTAAACAAATTATTACATTTTAAACTGTAGTTTTCCTTGCGTGTCTGTTTGTTCTCCCTATTCTTGGATCTGCCACTGCGTGCTGTTGGCTAGTACCTTTGGATTGTTTTCAGTTGAGTTCACCTCTTGATTGTAGAGTACCATTTTGCCAAACACCCATTTAATGCTTAGAACAATCCTCCGTTTTAGTGCTCTTACGCGTAGATCCAAACCAATGTTTTTATGCAAATTTAGATCGATGTATATCTAAATTCGCATTTATTTGCAAATTTAGATTTATGTACCAATCTAGATTTATGTACCAATTTAGATGTGCTAATCTAGATTTTTCCCAGGGCCTAAATTATAAATATTAAAATTATGTTAAATTAATAAGCTTTCACTTACGTTTTTCAGTTAACGGCAAAACTTCTCTCGTGTATTTTCACTATTACTTTGTAACGTGTCATTTATGCCTCGTAACAATTTGCTTTCAGAAACGTAATTTGTTCATGTTGCATAAGGTTAAATGTTATAATTTGGCGACGGGTTGCAAGATACTACCATGTCGTTATTTAGTTTAGTTGTTATGTCGAATGTGAAATCGTTCTTAAAAAGCTTGGTTTAAATTAATTATTGCTTTATTTTATTCAAGTGGACTAAAACAATGTTATTAAATAACATTGATTCAGACAACGATAATCAAATACACCTTGACTGTATTGATTATCTGAATATTGAACTTTGTTAGTGCCGACCTTCAACGAGGAATTTATTTGTTAGGTTCAACCATATATTATAACCCGATACCATTTGTTCTTATCAACAAGATATAAAATGTATTATACACATTACATCGATCTTGTTAGGTGCAGCATATACTTTGTGCAAGTCTTAGAGGAGGCACGCCCTATTGTAATTTTCATGGAGTGGTCCTGAAAATAAAGTTAATTATACAAATTAGTTTGGGGCACCCTTTTCTCATCCAGGAGAATTTTATAAAGAGTATTAGAGAAATTTCCTGGCTTAAGAAATTTATTTTGTAGAAGACATTTAGCACTTGGTGAGTACTTAGTTACCAGTAAGGATTGAAATCTAAAATATAAAACTTTTTAGCATTATCGATTATTGGTCGTGTGACTTGTCGGGGTTAAAAATAATTGGGTTGATTATTATAAAGTGGAACCACTTAGGAGAGTGTAAGTAATTGCAGCAATAACCTTCAAATTTTAATTTGTGTGTACAGGGTTCTTTGGTACGCAGTATTCTTTCGGTACGGAATATTCTTTATGCGTGGGAAATTCTTTATTTCTGTTGGGAATCATATGGAGCATCTTGTCCAACGTTGTATCTGGTGATACAAGATCAGACTCATCTTGCAGCTAACTGGTTTGGTCGTTGAGGACGCAATCCAGCAGACTTGGACATCTGGCACTTTTATCACAGGTTTTTATTGTTTGTCTATTTAAATGTTTTTGTGCATATTGTGCATGTTTAATTAATTTGTTTTGGGGAATGTACTATAGTACCAAAATATATATACTTTAATGATTAATTGAGTAAAACAGGGTTTAGAGAATTTATATTTTATATGATATTCACTTACAATATTAAATTACATATTTACTTGTATGCAGTAAGGTCTAGCTTTCAGCAGATGCTTGGACCACTCTCTTTTTTATAACAATATTATAACCTGATACCGGGGTTGCAAACCGGATTGACAGATTGCCTAACATACAAGGAAAGTGCACTACCCTGAATAATAATAATCATATCTGCATTAATCTTGATTAATATATTCATAGTGTGGTACAAGTACTCCTGAATAATTTCTCTGCTCTCTGTAAATATATTTTAGTGTTAATTAAATGTGATTTTGGGCTCAAGCCAAGTTGATTGGTAGTGTAAATATTTTTTGTGAGCATATATATATATTGATTCATGAATATAGGTATAATAATTTGGTATATAATTGTGTTTTGATTGAATCGGATCTACTTGAACATTTATAGTATCAGGGACAATTAAGTTTGATTGCAGAGACCAAGTTGTTCTCTCTTAAGGTATGGTGTTTAGTGGCCTTTTACTGCAATTGGCGCCCCTCTTATTTTCAGCGGTAACCATCAACTACCCACGGCCCACTACTGTTGCTAGTTCGGAAATTGCACCATATTCTACGCTAACCGTTCAGGGATGATATCCTTTGAGACTCCTAAATTGATCGGAGCGAACTAACGAATATACCAAACTTTAATTTTATTTCGTATACTTATTAGCGAGTGCCTGAAGTATACGTTACAAAATTTTGACGCCCAACCTAGGGACTCGATGACGTTACAAAATTTTTGATGTGGTTTACACAAAATTTTGACGCTCAATTTTGCCATATATACTTATGTTTGTATATATCGAACAGGACTTTGATTAAAATTTACTACGGTTTAGTTCATTAATTTTTAGTATAAAATTATAATTGATATATTGTTATTCCGTAATTATTTAAAATGGATCCATACAGGTTGTTAAAAGTTGAATTGCTTTATGAATTTCAAGCTCGAGGAATTAAAGTTTCGCTAGCCACTACTAGTGCTGAGTTACGTTCTCAATTAAAATTAATTTTAGACGAAGAACCTTTCGGAGAGTTGGTGACCGCAAAATCTTTTGATCCCGATATTAAGTTAGAAATTAAAACTTGTGAAGGAAAACTTACAGATTTAGAGGAAGAAGTTAATAAATTTTCTGGTACAAATCCTAAGAGAATTGTTACAAAATTAAAACATCTATTAGGACGTTTATCTCGTTTAGAGTTGGCAGAAGAGGAGAGTGATTTAGAAAGTGCAATTGGGGCACAGCTTGGTAGATTGAATAAAATTGATTTGTGGGTAGACAATTTACAAACACCTACTAGGGAACCTTTGTCAGGAGTTGTACCTAATTGTGCTGAAATGGCGCAAGCAACTGGTCGAGAAGTAGTCAATCAAAATCTTACTGCTTCCCAAATACCTGCAATAAATTTTAGAAGTGTACCGCCTTGCAAATGGGGAATTTCGTTTAACGGCAGTCCTCAGGGCCTTAGTGTAAATTCCTTTATCGAACGGGTTGAAGAATACAAACTTGCTCGTGGGGTTTCGGATGCAACATTAACTCAATCAATAATCGATTTACTTGATGGTAGGGCTTTGATATGGTATCGATCTATTAAATCACAAATTAGCTCTTGGACAGATTTTGTAACCAAATTAAAATCCGAATATTTACCATTCGATTACAATCATGAATTATTAACGGAAATTAGGTCGAGGATTCAAGGTACTAATGAGCGGGTAGGAGATTTTTTTGCTTGCATGATTAATTTATTTGCTCGTCTTTCTATACCTTTATCAGAGACAGAAAAACTAGCTATTCTGAGAAGAAACATATCTCCTTACTACATACACGGTCTCGGTCTAACACAAATTGACTCTGTTGATAATTTATTGAACTCTTGTAAACAATTAGAGACTAATAAACAGTTAGCAATCAGTAGTCGTCCTACTTCAAGAAATGTGGTGAATAAATTAGAACCTGATTTAGCTTGCCCTTTAGAGAGTTCGGAGGTCAAACTTTTAACTAAGGATCAGGAGAATACTTCTAAAAGTTTTCCAAGGGTAAAAACCAAACCTACTCAATGTTGGAATTGTCATGAACTGGGTCATCCTTTTAAATCGTGTCCTCAAACCCGAATTAGAAAATTTTGTTTTAGCTGCGGTGCCGCGGATGTTACAAAATATAATTGTTCTCAATGTTCGGGAAACGGGGTAAGAAGTCGTCGTGTAGCCGGTCGGCGATTTTAAGTTTTAAGGCGGATAATTCATGGTCCTCTTGGTTAAATGTTGTGCGAACTGAGTTTAAACGAGAGCGGATCAGTAATAAATTTTATGTAAAGGAAATGATCCTCGACCATATTTACAAGTTAGTATTTATGACATTCAATTTATTTGCTTATTAGACAGTGGTGCTACTCAAAGTATTGTAGGAGGTAGAGGTCTTCGTAAATTAGAAAAACTTAACATTTTTCTGCAACCTCAAAATTCACTAGCAAAAGTTGCAGATGGACGTACGTGTAATATATTAGGGGTAGTAAATTTACCGATTAAATTGAATACAAAGGTTATTTTAATAGAAGCTTTAGTGATACCAGATGTCGTGGACGAAATAATATTAGGTATGGATTTTTGGCTTCTAATGGATATTGTTCCGTCATTTAAAGATATGACGTGGGAATTTAATGAAATGGCAGAAGTAAAGTCTATTTGTACAAAAGATAGTTTAGCTGCAGACCAACTTAATATTTTAGAAGGAGTTGTGAATTCTTTTCTTAAACAAATGTCTAAGAGCTTAGGCTGTGCGAAAGGCGTTAAGCATACAATTAATACAGGTAGTAGTCAACCAATTAAACAGCGTTATTATCCAGTTTCACCCTATATTAAAAAAATTATGGATGCTGAAGTTGATAAAATGCTTGAGTTAGGAATAATTGAAAAGTCAAACTCGCCGTGGAGTTCACCAGTCGTTATGGTAAAGAAACAATCTGGAGACTATCGATTTTGTATCGATTTTAGAAAAATTAATAATGTTACTAAACGTGACGCATATCCTTTGCCGTATATTTCTAATATATTAGATCGTCTAAGAGATGCAAAGTTCTTATCGTCTATTGATTTACAATCCGCTTATTGGCAGGTCGAATTAGATGAGTCTAGTAAGGAAAAAAGTGCATTTACTGTACCGGGTAAAGGTTTATTTCATTTTTACGACTCCTTATGGTTTGAGTAATGCTCCTGCAACATTTCAACGTTTAGTTGACAGTATATTTGGTCCCGAGTTGCAAGATTATGTGTCGGTGTATCTTGATGATGTCATTATTGCTACATCAGATTTTGACACACATATCCAAGTTCTTAAAACAGTTTTAATCGTCTCTTGGCTGCTGGTCTTACAGTGAATTTAGATAAATGTGAATTTTTGAAGAAGCGATTGAAATATCTAGGTTACATTGTTGATGAACTAGGGTTGAGGGCAGATCCTGAGAAAATTGAGTGTATGATTAATTATCCAGTTCCAAAATGTGCTAAAGATGTTAGAAGATTTATAGGTCTCATATCTTGGTATCGGAGATTTGTCGAGAATTTTGCTAGTCGTGTGGCACCGCTTAATCGCTTGACAAGGAAAAAAATAAAATTTATATGGGATGATGAGTGTAATCGCGCGTTTTGGATATTAAACAGTGTCTTATTAGTCCACCAATTTCGTCCTGTCCTGATTTTTCCAAAGAATTTGTATTACAAACTGATGCGTCGCAGGTAGGATTAGGTTGTGTGTTAAGTCAAAATTTTCCAGATGGGGAACATGTTATAGCTTATGCAAGTCGCAGTCTGACTCATCAGGAACGAAAGCACTCTACAACTGAACTTGAGTGTTTAGCAGTTGTATGGAGTATTGAGAAATTCCGTCCTTATATTGAGGGAACAAAATTTACTGTAATTACAGACCATTACAGTCTTTTATGGTTAAATCGCTTACAAAATCCGTCAGGTAGGCTAGCTAGATGGTCACTTAGATTACAGGGATATGATTTTACAATTGTGCACCGGAAAGGAATAGCTCATCAAGTTCCGGATGCCTTATCTAGAGCGATATGTCTCATTGATGTTAAAGAGGAAGATATTGATAATTATTATTTTCAACTAAGAAACAAAATTAGGGATAATCCTGGGAAGTATTCACAATTTCGAGTTGTGGGTAATGTTATATATAAACGTATATCTAGTAATAAACTTATTTATGACGAGGGTGAAGAATGGAAATTAGTTGTACCCAATCGTCTTAAAAAGGCAGTTTTTATTGAAAATCATGATGCGCCTACAGCAGGGCATATGGGTTATTATAAAACTAGGAAACGAATTGGTCATTACTATTATTGGCAAGGAATGAATTCCGATCTTGCGAAATATGTTAGATCTTGTGATGTTTGTCAAGCGCAGAAACCAGAGCAAAAATCTCCTCATGGGGTGATGTTTAAAAGAACTATCTCTTTACCGTGGGAAGTTATTTCAACTGATCTTATTGGACCGTTGCCTTTATCCAGCAAACGAAATCGATTTGTTTTAGTAGTAACGGACATTTTCACTAAGTATACACTCTTGTTTCCTTTGAAGTCAGCCACGAGTACAGCAATAGTAAAACATTTAGAAAATGATGTCTTTCTTGTGTTTGGTGCTCCAGAGCGCATTATTTGTGATAACGGGCGACAGTATATTAGCGCTAATTTTAAAAAGGTAGCGAAAGCTACGATTCTAAAATTGTGTATACGGCAAACTACCATCCTCAAGCTAATCCTTGTGAACGGACAAACCGTGTTATTAAAACAATGATACGCTCGTATGCAAAAGATAACCATAGAACATGGGATCAATGGTTACCAGAGTTTAGTTATGCATTACGCACTAGTGTAAGTGAAGTGACTGGGTATAGTCCAGCGTTTTTGAATTTTGGTAGGAAATTCAGTTATCAGGAAAGCATTTCAGGGGTGATGGCGTGGATACCGAAGCACCCATTGATTGTGAATCTCGAACGCGTAGGGCTGAACATTTGAAAGCAATAAAAGAATTATTTGAAAAGTAAAACTACGTTCTGAAAAAGCACAGGAAAGTAGGGCACATAGATATAATTTGCGGCGGCGCCCATTGGTTCTCATGGTAGGACAGACCGTGTAGAAGAAAAATTATTCTCTTTCAAAGAAAGCTGACTATATAGCAGCGAAGTTAACGCCAAAATTTATTAAGTGTATAGTTGTACGGAAAATATCTCCAAATGTGTATAACTTAAAGGATTATGACACAGGTCGAAACTTAGGTTCTTGGCATATTTAAGATATCAAAGTCGACCACCCCAATTCTGAGTGACTTTGTTTTTAAATTTTTGTTTTAGAAAAATTTTTTTTTTGGAAGGGGGGTGTTGTAACGTGTCATTTATGCCTCGTAACAATTTGCTTTCAGAAACGTAATTTGTTCATGTTGCATAAGGTTAAATGTTATAATTTGGCGACGGGTTGCAAGATACTACCATGTCGTTATTTAGTTTAGTTGTTATGTCGAATGTGAAATCGTTCTTAAAAAGCTTGGTTTAAATTAATTATTGCTTTATTTTATTCAAGTGGACTAAAACAATGTTATTAAATAACATTGATTCAGACAACGATAATCAAATACACCTTGACTGTATTGATTATCTGAATATTGAACTTTGTTAGTGCCGACCTTCAACGAGGAATTTATTTGTTAGGTTCAACCATATATTATAACCCGATACCATTTGTTTTTATCAACAAGATATAAAATGTATTATACACATTACATCGATCTTGTTTGGTGCAGCATATACTTTGTGCAAGTCTTAGAGGAGGCACGCCCTATTGTAATTTTCATGGAGTGGTCCTGAAAATAAAGTTAATTATACAAATTAGTTTGGGGCACCTTTTCTCATCCAGGAGAATTTTATAAAGAGTATTAGAGAAATTTCCTGGCTTAAGAAATTTATTTTGTAGAAGACATTTAGCACTTGGTGAGTACTTAGTTACCAGTAAGGATTGAAATCTAAAATATAAAACTTTTTAGCATTATCGATTATTGGTCGTGTGACTTGTCGGGGTTAAAAATAATTGGGTTGATTATTATAAAGTGGAACCACTTAGGAGAGTGTAAGTAATTGCAGCAATAACCTTCAAATTTTAATTTGTGTGTACAGGGTTCTTTGGTACGCAGTATTCTTTCGGTACGGAATATTCTTTATGCGTGGGAAATTCTTTATTTCTGTTGGGAATCATATGGAGCATCTTGTCCAACGTTGTATCTGGTGATACAAGATCAGACTCATCTTGCAGCTAACTGGTTTGGTCGTTGAGGACGCAATCCAGCAGACTTGGACATCTGGCACTTTTATCACAGGTTTTTATTGTTTGTCTATTTAAATGTTTTTTTGTGCATATTGTGCATGTTTAATTAATTTGTTTTTGGGGGAATGTACTATAGTACCAAAATATATATACTTTAATGATTAATTGAGTAAAACAGGGTTTAGAGAATTTATATTTTATATGATAGTCACTTACAATATTAAATTACATATTTACTTGTATGCAGTAAGGTCTAGCTTTCAGCAGATGCTTGGACCACTCTCTTTTTTTTTATAACAATATTATAACCTGATACCGGGGTTGCAAACCGGATTGACAGATTGCCTAACATACAAGGAAAGTGCACTACCCTGAATAATAATAATCATATCTGCATTAATCTAGATTAATATATTCATAGTGTGGTACAAGTACTCCTGAATAATTTCTCTGCTCTCTGTAAATATATTTTTAGTGTTAATTAAATGTGATTTTGGGCTCAAGCCAAGTTGATTAGGAGTGTAAATATTTTTTTTGTGAGCATATATATATATATATATTGATTCATGAATATAGGTATAATAATTTGGTATATAATTGTGTTTTGATTGAATCGGATCTACTTGAACATTTATAGTATCAGGGACAATTAAGTTTGATTGCAGAGACCAAGTTGTTCTCTCTTAAGGTATGGTGTTTAGTGGCCTTTTACTGCAATTGGCGCCCTCTTATTTTCAGCGGTAACCATCAACTACCCACGGCCCACTACTGTTGCTAGTTCGGAAATTTCACCATATTCTACGCTAACCGTTCAGGATGATATCCTTTGAGACTCCTAAATTGATCGGAGCGAACTAACGAATATACCAAACTTTAATTTTATTTCGTATACTTATTAGCGAGTGCCTGAAGTATACGTTACAACTTTAATTTCAAAACCTTTCAATCAAAACTTCTACGAAATATAATTATTTAATTTTTCTATGTTTTCTTTACGTAATTTTATAATTTGAACAGCTATGAAGTGCGCTCTTGATGAAGGAAGACTGATTGTTTATCAAATTTGTGTGGTATTTGAAGCAACGCCTCCATCTGACATCATTGGTTATCTGCGTCCTTCGGTCAAAGTTTGAGGCTAGGTGATTGTCCATACTTTGGGCTTTTCTCCGGTATGAATTTGATAATAGCTTGTTGAACAATGTCGTCGATCACGTAGCATTCAGGTTCCACATAGTGGATTCCTATAACCCGTGTATTTTTACCGGTCTTGTTTTGTTTTGTTGTAAGAAATTTTAATTTAACCTCTCACGTAGACAAACTTGTGGCTTTTATTTTTGTCAAGATAATCTTTTGGGTTTTGGATTTGCTCCATGTTAAAAATCACGTGGGCGAAATGACGTAAATTGAAATGCGTTTATTTACATCCTGCGTTTCTGAAACGTGTTTGTTTTGAAAATTGTGTCTATTGCGAGGCTGCTTTGTTATTTCCTTGAACCATTGCGTGTTTATTTTAACAGGATTCGTATCATGGTTTTCTAGCTTTCGATGCTCTTAATGCGTGTTTATTTAAAATTTATGAATGTTTTTCTGGTTTAAAATGAATTTGATTCCGTACAAAGTTGTATATCTTACTGAATGTAGTTGTATTGTTAAAGGATGAGTTTCCTGCATTAACTAAAGTTAACTGTGGTTTTTATACAGTCTGCTAAATGTTAGTTTTTTGTATAGGTTGCGAATTACGTACATTTCAGGATCAAATTTTTTAATTTTCTAGTTTTTAGTACTATTTACATGTAGTGTGCGAACCTTATGACCCTATATACCCCTAAATAATCCTGTTATCATAGCAATATATATATATATATATATATATATTGCTATAATTATAGGGTAGTTAAGGGGTAGGTTAAGTCGCAGGGGTCGTAGAATAAATAAAAGAAACTTCCAGTTAACAAAAGCACATAATTATAGATATTATAAAAGGAAATATGTCACTATACATATTGTTAGTTGAGAGCACGCTGTATATAAAAATACAAAAATACATGAGATTAAACGCGTTAAATATATCATCGTATACGCAGTCTAAATTATGCATTATTTGAAAATCGTACGTGACATAATGAATTACATTTGTTCAAAAATCCAATATTTACTAGGAAATAAACAGACAACGGATTATTTCGATTTAGATTAGAATAAGTAATAAACAATGAATACGTGATTTAATGAACGGAAATTCGTAGGATTTCTCAATTAAATACCATGGTAGGTGAGTGTAATACGTGACAAGTCAAGCATTTATCCGAATATTCGAACTAAGCAATTGGTAAAATTCCCGGAATACACAAAGATAAAGGCAAATGGTTTCGTCCCAACACGTAAATGAACGAATGGAAAACAAGAGAGGTACGGCTTTAAATACGATAAGGAATGAGCGACGAGTTTATATACATCTTAAACTGGGCTACGACAATACTCTGCAGTGCTAAATTATTTACGTAACCAGTGAGACGAAAGTGAATTAAAGTTATTTCGAAAAGTGTACAAATTGTGAAAGTGTGAGCCGCTCTATTATAGACGTAAGTAAATAACAACTTAATAAAAATACATTTTTAACATAAATAAAATAGGGTTCCTGTTAATTACTTCTCGTAATTATTCTGGTTAATTGCTTTTTTGGTAATTACTTCTCGATAAATACTGACATGGTAAATGTTCTATTACTGTTTTGTTAATTACGGACATGGAAAATCTTTTATTTACTGATATTCAAATTGAATCTTAAAGGGATTTTAATTTATGGAATTGGATTCTAATAACGATTTGGATAGTATTTTGGTTTTGATGTCGACTTCCAAATTCGACTCTTAATTTTCAGACTGGGCACGGAAACTCTTGGGAGATGCAGAGGGACTACAGAATATTCCAGGTTAGCGACATTGGCATAATTTATTACTGAAAACTGTTTTATTTCATTATATTTCGTATATGTACGAGGCAACAAAACAGTAGTTTCATTGATCAATTTATGAAAAAGGTAATAGACATCCTGAAACGTTTCAAAAGATATCTAAATATAAACAAAAAGGCTAGTTCTGCTGGCTTCAATTTCTTAAATCTGGTATATGTAAATATTCTGAAAAGGGGAAGATTCTAAATGTTGTTAATATTTAATCATTATATTGTGTATTGTAGAATTGCTGTATTTAATTGAATCAGCTAGTTGTGGCAAAGAAAATCCATAACTTAACATTTCACATCATAGGTGCTTGGTTGATCAAAAGGGGCAAATTAAAACATCACAAAATTTTATGATAAACCCAAATCGCAGGGCATAATATAAAGGAAATAACACAGCATTTTATGACGCTCACCGTAAGGGCTTGTTGATTATAATAAAAGTAACATAGCATTTTATGACATGCCCAACCGTGGGGCTAAAAAGTAATAAAACATCGTAGGGCTGGAGTAATATCACAGCATTTTGTGTACACAAAATCGTAGGGGTTGAGTATCACAGCAATATATATATATATATATATATATATATATATACCGCAATAAATATTAGTCAATCGCTAACTAAATATTTTACTTTTTGAATGCCCTATATATATATATATATATATATATATATATATATATATATAATAAAATATTTTTAAATCTTGTGGGGTTTATTTCGTCCAAATACAATATTTATATAAATGTCAAACTGACGTTTCGGAAAATATATTTCCTTAAACTTAGCCCTGAAATTAAATTAAAAATTACAATATTTTCCTTAAAGCAAATCTTAAACATCTACAACAAACGCTATTAAACAATAGATACCCTAAAGGATTAACCAGTAAATTGATTTACGAAACAAAACAATCACAGGCTGAAAATATACAATCTCAACCTATTAAATATAAAACTACCATATATACACCAACTAACAGCGTCTTTAATAAAAATATTACAAACTTCAAAAATAAAAATTTCAACTAAATATGAAATAACATCAAACGCACTTTTACAAAAATCAAAGAAAAAACTCCCAAAGCACTACAAAGCAACATCATATATAATATACCGTGCAGTTGCAATAAACAATATATAGGTGAGCCCAAGCAGTGGTTGAGAAATAGAATTACACAACACAAAAGTGACCTAAAACTAAATAAACGATCTTGTGCTTTATATATTCACTTAAACGATTATCATCACCAAGCAGACTTTGACAATACAAAAATATTAGATGTAGAAAAAACGTATGAAAATAGACTATTTCTAGAAAGCTACCATATACAAAAACAACCCAACACTATTAATTTTAAAAACGATATAGATAACTTAAACAAAAGTTACCAATTTCTATTCTCTTTTAATAATTTATAATTAACTTACCACTTAACCTAATTAAAATAATCATAAAATCGTTACATTACCAACATTAACAACAATTTTTTCTTTTACAATGTTTTCAATTTTTAATTTTTAAACTTCCAATTATAATTAACTATTAGAAATTTAGTATTAGAACCTAGTTATAGCATTTTTTATAAAAACAAAATAATGTATAAGTTTCAAAAGACCTTATTGTAATATTAACAACCATATGTCAAATAAATGTAAGTTTAGATATTAAGAAATTCTCCAAATATTATAACTTTTAATTTAATTTCAGAACTAAGTTTAATGAAATATATTTTCCGAAACGTCAGTTTGACATTTATATAAATATTGTATTTGAACGAAATAAACCCCACAAGATTTAAAAATATTTTTATTTACATATTAATACGTCCAGGAATATATTAGAAAACATATATATATATATGTATGTAAAACGTATATTTTGAGACTGCGATTTTTTGCACTGGAAAATCGTTTATCCGGAGCTGTATAACAAGGGTGACTTGTCATTTTTATTTATATGCCCTTATTTCTAAAATTATTGCAACTTTACTATAAAAAGTTTAGTTTGAGACATATTATGTTTAACGCATAGTTTGAACCAGGGTCTGAAACTATACATTCAGCATGTAAATGAGACATATTATGTTTAACGTGTAGTTTGAACCAGGGTCTGAAACTATACATTCAGCATGTAAATGAGAAATACCCCCAAAGTATGCGTATGATGCCATAAATACTTATGTTTCTGTGTCTCATCGTTTAACAAGGTTGGAAAAACGTTTAGTATTATTTAGTACGTTTATGCTGTAGTTGCATAATATACCAAGAATGTTTTAAGGTTTTCTTTATATACATATAGTTAAATGACATGCAAAGTGTTTCCTCTTTAGCTAATAGCTACGATTCCTAGATAGGTTTCCTATTAAGACCACCTATTGGGTAGCCGATATTCAATTTAACTTTATATGGAGATGGTTTTGTCTTTATTTTACATTTTGTAATATTTTGTTAAAGTGAATGCTTACGAATTAAACAGATAATTTTTCTGTTAGACTACATAGGGCTATGTATAAACTTTTAAAAAAGACACATCAAGGCATTTAGCCATGTCCTGTATGTGGACAACTAATCATACATCATTTGAAAATTGTTAGTTTCTTAATAAGTAATTAGTCTGGTATTTCGCCAATTTCTTGTCAATTATCGGCTTCAGCCGTCTTTGATAATTCCCAACAATAAAAGTGCACCTTTTTTTATTGCAGGAGCGGATTCTGCAGCTTCTTTTGTGTGTGTGTGTGTGTGTGTAGGTGAGGGGGAGGGGGGAGAGAGTATAAACATCCCTTAATACACTACCGTTATTACACGGTCTCAAAAAATCATTTATTTGCCTATGTTTATAGTGTCATCCTAAACATATGTAGTTCGAGCTATTTTAACCATGTTTGTAGAGTACTAAACACATAGTTTGATCTAATGACAAGAATAGCAACGCCATCATAGTGATGAATGCATTTAACAATTATTGAGTGTGACACGTAGAAACACGCCTATTTATGGTATTATAAGTAATACTTTGGGTTATTCTCATTTACATATATTAAATGTATAGTTTTCAGACCCTGGTTCAAACTATGCTTTAGACGTATAATAGGTTACATCATCATCATCATTTTATTTTCGACCTTACTTAAGGTCGGTTTGACGCAAGCTCTAACTTCTTTTCTATTCTGTTCTAATCTAGAAAGTTCTACATATCCTTCACAATCTAAATTTCTAATAAATTGACTATTATAGCTTGGTCTAGGTCTTACTACACTCTTCTATCTTTTTCTTATCTAGCTAGCTCTACTCTACATAGATATTACCAACCTAATGGTTGTTAAAGAACTCCAACATGTTTACATGATTCCCATTTATAAGAAAATAAAATACCACCTAGTTTTCCTCCAAAAAAGAAAAGTGTTAAATTATATTGTTATGGTAAGGTTTAAGCAGCGAATCGCTGCCAACATGCCAGACCGCTAACTAATTATGAGTTATGTCATGGTGACGTTTATTAAATTATATGGTATGGTAAGGCTTGAGCAACGAATCACTACCAACATGCCAGACCGCTAACTAATTGTGAGTTATGTCATGGTGAGATTTAGTTAACTGATTTTATTATTTTTTTTGTGTTGTTTTCGAACTTACTTAAGGTCGGTTTGACGCAGTTCTAAATTCCTTTCTATTCTGAGCTAGTCTAAAAAGGTCTACATACCCTTCACAACCTAAATCTCTAACAATTTAACTAATATAACTTTGTCTAGGTCTTTCTACTCTATCTTTATTTGGTAGTCCATAATCTATTACCTTACAAAATAGTCCCTCATGCATTAGCTGGCGCCCTATCATTCTATCTCTTCTGATCATTAATTGTTTCTACATACAGGGTTCCTCACCTATATAGGTTACATAATAAACATATTTTTAAGAATTAGCATATCTTGAGCTTTTGCCCGTTTGCACCAAACACGTCTTAGGTAAGGAATAGTAAAGGAATCCTTAAATCATAAGTAGTCCTTAATTCAAAATGCATTGCACCAATGCTTTAATGTCAACATTTTAACTAAGTAGGTGATACTATTGGCAACGTTGTAATTTAAGTCATCTTTTAGGAAGTTTCAGGTTTATTACAATAAGGGTTGGCAATTTGGCATTGCAGATGCAGAAATGCAGATCAAGTTTTGTCAAATGTAAACATAGATTTAAATTTCTTTGTAATTTTGCTTTATACCTATAATCCTGTCCAAGTATTATGATAGAAAATAAAAGAGAGTTGTTAGCACCTCATTTATTAAAGTAGCACTGTTATTTCTAGAATAGTTGTTTGCACTATTAGATAATATAATAATGTATTTTTAAATTTCTGCGTGTTTTAAATTTTTGGCACATTCCTAAGACTGCAACTTACTTAACAGCACCCTTATTAAATTCTAACAAATGCTCTATTTCAGCTAATACTTGTAAGGCAGTCCTTTTGATTAATCTAAATTTTGAAACACAAACAAATGTAAATTATTTATCCTTCCCATTAAAATAATTGGATCTTTCATTAATTCGTGTAGGAAACCCATTGTACATAATATACAAAATCTTATAATACAAAAATAATTCAACACTAGAAACACACAGGAAGAAAAGTTTAATTATAGATTAAAAAGGAATTATATTGATATGTGTTTACATTTTAAGATGTGAGGTTAGAAATCCTTCCTTAATATATTTGAGAAAGGAATTTTGGGTACTTAACACTAATTAAATCTGGAATTATGAATGTGGTGCAAACGGCCATTTTAAAACTACTGCAATTATGGTTTTAATTTTCTTCGTGTCATAACTAAAGTTAAAATTATATTAGCATAATCTTTATTATAATTCACAAATATATGATTATTTGAACGATAATCTTCTAATTGTCCAAGTGACCAAGTTTAACTGCATAAAAAAAGCTTCAATCCTGGCCACCCATTGGTGATGCAACCTGCGTGCTCCTGCGGTCATCCTTGCGGTTGTTACAGAGTCGAAATAATATGTGTATGCGAAAATAGTGGATAGGTTAGGTTACTGGAGAAAATGTTTTACTACTTAATATGACTGAACGGGCACAACAGCCATTCCGAATGGACTTACACCTTGAAGAATTTTAAATTACTAGAACAGGTGGAATGCCTACTGCGTTCCAGTGATCTAAAGAGCCAAACTACAGGTTCAACCAAATTAGTAAGGTCTTTAGTAAGGAACCAGAATAAGACAGGTTCTCGAAATAGCGCAGTGGCTCATAGGAGTCGGTATGGCATTCTAAGACACATCACCGCGATGTGGAAGGCAACGGAGAACCACCACGTTACCTCCCAAGTACAAAGCGTATTTAAATTGTATTTAAAATGATGGCATCCTCTGAGGCAAAATATTCCGGAGGTAAAATAGTTCCCCATTAGGATCTCCGGGAGGGGACTACTTCAGAGAATGTGATCGGAAGACTTAGAAAAAGAATCGGGAACATTCTGGGAGTCGGACCGTGGAATGTCAAAAGTATGAAGCACGTAGGTAAGCTAAAGAACTTAAAAATTGAAATGGATAGGTTAGCACTAGACATAGTAGGGATCAGCAAAGTTCGGTGGCCAGAGGCGGGGGATTTTTGCAGCGGAGACTTTAGGGTAATTCATACAGGATCAGAGGCAAGAAATTCTGGTGTGGGGATAGTACTGTGGAAAAAGATAGGCCACTGTGTAGAAAACTACTTACAAAAGAACGATAGAGTACTCATGGTTAGATTAGAATCTAAACCGGTAAATACAGTAACAATATACATGTCCACCTCCAGGCACAGTGAGGAAGAGGTAAAGCGATCTACAAAGATATCGAAGACATGCTAAGATACGTAAAAGTACGGAGGATTTTAATGCAGTGGTAGGTGAGGGTAGGGAAGGAGCGGTAGTAGGTTTATTTGGTGTAGGCACGAGAAACGACAGGGGAAATAGGTTGGTAGAATTTTGCGGCAAAAACAATTTAACCATTACAAACACATTATTACAACATCATGCTAGAAGACGATACACGTGGAAGATTCCCGGGGATATTGGAAGATATCAAATAGATTACATTCTTATTAGACAACGATTTAGGAATCAAGTAAAGGACTGTAGAAGCTATCCAGAAGCAGATATAGACACAGACCACAACATCGTAATTATGAAGCCTGCTCTTAAATTTAAAAATTTGAAATAAAGAAATGGAAAAAGGCACATTGACTTTGATAAACTAAAAGATAAAGATGTCTACAAAAGATTTAAAAAAAAAACCAAATGAATTGCTGAAAGTAATCGGGAAAATTTGTGATACTAAGGATGTAGAAACAGAATGGAATAACGGTAAATCCAGCATAGACATGGCGGTCAGAGATAATCTGGGGTATACACAAAAGGAAAATAAGCAACCATGTATAACAAAAGATATCCTGAATTTAATAGAAGAAAAGCGAAAATACAAAAATTGATCAGACAAAACGTGAAAATAGAGATACAAAGTCATAAAATGGAAAATTATTTGTAAATGCAGGAAAGCTAAAAAGCAATGGATTTTGAAAAGTGTAAAGAGGTACAAAGTAAGATAGAAATAGGAAAGACAGACGAAGCATACAGACTAAGTAGAATGAATTTTAGGGATATAAAATCATATAGCAAAAATATAGGGGACACGAGAAGAAACGTCATTAAAGAAAATGTAGGGAAAGTGGTTAGATGGCAGGAATATATAAAAAATTTATATGCAGGAAAGTAACTAACAGCAATAGAACAGGATCCAGACATTGAAAATGATGACTTGGGATATCCTATACTGCGAGATGAGTTTGAATTAGCATTAAACGGTCTAAAACTGGTAAGGCGCCAGGTACAGATAAGGTGCAAGCAGAAACTCTAAAAGCCACTAGACAAGCAGTAACAGAACGTCTCTTCCAACTTGTAAGCTATATGTATGAGACAGGCGAGATACCCAAAGATTTCAAACGTAACATCATAGTCACTATACCAAAAAGAGTGGCGCGGATAGATGTGAGAATTTTCGAACATTAAGTCTGACAGCAAACGTGTCAGAAATATTAACTAGAATTGTACAAAGACGAATAAAAAAACGAGTAGAAGAAATACTAGGAGAAGATCAATTTGGGTTTATGCGAAACAGGGAGGCCATTTCAGCTATGAGGATGACAATAGAAAACAATAGAAAAGGGGAAAGCGTGTATATAGAGTTTGTAGATCTGGAAAAGCATTCGACAATATAAAATGGAAGAAAATGTTTGTAATACTCAAAGAGATTGGAATTATATAATGGGGAACTATTTTACCTCCGGAATATTTTGCCTCAGAGGATGCCATCATTTTAAATACAATTTAAATACGCTTTGTACTTGGGAGGTAACGTGGTGGTTTTCCGTTGCCTTCCACATTGCGGTAATGTGTCTTAGAATGCCATACCGACTCCTATGAGCCACTGCGCTATTTCGGGAACCTGTCTTATTCTGGTTCCTTACTAAAGACCTTACTAATTTGGTTGAACCTGTAGTTTGGCTCTTTAGATCACTGGAACGCAGTAGGCATTCTACCTGTTCTAGTAATTTAGAACTTCCTCAAGGTGTAGGTCCATTCGGAATGGCTGTTGTGCCCGTTCAGTCATATTAAGTAGTAAAACATTTTCTCCAGTAACCTAACCTATCCACTATTTTCGCATACACATATTATTTCGACTCTGTAACAACCGCGAGGATGACCGCAGGAGCACGCAGGTTGCATCACCAATGGGCGGCCAGGATTGAAGCTTTTTTTATGCAGTTAAACTTGGTCACTTGGACAATTAGAAGATTATCGTTCAAATAATCATATATTTGTGAATTATAATAAAGATTATGCTAATATAATTTTAACTTTAGTTATGACACGAAGAAAATTAAAACCATAATTGCAGTAGTTTTAAAATGGCCGTTTGCACCACATTCATAATTCCAGATTTAATTAGTGTTAAGTAGCCAAAATTCCTTTCTCAAATATATTAAGGAACGATTTCTAACCTCACACCTTAAAATGTAAACACATATCAATATAATTCCTTTTTAATCTATAATTAAACTTTTCTTCCTGTGTGTTTCTAGTGTTGAATTATTTTTGTATTATAAGATTTTGTATATTATGTACAATGGGTTTCCTACACGAATTAATGAAAGATCCAATTATTTTAATGGGAAGGATAAATAATTTACATTTGTTTGTGTTTCAAAAATTTAGATTAATCAAAAGGAATGTCTTACAAGTATTAGCTGAAATAGAGCATTTGTTAGAATTTAATAAGGGTGCTGTTAAGTAAGTTGCATGTTAGGAATGTGACAAAAATTTAAAACACGCAGAAATTTAAAAAATACATTATTATATTATCTAATAGTGTAAACAACTATTCTAGAAATAACAGTGCTACTTTAATAAATGAGGTGCTAACAACTCTCTTTTTATTTTCCATCATAATACTTGGACAGGATTATAGGTATAAAGCAAAATTACAAAGAAATTTAAATCTATGTTTACATTTGACAAAACTTGATCTGCATTTCTGCATCTGCAATGCCAAATTGCCAACCCTTATTGTAATAAACCTGAAACTTCCTAAAAGATGACTTAAATTACAACGTTGCCAATAGTATCACCTACTTAGTTAAAATGTTGACATTAAAGCATTGGTGCAATGCATTTTGAATTAAGGACTACTTATGATTTAAGGATTCCTTTACTATTCCTTACCTAAGACGTGTTTGGTGCAAACGGGCAAAAGCTCAAGATATGCTAATTCTTAAAAATATGTTTATTATGTAACCTATATGGGTGAGGAACCCTGTATGTAGAAACAATTAATGATCAGAAGAGATAGAATGATAGGGCGCCAGCTAATGCATGAGGGACTATTTAGTAAGGTAATAGATTATGGACTACCAAATAAAGATAGAGTAGAAAGACCTAGACAAAGTTATATTAGTTAAATTGTTAGAGATTTAGGTTGTGAAGGGTATGTAGACCTTTTTAGACTAGCTCAGAATAGAAAGGAATTTAGAGTTGCGTCAAACCGACCTTAAGTAAGTTCGAAAGTAACACAAAAAAAATAATAAAAATCAGTTAACTAAATCTCACCATGACATAACTCACACTTCGTTAGCGGTCTGGCATGTTGGTAGTGATTCGTTGCTCAAGCCTTACCATACCATATAATTTAATAAACGTCACCATGACATAACTCATAATTAGTTAGCGGTCTGGCATGTTGGCAGCGATTCGCTGCTTAAACCTTACCATAACAATATAATTCAACACTTTTCTTTTTTTTTGGAGGGGAAAACTAGGTGGTATTTCATTTCCTTATAAATGGGAATCATGTAAACATGTTGGAGTTCTTTAACAACAATTAGGTTGGTAATATCTATGTAGAGCTAGCTAGATAAGAAAAAGCTATATTAGTCAATTTATCAGAAATTTAGATTGTGAAGGATATGTAGAACTTTTTAGATTAGAACAGAATAGAAAAGAAGTTAGAGCTGCGTCAAACCGACCTTAAGTAAGGTCGAAAATAAAATGATGATGATGATGTAACCTATTATATGTTTAATGCATAGTTTGAACCAGGGTCTGAAAACTATACATTTAATATATGTAAATGAGAATACCCCAAAGTATTACTTATAATACCATAAATAGGCGTGTTTCTACGTGTCACACTCAATAATTGTTAAATGCATTCATCACTATGATGGCATTGCTATTCTTGTCATTAGATCAAACTATGTGTTTAGTACTCTACAAACATGGTTAAAATAGCTCGAACTACATATGTTTAGGATGACACTATAAACATAGGCAAATAAATGATTTTTTGAGACCGTGTAATAACGGTAGTGTATTAAGGGATGTTTATACTATCTCCCCTCCGCCTCACATACACACACACACACACACAACAAAAGAAGCTGCGGAATCCGCTCCTGCAATAAAAAAGGTGCACTTTTATTGTTGGAAATTATCAAAGACGACTGAAGCCGATAATTGACAAGAAATTGGCGAAATACCAGACTAATTACTTATTAAGAAACTAACAATTTTCAAATGATTATGATTAGTTGTCCACATGCAGGACATGGCTAAATGCCTTGATGTGTCTTTTTTAAGAGTATATACATAGCCCTATGTAGACTAACAGAAAAGTTATCTGTTTAATTCGTAAGCATTCACTTTAACTAAATATTACAAAATGTAAAATAAAGACAAAACCATCTTCATATAAAGTTAAATTGAATATCGGCTACCCAATAGGTGGTCTTAATAGGAAACCTATCTAGGAATCGTAGCTATTAGCTAAAGAGGAAACACTTTGCATGTCATTTAACTATATGTATATAAAGAAAACCTTAAAACATTCTTGGTATATTATGCAACTACAGCATAAACGTACTAAATAATACTAAACGTTTTTCCAACCTTGTCAAACGATAAGACACAGAAACATAAGTATTTATGGCATCAAACGCATACTTTGGGGTATTTCTCATTTACATGCTGAATGTATAGTTTCAGACCCTGGTTCAAACTACACGTTAAACATAATATGTCTCATTTACATGCTGAATATATAGTTTCAGACCCTAGTTCAAACTATGCGTTAAACATAATATGTCTCGAACTGAACATTTTATAGTAAAGTTGCAATAATTTTGGAAATAAGGGCATATAAATAAAAATGACAAGTGACCCTTGTAATTTATGTGATTATGTAAATTATGCACATATGTGAGCTATGTTTTGCCTGAAATATTATTATTAACTCACATGTTAGTCTATATGAGAATGTCTAATATAAATTATGTCGTGTAAAGTTAAATAGTTGAGCTTTTGGAAGTCCAACAGTAAACAAATGTTATATGATGTGAAAGTGTCTAATGTACATACAGCTTGTAGAATACATAAATAGACAAAAGTGTAATAAATAAATTATAATAGTTGTGTTAGTGTTGTTAATAGACCTATGGTTAAGCAGTTAGTTTAAGAAGATATTAGTGCTTGTAAATTCATTAGTGTGATAGTGCTTCATTGTTAATTGAACTGAAAACATCTATAAATAAGGCATATACTGTTAATTAGACTTGTGAACGGTGAGCAATAAAGACTCTTGTTATTACTTGTTTTAAATCAGTGAAACGCGGTGGTAGTAGCCGCTACACTGGTGTCAGCCTGTGTGGGGTATATAGTGATTAATTTAAAAAACACAAGTCTACAGATATTTAAGTAGTTTGTATATGCCTGTAACAAGAAGCAAAAGTAAGATGGACGCAAAACTTTAATGATTTTCCCTAAGGATTTTAAATCCTGTGTAGAAGAAAAGTTATGTGAAAATGCTGCAAAATGGATAAAAAGCTTAGTGAAAATGCTGAGAAAATGGAGGAGAGGTCGGCTAAACTGGAAGTGTCACACTAAATGAAAACGTAGAGCGGTCAGTTGAACTGGAATCCACCCTTAAAAAGTTTAAATACGGTATGGAAGTGACACTTAGTGAAAATGCTGAGAAAATAGAAGAAAAATTAAGTGTAAATGCTGCGGAAATAGAAGAAAAGTTTATTGAAAATATTGAGAAAATGGAAAGGTTAGGTAAAATGCTGCCAAAATGGAAGAAAAGTTGAATAAAAGTACAGCCACGTTAGAACAAAGATTAACGGAAAGCTCCATTGCATTGAAAGAAGATTTCACTGAACAGGTAAAAACAGTTGAACAAAAGTTGTACAGTGAATTGGTAAAAATGGAAGAAGATATGATGAGACTACAAAAACAAGTGATTTCACTAACAACGCGGCCACTTGAATTAGTAAACCAAGTGGTAAATTAGAACATCCCAGAAATAAGAAACATGGAAGAAAGTGATTCAATACCGTCAAAATTTAAAGTAAAACCACCCACATAACATGCTAAAACACCTTGGCTCACATATTTGAAACAATTTGAAGCTGCTGCAATATCGAACGGTTGGTGCAACAAAGAGAAGGCTATCTCCTTAATAGTGGCCCTACAGGGGGAAGCTCTTAACATCTTACAAACGATTCTCGATCACCAGCAGAATGATTACGGTCTCTTAACATCAAAGCTTGTAATGAGATATGGAGACGCTCACCTTCAACAGGTTTACCATGCACAAGTTAAGAACTGCTCGCAAAAGACAAATAAAAATCTGCAAGAATTTGAAGCTGACTTCGCCAGATTAGTTACATTGGAATACCCAACGGCACCAGATAGCTTTCTCGAACAACTAGCTGTACAGACATTTGTGGTTGGCGTTAAAGACAGCGAAATACAGCAAGCGCTAAGATTAGCACGGCCAAAAATGTTAGATGACGTACTGGCCTATGCGCTTGAATTTGAAGCAGCTAAGCAGACATGACACAGGATGAGTCATCAAGTTCGGTCTGCCTTAGAATAACCTGGTCAAGCGCAGAACAGCATAGATGAAATAATTAACCGTGTGGCGGAAAGGCTGGCAAGACAACGACCTCGGAGATGACGTCTGCGATGCTAGAGCTGCGGTGAAGTTGGTCATATACAGAGACGGTTGAGCAGCAGGAAAACTAAAGCAAGTCGACGTAAGGGGGCGAACGTCGACAGCACAACCTAGTGCCCCGGAGATTATCATTTTTGCTGCATTGTCGATGGGAAGTCTAGACAGCATCTATATTGATGGTAGAATTAATGGTAGGGTTGCCCGATTACACGTGGATAAAGGTGGAACAAGGACTATTGTGAAACCAGATTTGGTTGGTCGTGGAAAAGTGCTACCTGCATCGGTGTGTCTTTGAACGGCAAGTGGTGAGAAAATTTGTAATCACGGAGAGACTGCCGATACGTTGACAATCGGGGACAAACTAATTAATCATCAGGTGTTGGTAGCTGAAATTACAGAAGAAGTGATCTTGGGAATGGATCTCATGAGAGAATATGGGTTTCATGTAAACATGAAAAAAAATGTGCTTCGAATAGATGATGATGAGATTCCATTTCAAGGGACGAGTAATCAGACGATGCAAGTTTGAATGATTTGTGATATGAAGATACCCGAGAAGGCGGAAATGATAGTAATGGGACGCCCGGATGGTACGCTCCGGGAAGGACAAATATGCATGATGGAAGCATTTGAATCGGAAATGAGTCAGGAGGGATTACTGATTAGAAGAACGCTTGTAAAGTTTCCAAATATGATACCAGTAAGGGTGCTAAACATTAATCCGCATACGGTGATCCTGAAGAAAGACATGATCGTGGGAAGTTGCATTCCAGTATGCCATATTAAACGTTGTGTGGACGACACAAAAGATAAACCAGCCAACGGTTGCTCACAGATATTGCTGGATATGTTGATACCTACGTGTTAAGGATTAAACGGCGACCAACTGGGCAAGGTAAAAGAACTGTAGGATATTAGGTAAGGGTGAAATTGCCCCATAGGGTGAAATTGCCCCATAGGGTGAAATTGCCTCATAGGGTGAAATTACCCCATAGAATGAAATTGCCTCCGACCTAGGTTGGATGTGGACTTGTCAAGAGTTAGGTTAGTTAGTGTTGTCTGGAGTTAGGTTAGGTTAGTTGGACTTGTGTGGACTATCTAACCTAAGTCCACACAAATCCCAACTAACCTAACATAACTCTTTTCAAACATCATCTACTTTTGTATATCTTATGGACGCCATATTCGATTTTTATGCCGTTGTATAGAGAATTTGTTCCTGATTTCAAAAATGTATAATATCCTTATATTATTGGTACTAAAAAATTCATTATTCTCAATAAAAGGTTTTGTGGTTGTTTCGTACAAGACCCTTTAACAGCTGGCGGAGCTGAACGTTTACGGCTTAATGACATACCGTGGTATTTTTCATTGTGTCGCTGTAAGTTGTAGATTCTCGTAAAAGCGATACGGCAAAACCCACAGTTTAAGTACTTTGCTACGGACGGATGTATAAGCTTAACCGTGGCCGATGTTACACCACGACATTTGTTCTGGTGCCGTTTGAGATCATTTTTCCAGGTATAGGAAGCACCGCAAGAGTTGCATTTAAAAACGTTTTGCAGTTACCATTTTAGTACAAAACAAAATCCGCACTATAGGACTTTGATTAAACTTGTAAGCGAACTAACTTATAACTAAAGAGTTTACTCTTGCGTACTCGCTTTATGTACCCTATACAATGCAAACCGAAGGTTTCCAAAGACACCCGACCGAAGTTGAAGATTCAGCGGGGAACTAAATGACGTCATCTTGTGCCAATCCTTGCTGCTCGTCCAGTACATTTAGCACCAATGTATGCACCCGGTTCGCTTCGTCCATGCTGCGAATGCAGTTAGTAGAAACATTGGAAACGTCTTCCATGTTATACGGATCGGCAATCACATCGCGTATAGATTAAAAGTCCAAAAGGGTGGTAGCACACGCACACAAATTAGCTGCAAGTCGTGCGGTAGAAGATGCAGTGCTACTATAAACAAAAACTTAATAAAACACTTTAAACCTTTACTAAGGGAACACCAAGAATATTTACTAATAAAGCAATTTAATTTTAAATAACTTCTACGTCATATTTTCGGAAATGGTAGGCTTGAATATTTTTTAAATGAATCACCAAGCGAAAGTATATGCTTAGCGGCATTAAAATTAACCATTAATTTCCCATTTGTACGACCGCGGATAATCATAGATTAAAATTTAATTTGTTCACGTTCGAGCTACCAGTAAACTAACTTATTTTATAGTAACAGTGCGCTGTATAATACATGCATACCCTTCGCCGCGCTACTGCTATTCTTGTAGTTGCTAGAAAAGTCAGTCGCCTTTTTACTGCTAGGACCGATTCAAAGCACCATTTTATACTTTCTTTATTACTTATAGCACATCGCGCACTTTTTTGTCTAATAATTAAATTTTGCTTATGTAGACTTTTACTCTTTCGCATAGCAGTCGATAGCACGTAATGATTTTTAGCACCGGTAAGTACTCGATATCGCCCAAATAGAGAATTAGGTGCTCGATGTCTGTCAACTTCCCTCGTATAAGGTAGAAAAAACTCGGTCAATCATCCATCTAACTTAAACTTCAACCCGCTCCCGTTCTGATAAATTCCAAACATTTTTCAAACGACAATGAGCGCAGAATTTTTAAAGCTTCGAGGGATCTATAAGTCGTAATCAATCACACGTTTGAGCTACCCGTAAACTAACAATGCGCTGTATAATACATGCATATACCTTCTCTACGCTACTGCTATTCTTGTAGTTGCTTGAAAAAGTCAGTCGCCTTTTTTACTGTTAGGACCGCTGCAAAGCACCATTCTATACTTTCTTTAAAAGTGTAGCACATCGCGCACTTTTTTGTCTTATAAATAAATTTTGCTTATGTAGGCTTTTACACTTTAGCATATTTAAACATCTAATACAATCGATTAACCACTTTCGATTATTTTAACGGGAGCCACCATACATTTCACCACACCGTTCTTTTTGAATACAACGATCCGATGAGCTTCCACACACTAACACCTAACGTACCTTTCCTACTATTTGTTAAACAAAAACTACCAGCATCGCCATATCCGTATACGGACGTAAGCAGATGTTTGTGGATGTGTACGGGAATATGTAACCATATACATTAATCAGTCTAAGCTATTTTATTTAATCCACCAAAACTACTATTTTTCTAAAACCACAAAAATAATAATAGCCTTTATAGGTTCCACATTTCTACCATTTCCCAATGACTGGTGCTACGTACATGGAGACTTTAATTTCTTATTGGAGAGAATCCTTATCCTCCCACGCACTGTTGCGTTGTTGTATGCCCACCCCTTTTGGGGATATATGCTCGTTATAGGTTGTAGGACCCTCGGTTTTACTTAACTACACTTTGTGAGACCGCTTTAATCTTTTTAATCGTGTCCTTCTCGCTTACAATACAGTAGGACTTAGCCATACTACCAACAAATTATAATACTAGATCCCCATTAAATTCGTCTTTAATTTTCCCTACAACTTTTTTTTGTTGACATGCGGTATATTGTGTTTATTATCCGCGGGGTAGTCACTCTTTTAAGATAAATATATCTTTTTTGGTATCAACTAATATTAGATTTTTCTAGGGACCTCAAATCTGCAAACAGATTTTAAATAAAACCACCCTTTACAAAGTCGCGCTTTTTAAAGACCCAAACCTCTAATTTTTACCCATCTATATTTAACTTCATCTTTAAAACTTTTTTTTCGCTACCCAAGACATATGCTTTAACCAACCATTTCCCTAGAAATTTAAAACCGCTGTGTCCCGCGAACACCACGTGGAGATAACACGTATACTTTTTCCACCAGGACAGAAGCAGAAAGGATTTGGAAGGTGGGAGAAGAACTTAAAAATTGTGGAATCTTAAAACTAATATATACAATAGATTTACAAAATCAAACAACTATCTTAGATTTATATCTTTATGCCCCCATGCATGGGTTGATATGCTTCCAGGGATGACGTTACGCTTGTTATCTTCGCTCGATAAACTAATTTTGCTAATAATCTGCGTGTACAAATCGTTTTTTTTACTTTGCATACACACACCGGCAAGTACTCGATACAATCCAAATAAAGAATTCAATTCTTGGTGACTATTATCTTCCGCTTCCCTCGTGTACGCCCCAGACACATCCCTGGTGGTGATGTCATAGCCTTTTATAAATAAAGAGCAATGCAATACTATTCTAAAATTTTTATTCTGACATCATACATAACAAAATTTAAAAAAATTTAATGCCAAGCATGGAGCCATTTAAACTTAATTTTAATACAAAGTTATACACAGAAGACAGTCCTTTCTTTACGTTTGTTTGGAGCGGTTTTAATTTTATCTAATTTTATTCGCAGCTTAAAATTTAAGTCGACACTCAAGTCCTCTATCTCCTTCCCTAGCCAACAGTTTGATACATAGAGACCGTCTAGGTTTTGGAATTGCAAATGTGCCGAAGTTTGCCTCTATATATAAAGTCTTTGATTCCACCGACAACCAGATCCATTCATTCGTGTAATTCTTGCAGCTTGTGACAATCTTTTAATCGCGGTTCTCCCACTATATCTTGCTTACGTATCTTGTTAGCTTGATCGACTTCTTCTTGTCGGTATTGGAGGAAATCCTTATTCTCAAACTCACTGTTGCATAGTTGCATGTCCACCACTTTTGGAAATATATGGTTGTTATAGGTTGTAAGACCCACGGTATTAAATGATCCGAAAGGTTTTTTACTAGGCAAATATACAATGTGTAACGGACCCGCTTTGCGTGTGGTGTACGCAAAGGTTACGAAACTCGCATTCCTTAGGTCGTCTATGTTATCTGCTATTTTGATAAATACGTTTTAGAATAACCTTTAAAAATATACGGATTTAGTACCATCCTTTTCCGCAAGGACGCCTACATAACTAAAAGAGTCTTTTTTACTAACCACAATGCATACAACTTGTAGAAACCAGATGTATCTAAGTCAGTCCATCGGCAAATAAAATAATCTTCTAATTCTTCCTCATTTTCTCTAATAAGATGTTCTTTGTCTAACACATCTATGTATTATTCGCGTATTGTCGTAGTGTTTTCCATGTAGTCCAACTTTCGCTTTTTTGCATCCATTTCCTCTAATTCCAGTTGTCTTTTTCTTCCACTTTCAGCGTATGGCGTGCATAATGGGGCAATTTCCTTTAGCGCAAACGGATAGAGTTTACTGCCAATATTTACGCGTTGTAGTACAACCTCTGGACGAATGTTAGGCGGATCTATCAACCCCAATTCCGAAATGACTATTTCTTTTGGAATTGTAGAATATGGTGTTGCAGATTGTGTAAAATACATACTACCTGCTTTAATGTAGCACTTGTGTAAGGTTTTTATTTTATCTTGGCTATCTTCCTCCTCTACTATCTCCAAATAATTTACAAGTAAATAGTTAAAACTAAAAGCCGAAAGCACATACTTTATCAATTTTTCCCTTTCCTCTGGTTTTTCGGACAACTTAATTTTCAAGCCCGTCAATTTCTTTGTATTGCCATTCCTCCAATACACGTACTGTAGTAGGTTATTATACACTAAACAGCAGTTATTTTGTAGCTTGACCGATAGCTTACTCCACATTTTGGCAAGTGGTACCGAGTACATTGGCGCCTTTAGGAAGTATAACTTACTATCTTCCAATAAGGTTAAACAGTCTTTTAAGGGTTTATACACCCGTCCGCACTGACATAGCTTCCAATTGCACAGTTGTACATTGTCGCTTCCAATCGCGTAATACCATGTTCTTTCGCCAAAGTAGATACAAATGTTTCCCTTAAACGTACATCTGGACAACGTAAAAAATCTAGTATATGATTGCCAAGTTGTTAATTAACACCAGGACTTGTTATCTGACACACAAATTTGTTGTATATCTTAATTCTTGCATTGGTTGTTAGCCATGTTCAACAATCAATCCCCACAGTTTTATCGTTGTCAACTATAATATTACACTTTTCTTCGTATTCTCCTTATAGCAAAAGTTATGCTTTGTAGTTAAATAATTACACATCTCCATCTTGCTAAATATGCCAGCAAAATCTTAGGTTACATACATGTCAAAAAATAAAAATAATCTTTTCGAGTTCGTCTAATATATCTGGTAGTTCCTCCAATAAAGTTTCCAACTTAACATCTGCTAGTTCCACTTTGTATGGAACACATATAGGATTTTGGAATTTTTTATTAATGCATTCGAGGTCTTCTTTTCCGATAATTTCTTTTACTCTCTGGCCCATCTTGTTAGTGCTTTGCAGAGAAAACGGAAGCTTAGCTTTAACACCAAGCCTAGCGGAAACAAATCGGTCGAACTTTCTTCGTAGATAGCTGTTAAATGCACCACAATGTTTTTTTTTAGGATAAATATCCTTTTGTTTTCAGATGTTTGTTCGGTGTCAGAAAGGTCGCAAATTTTGTTAAGCGAGCATATTTCATAAAATATGCCCGTGTTCGGATGAGAGGTAAAATGTAAGTCCCGTATGTAAAACAACTAATGTAGTATCTTCGGGAGGAGCATTGAAAAATCAAATGTACAGCTACCTCGACCCCGCGGATTTGTTTTGAAGGTTTTCGTTATAAACAAATAAGCACAATTGAAACAAACACCGGCACAATTGAGCACAAAACGAGCACAATTGGTGAGAAAGATAAAATTATAACTGAAAGTGGGGGCCAACTTGACCCACTTCCCTTGGGTGGTTTGTTTAGGCTTACGGATGGGCGGAGTTTTAGAAATCAAACTGCACTGGGACAAATTTGCACCAACTCCATTCTTGCAAGATTTTAAAATTTTGTCATGGCGGATTGTTCGTTTGGCGTTTGTTTAGGATTGTTTTGCCATTTTGGAGGTTTGTTTAGACCTACAGCTGCACGGATTTTTAAAAATCAAATTGGGTGGGGCGAAATCTACACCAAGCCCGTCCTAGCAAAATTTAAAATTTTTGTCATGGCAAAGGGATTGTTTTACTATTTTGTAGGTTTGTTTAGGTCTACAAATGCTTGGATTTTTAAAAATCTAATTACATGGGGCCATATTTGCACCAACACCGTCATTGCAAGATTTTAAAATTTTGTCTAGGCAAATTGTTTGTTTGGGATTGTTTCACTATTGCAATGACAAAATCTTAAAATATTGCATGGATGCGGTTGGCGCGAATTTGATTTTTAAAAGTCCGTGCATCTGTAGGCCTAAACAAACTTCCAAAATGGCAAAACAATCCTAAACAAACGATTTGCAATTACAAAATTTTAAAATCAAGGACGGTCATCCCCAATATCGGTTATTGGGGATGACCGGTAGGTAAAAATTTTTTACCAAAAATGAAATCTAAGCTTTTGGGTTTTGGAAAATGACACGTCACGTGCTACAAACATTGAGGGGGGGGGAGTTTCCAATACTCCAAATCTGTGCAAATCTGTGCAACATAAAGGTAGTCCGTTTAAAATAAAACTATACCTACGGATCTTAAAATTGATTTAACACGTGCATAAATCATTTTTGAGGATGGGTTTTAAAATTTGACGGGTTCAAGGGGCTCTTAATTCTATTAGAAATAAAACCCAAGGTTTGAATTTTGATTGCTGGTACGTCACGCATTAAATTATTTTTAGGATGGGCTTTACAATTTTAAAGGTGTAATGAAATATCTTAAATTATAAAACTTTCCAGAAATAAAATCTAGGCTGTTGGACATGTGAGAATTGATAATTCACGTGCATATCGTTTTGGAGATTCGTTTCTTAATTTTAGGGGTTGAAGGGGTAATCGTAAATTAGAAACTCTTTCAGAAATGAAATCTAGGTCTTTGGATTCTGAGAAATGGTACCTCATGCGCATAAGTTATTTTTGGGGGTGGGCTTTTAATTTTAGGAATTGAAGAGATGATTCTAAATTAAAAATTCTTTCCGAAATGATATCTAAGCTTTTGGATTTTGAGAATTGGTACTTCACGTACATAAATCATTTTTGAATTTTTTTTTAATTATAGGAATTGAAGGGAGGATACTAAATTAACAGTTCTTCCAGAAACGAATTCCAGGCATTTGGATTTTGAGAAATGATACCTCACATGCATAAGTCATTTTTGGGGGTGGCTTTTTAATTGTAGGGGTTGAAGAGATGATCTTAAATTAAAAATTCTTCTCAAAATTATATCTAAGCTTTTGGATTTTGAGAATCGGTACTTCAAGTGCATGAATCATTTTGGATAGGGTTTTGTTAATTGTAGCAAATGAAGCGATGATCCTAAATTAAAATTCTTCCAAAATGAAATCTAGGCATTTGGGTTTTAAGTGATACCTCACATGCATAAGTCATTTTGGGGATGACTTTTTAATTTTAGGGTTGAAGGATGATCCTAAATTAAAAGTTCTTCCAGAAATAAAATCTAGGCATTTTTATTTTGAAAATGATATCTCATATGCACAAGTAATTTTTGGGGCTGGCTTTTTAATTGTAGGGGTTGAAGGATGATCTTAAATTAAAATTCTTCCCAAAATTATATCTAAGCCTTTAGATTTTGAGAATCGGTACTTCACGTGCATGAATTATTTTTGGATAGGGTTTTGTTAATTGTAGGAATTGAAGGATGATCCTAAATTAAAAGTTCTTCCAAAATGAAATCTAGGCATTTGGGTTTTAAGTGATACCTCACATGCATAAGTCATTTTTGGGGATGACTTTTTAATTTTAGGGGTTGAAGGATGATCCTAAATTAAAAGTTCTTCCAGAAATAAAATCTAGGCATTTGGATTTTGAGAAATGATACCTTACATGCATGTCATTTTGGGGATGGATTTTAATTGTAGGGCTTGAAGGATGATCTTAAATTAAAATTCTCCCAAAATTATATCTAAGCTTTTGGATTTTGAGAATCCGTACTTCACGTGCATGTATCATTTTGTGTAGGGTTTTGTTAATTGTAGGAATTGCAGGGATGATTCTAAATTAAAAGTTCTTCCAAAAATGAAATCTAGGCATTTGGGTTTTAAGAAATGATACCTCACATGCATAAGTCATTTTGGGGATGGCTTTTTAATTGTAGAGGTTGAAGGATGATCTTAAATTAAAAATTTTTCCCAAAATTATATCTAAGCTTTTGGATTTTGAGAATCCGTACTTCACGTGCATGTATTATTTTTGGATAGGGTTTTGTTAATTGTAGGAATTGAAGGATGATCCTAAATTAAAGTTCTTCCAAAAATAAAATCTAGGCATTTGGGTTTTAAGAAATGATACCTCACATGCATAAATCATTTTGGGGATGGCTTTTTAATTTTAGGGGTTGAAGGATGATCCTAAATTAAAAGTTCTTCCAGAAATAAAATCTAGGCATTTGGATTTTGAGAAATGATACCTTACATGCATGTCATTTTGGGGCTGGCTTTTTAATTGTAGGGGTTGAAGGATGATCTTAAATTAAAAATTCTCCTAAAATTATATCTAAGCTTTTGGATTTTGAGTATCCGTACTTCACGTGCATGTATCATTTTGTGTAGGGTTTTGTTAATTGTAGGAATTGCAGGATGATTCTAAATTAAAGTTCTTCCAAAATGAAATCTAGGCATTTGGGTTTTAAGAAATGATACCTCACATGCATAAGTCATTTTTGGGGATGGCTTTTTAATTTTAGGGTTGAAAGGATGATCCTAAATTAAAAGTTCTTCCAAAAATAAAATCTAGGCATTTGGGTTTTAAGAAATGATACCTCACATGCATAAATCATTTTTGGGGATGGCTTTTTAATTTTAGGGGTTGAAGGATTATCCTAAATTAAAAGTTCTTCCAGAAATAAAATCTAAGCATTTGGATTTTGAGAAATGATACCTTACATGCATGTCATTTTGGGGCTGGCTTTTTAATTGTAGGGGTTGAAGGATGATCTTAAATTAAAATTCTCCCTAAAATTATATCTAAGCTTTTGGATTTTGAGTATCCGTACTTCACGTGCATGTATCATTTTGTGTAGGGTTTTGTTAATTGTAGGAATTGCAGGGATGATTCTAAATTAAAGTTCTTCCAAAAATGAAATCTAGGCATTTGGGTTTTAAGAAATGATACCTCACATGCATAAGTCATTTTTGGGGATGGCTTTTTAATTTTAGGGGTTGAAAGGATGATCCTAAATTAAAAGTTCTTCCAGAAATAAAATCTAGGCATTTGGATTTTGTGAAATGATACCTTACTTGCATAACTCATTTTGGTGGTGACTTTTTGATTTTAGAGGTTAAGAGGTGACCGTAAATTAAAATTTATCCAGAAATGAACTCTATGCTTTTGGGCTTTGAAAATTTATATTTTATCTGCAGAAGTCAATTTTGGGGTGGGATTTTTAATTGTATGGACGTCTTTGTATTTCTACTATAATCGATAAAACACCAATAAACCATGAACTGCACTTTTGAGCCCAGTTCGCAAATCTATAAAATTCACAAATGTCCTTGGTAAATGATTCATCAGTAAGTGCACAAAATTGTCAACGGTTTGAATTATATGCATCCAACAGATGACATCATATCCTAAATAACATTCAGATAACGTATTATGCAGGTATAAGCATATTTAGTAAAAGTTGCATAATTTTTGTTCAATATCTAATGGTATTCTATCGGGAACATTATATTCCCTCAGATTCCAGAGTTTGTGACATCTTTAAAATAAATGATTACCACTCGTGGCCTGTCAACAGATAAACATATTTACAGATTCATCATATTTCCATAGCTACACAACCATCAACACTCATAAATATATGGATCAGTTCAATGATCCCAACGCTTACAGGAAATGGATTATGGTAAAAAATTACCAAATGTAAAACAACAATGCCCTTATATCGCTAAACTGTAGAAACAACGTTATACCAAAAGGAATTCAGTCAGCTAACTATAAATAGTACTATCCGGAAAATAATATACATTTACCCAGAACTAAGTAAACATGTGTTTTATAATATTATTTCTCCTAATTTAGAAAAGTAGTAATGTTTATGACTACCACACCTTATAAATTCGTAAAATGCATACTTTGAGGACAATTTCTCACCGGATGATACTCCTTGTTACTATCTAAACGTGTGAGAAACAGTTTAATTTCAATATTATTATGCAATGTTTATTTTGAGGACACCTATTATTGAGACACATTAACTCCACAATTAATACTTAAGGCTCCATCTGTTATACAAGCAAATAAACCAGGACGACCCGAAAGTATACAAATTTCTATATATATAGAATGTACTCAAACTATCTATTTTATATAAGATCTGTTTGAGACCAGACCCCAAAGTATACAAAAGTCCTTAAATGATGCGCCCGCTTGAGAAATCGTCCCCAAACAATATATATATATATATATATATATATATATATATATATATATATATATATATATATACAGGGTGAGTTTTAGTGTGGCAACGGTCGATAACTCCGTTATTATAAAAGCTACGTAAACCAAATTTGGAGACATATTAGGCATGCCTAAAGTGCACATTTTAAAAATATTTGGAAGCATACATGGTGTTTCATAATTCCAGGACATATTAAACTTATATTTTTTTAAATGGAACACCCTATATATTATTACATTTTTGAAAAGCCCATAAAAGGGCTTTAATTTGATATCAAATCTTATCTGTCTATTCCTTTTAGTTTTGAGATATTCAACTGTTTTAGAAAAATTACCCGATTAGATACATTGCCACTGCACTAATACACAACTTATGTTAATTTTCAAGATGCAGAAAATTTTACCATATACCATAGTATATTTGTAAATATCACTTTTTTGAAATTTCTTTACAGTATACAGGGTGTGTCAGGTTTTGCAAAATGCAATTTTATTTTTTTTTTTAAATGGCACCCTACCAATTTTATTGCTTCAATGGATACTTCATTAAGTATCCTTTTATTTCTGTTAAGCATTCCCTATACCTAAATCCATTACTTTCTGAGATATTTTTGATTTTCTTCAAATTTTATGAATGTTTTTAATTTACATAACTAAAAGTAACTTACTATTGGAGAATATTATAAAACAATTAGTACATTTTGATTAACAATCAACTACACTTATCCAATAACAATTTTCACTAAAGATATAACAACCTACAATAATACGCTATCAACAGAATTCTGCCAAATCAACAATATGCATTTTATAGA
Source organism: Platerodrilus igneus (assembly GCA_036346225.1). Lineage (NCBI taxonomy): Eukaryota > Metazoa > Arthropoda > Insecta > Coleoptera > Lycidae > Platerodrilus > Platerodrilus igneus. The sequence goes on from JARFIW010001130.1 coordinate 1,242,071, forward strand.
TAATGTTCAAACAGGAAACCAGGCAGGCTTTGAAAAAAATAACAATTACAATCAAAATGTCATTTAGGTTTATTAATTGTAGTGTGTTGTCATTTAATACATTATCAGTTCTGTTTTAAATGTAACCTTTGAAGGAGTTTTCAAAATGAATTTTATAGTGGAAGAACAAATAAATATGATTTGGGTATTGGGAGCAAGTTTAAAATATTTCCTACTTGCATCAAGAATATACCAAGAGAGATATCCTGTTAAATGACAACACACTACAATTAATAAACATAAATGACACTTTACATGTAATAGTTATATATATATATATATATATATATATATATATATATATATATATATATGGTTAATAAAATAAACTCTTTACTATAATCCAAGCTTTCGGTTTTATTTTTAAACCTTTTCAAGAATACTAAAATTGTGGAACGTTAGTATGGGCATACAATAATTAAATACTTACTAATGTGAGGTTTTAAATCAGAATCATTGACATAGAGAAAATTCATAAATGTAAATAAAAGTGATGTATAAAGCTTTAAACAAAAATAAAAATAATGTGGTATTCTTATTTACATTTGAATGTTTCAGAATGACAATTCCTTTATAATTTTGACAGTTGCTAAGATAACTTTCTAGATGTAACTATTTTCTATTAAGTTGATCGAAATTTATATATATATATATTTTATTGATGTATGCATGTATGTCTATATATACACATATATGCAAATATATACATATGCGAGCGTGTGTGTGTGTGTGTGTGTGTGTGTGTGTGTGTGTGTGTGTTTGTGTGTGTGTGCGCGCGCGCGTGTGTGTATGCGAGAGTGTGTGTGTGCATGTGTATGTGTGCCTATGTTGCGATTTGTTAAGTGATGTGATCATTTACGTTGAATCTGTTTTTTGATTTAAAATGAAGTAGATAGGTGTATATGGAGCTTAGTGCGTTGATATCAGTTTTTTTATTAATAGTGTTAGCGTTTTTAAATATGTAACACATTTCTAAGAATTCTCTTTTGGATCGCTTACTTTCAATTTGCAGTATTATAGGATAATCGAAATCTATTTTATGTTTGTTTGTATTTGCGTGTATGGTTAAAGCACAAGCGTTTGGTTTAACACGAATGTCACTTTTGTGTTGAGTTAAGTGTTGCTTTAAGTGTTGTGAGCTTTGACCAATGTAGGTGAGGTTGCAGTCTGAACATTTTATTTGGTATATAATATTCCGTCGTACAAGAGATGGTGTTTTATCTTTTAATTTAGAAAAAAAGACTGTTTAAAGTTAAAAGCTTTCGTTTAGCAATTTTTATGTTAAATTTTTTGAAGACGTTTTCGAATTTTGTACTTAAGTTTTCGATGTAAGGAATTACATGGTATGTAGGCATATTTGCAGAAGACACAGTATTATTATTCAAGGGTTCATTATAGAAAAGTCGGTGTTTATTGGTGTTTTATGATTGTATAAAAGGCTTTTTATTAGTTTTGGGGGATAGCTATTGTTTTTTAGAATCATAAATAATTTGTCTAGATTTTTTTGATATAGTGACGGATGGCATATTTTTTTGATTTTATGTTTTAGACCTAGAATGAAATTTATTTTAATTTTATATTGATGATATGAATGATAATTTAGATATCTGCCAGAGTTGATTGGTTTCTGATACCAGTCTAAAATAATAGTGTTATGGGTTTTTCTGATTAATAGAGTGTCAAGAAATGGAACGGATCGGTTATTTTCTAATTCAACAGTAAATTTAATTTTATCATCATAGTTATTGAAAATTTGGAGAGTTTCGTTAATTTTATCTTCTGATACAGATGTTATTATATCGTCAGCAAATTTTTTAATAAATGGAATTGTAAAGTTTAGTTTGGGGATAACTTCGTCTAATAAATCGTCCATAACAATTTTGGCAAATATAGGACTTACATTAGATCCCATTGGACAACCAAAGGTTTGTAGGAAGGATTCATTATTAAAGCTAAAATAACTTGTATTAAAAACTAATTCTATAATGTCTGTAAAAACGGATTTTGGGATAGTACAATTTGTAGTGATTTTATGCCATAGCTTTTCGATATTTTTTAGAACCAAAAACTTTGAAATATTGGTGTAGAGCGAGATTGCATCTAGACTTATTAATACATGGTTATTTGGTAGTTGAAAGTTATGTATAAAATCAGAGAATTCAAAAGAATCTTGTACATTGTAATTATTAATATTAATAGACTTTTGTAATATATCTGCTATAAATTTAGAAAGATTTTCTGTAGGACTATTATTTGATGCAACTATGGGCCTTAAAGGATACTCTGATTTATGAATTTAGGTAGTCCGTATAGTTTCGCACTTGTAGAACTGTAATTACTTAGGGTTTTTGCTTGCTCTTTACTGATGTATTTTTCCTGTTTTAGTTTCTTTATCATATTTATTGCCGAGTTTTGAAAACGTGGAGTTGTTGTATACTGTTGAGTCGCTTAGTAATTCATTAATTTTCTTTATATATTGCTTTTTAGAAATACCTACACTTATGTTTCCTTTGTCAGCTTTAATTATAAGTAAATTTTGGTTTTCTTTTAAAAATTTTTATGTAATTTGTAGGTTAGAATTTATTAGATTAAGTAGCTGAGAAATTAGTGCAAGCTCCCGTGTGTATATACAATACATTAGTAAGTTATGACGTTCTTCAGAGCTCTAGGTTAAGGATTATTTAGTTTAGAGTTGAGCTTGATGATTAAATTGGCTTCAATATTCAACCTTGACAAAAATGCGCAAAGGAATTACCAGTATGCGTTTATAAGAGGGAACAGAATTAGGTAATTTTACCTACGGATAATTAAATGTAAATATTTTTAGTGTATAGGGTAATTTAGACTAGATTTAATAAATATTAATTAAAATTAGATTTTCAATGTTTCTTTAGTGTTATATTAATAATCATAAGCTCAAGGTAGCGCGTGTAAATATTGTTCTAACGTATATTTTCATTTTTAACATTGGTAAACGTTCTAAAAGCATTTATATTAAGGTGTTTACGAAAACAAGCAACGTCTATCGCTTCTGAGAGAAACAACCAGTTGAAAATATTCTGAGTAGTAATTATGTTCAAGGATAATAGAGGAGAAATGGTAAACAGGTAGTTCTATGAAAGGCAAAGGCCGTTAAATGAGCGCGGATCGATATTTTACAAGTAAAGATGGCTTTTAGGATGCGTTAGCAGAGGATAGTCGATAACATATGCTTAGTATTGCGTTGACATTTAAACGAATAAACAAAGACCGATCGAAGTGTATAGGTGCGAGTGGGATGCAGAATGTCTGTTTAAGGTATCGATTTAGATGTGGACTGAGAATGAGGTAGGGATGCTATAGACAAACTAACGAAGCTGAACAAAGAAAGAGGATTATTTTTCACAGGTGAAAATGAGATGAGAGAGGTTAAAATTTAGTGAGGGTATACGATAGAATACGTCGATATGAACGGGCAAACGGAGCAGGGATGGAAAATGTTTGCATATATGACAGAGCGAGATGAGGCAAGACACGTGATGAGGGGCGTGGATAGACCAAAGATTTTGAAGACAGCTGGGATGCGATTTCAACGTATTGAGCAGCCGTTAGAAAATAAAATGATGGTTTCGAGGTAAAACGGTTATTTATTGTGAAAAATTCCGGGATTTTGAAAGACTGTTGGTGTTTGCGTGCTACAATACTTGGTATTGCAGAAGGCCAACAAGGGTTTTCGAGAATTTGTAGAAGGCTGAAAATTTTTGTTTAGAAGAATTGGAAGACGGTTTGGTAAGGGTACCTGGAAAGCGTGTTTGTAGAGTGATGATGTGAGTTTGGTCTATATAAACGCATGCAGAAGCGGGATATCCTCTCTGACTTTCTTTGCTCGCCATTTAGGTTAACTCAAGTAGTAGTGAATATTATTCAGTGATTTTATTACCAATATCGTTAGTTGTAATTACACACAAGTTGATGTGTCGTAGTAATTAATTGGCGTTTTTAAAAACCTTAAAGTAAATACTGAATTAAAAGCGAAGATTTTGTAAACTATGTAAGTACAAACAATTGCTATTTGGTGGTTGTAGCGTACAAGGCGTTCTAAGATGGAATGGTAATGGGGAATGCATCGAGTATTGATTTATTGACTGTAAATGGGATTGTAATGGGAATTTCAGAAGTTTGGATGCACTTTCGATGGTACAATAGAAAATATTTGGATAGCAGCGTGCCGAGGGAATAGTGTGACTCAACTTGGTGAGCAGTTTCATAGCCTAGAGTCATTCTAGACGACAACATCACCGAGGGCTGGTTTGCAGATGCTTGCAGTTAGTGGTAACTGCTTTTTATAAAACTTTGTTCAGGTGTTTATTTGACGTGCTTTAACTCTTTGTGCTTTTGAGTGATTATTTCTATGAATTTGATGGACTTAAAATTTTATTGAACATTATATGTAAATGAAAACACGTTTATATAAAGATGAATAATTAATGTAAGGATAACAAGACTGTTTTGTACAAAGTAGAGGGGACTTTTTATTATTGCAGTGCTATAATTTTGCACACAGATTTAAAGAGTTTTACCGTGAGCTCATATTAAGACAAGGGTTAACGTCAAGTATGACGTTAGCCCACTTACTTTAATAGAGTATATGTGTGATGAAAATAATTAATCCAAACACATTTTTGAGAAACGAATTGTTTCTAATCAGAGATATATTATTATATGTCAGTGAACAGTTGTTTTGGAAGAGCTAAATTTTATTTTGTGTAAATAGAGTGTGATGCATTTTGATAGTTGCGTTATTTTGGATATGATTGTAGAGAAGTATTTGTCTTTCAGATTACAGCATCGTGGTAAGTAGGAGGAGTTTGAGATTTAGCAGGCCAGGTAAGCTTCTTTGTTAGTTTCATAAGCATTGTAGGAACTGAGCCGAGCAGCCGAGGTAAACATCACTAGTCCAAGAAACTGAGCTTCACAATAATTGTGACAGCCCAACGCTGGGGCTATTTCAAAAAAGGACTCACAATATTTATGGCACCTAAATTGTGGGGCACGATTGGTTCTGTTTAAGAGTTTCTGCGTAAGCTTCACAATATTTAAGGTGTTTAACTAGCGGGCCCGACTACACAATAATATATATATATATATATATATATATATATAAATATGTACATATATATATACATAAAAATGTACATATATATATATATATATATATATATATATAAATATTTTAGGTAGTTAATTACACAAGGTACGTTGATAAATACTATCGTATTATAGTGAATAAGATGAAATAATAAGTTAGACTTTTATGCAAAGCCCAAATGATCATTTCAAATCGAGCTAGTAATTGAAAGATGGAAAATATAAGGTCTTGGACAGGACATATATATATATATATATATATATATATATATTATATACACAGGGTGTTCCAGAAAATAAAGTACCGTAAACTGGAATATATATATATACATATATATATATATATATATATATATATATATATATATATATATATATATATATATAGATCTTGACGAGTTAACAAGAAAAGTTAGATGACAGCTTCCTGGTGGAGTGATATTGAAAATACATGTTTTTAGAATATTTTTATTTAGGGTAGAAACTTTAACTTGAAAATAGGTGCACGCTAGTTGCTTACTGATACGAATTATTACACTTCAATTCGACAAAACAGGATAATCCAACAATTCGAAACCGGGCAAAGAGATTGTACGAAAGGGTGCGACTTTAGACTTAGCGCACACTAAGCGAACCTCAACGGTGAAAGGGCTAACAAAGCGAAAATAAACAACAACACGGTAGCCACGTTCGGAAGCGTCAGAAAAGCAGTAAACTTTGCACGTAGTAAATTGTAGTGGGATTAGCAAGCGGGGTAAAGCGAAATTCGAAAGAAGCGGTAACTCATGCAAGTGTTTTCCCTACAAACGTTGAATTAAGTGTTTTACCAGAAAAGTAAGGGGAGAAAATGTCCCATGAGGTCGAAAATACCGGCTAAATTAGAAAGTAGGTTGCGTTTGGTACAGCAGGTACTTAGTGGCTGAACTAGAAAACAAAATTATATATATATATATATATATATATATCTTAGTGGTTGCGTGATAATTACCGACATCGCAAGTTTTAACTCATCGACAGAGTAGATTGTAAAATTTAAAACAGACACCTTATGGGAACTACAGCATCACCTAGCTCACAATTTGTGTCTTCGTGTCGTTTACCTGACATCGCAAGTTTTAACAACAGTCGACACGGAGGATCCGGCTCAACTGCCTTTTCCATAGCTCAAATATAATTTTAATGGAAAAGGCAGTTTAATGCCTGACTCTCCTCCGTGTCGACTGTTGTTAAACTGCGATGTCAGGTAAAACGACACGAAGACACAAATTGTGAGCTAGGTGATGCTGTACTCATAAGGTGTCTGTGTTAAATTTACAACTTTGCTACCCTGTCCTGATGAGCTTAGGCGAAACGCGTCGACAGGATGCCTCGCGGCTGAATTTGAGTCACTAATACCTTTACTGTTTAATTTAAGACTCATTAAACCTACTTTTCTATTATATATATATATATATATATATATATATATTATATACACAGGGTGTTCCAGAAAATAAAGTACCGTAAACTGAATATATATATATATACATATATATATATATATATATATATATATATATATATATATATATACATGTTTTTAGAATATTTCTATTTAGGGTAGAAACTTTAACTTGAAAATAGGTGCACGCTAGTTGCTTACTGATACGAATTATTACATTTCAATTCGACAAAACAGAATAATCCATTGGCGTAGAATAAGGAGGACTATCAAACAATTTTGACCTATACCTTTTGCACACCCTGTATTTCATAAAAATTAAAACTCATAACTATTCCTCATACAATTTGCCACAAAAGGGTGCTCTTGGTTAAGTAAAGCTTTCCATTTTCGAGATATTTTAAATTAAGTCGTAGTCAACTCATGCATGAAAACAACATATTTTTAATTCTTTCAAAAATGCAAAGATTTAGTTTATTTTATGAGCTTTACATGTGCTATTGTTGGCATCATCCCTGCAAATGAATTCTGAATGTATTAGAGCAATTGTTTCTTTTTGTGATGATGGAAGTTAATGCCTACTACGAGCAATTTCGTAATTTTTTATGTTTTGAATCAATCAAACACATACCGATGTTATACCTTTTTGGAAAGGACTTTTTGTCAGTATTTTAAAAATGTAAAAATCCAATATAGCGGTTAGTAGAAAATAAAAACTTAATCATTGCCGCGCAAAATCTAGATATTTTAGGTAAAAGCTACGTACACAGTGGGAAGCACAATGGTGAAATACCATAATATCCAAATTTTCAACATCTTATTTCAATTAACACTGTAGCAATGAACAAATAAAGAAATCGGCAATTTTGTTTTTCGTCTATATCTAGTACACTATAAAGTATTTTTGAAATTTGAAAACGATCTGAGACGACCTTATTATGGTGCAACTTTCGTCCCATTCATTCGTATCTCGTACGCTTTCCAAAATCTCCATGTACTACATCTTAAATTGTACACACTGTGTGTGTGTGTGTTTGTATGGGTGCGTGCGTGCGTGCGTGTGTGTGCGTGTGTGTATGCTCGTGCGCGTTTGTGCATGCGTGCGTGCGTGCGTGCGTGCGTGAGTGGTTGCGTGTGTGCGTGTGTGAGTGTATTTGCATCGAATCCTTTAACAATCTTGAACAAATTAATGTACTGATGCAAATATTTACGGATTTTGGCACTTGATGTCGAAGTCAAGGTGGAAGACGTTTTAAGCCCAAAGAGAGCTAACGAAAGAGAATTAAATAGAATCAAAGATGATGCAGCGTTGGGAAGAGGAAAGAACTGAAGAATAATTGAAAAAGAAAATCGCATTAGGTGGGTTAGTTGGTGTGTTCTTGAAAACCATTGCGGCTGAACTTGAGGCTATGTATCCAAATACTGAACGCTTCGATAAAGTGAAACGTAGAATGAGTGAATCTTTAAGGAGGTATAGAGAAATTTATCAAAGAAAAAAGGAGATTGCAAAGCAAACCCCACTTGGGAAAATCTCTTCGACTGATTTATCCAAGACCTCCGCCCTTGATGGCATAACTTTTGTTTCATAGTCGTCATCTGTTTTACCTGGACCCTTTTCAGTTCTATATAACTAAATAAACAAACGATGAGGTTTAAGCATGCATCTTTTTATCAGTAAATTTTAGGTTCGTTGCCTAATTGTAATAATTTTATAATTTTACAACGGTCTTATATTCTTTGCGCAAGTTCCTCGATTTTTGACCGATTTGCTTAACGAGAGGCCGTCGGAACGAAACTCTTTCGTAAAGTATGGAGTACCTAGACTTAATGTCGCATTACAGGGAAAAGTATTATTAACAAACCACTGGATCGTTTCGTTCGCCTCAATTACACTTCGGTAACATTCACCAACAGCATTTTCCTCATGTTTGTGCTTTTGTTATGCCATTTTTTAATTTAAATGATGAAATTCTGAAACTGACTCTTGACGCGCTTTTAATTTTAGATGACAATCCATTACGCGAGAATTACGTTGTGTTTGAGCTTCAGCAAATAAGTTTATGTATGCACGTCAGCGTTGAATAACAACTCTAGTACATCGAACCACGCTAATTTCTTATCGAGCGAATTAAATTATTATTCTAACAAGAATGACGTTAATTTCTTATTCAAGCGCTGAAACAAATATAAACCTTTCTTGTTTAAGCACCATTCCATATAAAATTCAATTCGTGTTTGGATGAAGTTTTTTCCGTAATATGGAAACGAGGAGAGAATTTCAATTATGCTGTTACGCTGTGTGATTTTTATATCTTACGTTAAAGGATTTATCGTTTTAATAGGCAATTAGCGTATCCTATCAAAGTTAACACTTTAAAAATTTTAATTTCATGTTGATTTAATTTTGAAAGTTTCCTTTGCATAGAAACGAACAAGATATAACGAATTAGTAACCTCAGAAACGATTCGGCAAACTTTCTACATAGAATACGCAGTAAGTTTAAGTTGAGTGTCGGAGTTTAACAACCCTACCCGATAATATATACACGGACATTTGCATAACACAAGCAATGCCTGATATTGACAGCTATGTCACAGATTTTTTTGTTTGTTAACAACTACAACTCTGACATTTTAATCTAAAAAGGTAGGAAACGAATCTAATTACTCTCTTTGTGGTTGCGCCTTTTCGGTTAGGGAGTTGACAGAATACCGATATATGGTTTATGAAGTCTGCATAGTATTTGATATTATAGTCATCGCAATTTCTAAACCGATTTTCGTCACAAATGACGTCACGCCGTATCAAAAAATGATATTTTTGTCTTATTCCAACTCCAGAAAAAAGTTTCCTTCTCGGTTTGCAAATTTTGCAATGTTGCCGCCTTCATTTGAGACATTTGTTGACAACTAATGTTACTTGTATTGGTTATGTTAGACTTTCGTTGACGTTCTTATTTCATGTCATTAACCTTTTGCGTAGTTTTTATACCGCATTTTGTGTTATCCTGGCTTGCATTTAAAATTGTTCTTTTCAGAATGAAAAAGCGAAAAAAGGAAAATTTTTTTTTACAAAAAACAAAAGAAAAAGGATTATTTTTTCTACATTGAGGGCAAAGGGCAGACCTTTGACACAGTAATAGAAAAGGGATCAGTGAAGTCGACGCCCGAACATAAAAAGGGTTTGACTTGAGTAACTCGATATGAAGGCAGGTTGCCCATGGGAGGTTGCAAGGCGACCGGATTGGTTCTCCAACACAATAGACAGTGATTCAAAATACGACGGATAGATTGTCTTCCAGAAATAATACAGAAGTGCTGACTGACGAGAAAATGGACCATTTGAGCACCCGCGTAGAAGTATTTTAAATGAATGTAAGTAACAAACAGATCAGTTAATCGACTTTTGTTAAGTAACAAAGCGAGGAATTTACCGTCAGAGGACAAAGGCGCGTGAGACAGGCAACCTCCAACGCGCAAGATTCCATCACGAAAAAAAGGGGACAACTTGCGAAAACTCTTTTTTAAAGGGGATCCAGAATGAAAGGCTTTAAGATCGATAGCAAAATAAGATTGTTGAGTATACGCAAGTAAAGGCAGCAAAGCATTGTGCAACTCAGAACATGACAAATGTCCGGAATGCCTTTCAAGAGGAAGAGTGATTTTCTAGAACTGATTGAATCCAAGAGCATGTTGCGACAGCGGATAAAACAATAGGGCGTTGTTCAGTGAGAACTTCAGGAGTACCTGAAGGAGGAATATGTGGACTGTAGTTTTCGAAAAACCGATACAAGGTTGATGAAGCCGCCCACCATAAAAAATATTGGGAGTAAACTACGTGACCCGCCATCGCCAGGATTGTCGGTGGAGGGGATGTGATGCCATGAAGCGCGAGGCGTGTTTTCCTGAATGTAAGCAACACGATTGGCGACGAAAGTCTTCCAACGCTGCGGCGGGGAACGAATTCACTAAAGTACGACCATGGAGTCAGACCAACAGTAAATTCTATGAAAAGTAAGGTTCGAATCAAAGGTTTTGAGGACAAAGATTAATAATTTGGATGCCAATGTGGCGGCCAACAATTCGAAACCGGGCAAAGAGATTGTACGAAAGGGTGCGACTTTAGACTTAGCGCACACTAAGCGAACCTCAACGGTGAAAGGGCTAACAAAGCGAAAATAAATAACAGCACAGTAGCCACGTTCGGAAGCGTCAGCAAAGCAGTAAACTTTGCACGTAGTAAATTGTAGTGGGATTAGCAAGCGGGGTAAAGCGAAATTCGAAAGAAGCGGTAACTCATGCAAGTGTTTTCCCCACAAACGTTGAATTAAGTGTTTTACAGGAAAAGAAAGGGGGGAAAAATGTCCCATGAGGTCGAAAATACCGGCTAAATTAGAAAGTAGGTTGCGTTTGGTACAGCAGGTACTTAGTGGCTGAACTAGAAAACAAAAATTATCTGAAGTGGGATTCCATTGAAGACCTAAAACTTTTAAGGGTTGAGTATCAGGATCCTCAAAGGAGCGGGGTTGCGCGAATTGCTGTGTAGCGGAAAGATCTTTTAACAATTCGGGATGGTTACTTAACCATTTATGAAGTTTGAAACCACCAAGGTTTAGAAGAGCAATTAGTTGATTACGTAGAGCAAGGGTTGAGTCATTAGAATCTCCACCAGTAGCGATGTCATCAATATAAGTATGGTGGCGAAATGCAATAAGAATTCCCTTCGTCCACGGCCAACTGCTGAAGCGTGCGTATGGCAAGAAAGGAGCACAATTGATTCCATACGTAACGGTATTTAATTTAAAATCCTGAATGGGCTCCTCAGGAAAAAAGCGCCAAACAATTTGTTGATAGTCACACTGAGCGGGATTTACAAGAATTTGTCTGTACATCCGACGAATATCGGCAGTGACAACATAAGGATGTAAACGAAATTGTAACAAAATTGCTGTAATATCGGGTTGCAACTTCGGCCCAACAAACAAGTGATCGTTTAAGGACGATTGGTACAGAGTTTTAGTGGAAGCGTTGAAAACAACTCGTAATTTTGTAATTACGCTTTCGGGTTTCACAACGCAATGATGCGGGATGTAATAAAAAAAGTCCGAATGAGACCCAATAGCAACAGATTGCATATGTTGAGAATCCAGATATTCACGCATGAACGAAACGCATTGTTCATAAGCACGAGGTTGCTTAAGTAAACGATTTTCTAAAGAAACAAATCGTTGTAAGGCAAGATCACGACTACCTGGAAAAAATGGTTCCTGATCTCTAAACGGCAGTGAGATGACATAGCGACCTTGTTCGTTGCGGCGAAACGTATCGACAAAATATTTTTCAACAAGAGTTTCTTTAGGCGTGAAAGGTTGAGTGGCGGGAACCGCTTCGACTTCCCAGAATTTAGCGACAATATCTTCCAATGGGGAAGTAGAATCTGTCATACAAAACAAGCTAGTTACTTCAAAAGCGGGCGAGGAAGGTTTCCCATTAAAACATACCCAAAAATGGTATTAATAGCAACAGGTTGATCGCTAGCACCCTGGATGCGACCGTCTAATAACACTTGGGGAAAAGTATCCGCACCATGTAAGAAATCAATGGGTCCAGATTGAGCAAGGAGCGGATCAGCTAGCTTGAGGTTAGCCAGATGATTGAAATGTTCTAAAGAAATATAAGAAATTGGTAAATTTTTACAAATTGTGGGAAGTACTACAGCTTGAAAATTAATAATCTGTGATGAAACACCTATTGGTTTGAGCGAAACGGCGACACTGCCATGCTGAGCAGCAGAGCGTATGGAGCCTAATCCACTAAGGGTAAGGGAATATGGAGTAGTACGAAAACCTAAACGTTTCACACTACTTTGCTAAATAAAAGAAGTCTTGCTGCCCGAATCGAGTAAACCGCGAAATTTATAGAAAGGACCAGATCAATCAGCAATTTCTACTTCAACGGTGGAAAGTAAAACAGCTGAAGGTTTAGCTAAAGAATTAAATAAAACGACATTCGAAGTTGACGGATTACTACAGCTAAACAAAGTCGATGATTCCTCAGAGGCACGAGAAGCGGAAGGCTTTTAGTAGTCTTGAATAGCGGGAGTAGTGCGCGGTGATACCTTAGAGGCGGCGGTGTACGGGCTCAAGCGAGCATGGTTACTAACAACGAAAGCGGGTTTAGACGAAACGCGATCGAAGTGCAATAACGAATGATGACGTTGATTGCATTGGCGGCATAAGAAAGTAGACTGGCATTTATTTAAAATGTGAGAATTGCTATGGCAATTAATACAAAGATGTTGGTTTTTTGCTAAGTTGTAGCGATCTTGCGACGAAAGTTTAACGAAATCATTACAGCGATAAAGATTGTGATCTTGTTTGCAAAGCGGACATTTATTAACAATAGACTTCGTCTGAACTAACATGGAAACGGCGGATCGAGGCTTAGACGGGTTGCTGGAATGAATAACTTTGTTTAAATCAGTTTTATGATTTACCAACAAATTCGATAAGGATTTACACGTTTTTTCCAGATAAGCAATTAACTTTTTATAAGATGGGATAGCGGTTGGATCTTGATGCATTTCAAAACTACGAGCAGTGTGTACATCCAAGCGATTAAAGATCATTTGTACAAGAATAAAATTCCATTGTTCGATGGCAAATCAAATTCTTTAAGCGCCTGTAAATTATTGACAAAAGTATCACTAATTTTTGCTAACCGGCGGGGTTATCGGAATTCAATTTGAGAAGTTTATCTACATTGTTTCATAGAGCTGAGGTAATGTGACGAATATTACGATATTTTTCGCGAAGTTTTGTGTATGCAAGAGGGTAATTGGCTTCTGTGAGGTCAACGTTATTAATGGTTAAGAGTACGGAACTTTTTAGTGCTAATTGAAGATACGAAAATTTATCCACGTCCGGCAAATCGTTATTAAGATGAACTGAACTATCAAAGCGGTCAATAAAACTTTCAAACGAACAACTTTCCCAATCAAACGCAAAAAGCGTCAGGGGAGGAAGTGACACTTTCGACTTTAAAGTACCTAGCGGCGGAGACACATTAGCCCGAGGCGACGATTGGCTAGTAAACAGCTCTATTTCATAGAGCTCTTTTATTTGAAAGTAATGGTTATCGAGGCGTTTACAAATAGCGTCTTCCATTTGAAATTGTTTATCAGCGTGACCGGCGGAAATTGCACCTACTATCCAATTATAGTGTGTAAAGAAATTTTCTCGAACGGTTTCGAGAAATTCGTACTGTGCGCGATTTCAAACATTTCCTCTAGCGAATTAATTGCAGTAGTACGTAGAAAACAATTACGTTTCAACTTTTCTGCCATAGTTAAAATTAAATGAATACAAAAACGGATGAAATAAAAAACAAAATCTTGACGATTTAAAATAGTCTCGCGGCGATAACAAAGACGTAAGCTTATAACAAGAAATTCTAATAGCAAAGCAAATAACAAGCTAAAACAGTTAGACAAATACAATTGACAACATACATATAATTAGATGGTGTGAAAAGCTTAAAATTGAAAAGTAATAAAATTAGCAAAGTTCCATGTATATTTACTTTACCAAATGTATTTGCAAATTCTCTTTGTTTATTTCTAGGTCGAAACATTCGTGCGTCATTTGTATCTGAACCCTCCCTAGTTTCGGCAATGTAACTAGTAGTGATTTAATTACAGATATGCCTAAATTTCCTAAAGATAATAAATTGATTGTATCGTTCACTGAGAGTCCTGTCATGCCTATTAAATGTAAGTATTTAGGATAAAGCATAACATTTATAGTCTGATTATAAATAGAAGTATTTAGGTTAAAGTAAAATATTTTGGTCCCTAACATTTATTTCATTTTGTTGTCTTGTAGCTACATCAAGAAAAAATATTCTTTTGTCAATTGGAATAACTCGCCAAGTGCAACTTACCCCTAAGAAACAAACTTTATATAAGCAAGTTTCTCACTTCAGAAAGATTGCTTATAATACATTTAAATCAAAAATGTCTTTCAAGAAACGACTGGATGAAACAACAAAATTTTCAAGTAAATTCAATTTTGAAAAACTTGTTCAAAATTTAAACCCTATGCAGGAACGTTTTTTTGAATGCCAATTAAAAAATGCTGGTAAAAAATTAAAAGGTCGAACATATTCAAATGAGGATAAGTTATTGGCATTAGTATTATTGAAACAAATGGGAAATTCCGCGTACAAGTATCTTTCATACATATTTGCTTTACCATCGAAGCAAACAATACTTAAATATCGTAATAGGATCTACATAAGACCTGGCTTTTGTGATATCATATTTAAGGCTTTGAAAGCTGAAGTTGAAAATTTTAAACATGAACAAGATAAATACTGTATGCTTGTGTTTGATGAAATGTTGATCCAAACACATTTAAGTTATAATAAAAATGAAGATTGTATTGAAGGATTCGACACAATTCATGGTAATAGGTGCGAATTTGCAAATTATGTCCAGGTATGAATACTGTTTTCTCCAAACGTGACATAATTTGTATGTGAATATTTTTTGTTATTTCAGGTGTTTATGGTTCGTGGAATCAGAAAGAGGTGGAAACAACCAATTATGTTTAATTTTACAGCTGGTCCAATGAAAAGCATGGACATTGTTTGCATCATTAAAAATCTTAGTACAAAGCTCAAAGAAGCTAATTTATTAGTGTGTACTATTATTTGTGATCAGGGTTCAAATAACTCTGCAGCTCTGAATTATTTAGTTAAAGAAACACGAATGAAACACTTCAAAAATCGGAAGAAATGGACATTTCAGAGTTTTATTTTGAAATACAAGGCCAAAGGATACTTCCTCTGTTTGATCCCCCACATTTAATAAAGTGCGTTAGAAATAACTTAATCAAGCACGATCTAATGTATTTTCATGATGGAGTGCAGAAAGTTGCAAAATGGAAACATTTAGTAACATCTTACAAAATGGATCCATATTTTGGTAGTTTAAGAAGCATGTCAAAACTTACCGATTACCATATCATTCCAGAAAAGATTTCCAAAATGAAGGTGGCTAATTGTACTCAAGCAATGAGCAGAACTGTGGCCATAGCAATTAATTTAATGGCTCATTCAGGTATAATATTATCATGATTGTTTTATTGTATGTATTTTTTAATAATTAATTATTTTAAAAACGACAGTGCAAATTGGAAATGACATTTTCAAAATGGACAAAGAAGCAACAGATACAGCTCTATTATTAGAATTTTTCGAAAACTTGTTCGACAGTCTAAATTCAACGGGATATTCACCAAAACCTTTAAAAAGACCAGTTCGAGAAAATTCTGCTCATTTTAAGTTTTGGAATGAGGCAATACAAAAACTCTATACAATGAAATTTGTAAATAATGAAGAAAAAAGTTTCAAACCACTTTGTTTAATGAATTATATAAAAACTATTAAGAATTTTGCAAAATTGTATATAGTGTTAAAAACATTTGGTTTTGAGTTTATGAAGACTCGGCAGTTTAATCAAGATCCGTTGGAAAACTTTTTTGGACAAATACGTCAGCGTGGAGGAAGATTTGTTAATCCTACTTGTGAAGCTTTTGTGCCATTTTTCAAAAGCTTACTTGTAAAAAATATAGCCACTAAACATGCTTCTGGTAGCAATTGCGAGAGAGACAACAACGATGTGTTCTTAGAACTGAACAATCTTCTAGTTGAGGTAACATTCGGATCAAATATATATATTTTTTTTATAAATTTCGTTATAGGGTTTTGAAGAGAAGGGTGACGTTCAGCAAAACATGGAGATTCATTTTCCGACTCTAAAGGAACTTCCATATGTTGAAAATCAGGTCCTTACTTACGTTCTTGGTTTTATTTAAAAAAAAATAAAACCAATGGTAGCTGATTGTAGAGTTTGTACTGAAAACTTTTACTTGTTCACCTAATGAAAGTCATTCTTTTGTTTTCAAAAGAATATGACAATCAGAAAAGATTGATTTATGTCAACAATGATTTTAAGAAATATTTATTTTCTATTTATTGTAAAATCAAATTTTGGTTAAGTCATAATTTACATCACAAGAAATTAATGGCTTCTATGATGAACGCAATTCACACAAAAAACTTTACATGTGACCAACATACTCGCCTGAATTCTATCATTTTAAAAAATTTATAAAGATAAATTTATATAATTTTATTAAACAAATTAATAATATATTGAACGTAAAGGATACTCGACAATAACTTCTGCTGCACCTATTATTGTTCATAAGGCAAAGGGTATTGCTTTAAAAAAATGTAGAACAATTAGGAAATGTTAGATTATAAATAATTAACTATTAAACATTTTTGGGGATTAGAGTAAAATGACTAATTTGTGTATTGCCAATTTCTTTTATAATAGAAACAACACGATTACGAATCCACTGTTTCTACAATTCAGGATATTACTCAACTGTTTAAATAAAAAACACTTTTCAGTCATCTTCAAAATTGTGGATAAAAGAAATAAACAAAAACACTTATAAAAACTTTGAAAAAATGTTCCACACAGAAAAATAAAAGGTTCATTGCAAGTTCAATATAATTTGTTTTGTACATCAGAATCAGTTCAGGATGGTTTCTGAGAAATTGTTTTGATTTTGTTATACGACATTGAAGTAATCTTTTGTATTATTTCCATAAAAAGCCTTGTCTAGTACATGTGATTTTGGTTTAGCTTAAAAGTTTGTCTTTTTTATTTTAATTCCGGGTGAGTGCAGATTTAGACAAAAGATTTCTTTAAAATTTTATATGGTTTACATGCTCAATAAAGTACTTCCCGATGTTCAAATGTGTACAAAATCAAATAATCATCATTTTGTTTCCGACCTTACTTAAGGTCGGTTTGACGCAGCTCTAACTTCTTTTCTATCCTGTGCTAACTTAAAAAGTTCTACATATCCTTCACAACCTAAATTTCTAATAATTTGACTAATATAGCTTGGTGTAGGTCTTCCTATACTCTTCTATCTTTTTCATGTCTACCTGGTTCTACATAGATATTAGCAACCTAATGTTTATTAAAGAACTCCGACATGTTTACATGTTTCCCATTTATAAGGAAATGAAATATTTCCTGTTTATCCCCTTGAAAAAACGAAAAGTGTTAAATTATGTTATGGTAAAAGCAATGAATCGCTGCCAAAATGCCAGACCGCTAACTAATTGTGAGTTATGTCATGGTAACATTTAGTTAACTGATTTTATTTATTTAATTTTTTTGTTTTGCTTTCGGGCTTAAGGTCAGTTTGACGCAGCTCTAAATTCTTTTCTATTCTGAGCTAATTTAAAAGGTCTACATACCCTTCGCAACCTAAATCTCTAATAATTTGACTAATATAGCTGGAGATCCGGACAAGAATTTTACTTCTGAGCTCTTTATCATACATAGTTCGTGTTTTAGGCCACACATACCTGGGAAATATTGTGGTAGGTTCCCATATCTTTGCACAATGCAGTTTTTAAAGAGCCCTTGCTGCGCCTTTTAATCGCCTTTTATAATAAGCAGGCTTACTATAGTAGTATTCTTTGTCCCTATTATAGGGAGACTATATTTCAGTGGTATGCAAATATAGGTACAAGAGAAATGGGAAAATTATCAAAATACAAATTAATTTGATTAATTTTATATGAAAATAATGCCTATAAACATCAGACAAATGCTATTTACTGAGTTAGAATTGAACAGAATATCGTGATTGTATTTTTCTAGATGCTCTTATACAGCTATGATTTAATAAAAAATCTCGATCTTAAAGCAACACTTCCTAAAGACATTAAAATTTATCAATGAGATGAAAAATCGCCATATTTTTAAAACACCATAATAGCTTTTGTATTATAAAAGCATTTATCAAATTTTTTGTTAGTATTATAAGTTTTTTTAATACTGGTTTGCAATGTGTATCGTTGTTGCAAGTATTGTGAATAACTCGCGCCATTTTGTAGTTTGAATATTATCTCAATGTTTTCGTTTGATTATATCTTGTAGAAGTGAGAAAACCACCCTGTACATGGGTACTTCTATGTACCCGGCATTCTAGATTGTACATGTACTAAGTAAGCTAGTAGCAGATAAAGGTGTCTGTCACAAAAAACAAAAACTGTTGTGATTGCACCTTATATTTATTTAATAGCAAGTATTATATTTTTCTCTGTTTATTGATTTTATTAGCCAAAATCCACTTTATCTTTCTTTGCTTATGGGCCCAGTCCTAGTAGCTGTAACTGTGCAAGTTTAGTAGTAAAAAAGTGATCAGTGTGATTGATATTTGTTGAGCTAATTTTGAGTTCCATCACCTGGGACAACAATTGATATTTGTAAGGAACTCGTTTGTGGAAAATATGTTCGAGAGAAGTATTGCTTATACTCACATGGTGAGATTGAAAGATGAAGAAAATTGGGCCGATTGAAGTGGCCAATGAATTTTCAGTTTATGCATTATGAAGTGGGTGAAATTGTAAGTGGTGTCACTTCTTGTCCAGTAGATACCACCGACAATGAAAAATTACCATGTGAATGTACAACAGGCAGCACAAAAGCGTGTATGATGATTTCCATGTGTGTGACTCCTGAAGTTGCTGTTCACATTCGTCATATGGAGAAAGCAAAAGACATGTGGGACACTCTAGTGGGTATTTATGACCACTCTAGCGTTCAAAGACTGTATGCCTTTTGTGATGAGTTTTTTAGCACCAAAAGAAATATGGCTTTGGATATTGCTACGCATGCATCAAATCTGTCAAATGTATGCTCTGAACTACAGCGAGAATTGGAAAATTACAAAGGAAATACGTGGGAATTGTTATTACATTATCGCATTTTAGTAACAGCGGGCCCGAAGTATATATTTTTTTGGCAAACATGGTATTCAAAGTCCATAGAAGATCAGATGACGATAAGTTTGGTAGGAAACCTGCGCAATATTGAACGTTATCAAAATAGTGCTAGTTCAACTGGAAACGTTTTTCTATCAAAAGATGCCACAAATCGTCAATTCAGAAAAATGCTCAGCAAAGGAAGAATGGCAAACGGATATGTCACTACTGTCATCGACAAGGTCATTTTATTGCAAATTGTTCAAAGTGGAAAGAAGCAGAACAGAGAAGCTCAGATAAACTGTAATAAAAGAAATGATACTACAAGTTCTGCATTAGGTAAACCGACTGCGAGAGATATAAAAGAAAGCACTGGTAATGAATCATCGGTTGCCTTTGGTTTAAGTACAGCTTCGCAGTACATTTCTACTGAAAGTTGGATTGTCGATTCTGGTACTACGCACTACATGACAGCTAACATGCAACATTTTGAAACGTACACAAAATTCGGTATGCCTATTTCAATCACTACTGCAGGGCATGATATAATTTATGCCTGTGGTTCAGGTTTTGTAAATGTAGAATGTTTGAATGACAGTAAGTGGATGTCGGTCGCACTAACCGATGTATGGTATGTGCCATATTGTAAACATAACCTCCTACCTATTCGTCAAGCTGCAAATAAAGGCCAGATTTCCACATTTAGTTCAAGTGGTGTTACTATTAAGAGGAATGGGGCAACAATAGCTAAAAGTCATATTCACAACCGTTTGTATGTTATAGACATTAGGATTTTAAAGCCAGTTAAATCAGCAGAGGTAGATCTTGTTTCAGAAGCTGATCAGTTACAAGTGTATCATGGAAGATTTGTGAATCAAGATAAACGTCATTTTGGGAAATATTGGCTCGTTATGAAAAGAAATTTAAACTTAACGACACCCAATTATTTTTGACGGATGTATTTTAGGTAAATCGCATTTGAAGTGATTTAAATCTATACCCCATTTTGCTAGAGTTACAGAATTTGGAGGACTTATTCATTCTGATGTAGTGGGGCTTATTGAACGTTCGATGGATGGTTTTCAATATTACGTAGTATTTAAAGAAGACTTTTCACAGTTTATTTGAGTTGTAGCATTGAAGCACAAATCCGAAGTGGTTAGATCACTGAAAGATTTCCTCTTCGAATGTGCAAGAACCTGTAGTAAAAAGATTTTGTTCTGATGCAGGTCGTGAATTGGATCCTTTAGATGTCAACGGGCTTCTAAGTGACCTTGAAATTGAATTCTTAATTGGCTGTCCATATACTTCGCAATAAAATGGTGTTGCAGAAGAATTCAGCCGTCGTGTAGTGGAATTAGTACGCTCCATGTTATCTATAAGTGGATTAGGACAAAAATTTTGGACTCATGCGTGTGGTACTACAGTTTTTATTATTAACCTTACTGGAAAATCTGGTTTACCAGAAAAACCCCATATGAATTATGGAGTGGGGTCGTTTTTGACAATTTGACATACTTGTGCATTTTTGGTACAGAATGTTATGTACATATCCCTAAAAAATTCCGTAGAAAATTTAATAACAAAGCACTTCTCGGACGTTTTGTAGGATACGTAAATGATAAAGATGGATATAAAGTTTGGGTAGCTGAAAGGAATCGCATATATGTCACACCATGTGGACTTTAAACCAGAGATTTTATGTACCACTTCAGAGCCAATTCCATTCACTGCACCATTTAGTTGTGATTCTCCTGATTTAAGCAAGCATGCCAATAGTGGTAAGGAAGTAGAGTCTTCGCAATTAGGATCTGTAGACTCAATTGCTAGTCGTTTGAGTCGCCGCACATGTATTCCAGAAAGATTTAAAAATAATGAGTTTCAGGTTAGTAATCTTCCATGTCGCCCGTCGTCAAGTAGTATAGTGGCGTGTATGTTAGACATGGATCTATTAGAAAATGTATGTCCACAAAATTTCGATCAGGCAATGGTCTCTGTTGATAAAAATAAATGGTTAACTGCTATGGAGGATGAAACTAAAGCACTTAATGAAGCTAACACATGGGATTTAGTTTGGCTTCCAGATGGTGAACATACGATTGAAATAGATGGGTGTTACGTATTAAGTACAAAGCTAATGGTGAAATTGACCGTTATCAAGCAAGACTCGTTGCACGTTACAATTTTCAGAGATGAGGTTTAGAATACGATGAAACGTTTAGTTCAGTTGTACGTTTCGATGCCATTCATATGGTGTTTGCAATTGCTGCGTCAGAGGGATTGATACTTGAACAATTTGACGTCAGAACGGCTTTCTTAAACGGTTCTGTTGATTCTGAAATATTCATGACACAACCGATTGGTTTTGATGATGGTAGCAGCCATGTTTGTCGCTTGAAAAAGTCGTTATATGGTTTAAAGCATTCTCCAAGATGCTGAAATAACCGTTTCGGTACGTTCATGAAAGATGTTGGTTTTCTTCAAAGTCGTGTAGATCTGGGTATTTATGCACGACGTTCTGATTGCGTTAAATTATTAGTTGCACTGTATGTAGATCATGGATTAGTAGCTGGATCATCACAAGATGTTGTTGATAATTTTTTTAAAGAACTGTGAAATGAATTTCAAATTACAGTTGTCAGTGCACCAAATATGTACTTAGGAATTCAAATTAAACCAGATCAGAATGGTATATTTATAAACCAGCAAGAATATACTAAGAAAATTTTACATACTTATGGGATGCTTAAAGCAAGGTCTGTAAAAACTCCATCGGAAGCTAATGTCAGAAATAATGAGTTGTCCATTAAGAGTAATGCTCCGTATCGGCAAGTAATCGGATCTTTGTTGTACTTGGCATGCGCTACGCGTTCAGACATGGCATTTTTTGTTGCACAAGCTGCTCGAACAATGGATTTTGCTACCGAATCTGACTGGATTGCAGTTAAGCACATTCTTCGTTACTTACGTGGAACAATGGAGGTTGATTTATTTTATTCTGGTAAGGAAAGTGGTTTGAGTAACTACAGCGATGCAGATTTTGCAGGAGACGGTAAAACCAGACGCTCGACCAATGGTTTCATATCTCTTTGCGGAGGTGTTGCTGTTTCGTGGATGTCAAAATTACAAAATTCTGCTGTGTTATCCACCACAAAGACTGAATTTGTTGCAACGAGTGAAGGTATGAAAAAATTAATATGGTTACATCGTTTACATAGCGATATTAGCGACAGAAAAATGGATGTGCCTATTTTATTTTGTGATAGCAGATAGCACTAGTGCTATTAAATTAACGAAAAACCCTCAATTTCATAAATGTTCGAAACACATCGAAATTCGATATTTTACGTTTGTGAACGATATCAAGTTGGTGATATTGCAGTTGAATATGTTCGCACTGATGATAACTAGCAGATTTAATGACAAAACCGCTCAATACTAATCGGTATTCAAAACTACGTAATTTAATTGGAATGCGAAATACGAACTGTTAATTTTGTTTTGATTGTGTACAGGTTAGTTTTGAATGTGGTGTAGGAGTGAGAAAACCACCCTGTACGCATGTGCTTCTATGTACCCAGCAATCTAGATTGTAGATGTTGTACTAGGTAATCTAGTAGCAGATAAAGGTATCTGTCACAAAAAACCAAAACTGTTGTTAATACTCCCCATACGTTTGTTGTGGTTTATATAGCATCTTTGTTTATCTTCGTTGGGAATTAAACCACTCATAATTTTTAAAATTATTATTTTGACAATGATCCTTAGTTCATGGATTGAAACGTAAATAAATATGATTTTCAAACCTATGAATGGTTTAATTCAACGAAGATTAACAAAAACTGTTGTTGCACCTTATATTAATATAATAGCAAGTATTATAGTTTTCTCTGTATATCGATTTTATTAGCCAATATACACTATCTTTCTTTTATCTTATTAAAGTATGTTTATGTAATCTTAAAAATAGTTTATATTAGGATATATGTTTTTAATTTAAAAATTATATTTTTGTAATATTTTTATTTTGCTTGTGTAAGCCCTTTATTTTTTACAGTTATATATGTAATCGTATAGTGCTCAAACAAGCCTCTGGTTTGATGCTTAAAATTTGTGTTTATTTGTATTATTATTATTATTATTATATATATATATATATGTGTGTATTGTATATATATATATATATATATATATATATATATATATATATATATATATATGTCTGTATGTGTATGTGTGTGTGCGTGTGTATGTATGTGTGTGTGTGTGTGTAAATGTATCTTTGTGCATGTGGATGTACACATGTATAGTTATGTATGTTCATGTACATTTGTATACACACGCATAAATATATATTTATAAAATATATTTATAATATATGTAGCTATATTTGTGTATTTCTGTATGTTTATTGACATGAAATATTACCGACATATACACGCATACCTATAAATTAATTAAAAAACAAAGACATATATTAATCAAAATCTAAAATTTTTGTTTCTGTCAAGTCAACATTTTACCTCAATCTTATATATACTATATCTGTTTATCTTAAATTTTATAAAGATATTATCTTTGTAAAACATAATTATAATGAAAGCTAATATTTTGTAACCTCAATGTAAGTAACTAATATTAACACCAGCTTATGTAGAATTTATCTATGTTTTAGTTATGCCTGTAATCAAGCTTTAAATAAAAGCGAAAATTTAGGCTATAAAAAAGAATTTTCTTCAATACACCAGCTGACCTATAACCTGCAACATCAAACAAATATTGTGAAATAGAAGGTCATTATTATTTATAAAAAAAAAGTTATAAGATATATATATATATATATATATATATATATATATATATATTATAAATACATGTCTTGTTTAAATTAGTCCCTTTTTCTTAGGCATGAAATACTGCAACAAAATTTTTACAACCATTGCCTTCAGGGAACTTATGGCCTTATCAAATTAAAGGCATGTATTGAACCTTGTATTAGTTTATCTACTAAAACGATCATTTAACAATAGAAGTCAGCAAAGGTGAACAGAAATTTTATCTCATGTACATCCATAAACAAATATCTCTATAGTGCAGTATCAACATTGAAGGAAGACATTTGTTTGTCGATTTAAAAATTTAACTTTGAACATAAATATGAAAATTACCCATTCCTGGTTTTATTAATGACCAATCAAAATTCATATCAAGTAACCAATCACTATGCAGTAATAGTTTCTTCCCTACACCTAGATGGCGCTTCATAGGATAAAAGTTATACCATTAAGATAGACGTGTATACGTTTGTCTATGGTAATATTCTGTAGCACTGGCGTGCAGTTATATTTGCAGATAGGAGAGTTGTATTTCCGTGAAAGTTATAAACAAATACTAAAAATGATAAAAATAAGGAAATCATTTTTTCCTATTCTAAAATAGATACATCGACATGAAACTAACATACAAGAATCTGTAATGATTATAGTTTATGAACTAAGCAGATAGGACAATATTTTTTCACAATTTTTCAAATTTTCTTACAAATGTATTAATTCGCTTTGGTGTTGAAAGCTGCGCTCAGCAGATGCTGGCGTTGACGGAACCGTTAAAATCAATAATATTAAATTATATAATTCTTTTAGTAGTCTTTTTCTGATTTTTATTAGTTATAATATTATTATGTTTAAGAGTTATTATGGTTAACGGACAGTTACAGGTGAACGTACTTTAGTTCATCGCGCTACCGTGCAGAAGGTGTAGCAAAATTATACAAATATTAATATGATAGAGAAACAAATGATTCAATAAGTAAACCAAGCTTAACTTGATTAATCTAAGTAGGCAAGGTAGATAGAGTTATTACGGCATCTTTGTAATACAGCCATTTCTGGGCGCATATGCCGGTATGAGTCCATTCGCACGTACGTTTGGGTCCTATTAGGTCCGATTACCTATTTTTTTTAAACTCGCCTAGGGTTTGTGGTTGACACTGCTACGTACATTAACGTGGCTGACAGAACAATGAAAGAATGCCCGAGCTCAGTTGGTGAGTGGGCGGGGGTCTTACAAATACAAGAAAAAATAAAGGAAAGCTTGAAATAAAAAAAAAATAAATTAACAGTGCTTATTAATACATATAATTACTCTCAGTGACATTTTGGAGAGACATCACAGTGCAGTATAACAAAAAAACGAAAAAAAAAATCAATAGCAATAACCACAATACACATATATCAGGAAGAACAACAAGAAGTTACTTCTTAAAAGGGCGAGCAGTAGTTTTTAGGTTACTCTACTAAATCAATTACAAAAAAACTGCAAAATTACAACACTAAAATCAACAGCTCTAAATCGCCATCGTAAATATACAATTAAATATACAACATGGCCATAATAAGTAGAATATTATTAATAAATATCACCTCCCGTAACGATAATCATTTTAACTATAAAGTTTAGTCATCCAATAGGAAATGATAAATATGCAAATATATAACATGGTCATAATAAGTACCTTATTATTAATAAAGATCAGCTCCTGTAACGATAATATCAGTTTAACTATAAGGTTTAGTCATACGATAGGAATTGATAAATATGTTACCCCGAATATTTCCAAAGGGTTCATATACAAACTAGCGAATTAAAACTCACCCGCCTGTCCTCGGTGTAGATTTTCCACAACACCCTCCTTAACGGCAGGGCGGAACAGATGAATTTGGGATTACGCCATGCAGTGTATTTTACCCCAACGGAAACAGCAATCGCCTCGTTAATCAGGGGCCTAGGTAATGGACGGCTTTCTCCGCCAGAAAGAAACTGTAATAAGTATAGTTACAGATTAGACCCTTCACGAAGGAAAGTATATATATTGTTTTTAAACTAACAGTGCTCACCATACAGTGTGTGCACGAAAATTTAGCAAAACGGAAACGTCAATTTCTCGCAGTCGTATGCAGAAAAGAAAATGAATATTCATTCGTTCAGTAACAAGAATTCAAAATTCAATCATCCGTTATCAAACATACAAAATGTGATTAGAAACCCGAAACACACTTTTTCAACAAATACGATACATTATTTCAACGAGTTTCTAGATTGAAGTAATATACGGAGTAATTACGCTCTATAGCAATGTACATCAAGTCAACGGACACCTAAAACAAGGTACGGACGATGTAACTTATCGCTGAAACCTTCTAATTCGCAGCAAATGGGTTTAAATAAAATTATTGACAAGCGTACTTATTGTAGGAAGGCAAAATATATAGGATGGTGTTGGTAAACTAAAGCTTAGTCTACGTAAACGAATAATAAAAGATAAAAAGTACCTTTTAATTTTACCGTTGGAAAGTGAACATAACAACATTTACAACATCAAAAACAAGGAATATATATATATATATATTGCTGTGTTTCCCTCTATTTGAATCGAGCCCCACAGATTGTGCGTCAAGAATGCTGTGAAACCTACAAAAAGCTATTCATTACCTTAACTGTGTTGGTCCATTGACTTTCTTCTGTTAATCGCCTCGGCTGCTCCTCTAGATAACTTTCATCCTCAATCATAAAAAAAACAAACACATTCCTATCACACACATCAATGTTAACTCACTTTACATCAATATTCACAATACATTAAAATTTCAAAATTAAAATTCAGCATAAATTTTAATATCAAAAATTTTCAAGACTAAATTTGTTATCATTTTCAAGTGCATCCAGAATTAAAGTCCTTGTAGGATGCCTACTAATTACTATAACAATATATGCAGAGTACAAAGGAGCATCTACCACCCTTTACGTTAATTAACCAGGTTCGTCTAATTGAGCTCAAAGACATACCCAAATTTTCATCATAATCCAGAACATCAATACTAAATACCCCTTTCTACTTAAACAAGCAAATTTCACCTTAAAATTAAAATTTTATTGTGAGTACAATTTCACTACTGTCCATTTTGAGTAAATCAATTATAAAGTTATTCAACACACAAAAATATCAAAGTTTAAACAAAATAGTATAATTTACCTGAAGGTTACTGCACTCGTAGCTTCAATGTACATCGTCCCTTTGTTAATTACACCATTCCAACTGGGTTATATTTATGGCTTCTGATTCTCAACCCTTTAAAAATTTTCTCCATCACCATTTATTTAAAGTTGTTTCAGGGCTTTTCCGGAACTAATCTGTGTATGTCTGAACCTTGTTTTGTGGATCCAGACACGTTTATGCACCATTTAAGTATTAATACCCCCGAAAATAACAAAGAACTTCATACTTCTTTCACCAAGATACGCCAAAACTGCCTACTTTTGTGTATTTATTTGTCATAGTAAATTTTACCAATTGGTACAGTGATACTAAACTTTATTACCTTGTATCTTCTTTTCTAAGTGCACTAACGTACATTCATTGTAGCACGTAAAGAACAAACTATTTTTTATCACAAAAATATTCGAGCAAACTGTTTAAATTATTTAATCAAAACCGGAAAACTAAAAAACACTGTTTAACGCGTTGAATCGAGTCGAAGATCTAAGAGAGCTTCTTCATATTCACCTCCGTATATATAGCGGTTAGCCTGTCTGTCGGTCTGTTCCCCAAAACGGACAATTCTAAAGAATTTCGTCTGCTATGTTCCCATTCCGCAGCTCGGCATGCGAATTTTACGAATTTTGCACTCGCCCCAGCTAAATCTCAGAAATTCTCACACGGCACGCAACGTCTGGAAATAACTAATTGAACTTTATACAGAAATGTTATTTTTATCTCTCAAATTTTGCCTATGACGTTGCTCTACTCACGCCTTTTACTATATGTGCCTCGGTCTTGCGCATATTATCTGTCTCTATCTACCCTGTTCTTATTAGTGCAAATTGATATTCTTTATTATCGATTATTTCAGTCCATGTGGACTATCTGGGTTAAATAACCCCGTATCGCGCCTTCTCGTGAATATTAAGCCACGGTTTCTCCAAGATTCTTTGTAACAATTAATTATCTGCAAAATTTACGCAGAATGAGCTTTTAAAAATACGCAGGTGTTCTGTATTTCGTGCTAAAGCATCCGACCGTTTCCAATATCCGTAGAATCGACATGTTTATCTAAACAAATTAAACTGAAATTGCCTTTTAAAAATACGCAGGTGTGTTCAAACGTAACATTTTAAATACCCTTCTACGATTTGCATTTTATTGGGTTTTACAAGTTTTATGCTTATTATTAATAATGGTTCAATTAACTCCAACTAAAATTGACTTCTACCCTTTCATTTTAGCGAATACAAATTAAATATTAATTATTATGTGTACACTTTGTTTACTACTTGTTACCCAGAAATTAAATCAATTAATGTAAATTTTGCACGTAATTTTATTTGTTTCTTGGAACATTTGACTTAAATACACGTAAAGTTTTCTAATACTGCTTCCTTTTCTATATAAAGCGTCTTGTACATAATTTAAATCTCTTATTTTTAATGAAACGAATGAATTTTTATTCTCCACGGTTTTTTAATAAAGCGTATTATCTAATAAAATTCCTTATACCCGGTGATTAAAATTATTTGATGTGATTATTTAATTTTCTACCCTGGTCTAAATATGAGTATTTTCCCCCTATTTGAATACAAATAATCCGACTTATTTGAATGCAAATATAAAGCATTTAGACAAAAAAATTACAAAAAAATTGCCTATCTCTCTCTACCTTTATCTATCTAACTTACCTACTTTATCTCCAATTCCAAAAAATATTTACACCTATCCTATATCCCTATCCTATTCCTAACTCTCACCTAATTTTATAAACTGAAATTATCCTAACTTCATCCTACTTATCCACCTTATCCTATATACATCCTATATACCAATCCTATTCCTAACTTTTTAACTAATCTTCACTATACTTTACTTCCCACTAACTAATTCTATATACCTATCCTATTCTTCTTCTATTCCTAACACCCCACTAATCTTATATGAAATATCTATACTTAACCTATCTTATTTTCTTCCTACATTTAATCTTTATTCTCATCCTAAACACCTATTTCTAACTATTTCCCATATTTATCTTATACTTAGCTTTATTTTCTACATCTATACTACAATTCACCTATCTCTATCCTTTGTTCATCAAGTTATTTAAATCTAACTCTCTTCTTGACCCTCCAAGTCTTTCTTCTCACCATCCTAATACTCTTTATCCCTATTTCTCCCCCTTCTATATCTACACTTATCATCCCTATTATCTCACATAAAATAAACTTATCATTCCTATCATCCTTACTCTTAAATATTGTTTCTTCTTCAGTCCCTACACTTGTCTGTTTCTCATTTACTATTATTTTCTTCTCTGCCGACAAACCAAACGATACTACTTTAAAATTATCGATTTTTCCCTCTACGGAAACTCCTATGTACCTTCTAGAATGCCTGTGTAATGGAATCCGCCAGAATGAATTCCTTAAATCTACTTTATTAAAAACAAACTTGCCACTTAACCTCATCACAAATAATTCTGCCTTCACCTGCTCCCGATCTACTGCTGTTGCTTCTACCCCCACTAATTCTGCATGTTTTTGTACTAAAGCTTGAACCTCTACTATCCTATCCTCTGGACATCTTATTGTGTTGATCTGTTTTACTTCATCATCCTCTACCTCTACTACATTAATACTAAACCCCGTGTCATCCTCTGTGACTTCATAACTATCCTTCCATGGCACTACCCTATCATTAATCCTTATTACCTTCCATTCCATATCTATCAAAACCCCCTAACTTCATCGTACAGTCAACACCTAAAATGCTCTGAAACTTCAGTCCAGGTACAATTACAAACTCCTGTTCACAGCTTAAACCTCCTATATCTATCCTAAGCACCACAACACTATTTACTACAGCAAACTTCTTTTTATTTGGAGCTAGTAAATGGCTACGCTTTATAGGCATAATTCTATCACAAACCTTATCCCTAATTTTGCTGACGAATTCCTCCGATATTAAACTCGCCTCTGCCCCTGTATCAAGTAATACTTCTACATTATTCTCAAAAATTTCTAAATTAATAATTGGCAAACATAATTTTTCCTTAGTTTCTGGCTCTACTTCCTCCTCAATTTTGAAAAATTCACGTGGATGTTCATATACATTTACACTGAAATCTAGTGGTCTGTCGCGTTCTAAAATCCTGTCCAGGTCTGTTTTCCCTACTCGGTCCTGGTCTAGCCGTCACCTCAGCGTATGTCCTAGGCGTTTCCACTCGTTCCGTGTCTGTATTAGCAGTCCCCCTCATGTCCGGTGAACTATTCCTTCTGGTAGGTTCCGGTCTCGGTGCAGGTCCCCTTCCTAAACTATTACTTCTAACGTATGGTCGTCTCTGTTCCCAATTCTGTCGCTGGTATCCGTAACTATTCCCCCTTCTAGCATAGTTGTCCCGTATATTGTCAAACCTAACTGTGTTGATATGTCTTTCCCTATTATCCCGAGGTCGTCCACTACTTACGTCGTCGTACCTCTGCAGGTATTCTAAAAACATTTCTCTGTCCACTATGTTTTGTAGTGCTACGTGTTGTCTTACTTCTACCTCGAAGTGTCGTGATAAATACTTAATAATTTGTCGGTCCGTCAGTGGTGGGTTCAGTTGCTTTGCTATGCTATACTTGCGTATAGCATATTGCTCTACTTCCTGAAAATTCTCCCTTAAATTTCCTGTGATTAAGTCGTCTCGTACCTGGTCTTGTCTGTGGTCACTCCAGTAGTGCTTTAAAAATCTGTCTTCAAAGTCCGTGTAGGTGTCTATGTCCTGTCCTACTAAATTGTACCATGCTTCCGCGTTGTCTTTCAATAAAGCCTTTATCGTATTCAGTTTCGTCTGTTCGTCAAATAAATTTCCCACTAGATTTCTTACACTATTAATAAAAATTTGTGGATTTACCCTGTTATCGCCATAAAATTTCATGTGTTGGTCCAATGATCCTCCACCTGTATAAAATCTGGGACCATCCCCGTTAAATTTGACATGTTGTATTTGATACTACTAACTTCGCGTTCTACCCTGCCTAACTGATCCCTACATGAGTCCGTCACTTCAGTCATTTTACATTAATCTCTTCTTCACAAAAATGCGTACTTCGGACCTTAAATGTCCCATTTCCTGTCGAAGACCTGTAATATCACGCTCATTTTTTCAACCCTATTTTCTACTTCCCCAGTTTCACGGTAAGACTATTTTTAAACTCTGTAAATTCTCTCGTCGATTTTTCTATTTTATCCCTAATTCCTGATTTAATTGGTCAAATTTCTTATTCGATTCTTCACTCATCTGCTCAAATTTTCGATTTGAGTCCTCTCTAACCCCACTTAACGTCTCATTCATTCTTTCAAGCATCCTCATTATCATCTCGTTTCCTTGATCCCTGATTCCGTCCTCGACTGATCTCTACTGCCTCCAGCTTCTTCCATTTTCGAATTTTTTCACCCAATGCACTATCGTTGCTTCCAATTTCCACTCCTTGACTCCTTAACCACTCTTTTCTCTGCATACGTTCTAATCACTCACACACACTCTAAAATACTCTTAAATTTATACACACACAGAAACTCTCTCTCTCAGAACGCCAGTTTCCTGGAATAAAATCACAAAAAATCTTATTTGGGACTCGAGCCTCACTTTTGGGTCGCCAAAGAAATATATATATATAAAATATATATATATATATATATATATATATATATATATATATATTATATATATATTGCTGTGAAATGCTCCTTTGAATGCGGGAACTGGCCCTTAAAACATTCGAGCCCCACAGATTGGGCGTCAAAATTACTGTGAAACCACCAAACTCCGGGTACTCCGCTTTAAGAATCGAGCCCCTACGAATTGGATGCCAAAGAATGCTGTGAAACCTACTAAGTTATTAAATTACCTGGTTCGTTGATTTTCTTCTGTTAATCGCCTCGGCTGCTCCTCTAGATAGCTTTCATCCTCATACATAAAAACAAACACATTCCTACCACAAACATCAACGTCAACTCTATTTACATCAATATTCACAATACATTAAAATTTCAAAATTAATATTCAGCATAAATTTTAATATCGGAAAATTTCAAAATTAAATTTATTTTCATTTTAATGTGCATCCAGAATTAAAGTCCTTGTAGGATGCCTACTAATTACTATAACAATATATGCAGAGTACAAAGGAGCATCTACCACCCCTTTACGTTAATTAACCAGGTTCGTCTAATTGAGCTCAAAGACATACCCATATTTTTATCATAATCCAGAACATCAATACTAAATACCCTTTCTACTTAAACAAGCAAATTTCACCTTAAAATTAAAATATTATTGTTAGTACAATTTCACTACTGTCCATTTTAAATAAACAAATTAGAAAGTTATTCAACACACACCAACATCTCAAAGTTCAAACAAAATAGTATAATTTACCTGAAGGTTACTTGCACTCGTAGCTTCAATGTACATCGTCCCTTTTGTTAATCACACCATTCCGACTGGGTTATATTTACGGCTTCTGATTCTCAACGCTTTAAAATTTTCTCCATCACCATTCATCTAAAGTTGTTTCAGGGCTTTTCCGGAACTCCTCTGTGTATATCTGACCCTTGTTTCGTGGATCCAGACACGTTTATGCACCATTTAAGTATTAATACCCCGAAAATAACAAAGAAATTCATACTTCTTTCACCAAGATACGCCAAAACTGCCTACTTTTGTGTATTTATTTGTCATAGTAAATTTTACCAATTGGTACAGTGATACTAAACTTTATTACCTTGTATCTTCTTTTCTAAGTGCACTAACGTACATTCATTGTAGTACGTAAAGAACAAGCTGTTTAAATCACATAATATTCGAGCAAACTGTTTAAATTATTTAATATTAAAACCTGAAAACTAAAAAGCACTGTATAACGCGTTCAATCAAGTCGAAGATCTAAGAGAGAGCTTTTAACGCATCGAATAGTCAAAAGTCTAAGAGAGCGAAATTCATATTACCACCGGTATATATAGCGGATAGCCGGCACGTCGCTTTTGTCCTCAAAACAGAAAATTCTTAAGAATTTCTAGCTATGTTCCCAGTCCGTAGCCCGCGCGTCGGTTTTTACGAATTTAGTACTCACCCCAGTTAAATCTCAGAAATTTCAACACGGCACGCAAACATGTCCGAGAAAAAGTAATTAATTTTGTACAGAAATTGTTGTTTCTACCTCTGATATTTGCATCCTATTTTCAACCAATTGTGACCCTCGTGACGTTGCTTAAATCACGCCTTTTACTATATGTGTCTTTGCTTGACGCATTTTCTCTTTCCTTTTCTAACCTGTTCGTATTGGTGCAAATTGATATTCTTTATTATCGATTATTCCAGTCCATGTGGACTATCTGGGTTAAATAACCCCGTATCGCACCTTCTCGTGAATATTAAGCCACGGTTTCTCCAAGATTCTTTGAAACCATTTGTTATCTACAAAATTTTCGCCATACATGACATTTAAACTACGCAGGTGTTCAAACATAATATTAATTCTCAGAGCTTTATTTTCTAGTATTATAATCTTGGATTATCACAGACTTTTATGCTTATTATTAATAATGGTTTAATTAACTCCAACTAACATTGACTTCTATCCTTTCATTTTTAGCGAATACAAATTAAATGTTAATTATTATGTGTACACTTTGTTTAATACCGGTTACTTAAAATAGGGTTAATTAATATAAATCTTGCCCAGTAATTTCCATTTATTTCTTTACTAGGGATAATTAAATTACCCGTAAAGTTTTCTAATACTGCTTCCTTTTATATAAAGCGTCTTATAAATAATTTAAATTTCTTAATTTTACTGAAACGACCGAATTTATTTATGCTTCACGGTTTTAATAAAGCGTACTTTTTCCCAAAGCTTCTACACGGTGATTAAAATTATTTGATGTGCTTATTTAATTTTCTACCCTGGTCTAAATATGAGTAATATATATATATATATATATATATATATATATATATATATATAAGATATTAAGACAGAAAGAACAAAAAGAATTCAGGAGAAACTTCGCAGCATATTCGCACTGACCGGTCTGTACGTTTGTTCGGTAAAAAAACCTTAAGATAATCAACCGATCATGGCACTTTTTTTATACCAAATCTCTCTTTCCACAACGTTGTTCCCATCGGTTGATGCACAACGCATATTTTTTTAAAGGGCAAGGAACGTCCTATGCGGCTAAATATATATAATAAATTATAAGTTATTCACCAGTGCATGAGAATTCAGAACTATAAATATAATATGTAATGACCTACCTATACTAGCTAAACTATGATGGGAAAAATACTGCAAATTTAGGATTGAAAATCACGTATGTCTAATTATTAAAGTAAGGTTTGTGACGCTAAATAGGTGTAACTGAGTGTCATTCCAATATAGTGTGGACATAAATAAAGTGTGACGACAGTTTTTTATTTTCAAATTGGTTGTACAAGCCTTCTCAACACTCACAGCTACAATAGAATTTTTAAAAGCTTGCATAATAGTTTAGTTTTAGCTAGTCCCTAACAGTACATGTACAATTTTCGTAAACTACGATTCTTACTTCTTAATTAATTTAATCTCGAAGCATTACAATTACTTTATATACGAAGCACTAATTACTTTAATTAATTTATATCTAATAGGCTAATTTATATCAAGAATAGTGTAATTTATATCGACAATACACAGTAATTTATGTCGCATGCTTTATAGCTAAATCTATACATATAAAAGAAATGATGTGAGTTTCTTAGGTACAATTTTTGTATTTTATATATTATATTTTTCTGTTTTTATGTATTCAAGTAAACTATTCATAAGTAAAATGCATTAGCTTCTCTTCAGAAGAACAACATAAATATGCTGACAAAAATTATTGTACAACGTGTTTATTTTTCATATTTTAGAAAATACAGGGAAAGTGGCTCTTCCATAACTTTTATGGACTGCACGCCACTTTTTTCTAGTAAAGAAAACTTCCGAAAACATGAACCAATGCTAACAAGAAAAGTTCAAAATGCACGTATAAAGTTTTCAGAACCGTATCCTAATAACCTTTAAGTTATTATTGTTTTTGTTTGTCAGTTGTAACTAGGGCCGTTGTATTAAACCCTACGCTTTGTGCACCACCATTATACCATAGTCAATTCTACGCATACATGTAAAGTGACTTGTTTATTAATGTAGCACATCTTCACTGATGTCATCGATTTTGCTACATAATTCACTTTTTTAATGCTATCAAAGCAAATTTCACTATTGAGTTGTTGGTTACAAAGGCATTTCGCTTTACATGATATAAAACAGCTTTGATTGTTATCAATAACTGAAACCCCTTTTTCTAAGCGTTACAACAATCTAGGAGTCATTGTACTATATTGATGTAACATAGGACAGTCAGCTACATATCTGCAGTCAAACGTTCCAACTGTAAATTTGACGGTACTTTCAAAATATACAATCTTTCGTAGGAATGTCTGCTAAGTATTATAACACGATAATGTTTACTTTTCTTTTGAAATTTTCAATGAAGGACTTACTTGTATGTTGATTTAGTACCAATAACTAAAGGAGACATTTAAACCGTGGTGCGATGATTACTCCTTTAGACGGTGTGATTACTTAAGCATATAATAAATTTTGGTCGAATCAAACAAGCATAAGCAAAGCTCAGTGCACAGGATCTTACCGAAGCGATTGTAAAAGGATCATTATATTTTTGACCAATCACCAATGGTTTATAATATTGTTGGTGTGTTAAACATTTAAAATTGAAATCCACAGAACAATCTTAACAAGCATTATGACATATCTTCTGCAATGTTTTACAATGGTGACAAAACAGATTCGTCACTTTATACCAGAAATGTAACAAGTGACCACAGATGGCTTCTCATATACGTGCGTCGAAGATAACTAGTACGATACCTTCGTTCGGTAAAATATCACCAATGTTTTCAGGATAAGTAGTGCGTTACGTAGGTTGACTTTGAAATTTGAAACATCTATAATTCACTAGTCGATTTGAATAGTCTAAAATTCAACTGGAGATTAAAAACGCATTCAGCAAAACAAAGGAGCATTTATCATAAACAACAGGGAGCAGAGTTTATTTTCTGAACACTTATTAAATTAATTGCTACATCATCAGATATACTACACTACTTTTATTAAAATATGATTCAACTGCTAACCGGAAGTTAAAAGTATGGTTGAGCCGACTAAATATTTCACTACCCTCAACACAACCTTGTCAACTTTTGGTGGAGTTTAGAACTACAACCCGATCAGGTGCATGTATTCACCAGACTCAAACGAATGATTAATCTAAGATGTCAAACCTCCACCATTTGAGGCACCACAAACGTAATTCTTGAAACACTTACTCGAGGCATCTTGTATTATGCCACGATTCGTTTCCCTGACTACCTTATACATAACCTTTTGCAATACACTCTTGCCGCTTTTGGTGGTCCTAAGCCATCGACTTTGAATAAACATTAGATCCCATACGAATCCATATGTCATAGAGACAAAGATCTTTAATAAATCTGAATAAAATAGAGGAAGAATGAGAAAATTATAAAACTCAAGACAAACAATCAGAGAGTCGGATAAAACAATGTACATATAAGGATATGTGAATGATGAACTAATAAGTATCAATTGACGTGAATAATCATTCCGTGATAATTATTTTTGTTCTACAGGTTTTCTAAATATATAAGTACAACTAAATCTTTTAAATAATTTATACTGCAAACACTGTTGCGAGTGGAATAGACGTTAAATGAATTAAATTTTGATTTTCTCTGAAGGCAAAACCCCGTAACAATAAAAAGGGTGCGTCGGTTAACAGCAGCCGTAAGTGAGTTCCTATGGGTAAATGAAGAAAAGAAAACGAAAATAAAGAAATACAAAACAATAGTTAACCAGATTTTACGTTCAAAATTCTACATTACGCTAACACTTAGTCTGAAAGTCTAATCCTTGTCAAAATCGTGGGCGCCAAACAGTTTGTCACCGCAGGACTTTAGGTGTCGGTTCTATGTGGAAGACTGTTATTCCGGATAGAACTCCCTTGCTTTGGTATTCCAAAGCTGGTCATAATTAAATATCTCAGAATAAGGTACTCCTTCCAAATAAGACTATTACAGCGGTAGCTCCCCTATTTTATTCATATGTATCTCTAGATTTTAATGTTTTCAGGTCTGTTTTCCCTACTCGGTCCTGGTCTAGCCGTCACCTCAGCGTATGTCCTAGGCGTTTCCACTCGTTCCGTGTCTGTATTAGCAGTCCCCCTCATGTCCGGTGAACTATTCCTTCTGGTAGGTTCCGGTCTCGGTGCAGGTCCCCTTCCTAAACTATTACTTCTAACGTATGGTCGTCTCTGTTCCCAATTCTGTCGCTGGTATCCGTAACTATTCCCCTTCTAGCATAGTTGTCCCGTATATTGTCAAACCTAACTGTGTTGATATGTCTTTCCTATTATCCCGAGGTCGTCCACTACTTACGTCGTCGTACCTCTGCAGGTATTCTAAAACATTTCTCTGTCCACTATGTTTTGTAGTGCTACGTGTTGTCTTACTTCTACCTCGAAGTGTCGTGATAAATACTTAATAATTTGTCGGTCCGTCAGTGGTGGGTTCAGTTGCTTTGCTATGCTATACTTGCGTATAGCATATTGCTCCCTACTTCCTGAAAATTCTCCCTTAAATTTCCCTGTGATTAAGTCGTCTCGTACCTGGTCTTGTCTGTGGTCACTCCAGTAGTGCTTTAAAATCTGTCTTCAAACTCCGTGTAGGTGTCTATGTCCTGTCCTACTAAATTGTACCATGCTTCCGCGTTGTCTTTCAATAAAGCCTTTATCGTATTCAGTTTCGTCTGTTCGTCAAATAAATTTCCCACTAGATTTCTTACACTATTAATAAAAATTTGTGGATTTACCCTGTTATCGCCATAAAATTTCATGTGTTGGTCCAATGATCCTCCACCTGTATAAAATCTGGGACCATCCCCCGTTAAATTTGACATGTTGTATTTGATACTACTAACTTCGCGTTCTACCCTGCCTAACTGATCCCTACATGAGTCCGTCACTTCAGTCATTTTTACATTAATCTCTTCTTCACAAAAAATGCGTACTTCGGACCTTAAATGTCCCATTTCCTGTCGAAGACCTGTAATATCACGCTCATTTTTTTCAACCCTATTTTCTACTTCCCCCAGTTTCACGGTAAGACTATTTTTAAACTCTGTAAATTCTCTCGTCGATTTTTCTATTTTATCCCTAATTCCTGATTTAATTGGTCAAATTTCTTATTCGATTCTTCACTCATCTGCTCAAATTTTCGATTTGAGTCCTCTCTAACCCACTTAACGTCTCATTCATTCTTTCAAGCATCCTCATTATCATCTCGTTTCCTTGATCCCTGATTCCGTCCTCGACTGATCTCTACTGCCTCCAGCTTCTTCCATTTTCGAATTTTTTCACCCAATGCACTATCGTTGCTTCCAATTTCCACTCCTTGACTCCTTAACCACTCTTTTCTCTGCATACGTTCTAATCACTCACACACACTCTAAAATACTCTTAAATTTATACACACACAGAAACTCTCTCTCAGAACGCCAGTTTCCTGGAATAAAATCACAAAAATCTTATTTGGGACTCGAGCCTCACTTTTGGGTCGCCAAAGAAATATATATATATATAATATATATATATATATATATATATATATATATATATTTATATATATTGCTGTGAAATGCTCCTTTGAATGCGGGAACTGGCCCTTAAAAACATTCGAGCCCCACAGATTGGGCGTCAAAATTACTGTGAAACCACCAAACTCCGGGTACTCCGCTTTAAGAATCGAGCCCCTACGAATTGGATGCCAAAGAATGCTGTGAAACCTACTAAGTTATTAAATTACCTGGTTCGTTGATTTTCTTCTGTTAATCGCCTCGGCTGCTCCTCTAGATAGCTTTCATCCTCATACATAAAAAACAAACACATTCCTACCACAAACATCAACGTCAACTCTATTTACATCAATATTCACAATACATTAAAATTTCAAAATTAATATTCAGCATAAATTTTAATATCGGAAAATTTCAAAATTAAATTTATTTTCATTTTAATGTGCATCCAGAATTAAAGTCCTTGTAGGATGCCTACTAATTACTATAACAATATATGCAGAGTACAAAGGGAGCATCTACCACCCCTTTACGTTAATTAACCAGGTTCGTCTAATTGAGCTCAAAGACATACCCATATTTTTATCATAATCCAGAACATCAATACTAAATACCCTTTCTACTTAAACAAGCAAATTTCACCTTAAAATTAAAATATTATTGTTAGTACAATTTCACTACTGTCCATTTTAAATAAACAAATTAGAAAGTTATTCAACACACCAACATCTCAAAGTTCAAACAAAATAGTATAATTTACCTGAAGGTTACTTGCACTCGTAGCTTCAATGTACATCGTCCCTTTGTTAATCACACCATTCCGACTGGGTTATATTTACGGCTTCTGATTCTCAACGCTTTAAAATTTTTCTCCATCACCATTCATCTAAAGTTGTTTCAGGGCTTTTCCGGAACTCCTCTGTGTATATCTGACCCTTGTTTCGTGGATCCAGACACGTTTATGCACCATTTAAGTATTAATACCCCGAAAATAACAAAGAAATTCATACTTCTTTCACCAAGATACGCCAAAACTGCCTACTTTTGTGTATTTATTTGTCATAGTAAATTTTACCAATTGGTACAGTGATACTAAACTTTATTACCTTGTATCTTCTTTTCTAAGTGCACTAACGTACATTCATTGTAGTACGTAAAGAACAAGCTGTTTAAATCACATAATATTCGAGCAAACTGTTTAAATTATTTAATATTAAAACCTGAAAACTAAAAAGCACTGTATAACGCGTTCAATCAAGTCGAAGATCTAGAGAGAGCTTTTAACGCATCGAATAGTCAAAAGTCTAAGAGAGCGAAATTCATATTACCACCGGTATATATAGCGGATAGCCGGCACGTCGCTTTTGTCCTCAAAACAGAAAATTCTTAAGAATTTCTCATGCTATGTTCCCAGTCCGTAGCCCGCGCGTCGGTTTTTACGAATTTAGTACTCACCCCAGTTAAATCTCAGAAATTTCAACACGGCACGCAAACATGTCCGAGAAAAAGTAATTAATTTTGTACAGAAATTGTTGTTTCTACCTCTGATATTTGCATCCTATTTTCAACCAATTGTGACCCTCGTGACGTTGCTTAAATCACGCCTTTTACTATATGTGTCTTTGCTTGACGCATTTTCTCTTTCCTTTTCTAACCTGTTCGTATTGGTGCAAATTGATATTCTTTATTATCGATTATTCCAGTCCATGTGGACTATCTGGGTTAAATAACCCCGTATCGCACCTTCTCGTGAATATTAAGCCACGGTTTCTCCAAGATTCTTTGAAACCATTTGTTATCTACAAAATTTTCGCCATACATGACATTTAAACTACGCAGGTGTTCAAACATAATATTAATTCTCAGAGCTTTATTTTCTAGTATTATAATCTTGGATTATCACAGACTTTTATGCTTATTATTAATAATGGTTTAATTAACTCCAACTAACATTGACTTCTATCCTTTCATTTTTAGCGAATACAAATTAAATGTTAATTATTATGTGTACACTTTGTTTAATACCGGTTACTTAAAATAGGGTTAATTAATATAAATCTTGCCCGTAATTTCCATTTATTTCTTTACTAGGGATAATTAAATTACCCGTAAAGTTTTCTAATACTGCTTCCTTTTATATAAAGCGTCTTATAAATAATTTAAATTTCTTAATTTTACTGAAACGACCGAATTTATTTATGCTTCACGGTTTTAATAAAGCGTACTTTTTCCCAAAGCTTCTACACGGTGATTAAAATTATTTGATGTGCTTATTTAATTTTCTAACCTGGTCTAAATATGAGTAATATATATATATATATATATATATATATATATATATATATAAGATATTAAGACAGAAAGAACAAAAGAATTCAGGAGAAACTTCGCAGCATATTCGCACTGACCGGTCTGTACGTTTGTTCGGTAAAAAAACCTTAAGATAATCAACCGATCATGGCACTTTTTTATACCAAATCTCTCTTTCCACAACGTTGTTCCCATCGGTTGATGCACAACGCATATTTTTAAAGGGCAAGGAACGTCCTATGCGGCTAAATATATATAATAAATTATAAGTTATTCACCAGTGCATGAGAATTCAGAACTATAAATATAATATGTAATGACCTACCTATACTAGCTAAACTATGATGGGAAAAATACTGCAAATTTAGGATTGAAAATCACGTATGTCTAATTATTAAAGTAAGGTTTGTGACGCTAAATAGGTGTAACTGAGTGTCATTCCAATATAGTGTGGACATAAATAAAGTGTGACGACAGTTTTTTATTTTCAAATTGGTTGTACAAGCCTTCTCAACACTCACAGCTACAATAGAATTTTTAAAAGCTTGCATAATAGTTTAG
The DNA here is from genome assembly GCA_036346225.1 of Platerodrilus igneus. NCBI lineage: Eukaryota > Metazoa > Arthropoda > Insecta > Coleoptera > Lycidae > Platerodrilus > Platerodrilus igneus. Next base: position 1,284,201 of record JARFIW010001130.1, read on the forward strand.
TTTTAGCTAGTCCCTAACAGTACATGTACAATTTTCGTAAACTACGATTCTTACTTCTTAATTAATTTAATCTCGAAGCATTACAATTACTTTATATACGAAGCACTAATTACTTTAATTAATTTATATCTAATAGGCTAATTTATATCAAGAATAGTGTAATTTATATCGACAATACACAGTAATTTATGTCGCATGCTTTATAGCTAAATCTATACATATAAAAGAAATGATGTGAGTTTCTTAGGTACAATTTTTGTATTTTATATATTATATTTTCTGTTTTATGTATTCAAGTAAACTATTCATAAGTAAAATGCATTAGCTTCTCTTCAGAAGAACAACATAAATATGCTGACAAAAATTATTGTACAACGTGTTTATTTTTCATATTTTAGAAAATACAGGGAAAGTGGCTCTTCCATAACTTTTATGGACTGCACGCCACTTTTTTCTAGTAAAGAAAACTTCCGAAAACATGAACCAATGCTAACAAGAAAAAGTTCAAAATGCACGTATAAAGTTTTCAGAACCGTATCCTAATAACCTTTTAAGTTATTATTGTTTTTTGTTTGTCAGTTGTAACTAGGGCCGTTGTATTAAACCCTACGCTTTGTGCACCACCATTATACCATAGTCAATTCTACGCATACATGTAAAGTGACTTGTTTATTAATGTAGCACATCTTCACTGATGTCATCGATTTTGCTACATAATTCACTTTTTTAATGCTATCAAAGCAAATTTCACTATTGAGTTGTTGGTTACAAAGGCATTTCGCTTTACATGATATAAAACAGCTTTGATTGTTATCAATAACTGAAACCCCTTTTCTAAGCGTTACAACAATCTAGGAGTCATTGTACTATATTGATGTAACATAGGACAGTCAGCTACATATCTGCAGTCAAACGTTCCAACTGTAAATTTGACGGTACTTTCAAAATATACAATCTTTCGTAGGAATGTCTGCTAAGTATTATAACACGATAATGTTTACTTTTCTTTTGAAATTTTCAATGAAGGACTTACTTGTATGTTGATTTAGTACCAATAACTAAAGGAGACATTTAAACCGTGGTGCGATGATTACTCCTTTAGACGGTGTGATTACTTAAGCATATAATAAATTTTGGTCGAATCAAACAAGCATAAGCAAAGCTCAGTGCACAGGATCTTACCGAAGCGATTGTAAAAGGATCATTATATTTTTGACCAATCACCAATGGTTTATAATATTGTTGGTGTGTTAAACATTTAAAATTGAAATCCACAGAACAATCTTAACAAGCATTATGACATATCTTCTGCAATGTTTTACAATGGTGACAAAACAGATTCGTCACTTTATACCAGAAATGTAACAAGTGACCACAGATGGCTTCTCATATACGTGCGTCGAAGATAACTAGTACGATACCTTCGTTCGGTAAAAATATCACCAATGTTTTCAGGATAAGTAGTGCGTTACGTAGGTTGACTTTGAAATTTGAAACATCTATAATTCACTAGTCGATTTGAATAGTCTAAAATTCAACTGGAGATTAAAAACGCATTCAGCAAAACAAAGGAGCATTTATCATAAACAACAGGGAGCAGAGTTTATTTTCTGAACACTTATTAAATTAATTGCTACATCATCAGATATACTACACTACTTTTATTAAAATATGATTCAACTGCTAACCGGAAGTTAAAAGTATGGTTGAGCCGACTAAATATTTCACTACCCTCAACACAACCTTGTCAACTTTTGGTGGAGTTTAGAACTACAACCCGATCAGGTGCATGTATTCACCAGACTCAAACGAATGATTAATCTAAGATGTCAAACCTCCACCATTTGAGGCACCACAAACGTAATTCTTGAAACACTTACTCGAGGCATCTTGTATTATGCCACGATTCGTTTCCCTGACTACCTTATACATAACCTTTTGCAATACACTCTTGCCGCTTTTGGTGGTCCTAAGCCATCGACTTTGAATAAACATTAGATCCCATACGAATCCATATGTCATAGAGAGACAAAGATCTTTAATAAATCTGAATAAAATAGAGGAAGAATGAGAAAATTATAAAAACTCAAGACAAACAATCAGAGAGTCGGATAAAACAATGTACATATAAGGATATGTGAATGATGAACTAATAAGTATCAATTGACGTGAATAATCATTCCGTGATAATTATTTTTTGTTCTACAGGTTTTCTAAATATATAAGTACAACTAAATCTTTTTAAATAATTTATACTGCAAACACTGTTGCGAGTGGAATAGACGTTAAATGAATTAAATTTTGATTTTCTCTGAAGGGGCAAAAACCCCGTAACAATAAAAAGGGTGCGTCGGTTAACAGCAGCCGTAAGTGAGTTCCTATGGGTAAATGAAGAAAAAGAAAAACGAAAAATAAAGAAATACAAAAACAATAGTTAACCAGATTTTACGTTCAAAATTCTACATTACGCTAACACTTAGTCTGAAAGTCTAATCCTTGTCAAAATCGTGGGGCGCCAAACAGTTTGTCACCGCAGGACTTTAGGTGTCGGTTCTATGTGGAAGACTGTTATTCCGGATAGAACTCCCTTGCTTTGGTATTCCAAAGCTGGTCATAATTAAATATCTCAGAATAAGGTACTCCTTCCAAATAAGACTATTACAGCGGTAGCTCCCCTATTTTATTCATATGTATCTCTAGATTTTAATGTTTTCAGGTCAACGTTTCTTATATAACTTACTTCAACCGCAATTGGATATATTTATTGTTTTTTAATCCCCCTTCTACTTCGTACGTTGTAGGCTGTTTTTTATGTTATTGCACAATCTGAAATTGAGTTCATGGGAAGTTCGTGTTATACCATGTAGTTTACATAAGTGTATATTTTATTTCTTGATCTGAAACCATATAATTGCACACATTGTAATCTAAAGTATACAGGTTTTCATCATCTTTGTAATAATAAGGAATGTATTTTCTGTTTTATTACATTGTAGTTAAGCGTATTTGTGGCTTAACTTTATGGTAATTGCAACGATGTCTATCAAAGCTACGCCATAGTGCATAGAACTTACTAAACTAGCTTTGCAGAACTCATATTTGTGATGTCTATTAATAAATTCACTTTATTTCTTTTAGAATTCTGAAAACTGTTTATGACACGCTTTTACTATAAAGTTTGATGGTTATAAGTGATTTGTTTACATTTCTGTGGTTTAAAATAATTTGCAATTCGAATTCAAATTCCAATATATTTTTAATAGAAATAACAGGCATTTCTTTGCTGTTTTCAGTTTAATTCAAATAAAAATACGGATTTCATTGCAAGTCTGTCTTCAAACACTATTTTACATAAAATTAAGATTCTACAAGGTGCTTCCGTAATAAGTTAGTCTATATTAGATTAAATATTGTCTCATTCATATTTCCCGGTGTAACCAAATATACATTCTTGCCTCGTGAGGGTATCAAATTACCAATAAAATAATAGGGCATGACCCCTAAATCTAAAGTACCCAAACGTTTCGGAACATTGCCTCGCAAGCTTGCTACAGTCGGTGAGAGGGTGAGGTTTATTAAGCTACAACACACTAAGATATAAATTTAGATTGTACAACTAATTAAACCTTAACCTAATGACATATGAGTACAAAATATATACAATATTTGCCGTTATATACAATAGGGCGCCACCGTAGGGGAGGGGAAGGCTTACGGACCTTATCAAGGTATTATCACTCGTTGCACTTTGTTCTTGAGAATGGGAAAAGATTGTCACAATTACGCACGCGGAAAATTTTAACAATGCACTACTGTGGAGCTTTATAGTCCCCGGCTAGTTAGACACTATATGACTAAACAAAATTAATTCTAAATTCCTTAGGACTAGTCTACTTTTTAAGGATATAAGAAACAATTTCGGGCTCAAACGCCCAAATACAATAATTAATTATATATACAGTATTCTAATAAAGTTACCTACTGTGACCCACGCTCTCAGTTCACAAGGGTGTCTCCAACTAACGGAACAGAAACGACCTTTTCACCGGTCAACTATTTCTGTAACGGAACTCGTTCAAGTACACACAAAGATTATCAACACGGAAGTCCTTTACTACTATACCCGACCTGAAAATTGCGTAATCAGGTAGGTTTCGTTGCTAAGCTATTGCATGAGCCCCCAGGCACCGTCGAAATAGCAATGAAGCGGTGTACTTTGCTGAAGCCTCGCGGTCTGCCGAAATAAGTACACAGGGATTAAAATTTAAACGCGTTTAACTTAAGCCCAAGCTCAGAGCTTTAATCTGAACGTCGGTATTTTTACAGAACGTCGGCACAATTTAGTTAAACAATTACGGATACATAATTCAAAACACAACCCTTGAGTTCATTTTTTAAAAAATACCATAACCTCTGTTTTAGTAACTGGGAAAGTACTTACTCAGAATAAAATAAAAAACACCCATCACTTTACTTTCAGAAGTACAGAAATAAACCACCTGTATGTCGGAAGTCTCGAAATAAAAAAAAGCCCTTTCCATCTCACGCTGAACTCTTTACATACTTTTAAGTTAATTGGAAAATACCCAGTCCAGTTTAGTTCTCATAATCGAAAAGGTTAAGCCTGTCATAAATCTTAAAAGTTAATAAAAACTAACAATTGCGTTCAACGTCTTCCGTTGTAATATGATGTGTAACTTTAGTTGCACAGCCTAAGGTAGGACGATCCAGTGATTGAAATAAAGAAATAACATTATTTAATTCAAATTTCTGGTCTTCATTTAAATCGATCTTAAATCTAATGATATTGAATTTATTCGTTTCAGCAGAATGCGCATAAAATTCATTTTTAGAAAAGTCTAATTTTAATTCAAATATTTGACAAAAATCAACCCCTAATGTTAGGGTACACTCTATTGTGTCGGAAACTAAAACATTTAAAGACTGTGTAACCCCGTTTATAGTCAAAGGCAAATTAATTGATCCTAAAATTGATTGTGAAGTGCCATCTGCGGTTGTTTGTATCTGCGTTTTTACATTTTGAATTAATTCTAACTCATATTTATCCATTAAATGCAGACCATGTCTGCCTAAAATAGAGGTATTCGCGTCGGAATCCAATACTGCTGTATAAGTTTCATTAAATATATCGATCCTAATATAAGGTCTTGTATCACCTTTTACTTTATAAAAATTTGAAAAACCTTTGATGATTTAAAATTTTTTTTAACTTTTACTAGCCATTCCAGCCACTTCTTTTTGTCAGCAGCAATAATATTAAACAAAGAAAAGCAACGGCTGACTACGCGCTTACCCGTCCTTAGTTTTTTGAATTATTTGAGCAGTTTGGACAATTTGTGGACGTAACTTCCAGCTGCCCACAAGAATAACAAAATGTTCTGCGTTTCTCAGGACAAGTATGAAACGAGTGACCTAGTCTTTTGCAGTTAAAACAAATAGTCGAAGCTTTTGCAGTGTTTTTAAAAGAATTCGAAACGCCGGACCGTGATAAATTATTATTCGAAAATGAACTCTGTCGAACTTTGCGTTCTAAGGTAACTGGTGCGTTGGCCGAATCAGAATGTTCCTGTTTAATAAAATTTGGAGGCTTAATGTCTTCTAAAACCTTACAAAGTGAACACAAGTGGGAAATGTCCGCCACTTCAACTAACGCAAGTTGCGTGGCATAAAAGGTTTGTAAATTTCTTTTTATAACTTTTATTTGTTCCCGGACTGAAATGGAGTCTTCTAATTGAGAAAATAAATTTACCATCTTTGAAATATAAATGGTAGGTGATTCCTCAGTGCTTTGCCTTCTAGCTTTAATTAACATTAAGAGATTCTCTGCATAATCGGCTGAAATAAAATCTTGTTTCAATTTAGAAATTAATTGTTCCCAAAAATTTACCGTACATCGCGTTGCTCTATACCAATCCAGTGCTGAACTGGTGAAAAGATCAATAGCCCCTTCGAAAAGGTCTTCTGACGAAACTTTTCTTGCAACTTGCAGTTCCTTGACGCGTTGAATAAAATTTAAAACCGATATAGAATCGGACTCACCCGAAAATTGTAATTCCCACTTGTGGATCGGGACTGAAATCGTTGTTTTATTCAAGGACTTGATCAGAGTACCCAAATCATTACTAGAAATCGAAACAGATGGGGTATTACTGGAAGAAACCGTTGACGGTCCAAGACATGAAACCTCTGCCCGAAATTTCTCTCTTGGTGTTGTTGTAGAATCTTTATCAACACTAGCCGAAAAATAAGAAAAGTTATCGTTAATCTCATTTTCCCCGTTCACCTGTTCTAACATCTCAAAAGCTGTAGTGCACTTAGGATGCAGTTCTTTGTGCACATCTAAAAATTCAATATCGAAAATTACATAATTTAGTCTCTTTGTTACATGCGTTAGTCTCGTGTTAAGTCTAGTATAATCCTTCCTTTTAGAAAGAATGGTAAAAAAAGCTAAAATGTTTTCTAATTCAGAAATTTTTAGTTTCAGTAATTCAATTTCGTCTTTTTGAACGAGTTCAATTATTTTATACTTAGAAAAAACATTAACGTCGACTTTCTCTAAAATGAGCTTTGACCGCATAAATTTACGTTTCTTCTACTACCGTTAAATTTGTTGGTTCTACATTTCTAATTAATAGTTCGTGACTGAGTCCGTCGCTCCGTAATGCTTCCACTAAGTACATGATTAAATAAAATGTAAATGTCAAAAATAGCAAAACCCGTTCCTAAACCACCACTATTCAACTGTTAATTCTGACTGACTGCTTATAAATAATTAAATAGTACAATAGAAATAAAACAATCTAAAAACGTCAGTGTGTTGTTGTTTACTAGATTTAGAATTATAACCAACCTTGATGCGCCAGTGTAACCAAATATACATTCCTGCCTCGTGAGGGTATCAAATTACCAATAAAATAATAGGGAATGGCCCCTAAATCTAAAGTACCCAAACGTTTCGGTACATTGCCTCGCAAGCTTGCTACAGTCGGTGAGAGGGTGAGGTTCATTAAGCTACAACACACTAAGATATAAATTTAGATTGTTTTATTAACTGTACAATTAATTAAACCTCAACCTAATGACATATTAGTACAAAATATATACAATATTTGCCGTTATATACAATAGGGCGCCACCGTAGGGGAGGGGAAGGCTTACGGACCTTATCAAGGTATTATCACTCGTTGCACTTTGTTCTTGAGAATGGGAAAAGATTGTCACAATTACGCACGCGGAAAATTTTAACAATGCACTACTGTGGAGCTTTATAGTCCCCGGCTAGCTAAACACTATATGACTAAACAAAATTAATGTCTAAATTCCTTAGGACTAGTCTACTTTTTAAGGATATAAGAAACAATTTCGGGCTCAAACGCCCAAATACAATAATTAATTATATATACAGTATTCTAATAAAGTTACCTACTGTGACCCACGCTCTCAGTTCACAAGGGTGTCTCCAACTAACGGAACAGAAACGACCTTTTTACCGGTCAACTATTTCTGTAACGGAACTCGTTCAAGTACACACAAAGATTATCAACACGGAAGTCCTTTACTACTATACCCGACCTGAAAATTGCGTAATCAGGTAGGTTTCGTTGCTAAGCTATTGCGTGAGCTCCCAGGCACCGTCGAAATAGCAATGAAGCGGTGTACTTTGCTGAAGCCTCGCGGTCTGCCGATATAAGTACACAGGGATTAAAATTTAAACGCGTTTAACTTAAGCCCAAGCTCAGAGCTTTAATCTGAACGTCGGTATTTTTACAGAACGTCGGCACAATTTAGTTAAACAATTACGGATACATAATTCAAAACACAACCCTTGAGTTCATTTTTTAAAAAATACCATAACCTCTGTTTTAGTAACTGGGAAAGTACTTACTCAGAATAAAATAAAAAACACCCATCACTTTACTTCCAGAAGTACAGAAATAAACCACCTGTATGTCGGAAGTCACGAAAAAAAAAAACGCACTTTCCATACCACGCTGAACTCCTTATATACCTTTAAGTTAATTGGAAAATACCCAGTCCAGTTTAGCTCTCATAATCGAAAAGGTTAAGCCTGTCATAAATCTTAAAAGTTAATAAAATCTAACAATTGCTTTAGGATAGGCAAAATCTCCCTCACAAGAAAACTCCGAAACTATAATTTTAGTTAAGTACCCAAACTAATTGAAAGTTATTACGACAACTCGGACTGCTTTATACATAACTATGGTTTTAGCTATTTGATTGACAATTATTAGTAGATACTACTAATCTGACACGTTAAGTGTCTTCCAAGTAAAGCTTCGTACCTTGGGAATGTTAATTAAATCTTTGGATTATATTTTCAAAAGAACCCTGCTCTGGCTACATGAGAAAGGAGCTTTTGAAGCCGTTTAAAATCGCAGACATATTTATGCTACAAAACCGTTATCCTAATAGTTGGGACGCTTAAATTAAACTAGAAAATAAACCAATTAGAGAAATAATAGAGAGTTATTTTTACATAACCGACTGTACTAAAACAGTATGTTACACCGGGACTAATGTTTACTTGCCGGCACTGTAGTGGTGTTTTATTAGTAACGATAGTATATGTTGGAGATGCGGAAAAACGAAAGTAGCGTTTTAATCCACAGTTAACCCCTCTACTATATATCTACTACCAAAATAATCGTTATAATTTTGCTTGGCACATATTAAAAGGTATTCTTTATATGAGGGATAAAAAATGTCTTCCGATATACAAAGTGCTTTGGAAAAAGTGCATTTTAGAGGATTGCCCTACTTTCAGTAATCAAAGAAATCCAAAAAAAATTGAGAAGGGCTTGTAACACTTCATTTTTCAAGTCGTAATTTAGTTGCATTGGATCGCACGCTAAGCATGTATTGTTACTCAGAGATCTAATTATAATAAGATATCTGTGTCGCATAAAGCTATTTCCAAGTACATATCTGTTTGATTGTTTCGTGTTTCCCCTCTGACGCCGCGACCGCTCGGCTCTGGTTCCGATGAATAGTCGGCCACAGGCAGCAGCTCTGTTAACATGTATTTTTGGCTAGAGGCCGGCAACCTACGAATTAATTATAAAGTGTGAGATATCTTCTAATAACGGTTGGTAAGGTATATATTATACGAATTAATGTAGTTTGAAGTAATTTATTTAGCGCGATAACTTAGAGAACAACAACTTAGAGTATAACAACTTAGAGTATGACAACTTAGAATTCGACAACTTAGAATACGACAACTAAAAATGCGACACGTAGGACAGCGACCCTTAGATGCGACAATGTAAGATGCATCCTTTGGAATGAGTAAGCAACTTTTAGAACACGGCAACGATGAAATGTAATTCGACAAGGACAGTCAATTTAAACTTTGCCTAATAAAAAATTTGCCTGAACGGAGATCCCGTCTCAGTTTGTTGTAAAGCAGCTAATGCAGTTTTTGGTTCGTAGATAGCTATAAGATCTTTTTTTGCATGTGTTTCAAAGTTTAGAACACGTTAACTTGCTTTAATGTTTAGTACACGTAAATTGTAAAAATTTTAGTTAATTGTTGAGCTGGTTTTACAAGCTGTGAAATGAAATTTTGTTGATTTAGCTTTCTGAAGAAAAGTGCTTGTTCCATATGAACCGTCGATAAGTTCAACATGTGTTTTCGACGTAATATTTTTCTACTTTGTACAGTTGACAGATATTGTCTTGAAAGCAAATGCTTTGAGCAGCTGTAATACAATTAAAATAAACATGCCTATTTTTGTGATCAGCTTTATCTATACTTTGATTATTAAACGTAAAATTGAAAGCTCAAATTCTGATTATGTTAGGTACTAGTAATTTGTTATCTACCTGAAAAGATCTGCCGAGGTTAGAATTTAATTCACTGTGTTATGCTTGCCAATCATTATTACTTTAAATTGTATAGCAAGTTCATGTTTTGAGTAAATTAGCTTGATTAATGAAAGAAAAAAGGAAAGTTAAAACTTTAATTTTGATGTAGTTGATTATAAAATTCTTTTTGTTACAAGTTCCAATATTTTAAAAGAGTTTTTTAGTAAACATTTAGTTCAAAATCGAAGGCTTTTATTTTGGTCAAGTACGATCAAATCTCATTACACAAAGCTAAAATTTTTCTGAGTAATAATTTGATGCCAATATTATATTGGAAATACTTTTTTATTATTTCTTTATATATGTTTATAGGACACAAGTGGTGTTCTATTTTTTTTATTTATTTAACCATTGTAATTTCTTACAGGAGCTGCGTCTTATTTTGTTAAGACAGGTTTTTGTTAACGAAGGCGATCATTTGTTTTTTTGGGTTTCCACGTCCGCCCTTGGAACTGTGCTTTGTACTTATCATAATTATCTTAGGACATGGTGGCGCCTATTTGATTTAGCTTAACTTTGGTTTGCAAACAGAATTCGACTTACCCCCCCACTTCTCATTGCTCTAACCAGGAATAGAACCCTAGTTACGTCGGAAGATATTTGTTCACTGGCGCCCACTTAGAAAAATTTGTAACACTGACGCCGCAACGTATAAAAAATATGCGTGGGGCCAGCCATATATAAAAAAATACGCTACAGGCTAAAACCACCTTTATCCCTCGCAATTTTTGTTATACTTTTCTTAGGAGTAGTAATACTCTTCTAATTCTTTTTCAGCGGAAAGACTTACCTATTGTCTTCATTTCTTGACTCTTGTAAAAACTCCGTATTTCGCTTAGTTTCGTGGAAAAAAATGTTTTCTCAAACACTGCTAAACGATGTTCATAAACATAAATGTCATAAGACACAATCGCATCACTTGAGTTTTTGGCACTTTTGACAGTAAATGTTACAATAACTTGTTTATTTCAGTTTGCTTTTGTACTGTTTTCTTTAACGTAACCACGGTTATTGCTTTAATTGCTACTACTTTGTGTAATTTTGGCAGCTAGCAGGTGACATGCTATTAGTTCTTGGATTCTGTCAGGGTAACTGCCTCGAAAGTGTCCGCGTATATCACGAGAAGTACCCAAACCGAAGAATCTCAAATCACAAAACCTTTGCCCGAATCGAAAGACGTCTTCGAAAAACAGAAACTTTGAATCCAGTCAAAACTATAGCCGGAAAACCTCGACAAGCCCCAACACCAATTACAAAAGATGCTGTTCTTCAAATGATTGATGACAAGGAGAAACTGGGATTCCAAAAAGCACCGTAAGTCGGATTATTAGAGATCGATTACTTGACCCATTCTCCATTCAGCCAGTGTAAGAATAACTGCCACTTGATTACAGATCACGTTTAAATTTTTCACAAATTGTTCGGGAACTCAAAGTAGTTGACAACGGATTCCACACTAATATTTTGTTTGAGTACCGATTAGCCATAATTAGTTTTAAGATTAACACGCAATTATTAATTTTGATATAAATGCATCGGGTTAATAATAATCTCTACGATTACATTAAATACAAAATATGTTCAAGTTAAGTAATTGTTTTAGAATTGACTTATACGAGAAGCAAGAATTAGTATAATGATTTATCGTTAAATAAACTAGCTATTTATATAGCATTTACAATAGGAACATATTCATTACCTGGACTTAGTGCACTTGAAGCTTTTATACGCACGTACAGGTGCCCCGTAATTAGAAATTACGTAATGCAATGGCACTTTTGCACAGAAGTGTTGATAGCTAGATTTGTCATGCCGCATTGCTTCCTTTTAAAGCATATATTGCTTTAACAAGGAATTATTCTTTCTTGACAGAATTAGCCTCAGGGTCTAAATTCTTTTTGCGATATTGGTCAGTACTCTCGATACATACTATTATGACATCAAAAACTGTGTTTAATTTAAAAACTATTGAGAAGAATAACAGAAGCAATTTTTTTATGTCCCATCGGTCTAAAGCTACTTTATTTTCCAATAACTTAAATTGGTCTATAGGTTACAGGCTCTTTCAGTGATATATGTAATGGCCATTTACACAAAAAGAGTTTGAATTTGTGAAATCTAGGTTAAGCAAGCATCAGCTTTATGTGACATCCATTTGTTTTCGTTTTGGAACTGAAACAGGACGTTTCAATCTAAGAGAAAGGGATGTCATTAACGTCCATTTGTTGTCAGAGATTTATTTATATGTGGTTACTATATCCCTGATATTACATAAAATATGGAGGCAATGCAGTGTTAACGTCTGATCTGGGAGTTTAACCCCAAATTTCTATATAGAGTTATTTCTAAAAGCAGCAAGTTTTACGCATTAAAAGCAGAATACTTGTCTAAAAGATTCGGAAATTCCACTAATTATATTTTGGGATAAACTGAAAAATTCGTATTTCATAACATCATTTGTGTCGTCAACTTCTATAATACTAAATACTCTCTGTATGTTTGTTGTGGTTTGTTTAGCATTTTTCTTAATCTTCTTTGGGAATTAAACCACTCATTGTTATTAAATTCATTTTTATTTACGTTTCGATCCATGACCTAGGATCGTTGCACAGATAACCTATTTCTTTAGATACTTAACCGCCATACTAAACTTTCTGATTTTGCACATAACTGCCCTCAACTATACATTACATATTATTGCAAATGTGTAATGACAAATGTCAAATGCAAGGCAACTATTACACGCATGTCTATTGAATTAATATCGCCCTCTAAGGGATGGTAAGAAAAACAAATGATCACGCGATTATTCAATTCAAGCGTATTTACGTGAAACATCTAAAATAATAAAAATTTCGTGTTTGACATTTATGACATAAATTGAAGGTGATTTTGATTTATTAATGTTTGATATATTTGGTTTGAGTACATTAGGTGAAAATTTTAAAGTTTAGAATAATGAGTGCATTCAAAATAACTGCGTAGCAAACGAATCGGTGACTTCAGTAAACAATGGATTCCATTACTAAAAGAAATAACAAATGAAAATCAAATGCCTGCAATATTTAGGTAGCATTGCAAGTTTTTCTTGGGTTTTCCTTCAGATATCAACATGAAATACAACCTACATACATGATTTTTATTTATACGTACAATAACTAATTACATAACAATAAACACATTAGCAACCCCAAAACAGCATTGGTATCTGACAAGTGTAAAGCCGCCTTAGGGTCGCCTCAGAACCATATAAAATATTCGTAGAACAACATTGATATTTGAGAAGTGTAAAACCGCAATAGGGTCGCCTCAGAAATATGTTAAAATCCAGGGCCGATCCTAGGGGTTCGCACGCCTTCGTGCAAATAGCTAATTTGCCGCCCCTCCGTCACATCAAGTTAATATGAACAAATCTTAAAAAATGTTTTATTACAAATTACAATGGAAACTTATAATACTCTAAGTAATACAATTGTCATTTAATTCAAAGAATCCAAATTAGGACTACATATTTATTTATAATCAACAGAAAAGACTGAATTTAAGATTCTATTTCACTTATAGAAAAATTCCAAGTAAAATATAGATAGGTCATCATACTGAGTTTATTAATATGTTGCGTATGATATGTATCAGAACTTTTTGCCAATAAAACTCTGAAATTATATCTTTGTAATCGATTTTCTTTGCATTCATTTTCAATCGCAATTGTAGCAAGCCCAGATAGACGTTCCTGGGACATGCTTGAACGCAAATAATTTTTTATAATTTTGAGTCTACTAAAACTATGTTCACCTGAACCACCGTGAAGGGTAAAGTTAAAAAAGGTCTAATAGCAATGCATATGTTAGGAAGTAGAGTGGTTAATTTGTTGCTGACAATATACTGAAGAACTCGCAATGGTACCATATCTTCCTTTAAAAACGGTCTTAAAGCTGACTCATCACATATCTGGACGACTTCAAAATCACAATCATTTAATTTATTACCAGATTCGGTGTATTCCAGATATAAGTCGTTAACGCATTTTTGTATTTGACTACTGTCGTATGTTTTTAATTTGCACAGAAAATGAAAGTTATTGTATTGGTATTTTATAGATGAAAATCTTTCTTCTACAGAGTATATCGCCACATCAAATATTGCAACATAAAAACAAATTATAAAGTTGGATTCTGAATCCTGTACAGACTCATCGACATGTTCGTAAGTAAATTGTGATTTTATTTTTCTGTGACGCACGGCAGGAAAACTTATACGAATATTTAATGCTTCCGATAAGTGTACTGAAGTTTGATTAAACTCCTCAAATGACTTATCATTACGCAAACTTTTTAAATAAGTAAATAAGTTTTCCAATGCTTCAACTCCTGCATTCAAATCAAAATCTGATGTTTGTAGTAACTTGCTTACAACATTTATTTTTGAAATTATCTCATGCTACACCACAGTAGATAAAATAAAATTAAACGATCTAAGTTTGTAATTTACAGATTGCGTTTGGTGTCTTGTATTTAAATCTCTGAAGCCGTCATTTTCTAAATAAGATAAAGCGTCAATTACCTTTTTTAAATAAAACCTTAAGGGCTTAACTGCGTTTATTCGACTCTTCCACCGAGTACCACTTACTGGTTTCAATAGTAAAAATTTAATGCACTTTTTTAATATGTCCCAACGATAGGTGGAACTTGCAAAAAAAAAACATAAAGTTCTTGAATTACGCCAAAGTAACTTATAGTTTGATGTGTGACTTTTGATGCATTATTTACCACAAGATTCAGCGAATGGGAAGCACAAGGCACAAAAAATGCTTTAGGATTTACTTCCAAAATATTCTTTTGCAAACCAATATGTTTTTCCCTCATATTAGCACCATTATCATAACATTGCCCTCTTAGGTTATTAATATCTATATCCAAATTATTTAAAACGGAACAAATAACATTAAAAAATCCTTGTCCTGTAGTGTCTAAAATTTAAAAAAAAACACAAGAAATGTTCTTCAATGCGAATACTTTCTTCGTTGGCCATGTTAACAAATCTTAAAATAATAGTAATTTGTTCCTTATGGCTAACGTCAAGGGTACTATCCACAATCATGGAAAAGGATTTAGAATTTTTGAGATTGTTTATTATATATTTTTTATTTTTTCGGAAATTAAAGAAATAATCTAGTTTTGAAATTTATCTCCCAAATAGAAAGGCATCCTAGTTTTTTCGTTTATTGATGTTTTATACGCCTAAGATGTTGCAACATTATTACCCCATCAAATTTTGCCACCATTTCCACCGCTTTTAAAAAGTTTTCGTTGTTACTTTGTAACAAGTTTATTTTCCTGCAATATCTTGACAAATATTTAAGTTAATATTTTTATAAAAGGTCATTTCAAGCCTAATATCTCTACACAGTTTACGTAATATTTATTACTTGTTGTTGAATCTAAAATAAGCTTTAAAACTGCGAGCATAAATTATAAGTTAAGCGGTGATAGAAAATACCATTTACGAGCGCCATTATAAGAGCTGCCTCTTTTGATAATTATAAAGATCGTTGTAGCCGTTGTCAAGCGATAGTATACGTCAAATAGAACACTTTCACCTGAGCTGTTGCTTGAGAAGGTCGTTCGTTCTTGTTATAGAAGAACATGGCATCGGGTGTAATCACACCTGGTGTTCGAGGCATGTGAAGAAAAAAGTTGATTTTGAAATAAAATCGTCTTTGATAAGTGCAATATATGTCGACGCTTGGCACAATAAGTTTGCACTAAATGAGGCGTAAATTAAAATAGTTAGCTTTAGAATAGCAATAAGTATTACCGAGCTTTAGGGCCTTTGTTAATTTAAATTTGCAGTGCAACTTATTGGAAATGTAATTTATATAAAATACAACTTATTTGAAATGTAATTTATTTGGTATGCAACTTATTTAATATGCAGTTTATTTGATGTGGCAATTTATTCAACGTGGATACACGTGATGTTCGTTTGAAATTCTGTAACAAGGCTAATTAAATTATGTGGTTTTGGAGAATTCTAACCTGATTATTGTTGAAAAAAGAAGATTCCATTTATCATTAAATATTCCGGTGATGGTCCAAATACATCGCAAGTATTCTTCTGATGGATAAACATCTGGTATGTAATTAGTGTTTTTAAGTTTGTCAAGATGTAACCTTTGGAATGACAAACAAGTTAGTTTTTGTTTATTTACGTGGGAATTTCCTAGTTCATTATGTGATTGACCTCTGGTTAATTTTATCATTGGTGAAAGGAATCTAATAAACTTCACTTTTATTTTTTTATTTGTACAAACGAAAAATGGTAGAGGACAGTATATATATATATATATATATATATATATAAAGGGTTAACTTACAGGACTAACAAAAACTAAAGCTATTATTTGAATACCAAACTATCTAAGTTCAGATAACTAAATTGTTTCATTTTGCTCTACAATAGTTATTAATTGGAACATTTTAATATACAATTTAAATGTGAAGTCTAAGTAGTACCACCGAAGGCTAATAAAAAATCTGTAGTATACATTTAATCATTCGTAATGCTCAAGTTTAAACAATTACGAGAATAATCATTGCTGGATTTTTATAATGCAAAAATTACAACACTCTAATTTTTGTGAGATACAGGTGTTGAGATCATTATCGTGTAAATAAGTATATATCTTTCCTAACTATAACTTAGTCAATTTTTTGAAGAAATTTGTTAAGATAAAACTTTGTAAATAATTTTCAACTGAAACTTAAGAGAATAGAAGTTTGTTTTGGCCAAGTCTATGACTATCAGTTGGAATGAAAGAGGTTTGATTCTTATTAATTATAAATTTTTTTGAATTAATTAACAGAATGCACAAACTGTACTAGTCTTGGTTTAATTTGATTACATGTGTAGCAGTGCATCTTTAACAATCAATATCGAGCCACAAGGTAAGCATTTATAAGGGTTATGTTCTCGTAATATTTTTTGTACAGCGGTATTTGAGTATAGGTTTCCGCATTCCCCTTATACAAACAGACTCAAATTAGGTCTTCATTGTATTCAAAAATTTGGTGGCGCCATATTCACTATATTTTTGATCGTAATCCAACCCCGACCCCAACTCATGTTCTACCCAGAGCAAATCGCTCGACTAGCCGCTTTTCCTTTGGAGGTTTCCTTATCTACGAGCCACTTTCCATCTAAAATAACCTTGGGCTCTATACATCATCAGGAAATCCTCGTTATCTATCCTTGTGCCTTTCAGTTGGCAATATAGAAGTAAAAACCCATTAGTAAGGCAAAACGTAATAACTTTTGTATAAAACATTTGAATTCCCCCTCAGCGGTGAGCAACAAGTTGCTAGAAATGTAATAATAGCAATAAGCCTTTCGATAACTCCATGCCAATGTTTTTGTTCGATTTCGAAATTGTCTGTTGCGCATCATCAATGGAGGATTTTATTTGAAGAGACATTCGTAGTTCCTTCCATCGCTCGAAGGCTCTCGAATGTAATAATGAAGTTTCATGTTTTCCTAATGAATCGGATATGTGTCTCCAATCGGATAATTCACTAGTATCGGTCAATTTTGTATTAAAATTGTTACCAAAAAGTTTGCAACAAAAACAGAATACACTTCTTATTGCGTTCGCATACAGTAACCAGTTGCGGATAGTTTCTTCGCCATTCTTCAAACGCCTTTTATAGCACGCCTTTGAAAAGTCTTAATTTTTTGGACGAGTTCATCTTTGTCAACGTAATCTGCAAATATATTGCAGTGTGTTACAAAATAATCTATGTTTTTTTGTGATAGTGGCACGATCCGGTTCGCAGGATCAATTACATCCTTTTGCACATCTACACTTACAGGATCGTCAATAGAGTTAGTGGAAGGACCAGTTTCACTAGTATCACTAGATATATTTTTGCTTTGCATTCCATATCTATATCGCTTCTTGCAACAATAGATTGATGGCTACTACTACTACTACTATATGGTACTAAATCAATTTCAGCAATTTTCATGTGAGTCGACGTAGAAGGAAAATGGTCACTCTTACTTTTCACAAGGAATTTTTGCAGGGCTCCTAACATATGCTTCTGATCTTTTTCTTGCCTAACTTTTAGTTTCCGATATTTGGATACCGACGGTTTTTTTCTTTTTTCAGACATACTTGTGTTTCTTTGCACACTTGGAGGAAGCAGACGAGTTACTCAAATTTGCTTAATAAAAATTCAATTTCCAAAAAATGTAATACTTATAATAATAGAACACCACTCGTATATGTTCAGCACTTACTACACCTACTACAGGTAGGGTGCGATAAGATTAACCAAAATGCAGAATGTTTTTTTGTGTGTTCCACTACTTATAGTTGCACGCCACTCATCTGACTGATCGCTTTTGTGTAAATACTAAATTTGGTTGAGAGACTATTGTGCTGTTCACGAAGAACACTAGTAACTCATATTCACACTGTGAAGAATGGTATCTAAAATGGAATCTTTATCTATTTGTTTATTAGTTATGGGAAAAACGGTTCCTCGCTGGAATGTACATTATCTCTTGAATCCAATTAGTCCCCGATTTCTCCTTTTGTATAATACTCAAAACAACATATAATCCAAACAATATTTGGCTCTAAGCTAGTCATGTAGTGAATAAAATGGTTTACCGTTTAAGTACAAATAAAATAAAACAATTATGGTTTTTAAATATTAAAAAGTGACAATCTCCGTTATTAAAATTAAATATGTCTAAGTTGCTCATATACCTAGACATAAAACAAATAAAGAACGTCTCTCCATGTTGAACATTTACAAATTTTATTTAACTCCGGTCATTAGATGTGGTAAGTATTATTAGGTAACTGTAGTTTCATTTCATTCTAAAATTGTATTCTAAATAGAGCTAAACTATAAAAGTGTCAAACGTGGAACGTTACATGTGATAACCTGCACTTACATAACTTTAAAAACTCTCTTCAGTTCAAAACAAAACAAATACCTAAACATTAAGAGCGCAAAGGTTTTACGGACAGTCGTTCCAAAAGCAACAGTTCCTTTAAAAAATAAAAAGCATAGATGCGTTACAGAACGTAATCAAAAAATAACATCTAAAGTAATGGTACTAAAATAATGCCACATCACCCACAATTGTTTATAGTTTGTTTATTGTAGGATACGGATAACAGTTTATTTCCTTTCTTTCAGAACAATAGAAATTTTACAGTTCTGTAAATCAGATGGGCGGATGGCTTAGCTATTTTCATTTCCAATATAGTATCGGGCAGTTTTTGCATTGTAAATGTTGTGAAGTTTCTGTAATGCCGAACAAAAAATTTCAAGTTGTACAATATTTCAAAATTGATAAATATGCCAGTATTAAAAAACGCAAAATTGGAAATATCTTATAAGAAATGTTAATTCCAATTTACCAAAGTTTAGGTCAAAACGCCCTGAATTCAATGAAGAGGTTTGTAAGACTTTTATTTAAACTGACATTTCCTTAGCTTCGCTCTGCACACAACAATATATCTAAATGTATTCCCTTGCTTGGATATTGCGTTTAAATTAGAAAATTAGGCAGTCTGGCTAAACTGGATAAACCAGCAAGTTGATCTACATCAATAACTTTGTGTAATTATTGTTAAAATATTCTTTTATATAAAAAGACATTTTAGTACATCTGCAAGATAGTTACGGTTTTCAACAATGTGATGTATACTGGATCCACGTTAAACGCGATGTGGAGAACGTCAGGAAACCCCAATAATTAATAAAGGAATGTAAAGCACTCAGGGGGAATTCGCTATGACTTATAATGAACCTCAGAGAGCAATGTCTGATGAGCTTCTCGAAGGAAACAGATTTAAATGAGATTTAAGAATGTACACCTAAAATATATTTTGCGTAGTGAGGCAGCATTTCTATAATTTTAATTTTAAAATGAAAATGAATAAATTCTTAATTGTTTTGGAATTTTCTTACCAAAGGAACGTAAGTTGTTACGCAAAACTCCATTATTAAATGTTGCAATGGTGCCCTGACAGAAGTGGTGTAAAACTAAGTTTGTTTTAGCATAGTTGACAATATAATGCAATTTAACTGCGGTACAAACTATGCGAAATCATTGCATTAAGTACAAATTTAATCCATTTTCGTCTTTTTTCTTAACTTTGGAGAATTTTCTGCAATCAACTGCAAATTACGAGCAATTAAAGGCGGTATACATAATGTTTGATTTTCATTTGAAAAATGATTAATTTTAGTTGTGCTATAATTAAAAATTTCTAAGACTATTTGAAGTTGCCTTATATGTATGTGTAAATATTGTAACGTTTTTATTTTGCGTAACAATTCTACAGTATGTTCATTAAGAGCTCATCACAGCAGGTTACCTACTATCTGCTGTAAAAGTGCGGGTTGGGGTGAGGTAGCTTAGGGCGGGACGTAATGTCGAGATGCAGATATTCATTAGAAAAGGATATGAAGTTTAATACTCCGCCTACTTCGTTTATAAAGTGCCAGGGAGCACATATAGATGGCAGTGTTATGGAACTTATTAGTCCAGTTATGAACCTCACAGATATTTTAATTATACATATTATCTAACATTTATAACCAGTGAAAACCTTTGAAATTCCGATATCTAATGTAAAAAAAAATTATTAGGGAACAAGAAATTACAAGGTTTAACATCCCTACATATGAATCGCACTGTTATTTTACAATTTCTAATATACAATCGACTAAGCTCTTATATTAGTTAATTGGCCAATAAATGGAAAAAACAATAATAGTTTAAACGTATCTCTAATAAAAATGATTTGGTAAAGTGTCAAGTGGATTTTGATTACAGTTTGGGAAAAGCTACAAATATCAGTTTGGTTTCTTTTCTTATATCACACCTTCGTTTCCTTGATCATTCTCTACCGACGAAATAATAAACAAAGTGTACGGAATCGGACACAGTAAACATTCCTCTAGTAGAATAAAAATGCATGTCTTGCATTTTTAAGTAGTCTAGAGTTTCTTTTGCTTTTATTTATTTGCGTTTTGCATGCAGCGTGTCACATTTTGTTCCATCACAATTGCATATAGGAAGCCCAACAAAAATTTATATAGACCCAAGCTTATGAAGAACAACTCATTTCAATAACTGCTGAAGCCTAAATAATATCCATAATGAAAGTTATAAATAGATTTGCGAGCAATTAGGACTATAGTCGAATACTCTCATAATGATAATGTGATCTCATAGTATAGCGTTTTCTGTATGTTTGTGTTTTGTTTTGTACAGCATGTATTCAAACCATTTTTGTTTTACAATAGTGTGTGACATGGAAGTTCTGAATTTTTCCACGGCAGCACATTGCAGGTACATTTATCTAAAAAATACTAATATTTGATTTATTTGATAAATAAAGTGAATTGTAGTTGTTTTTTTTTTTTGATGAAAATTCATAAAAATTATTCACACATTTGGGAAAGTGAATGGTTTTGTTTAAATCGCTCTATTAACAGCAAAAAAAAAATTTTTCTGTTAAAAAAACCTAAATGACTTTCCCACATCGACAATTATTTAATAAGTAACTTTTATTAAAACCGTTTTTAATTTGGGTGCCTAATAGGAAAGAAATTTGGATCTTTAGAAATTTCAAGATAGCCGCTACTGTGATGAGCTCTTAAGTCGCGCACATCAAAAACGTTGTAATGTATTTTATTTATTATTATTTATTTATTATTGCTATAAGTTTTATAAACATGGCTGCCCTGTTCATTAATACACGCACGAATTCGTTTTACCACGTTTGTTGACACATTGTGGAGTACGTCTACACTGATATCTCTGTTGTAATGTTCATTTTCAGTTCATTCAGTATATGAGACCTATTTTTATAAACCCGTCTTTTATGATAACCCCACAGGAAAAAATCTGGAGGCATTAAATCGGGAGACCGTGGGGGCCATAACCCTTTAGAGATTATACGCTAGCCAAAACACTCATGTAACGAACTCATTGTTTCATTGGACGTGTGACATGTGGCACTGTCCTGCTAGAACCAACAATCACGTTCATCAATTTAAAGCAACGAAATAAACGGCGTAATTATGTTTTTGTATACACCACTGTTCACTGTAGTTTAAAAAAAAAATAGTCCCCACTATTTGACGACGTGATACGGCACACCACACTCCAATTTTCAGACAGTGCAATGGATTTTCATGAAAACCATGAGGATTTTCAGTTGACCAGATTCTTGTGTTTTGACGATTCACATATCCACTAAGGTGGAACCAAGCCTCATCATTGAAGAAAACACGGTCTAGCTCTCCGATTCCTTGGTTGTCGACAATGGACTGAAACCATCTACAGCAAACAAGGCGCTTTCCTTTGTCTGATTCTTTCAATTCCTGAACACCACGAACACGATATGCACGAAATTTTAACTGTTTCATAGCTTTCTGAGCACTACCCAATGAAATTTGTGATTGTATTAATAGTCTTCGTAGGTTTTTTGAAGGCGACTGCTTCATAACATTTCTAACCTTAGTCAGTTTAGCGTCAGTTAAAATGACTGGTCTCCCTAGTCTCTTTTGTCTGCAACTGATCCGGTTTCACGAAAACGTCGCATTAATCTGGTTAACGTCGACTTGTTAGGCACACTTACATCCGGATATGTCACACGAAATTGATCAATAACAAATTCATATGAATGACTGGTAAAATACTGTTCAAGAAGCAAGGACTTGGAGTTAAAAGTTATAAATGAGGGGTGGCAGGAATTACCCTTGTGTATTTCACTAATTGCTTTATCTATAGATTCCTTGGTGTGCATCTTTCAAATACAAGTTTAAACTGTTTCAAATTGAAATTAATACCCATTATATACCAGCATTACAGGAATGCGCATGGGCAGGGGTGCGCATGGCCAAGGGTTCGTACGCGTAGGGATGCGTATGGGCAGGGGTGCGCACGCGAAGGTGTACGCATTGGTACGGGTGTGCCGGGGCATACACCAGGATGCGTGAGGAACTGCGTCGGATCGCCAAAAATCTTATTAAAATTGAAACAACATAGACTGTATATAATTTTAATAAAAAAGCAATACATATACAATATTTAATTGTGAATAAATCTATTAACAACTTCTGTGAAAGGATTATATTCAAACATAGAGTCATGTATAATTTAAGCATAAGCCTTCATCGACGTTTCAAAATTTCTTGATGCTCCTAATTCCATTCTTACGTCAACCGTTGCGTCCTTGATGCTTTCAAATTGATGGGGACAGTCGATGACAAAGACGAGTAATTCCCTAAACTTGCTGTAGTCCATTAAACATTTATTAGATGTCTTGTTCGGGTGGTATTTTTCCATAAAGGTTGCGTACGTATGTATGCTGGTAAGTAGTCGTTCTGTTCAAAGTCCAACTTTAATCGACTTTGAGGAAACGCCTGAAAGTTCAAATACGCTTTGACATTGGTTATATAAGCATTTGTAAAGCTTGCACCATTTTCTTCTTGTCATATTTGCCATTTTGCAATACCAGTAATATCCACCGAGCCTTTTCTGTCTCGTTGGATACTTTAATTATCCACACTTGCGACTTTAATTGAGATAACTATGGTAATTCGTGCAGATCCCATTTTCCGAATGCGGCCATTATAGATGATTAATTTTGCATTTCCAATATCAGAGACGCACTGGCATAGTCGCTTAATGTTATATGCGGGACCTCTCAGGAAATATTTTGTATTTTGAACGTCACTGTATTTCCAATCAACTTGTAGCAGTTTACATAAGATTTGGATCTGATTAAAATCAGTTCTTGAGGCATGTTGATGATAGTTTTTTTGTAATCCTCGAAAAAACCCGAAAATGGTTTTTAGCGGTATAGCACAACTAAACCGTCCATCTTGGAATATGGCATCGGACTTCCATTCGGTATGTGTGATGGACTTTGTTTCTGATTCTTCGAGGGAAACTAAACCCTTTTTAGTTCTTGTAATCCCCGAAATTCGACAGACATCTATTACTTGATTATTACCCATATTGTATTGAATTTCCTCAAACAGAAAATTCGGCGTATTTCTAGTAAACTCGTAAGCTTTAGGATTTGGTTTTGCTGCTCTAATCGGATCTACAGTTGTTGCTTCTCTTAATGCTTTCGTAGGCTTATAGGTACCTCTTATAAATATTAAACTTTTATGGGGGTATGTGATGTTATCGCTGTAAAGGGAAGATATGTATAATAATCTTCTTTTATTATGGTTTCGTCTAATTTATAACTTCCAAACACATCCAATTTGGGAACGTCCTCATATTTAAGCCTTACAAGTTTGACGTTTTCATCACCGTGGAGATCTAAGCTGCGCTTTTTCCTGCCAACCATCATTTATAACTTTTAACCCCAAGAACTTTAAGAAACGTACTTCTTCTGCTGTAAGTCTCTGGCGGGTTCGAATCCCGACACGATCCGCTTGAAAAATGTTAGGCAAGCATTTTTCACAAAAATACACCCTCGTTCGGATGAGAGGTAAAATGGAGATCCCGTGTGCGAGTGCTGTCACGCACACTAAAGACCCCCACCTTGCTTGGAACAACAAGAGTTTGGCAAAATTTCAAATTTTCCAGGTAAAAAAAACTCTCTTCTTGGCTAATGTAGTACCTGCAGCTGAAAATCTCATGTAAGTGTAAGTCTCTGGACACTTTGCCACTTTAACGTCGTATTCATTACTGTTCGTCTGGGGGCGTGGTAGCGTGTTTTATATACAAAATCGATGGGCATTTTTCTTTAAATTCTTTTTATTTTACAGCTTCACGCAGGTGTATGTTTCCAGTGAAAAGTTTACCAATTCACCAAAATGATCGACTAATCTGATTGTAATATTTTCAATTTCGGATACGCTCATTGGATAATATATAACGTGATTTGGTTCCTTTTCCAGATTATACCCAGGCGGTACACACAGACCGAATTCAAATATACGATCCGGTGGTGATATTAGTTTCCACAAAAATGTTTGATACTGAAATTATGTTCACTTGTTGGTTGCGATATGCAAAGTGTTTGCAGACATTTTACGCTTGGTAAACGCTAAGGTGCTTCCAATACTGTTTTTACGGTTTACACTAAAAATCGATCGGTAATACTTTGTATAGAACACTTTAATGTATTATTGTTTGCACTTAGTTTGAAATAGCTGTCAATGTTCTCGTTGATGCTTGGTACCGTACTTAGCCATTATTTGAATTTTTCTAGTATATACGTTTATTTCCTCCAATTCATACGACCCCGGTTTAATAATTACTTTATACTGCTCTGAATCATCAAAATACGTTCTGCACAGTGTTACAAGTGTATAGCCCCACTAAGCCTAAAGCATATTCACCGTCCTGATTCAATTTGATTGGTGGGTAAAAAAATTCTGTCGATATGACGTTACCATACCCGAACACGCTCACTGTTTTAGCCATAGTCACTAAGAAATTTTAACGCTAAATGCCCGCAATTGTGAGTGTTGTAAGCCTGATCCAGTACACTGTTGTAGTAAATTCTGCAGCTTCGAAAATATCTCTTTACTTCTTTCAGTGGTCTCAAGTCTCCAAACGAGTTGCAGTATAACACACTATTTCCACGTTTTCGGTATCTCACCCAAAGTGTGCCTGAACCTTTTGTGGTATCCAAATTAATCACACCCGACTCGTTGACACGCGGTCTAATCTCTTGTAACTGATCTCTAGCAAAGTCACCGAAAAATGAGGAATATTAGATGCGAAGTTCCTTATATCCACGTTGGTAAGAGCTCTTCGAGGTAATTTGCTTAGTTTTCTGATACTTTTTGCAAATGTCACGCCCCTGTTTGTACGGCTTCAAAAATAATGCGGTACCTTTTTGTATGGTTTTAGAAACATCCTATTTCCTTTTTTCCCAACGGCAATGGTTTCCATAGATATGTTGTGCCGTTCACTCTCCTTAAGCTGCTCGTTGGCTATCTTGACATCATTTACTGCTTTAACTATCCCCGCAGCACCGCCTGTTAGGGCTTTAAGAGCACTCACCCTAGCGAATATCGGAATCATGTTACGTGCCAAAGTGGCACTAAACATTGTTTTAGTTTAATTTTGATGTGCGGAAGTTTCGCGCCACAAATTCAAAAGACTTGGCGTATATTTCCGTCACGTCAGAGTGCGTTTGCGCGAGATCGCGCGGGAACTTCGCGCCGACGCGTGAAAGAACAAAAGGGGGAGAAGTGTTTCCGTGAAACGCTTTAACGTAGCCGTTTTGCCTTTGAACATCGAGAAGGGCGGTCGTGTTTAGTATCGTATCTTTATTTTTATTATGTAGATTTCCCTTGCTTATCTGTGTTTGTCTTTCCTTAATTAACCTATTCCTTATCGTTCCGCTACATATAGAAATCTGATACGACCTTGGAGTAATCCACGACCCAAGAACGAGCCGGAAGTCCATGCTCCGCCAACAGCACCGGAGCAAGCACCATCTTTAATCACCCCGGAGTGGAGCCCTGAGATCCCGTCCGAGCGATTTGGATGTACGTTGGGCGTACCCCCCGTTAATTGCCTTAAAAAGGGCCCTCAGTAGCCCTGATGGACTTCAACAGTAGCCAACTTTAACCCAGGGACATATTCATGTGAGTATTTTGCCGTACAAACTATTGTCTTAAATTTATGTTTTCAGATAATTGCGTATTAAATTTGTGTATTGGTGACGTCATTGACAGATGGGCGCGCCGAAATCTGTAAAAAGATTAGCGTTACCAACCGCCCGTGGCGTCGCTTTTTCCGCGCTTGCGCGATGTATTTATGAACTTTTAAGTCTAAGACTTCGCGTTTTTAAACTGTAAGAATTTGGCGCCTTTAACGTGGGAGGTTGTGAACTTAGGGGTTTTTTTCTTTGTTTTTAGGTTGTAATAACTTCCTTTATAAATATACAATGTATTACCTGATGTTATTTATAGCTTTTTCACTAAAAAAATCAGTTATCTAATATCTGTTGACCTTGAAATCTTATATTCGTGTTTTGGAACACACCCCATTCCTAGATGTCAAAAATAATTGTTTTGGCAATTGGAGGTATACCGCCATTTTGAAATTAAAATTTAGCTGTTTTTATAAAATATTTTTTAAATATAATGTTAGTTTCATTTTCAATGTGGGATGTGTTTGTTAACTTCAGTTATATTGTTGAGTGATTAGTTTGTTTTTGGATGCATAAATAAGTTTCTAGCAAGGATCAATCTCTTAACCCTACTTTTTTACACGTAAGTACACAAATAAATAAGCATTTAAATAATTGCATGTCTTAAACACGGTTTACTATGAAACTATTTACTTTATACTAAATTGAAACATAACCCTTGTCTGTTTTTTCGACTTTAAAAAAACTATTTTGAAACTATAAATCAACACTGGCTTGTGTGTTTACATTTTAAAAAGTGTCTTAGTAATTTACCTGTTTAATTAATGATATTCGAATTATCTTTACAAGAAACCTTGTGTTTAAAAGCACTTAACGAAATAAATTGCCCTTTTTCAATATCTTTTTAAGAAACGTTAAACTACGGGTTGTTGCATTTGTTAAATAACACATTACCTACGTGTTTTTATAATTTGAAGTGTCTTTTTGTAGTTTATCAATGATATATCCCTTTTATTAAACACTAACCTTGCCCTCTTACACTTCTAAACGTGTTTTTTTAGTGTTTTGGATACTTAGCGTGATTGAATTTGTATATTATACCTTACGAATGCTTTTATAAGAAATTTTTACCTTTAAATGTCTCTATCGTACTGACTTGAAGTAGCTTTACCGTTTATTACCTTCTGAATTACCTCAGTATTGTATATCTTATATATATCGTGTCTCAAATATAAATTCAAGATGAATATTTCACACCTTAAGTGTTTTCTATAACCGAAATCATTTAGTATAATTCACAATTACATATATATATATATATATATATATATATATATAACAAAATTGTTTGCCCAAATATAGATTACCTACTTACCTGAGCATTAGTGTCTTTTTTAAAGCGTTATTTTGACTTAACCCTGATATATTTTTTTTCTTAGATATTATCTTGCTTTGATATAGTTTTAAAAGTTGTTCCCTTAAATGTTTTAAATAGTATAATAAAGGAATTGCCGTTAACGTTTTAGTATTTAAACTCATTTACGATAGTTGTTGATAACTCCCGCAATAGCGAAAGAATATTCTAATAATTTGGAATACTAACTTTTTGTACATGTATCGTGGAATGTTTCTTTCATGTAGCGAGTATGATTTTGTCTTGATTGCATATTTTTTAAATATCGATATTTCAACGTACTTTAACATCCATTAAGCGGAATTTACTGTCGGATTTGGTCGTATAGCTCTGTAAGTCTAGAACGAGACCCAAGGACCGGTCGTTAAGCATTATAAGTCCAGACGAGAATTTGGTTAGTAAGTTTGTCGTTGTAGAATTTGTAATCATTTTTTTAATGATGATGTTGAAATTTTTCCTTATTGGTTTGGGTAGAACTCAAATGAGAGCTTCCCATCCCAGTAAATATATGCTTTATAAAATATCTTTTTGTTTTTCAACAATTTTATTAGTAAATCGAGTCTCGATTACTCTTATCTCTTCACATATCGATTCAAACCTCATTGAATGGCTTAAAATTATCTTTAAAATTGTTCAACACTACGTACATCTAAAAGCTTTTCACGTTTACTTCTTTGACAATGTACCTAATGTTCGTAGCTTTCACTTGGCTTAATAACTTAAACAACCCGCAGGTCGTTTGGCAAGATGGAACTTGCGTATCTCTCAATTCACTTTTGATGTTAGGCATAGGCCTGGCAAATTAAATATCGTACCTGATGCCTTATCTCGTGATGTTGTCTCTCTTAACATTCCAAATCTAATTCCTGATACCTGGTATCTTAATATGATTAAAAAAGTTTCTGACAATCCCGATAAATTTCCTACCTTTCGCGTAACTAATAATAGACTATATAAATTTGTATTTTCTTCTCCACATAAAATATCTAATATTCCTGAATGGAAACTTGTCGTGCCTACCGCTAACCGCAGTGAGGTGCTCAAATTATGTCATGACGACCCCATAGCTGCGCACCTTGGTGTTACAAAAACTCTCGCTAAAATATCTGAATTATATTACTGGCCCACACTAAAGCAATCTGTTTGTCGCTATATTAAGAACTGTAAAATTTTTGGTTCTCATAAGAGTACACAAGACGATCGCCCTGGTTTAATGGGTAACTTTAAACGTGTATCTTATCCCTTTCAATTAATTTCGCTTGACTTATTAGGACCTTTCCCCCGATCGAAAAAAGGTAACCAATATCTTTTAGTTGTCACCGATTGGTTTTCTAAATTTGTTATGGTGCAACCCTTACGTAAAGCTACATCTGCTGCTATAATTAAATTCCTAGAACAAAATGTATTTCTTATCTTTGGTGTCCCTCAGATTATTCTTTGTGACAATGGGGCACAATTTATCTCTAAGGATTTTCAGAATTTCGTCAAAAGTTACAAAGTACAAAAAATTTGGTTTAACGCAAAATACCACCCCCAAGTAAACCCTACCGAAAGAGTAAATAGAGTTTTAATTACCGCTATTTCTTCCTATATTGATTCAGACCATACTACATGGGATGAACATATTTTTAAAATTGCTCAAGCTTTGCGTACATCTAAACACGAAGCAACCCAATTCACTCCGTCATTTCTTGTTTTTGGAAGATATACCCCAATCGATGGGAGTTACTATGGTTTAGTGCCTGACGATACTAACGTAATTGAATTTGACGATAAAGTACGCTGGGGCAAAGACCAACAATCATTACCTTCTATCTTTAACGACGTTAGAAAAAATTTGTTAAGAGCTTACGAAAAGAGTAAGGGCCACTATAACTTACGTAAACGAAATATTTCCTTCGCCTTCGGCGAACATGTTTGGAAAAAGAATTATGTCTTATCGGATGCATCTAAGAAATTTTCTTCAAAATTAGCCCCTAAATTCATTCTTTGTAAGGTCATTCGTGTCATTAGTCCCCTTATCTACGAACTTCAAGATGCTGAAGGAAAACGCCAAGGCAGGTGGCATATTAAAGACCTTAAGCCATTCTCTGCTGACCCAAATGCTACTTAAGTTTTTCACGTTCCATTCTCCTCACAATTTACCTAATATTTTTTGTTCTCACCATCAATTAGTAACTTTAATTGCTTATTTCCTCTCTTGTACTGTGTATATTTCTTACACGTTTAACTTCACTTACCCTAAATTAGCTATCTTTTTCCTTTTGGTTGACTTTTCCTTGACCATACCGTTACTTATATATCACTTCATTCTCGACACCCCCAATATAACTCTGTTGTTTCATTTAATTAATTTTCGAATTTTTCCTACAGCATATTATTTGGTTTTTAGTATTTGTCTTGCATTGTTTAATTGTGTGGTAATTGTCGTAACTTTGGTTGCAATAACTCATTGAATTTTTATGACTGGTTTTAGCTGATGTTGAGTGAATGTTTTTCTTCTTTGGGCTCACATAGGACACGCGCAGCCTATGCCATTGTAAGAAATAGTTCATGTTTGCAGTTGCAAAAAACTAGGATTGCCTATTCCATGTGTTTTTCCTCTGAATTATTGCAGTCGCCCACATTATACTATATCATTATTTCTTTCTTTTTCTACTAAATCACCATAACTTATAAACATTTTTTTTTTCATTGTTTTTTGTTGAACTTCGTCGTGAGACGCTATTGCTTCTTTTTGTTATCTTATTAAATTATCGGTTGTTTTAGCATATTGGGGCAGTGTATCTGTATTTAACTGCTTATAATTAGGCATTTTTGTGCGTTTAGGGTGCTACCGTTTTAAAAAACTACCTTAAAACAGTTTGTTTTTGTGTGAATGTATCTGTAATGATACTTTTGAGTTGTTGTGTCAACTTTTGTCTGATTTTCTTATCGTAGTGGATGCACTCGTTAGGAAAATGATCGTACTAGTTCTCTTAAGAGTCTAGTGAATTGTTAACATATGATATATCTTATCTTGTGGGATGAATATCGCAGGTGGTCCTTCAGACCAATCTGTGCTTAAATAGGGACAACTCTCTACCTTCTCTCGGACGCTTGTCCAAAAACTCTACTTTTTCATATCCCGCTGTCTCCGTTTATGCCTTATCCTTCTTTCGGTGGACCTGTTCTCGTCCCGGAACACCCGTCTGCCACATAAGAGTGATGTTCCCTCACTCCGGGCTACTGACTACATTGGCTGGTTGAGTAGTGCTTTGCTATCTACCTTTTCTGTTTTTTTAGCTCAATGCGAGCCCTTCCTCTATTTTTTTCTACTTGGAAGTGCCTCTTATGCATTCCAAATAACCACCTCCCTTTTTCTACCGTTCCTATTTCTCTGTTTTTTCATTTCCGTTAGTCACCGTGTGGTTGCGCGGGAGGTTTTTACAGACACCTGGACCCCTTCTCTGGGAATCTTTCGTGAGGTCATGCGGTGCCGCTGTCAGCGCATGGGCACTGGCAGTGAAGGTATGTATGAGTGCGTGAATGTGTTTATATATATCGTTATATATCGTGTGGGTACCGAGTGATGGTATCACCGATATCGATTAACGCTGGGTGCAGGGATGCACCCAAATGCCTTTGCCGGTCCCTTGTGCCGTTTCTTGTAAACGGACCTGCATCACAGGTCTCTCTTTTTAGAGGGTACGAGAAATGCCCATTTAGCGGATCCACGGAGCCACTCTATCGTTACCTTTATCTATTATCTTTGATAATAATTAAGTTAATATCTTTATCTTATTTATTATCTTAGATAATACCCTTAGTTTTAATATCGTTATCTTACCGATTACCTATAATAATAACCTTAGTTTAATATCGTTATCTTACCGACTACCATTGGTAATAACTTTGAGTTAATTTCACGTTATCTTACCTATTATATTTAGTAATAACTTTTGTTTAATGTCGAGTTACCTTACCTACTATCTCTAATAATAACTTTAGCTTAATATCGCGTTATTTTACCTAGTAACTCAAATAATAACTAAAGCTTAATATCGTTATCTTATCTATTACCTTTGATGATAACAATTTAAGCTCATTATCGTTATCTTATCTATTATCTTTAACAACAATTTGAGATCTTTTCTTATCCTTTTTATCTTCCCAACGTTTGGTATTTATGACCAGACGTGGGAATTATTTTTCTTGAAATTTAAGTGAAAAAGCTAACCTGATGTAGAAATGTAATTTGTTAGGTTAGCGAAATAAGGATTTAGTAGGGTGGTACTTTTGGTAAATTTGTTGATTCACAACCATGTCGTGGACAAGTTTTGATGTGTATCGTTAGTAAACCAAAGTACCAGTAACAAAAATTGCTAGAGTGTAGACTAACGCACTCTCAGGAACATATTTAAATTTGGGCACTTTTTGCCAACAAAGAACAGTTTTGATGCAACGCTCATGTGTGTTTGCACGTTAGAACTTTAATGATAGCTTTAGTTTAGATAGGTTAGGCGGCTTGTCGCATTTGTTTTAATTTAAGTAGTGTTTCATGCTCCCCGACAAATTTGTGCTGTCGATTATAAGTGTAGTCAAAAACAATGGGGCTACATTTTCCGTTTCCTGGTACTTCGGTAGACGTGTTATCGGTCGAAAAAACCAGGTGGCGCCTTATATAAACATTTTGTAGGTTTTAAGTTAGGTTTTATGTAGGGTAGTTAGGACTTAGATTTTAAGCTGTTACTGTGCTAACAGACTTTTTCTTTTTTTTAAGTTTTTCTTTTTTGGCTTTGTCGCGATTGTTACGTGCCAAAGTGGCACTAAACATTGTTTTAGTTTAATTTTGATGTGCGGAAGTTTCGCGCCACAAATTCAAAGGACTTGGCGTATATTTCCGTCACGTCAGAGTGCGTTTGCGCGAGATCGCGCAGGAACTTCGCGCCGACGCGTGAAAGAACAAAAGGGGGAGAAGTGTTTCCGTGAGACGCTTTAACGTAGCCGTTTTGCCTTTGAACATCAAGAAGGGCGGTCGTGTTTGGTATCGTATCTTTATTTTTATTATGTAAATTTCCCTTGCTTATCTGTGTTTGTCTTTCCTTAATTAACCTATTCCTTATCGTTCCGCTACATATAGAAATCTGATACGACCTTGGAGTAATCCACGACCCAAGAACGAGCCGGAAGTCCATGCTCCGCCAACAGCACCGGAGCAAGCACCATCTTTAATCACCCCGGAGTGGAGCCCTGAAATCCCGTCCGAGCGATTTGAATGTACGTTGGGCGTACCCCCCGTTAATTGCCTTAAAAGGGGCCCTCAGTAGCCCTGATGGACTTCAACAGTAGCCAACTTTAACCCAGGGACATATTCATGTGAGTATTTTGCCGTACAAACTATTGTCTTAAATTTATGTTTTCAGATAATTGCGTATTAAATTTGTGCATTGGTGACGTCATTGACAGATGGGCGCGCCGAAATCTGTAAAAAGATTAGCGTTACCAACCGCCAATGGCGTCGCTTTTTCCGCGCTTGCGCGATGTATTTATGAACTTTTAAGTGTAAGACTTCGCGTTTTTAAACTGTACGAATCAATGGTAGAAAATCTTCTTTCTGTGGAACGGGTATAATATGTGGGACTTTATTTTTGCTTCCCCCACCAGCTCCTTTTATGATTTTTTTACCAATTAGAATACCGACGTCTGGTAGCTTTTTCAAGTTGGAACCAACTCAGTCTATTGTAGATCGTATTTCTTTTACGAATTTTCCTTTGAAACTTATTTTCTTCTTTAAGCCCATGTCCATTTTTCTCTTTGCTTTCATTGCGTTTGTTATGATCCAAGCTGAAGCCTTTTCAGCAAACTTTGCATCCTCGGACTTAACTTTCCCCCAAGCATCTTCTTCTAAAATTTTATCTGCTGAATGTCTAGCTGGGAGATCGTCGGGGTACTTGAAGTATGCAATGTCGTGGTCCTTGCACAAGCGATCCAACTCGTTTATTTCAGGATCGCCTCGTGCTAACCTTTTTTCTAATCGGGTCCTAGGGCCACAATAAGAATAACTTGGAATGTGGAGCTCGAATGGTAAATTACTTATAGCTTTGTTAACTAACCGCTACCAGAACGCACAATTATGGATGTATACTCTTCAATAAACAATAACTAAATAAACAATAAAAATGTAAAACATCTCTATTTATACTTGTATCTACAACTAATATATAATATACGTATTACACCTGTGGTTGTAGCAGTATAATGCTATATATTATTCACGCTAGTGAATAATGAAAAGCAATGGGATTAATGGCTCTTTATTCCCTCTTACAGACCAACTGGAAAATAATATTATTAAATCGCAATACCTTTAAAATTTAAAACAAACGTCAAATGCCAAATATAAAATGCTATGTCTCAATACAATAACACAAATAACTAACCGTGTTGGTTTTTACTAATTTATTGTAAAATTTCGATAACTTGGAAAGTCAAGTTGTATAAATTATGCTCTCCTATATTAATACTTAGTATACAACTCGCTATAATGAAGGGTACTATTCCCTTGAGAATAATAACCTTCATTATAGCCTCGTTGTAGAATATACTATTATACAGCTGTATTTTACAAAATTATTAATCTGAATCGTTTTATTTAAAACTATAACATAATTTTATTTACAGCTATTAATATCCGAAATTGAAATACAACACTTTAGAAAGTTATAAGAGAATAAACTGTAATATTTAAGATTATAGTGACAGAAATTTCTCTAAAATCTATAGTTTAAAATTAAACATGGCTCGTAAATGCGTGGAATGGAAACTTGTTGTACTTTTCCATATACTCAACTTGCCTACAAATACTGTTTTCAAACAATCTTGAATAGGTTCTTATAAATTTGTTTAACATGAGCCCAATATCACTATTACTGTATTTGCTTTTGATTATATCATGTGCAAGATTCTGTAAGACATCATTCCTATTATACCTTTCCATTGACACATCTAACAGAAACAAATCTATATTAGGAGTATCGTTTTCCGTTAGTTCTCTTAAAGTATTACCGTAGTTGAGAACGATCTGAGATACTTCTAAAAAGTATTTTAAAGCTCCTTTGGTAAATAACATATAATTCTCATCAAATGTCACTATTTTCACTAAACAATTCTTATTTAAATAAAAGCGCAGGTTGTCAAATTTGCATATCTGATTTCGCACGCCAACTTCCATAGTGCGTATAATATATGGAAGATTTGATATAAACTTTCCAAATACATTGACTGGTACATCAAGTACGGTCTGCGAAATGATGTCAACAAATCTGAAAGTTATTTTATAATCGTTGAACGGGTTCAGACCTACAATTATGATTTTGGAAGATGATTTTGTTATGGCGTATGGTTTTTCAAATAGCAACTTGGTTTGCTCTAACTGAATTGAGGCGTTTATACATTCTTTTCCAAATTCTTAATTTGCTCCCACTCATCGTCTGTAATTTTTAGCTCCTCCTGGAAATAAACCACAGCTATATGCTTCTAGCCGTGTTTGTTTACGACGCCACCTCCAGTAAAAACGCTTTTACACGCACTGAATGAGATACTTAAGATGCTCATTCTAGAAACGTTGATGATTAACGGTTTTTAAATTATACATGTAATTATTAATTTCTTCTACGTTTACAGCTCAAAATTCAAACTAAGACTTACTTTTCTTTGTCGATAGTCCTCACACGAAATTTTCAAATGCAGTAAATTCTGCACGCCATAACACTTTGAACGACTCTAAGTTTTACAAAAATTAATTGAAAATGAGCTTTTAGTATCATTTTCTTCGTATTTATGCACATAGAGAAAGTATTAATATAATTTGTTCTTACTCACGCCCAATTTAAATCAAATTATAGAATGCGTATTCCCATATATTAAATAAAATTGTAGGAGAGTACTTTTCACAATTAATAGTCGGAATGTACGGCATTAAAACATATTTTATGTATTTCTCAAAACATGTGTTCAATAAGATATTTCATAGAAAGTCCATTGAAAAGTAATTATACACCACTATCATATGTTATTCGGGCGATAATGACAAACGTTATGTCATCTCGGGGCTAAACTCGTCTTTCCCATTTATATATTAAACACACTATATTGGAATATTTTACATTATTCTAAAAACAGAACAATACTGTTTGCAAATGGTTTTAAATATCAAACACTTATGGCTTATAAAGGATTCATTTTTAAAATTCGAGCGGTTTTAGATTTCTCGGGAAATGGTTGGTTAAGTCGTATGTTTTGGGTAGCGAAAAAAAAGTTTTAAAGATGGAGTTAAATATAGATGAACAAAAATTTAGAAGTTTGGTGCTTTTAAAAGGTGTAACTTTGTAAGGGGTGGTCCTATTTAAAAGATTACTAGAAATTCGGATAGCAGAGGAATATCTATTATTAATTGATACCGAACAAGGTACATTTATCTTAAAAGAAACAAGAAATAATCTTTTATATGTTCGCAAGAGGGTATGTGTCTATATGGGTAACGGGTTGCCCCTGTTTTAAATCTGTTTTCAGATTTGGATTTTGCGTAAAACAGCAAGATGAATCCGTATCTCGAACCCACTAAAATGTATAAGAGGTGATTTTAAAATCCAGTTGGTAAAAATTCTTAAAATGAAGGTAGCTCCCTGGTGGTTGATGCAATCTGGAGAATTCCTAGAAACTCAGATAGCTAAGAAAAATCTAATATTAATTGATTCCAAACATGGGTGGAAATGAGGAGAAAGATTTATCTCGCGTGTGGAAATGTGGGATGCTGGTGTAAATGTGGTCCTGGTTCCTCTGTATCTGCTATACTTACTACATTTGAAGTTAGAAGGAATTGATGCAAGAACTTTTTGTGACAGCAGTTTCAACGGAAAACATATCACGTTACTGTTAGATTTTGTACTAAAGATTCTAACCAAAATAATATTCTCTAATACTTAAAGCTAATAAAGTATTGTGTATATACACATATATAAATCACGATTAAGTTTTATTACAATATGGTAATGCGAATGAGTACAGTAAAAGAAGATATTGTAAATGAAATTCACACACCAACAAGAATTAACTTTAAAAGGCGCAAAGTTATAGTAAGAGAACTAAACAACATTTTTCAGATGGATTTAGTACAACTGATTCTATATTCGCGAGAAGGCAGTGGGTATAAATACATTTTAAAAGTATTCGTTTGTTTCTCAAAAGTTGTTTGGTTTTCACCGCTTAAAAATAAATCCGCCCTTTAGTGTGGTGCAGGTATATAAGCAGTTTTGGATAAGTGTAAGGAAATTCCAAAAAATTTGCAATCTGACTATTTAAAAGAGTTTTATAATACAAACTTTCGCACTTTAATGACGGAATATGAAATCAACCATTATAGCGTTTTTAACGTAAAAACAGCATGCACTCTTCACGTGTGATAGGAACTTTAAAAGGCATGATGCGACGATCTTATAACTTACACGGTTCGTATAATTGGCTTACAAAATTAGACCCAGATCAGCATTTACACACATTGAAATTGTCAAGCCGTCTGAGTATGCTCTTGGTGAGTATGTTCGAATAAGTAAGCACCGAGAGGCCTTTAAGAAAGGTTTTACAGCCAACTGGTCAAACAAAATCTTTATGATTGACAAAGTTCATCTCACAGAACCAACGACATATTTGTTAAAAGACGATGATGATGAAGCAATTAAGGGCGCCCTTTATGAAATGGAATTACAAAAAGTTGAACATCCGAATTATTTGGTTGAAGAAATTTTAAAGAAAAGCGAAAATAAAGTTTTTGTTAAGTGGTTGGGTTGTTCTACTGCTCATAACAGTTGGATGGATAAAAATGGTATTAGCTACGTACTATGTTGTTATTGTTGTTAGTTTTATATATAATGTAGATTTGACAAATAAAGCTAACAGTAACTTTTATAATGTGCTTTACCATACAATTCTTTTAATAGCCATACATTTTTGCACATTGTGGATTATTATCAAAATGCTTGAAGTAGTGTGTGGTATATGACAAATAATTGTTACGGTTCAACTTAGAAAGCATGAACAGTCCATGCCAAGTATTTCAGTAATTACGTTTTGTCAAAGATACACCTCCGACTATTGTTTCTTTTCTATTTATTCTATCAGGATTTCTTTTCCATGTTTAATAGTTCATCTTAAAGACCTTGGTAAGTGTGATACCAGGAAGCCATTTGTTCAACAGTCATTCCATAAAAGATCATGTATGTTTCTTGTCACTCAATGGTTTTGTTTTACATAATATGGATACAAGAAAATAGAGTTTACCGATATTTTGAAAATTTCATGCCAAATACCATTATTCTCCAAATTCAAAATTGCGATTTTTTTGCAAACCAATTCACTTCCTTTACATTTATTTATATCCATGTATATCTATAATGTACTTCATGTTTATTCTAGGCACTTGCCACTGGAATCAATATATACAATGGCAAGGGACGCATTTGCAATTGAATTCGATTTGTACAATGCCAAACGAGATCCTCGTTTTATGTTACAAATGAATTTCCTCGATGGAGCACTTTTCCCATTTTTTTGCAACCGCGGCAATGTACTGTTACTAGTCGGTTACCAAAATTATCCAGCTACACTTGGACAATCAGCAGTTTTGCTGACGTACTTTGAGTTTAAAATAACGCTGTTTTAAGTCGGTTGACATACTTTGAGTTCAAAGTAACTTACTATTTAGTCGATTGATCGACATTGATACACAGTCATGTTATTTATAGTCAATTTTAGCAAATCTTTCCTTATCTGCATAGATATTCTTGCAGTGGTGTCGAAGTTTGAAAGACAAACAAACTCTTAAACTATAACGTAAATAAAGCGTTTGTTGAATTTCTTACGTTTATTTTTCAACATAAATTAAATACCCTCTTTCTCACTGGTTAAGTAATTACCCGCTCGAATAAATTCCATTTCTATTCTTAAATTCTCCAACAATACACTACATAATGTACCTGTTCAGAATAAGCCCGCTTTAACATAATTTTAACTCAAATCCATTTTGCGCTGAAAACGAAGGTTTATTCTATAAATTAAATAGTCAATACTTTGTTTTAGGTATCCGTTAATTTGTTTAACATTCCGATAACGTATAATTGCTTTCTCGTGTGTTACCCTTCTAAAGACTTGTCGAAATAGTGAATCCTACTATTATTTGATAGCGTGCTTTCCAGTTTGCTAATCGTGCTTTGATAACGCGAGGATTGCAGTTCGAACTCGTGTTACTGGAACAAATTTTTAATTTGATTCTGCAGCTTGTGCGTTGAAATATTTTCTACATTTACTCGTCCCAGTACTTCAAGAGCAATGCATGTTTTTGTTTGACAAGCAGGAGGTATCTTGCGTGTATCGGTGTATTCTTTCGCGCTTACCCATCCTAATCAAATTCTCTTTTTAGCTCTTAGCTGGAGGCCAAATTGGTTCTTTCTTATGTAGGCCCAACTATTCTTTGCCACTAATAAACTGCCGCTGCTTGTAGATTGCTAGTGCCGTTATGGTAGCAGGGTAAATAGATCCCGACGACCGTGGCGATGCGGTGCTGATTCACTCCCGATGGCGTACAAGCTAAGTATCCCGACACATACAGGTATACAACTTGTTTTCTTTTGTGTATATCAAGGGAATATTCCTTATGAGCGTTTGGTGTAGTTGCGTGATAAGAAACATGACACTGTAGGACTATTGTTTGTTGCTGCGAATCGATATTATCACTTTACAGGTGTGATGTACCATTGTTAAAAATGTTTGACAAATGTTACCACACCCTTATTCTTTTCTACTGATTAGTTTATTCTACAAAAGGTATTATGTACAATTTAAAAGACTGTTGGACAAAAACTTTCACACGTTAATTCTTTTCTACTGATTAGTTTATTTGACTAAAGGTATTATGTGCAATTTTAAAAACGCTTGACAAAAGCTCTCACATGCTTATTTTCTACTGATTAGTTTTATTTTGTGTAAAATACGAAATGCACACTTCATATCTAAAGTACTAAACTGTTCGTATCACATAATCAGGGCCGTGCCTGACGGGCGTTCATTGCGTGCACCGCACGCAGGCGGCCGAAATTAAGAGGCGGCCAAATCGTTACAAGTTGTTTACTGGGCAAAAATACAATCGGTTTGTTTTCATTAAGATACGAAGTAAAAACAGTTTCTCTAATCTAATCTATCTAAAAAGAGTTTCTCAGAAATAAGAAATGTATAAAACTGATTAGGTCGTTGTAGTATTTATATACCTAGTCATGCAGCGAATCCGAATTTTTCGAACATTGCACGAGCGACGAGCCGAAATAGTTTTTCAATTGACCGGCGTCGCGTAAGCGGTCTTATTCGTCTTATTAGTCGTATTAGTCTATAGACTAGCGAGGATAAATCGTTATTTGTGTCCTGTGTGTGATCCGATATTATTAAAGTCTTTAATTTAACGAATAAAATAAATTGCTTAATTCCTGAAAACTTTTAGTTGTGTGTTCGTGTGGTGAAATTTAATAAAAGTTTATTTACTCGACAAAGACTGAAAAGGTAATACACAAAAATGTAAAATTTGGGTAGACTTTCACTTTTGGGCCCGGAAAATTTTGGCGGGTCTTTTGGAGGAAAAGGCCTTTTGATATGAAATTCTTAAATAAATATTAAAAATATTTAATAATATTAAAAAATTAAAAAAAATTAAATAATAATTAAAATAAATAATAAAATAGTGCAATTTAATATTAAATTACTTAAAATCTTCCTTAATTTATACTAAAAATGAATATCTTTCTCATTTTGAATGCATTTATATAATAATTAAAAGTTGTTTGTTTGCATACGAGATTCTCTGTTTAAATCGCTCACAACCCGCCGATGGAAAATCAAGCATTTGAACTTGTGTAGCCGAAAGCAACTCTTTAAATTAAGCTTATGATTCCTTTTATAATAGCAATGTTGTTGTTATTAAATGGAAGAAATTTACCTGACATTGAACTAGAAAACAGTTATATGTGGTTGGATTTTCCTCTCCGTTTTCATTTTCAAAATAAATCTTGACATATTTATGTTTAAAAATATGTTTTACTTAAAAAGCTTATAAATGATTTTCTTATCGTGTCATCCTATGCGCATTAAAATATACATTAATTATAGATTTTAAGTAATTTAATATTAAATTGCGCTATTTTATTATTTATTTTAATTATTATTTAATTTTTTTTTAATTTTTTAATGTTATTAAATATTTTTAATATTTATTTAAGAATTTCATATCAAAAGGCCTTTTCCTCCAAAAACCCGCCAAAATTTCCGGCCCAAAATTGAAAGTCTACCCTAAAATTTAATATCACTGCTCATTTACATTTTTACGAATGTCTGAAAGGAAAACGAAAAGATTGTCTGGAGCGCAATATAAAAGAAAGCGAGAGGAAAAGCAAAATGAAGCTAAACAAATGTTTGGCTCATTAACAAAGTTTTAGTAAAATCGCCAGAACCGGAAAGTAGTTGTAGTAGCCAATTAAATCCAATTGATGATTTGTTTTGCGATAAAATGAAAATGAATTATCTGTCGAAAATGAAAAGGCTAATGACAATACTAGTAGTACCGACGAAATGGAAACAGAAGATAATAAGGATATCGATCTATACAATACCGATACCGCTGAAATTGATAAAGCATATTTTGCTATGTGTATGGATTTAAATGATCCAGCTTGCTGGCCTTTAACAATTACCACTAAAATATTGGATATATTAATCGAAAAGGACCCATACAAAATAAACAATCTACATATCCAATTAATGAATTGGGAAGATCATTTTCATCAACTTATTTCTTTAGAAAATGCCAAATGGTGAAAAATTTAATCGTGAGTGGTTAATCTATTCTCCAAAAACGGATTCCATATTTTGCTTCTGTTGTAAATTATTTGGCAAACAAGAAATAAAATTAGTTAATGAAGGCTTCAATGATTGGCAACACACATCTGATAATTTATCTCGTCATGAAAAACATCGCTGCATATCGGAAATTGCACCAATTGGAAAAATTTGGAATTAAATTTAAGAAACAAAGCTACAATTGATAAAAATTTGCAACGGTATTATGACGCAGAGAAAAACGATGGTATCAAATTG
Organism: Platerodrilus igneus; assembly: GCA_036346225.1. NCBI lineage: Eukaryota > Metazoa > Arthropoda > Insecta > Coleoptera > Lycidae > Platerodrilus > Platerodrilus igneus. The sequence goes on from JARFIW010001130.1 coordinate 1,326,362, forward strand.
TCGTACGCATGATATCTGTGGTACAATTTCTGGCAGTACAGGGTTTAGCGTTTAGAGGTAGCTCGAGCAGATTGTATGAAAACAATAATGGAAATTTTCTAAAAGCAATTGAAATGATGGGAAAATTTGATGATGTTATGGCAGATCACATAAATCGCATTCAACAATCAGTTGCTTTAAAGAACCATATGCCACATTATGCGGAAATCGCTTCCAAAATGAAATAATTAGTATCCTTGCAGCGCAAATTCAAAAATATATTTTGTCAGCAATAAAAGACGCCAAATATTTTTCAGTAATTTTGGATTGTACGCCGGACATGGGACATGTCGAGCAAATTACAATAATTTTGAGATATGTGCATATTCAAAATGACGAAGTAGAAGTGAGAGAAAATTTCGTTGGTTTTCTCCAGGTCAAAAAGTACTGGAGAAGCTTTTACGACTTTTTAATTGAAAAATTAAGCTTTCTTAAATTAAATGTTCACGATATGAGAGGCCAGGGTATGATAATGGATCAAATATGGCTGGAAAACATATTGGATTGCAGAAACGAATTTTGGACAATTATCCACGAGCTTTGTTTATGCCATGCAACGCGCATACATTAAATTTGGTCGTCAATGATGCAGCGAAAGTTTCTTTTTCAACTGTGGATTTTTAGTAATGTGTCAGCAATATACAATTACTTTTCCGGATCACCTTTTCGATGGCAAATTTTAAAAAACATGTAAAATCGTTAACAGTAAAACAAGTTAGCGTAACCCGGTGGGAATCAAGGATTAAGGCGATTAGACCACTGCGTCATGAATTAGGTGAAATTTATGACAGCCTAATAGAACTAGCGGAAGAATGTTCAACACCAATAGGTCAACATGAAGCTAAATGTTTGGCAATGAAAATTAAATCGTACAAATTTATTTGTTCCACAGTAATATGGTACGAAATCTTAGAAAAAGTAAATATTATTAGTAAAATGATGCAGACCGTTTCTTGGAATCTTACTTCATGTGCTGAATCTATTAATAATATTTTAATTTTTTCCAAAGTATTAGAAATGATGAAAATTTCGAAAAGTATTTGAAAATTGCTGATGAATTATGTGAATCACTTGAAATACAACCGGAATTTCCTGTTGAAATTAATCTACGTCGACGCCATAAGCGAAAACAATTTGACTATGAAGGAGATGAGGATATTCAGTTAACTGCTAAAGAAAATTTCAAAATTAATTTTTTCTATGTAATATTGGATACAGCCATTTCATCTGTTACTACCCGATTTGAAACATTATCCAATTTCGAACAGTCTTTCGGATTTTTATATAAATTTGTTGAAATAGGAGAGGACGACATAAAAAAGTTGCTTCGACTTTCATAATAAATTCAAGGATGGCGAATCGTGCGACATAAACGGAGCAGAATTATACGAAGAGTTAATTTCATTGAAAATAATTATAAAAGATAGAAACAACCCGAAGAACTCCTAAAGTATTTGTACAAACACAATTTACAAAATTCATTTCCAAATGTATCTACAAGCTTAAAACTATTATTGACCATGCCTGTATCAGTTGCGTCTGGAGAACGTAGTTTTCTAAATTGAAAATCATAAAATTACCTACGTACTTCCATGACGCAAGAACGTATGAGCAATCTTTCAATTATCGCGATTGAAAGTGAAATTGCTGAATCTTTAAATATTCACGAAGCAATTGACGATTTTGTCAGTAAAAATCCGTAGGATTAACTTTTAATATGTACTTTATTTAATAATTGCTTTGTGAAGATTCAGCAATTTCACTTTCAATCGCGATAATTGAAAGATTGAAAGATTTCCTAATTAACCGGTAACCTAACCGGTTTTTAGCCGGTTTTCTTTTCAGAAACCGGTTTTGGGAACAAAACCAATATTTTTTCGTTCTCGATTTCGGTTAACCAAAACTGATTTTTTCCCGGTTTGATGCCCTGTGTATAATAATAAACATTAAAAATTAAAGTAGTTTTTTTTAATGTTATCCTGGGGGCGGCCATACAGACTGGCACGCAGGCGGCCATATACCCAGGTACGGCCCTGCACATAATTGTTTGCTTTGAAATAGTAACGCTTAATTTATTTCTTTTGCTTGTTTGTACAGAATCCTTTATTTATTCTTATTGTTAAGAGATAATCGTGGGCGACGTGCTCCTTTTTTTCTTCTTTTGGTATTTAGTTGAATCCCTCCACTCTCCGCGTTTGGTAGTTAGCCTGGTATTTACGATTCTTCCGGTATCGTCTAGGTACGTAGCAAATTGTATTACTCGAAGATTGCTACACACGCACACATTCACACACACGCACGCATGCACGTGCGCACGTACCCACGCACGCCCCCCATACAGAAACACACACATACGCGTTCGCGCACGCGCGCACACACACACACACATACACACGAAATTATAGGACCAAACACGATTCCTTGTAATTACAAACATATTTGTACTTAAACTTTGATTAACTTTCTCCCAAAAAACTCGTTTTAACTTAAAAAATTCAGTTAAAGTCTGTCTGTTTGAGATCGAGCTTTTTTCAGCTGCATCGCCTAAATAGACACAACACAAGTTTGTCTGTTTTGCGTGGGTTCTGAAGTTTGATCTTAGATAGTCCAATACACTGAAATTGTCTATCATACACTGAAGCGTGGACCTTAACTTGTGTAAACAGTATCGTTTTGCTGAACGCGAGGTTCAATCATTCCTATCACGGTTGATATTTTAAAGCTAAAGAGCGTCTACACTATGTACTAGAACGTTATACTTTGCTTTAAAGAACCATATGCCACATTATGCGGGAAATCGCTTCCAAAATGAAATAATTAGTATCCTTGCAGCGCAAATTCAAAAATATATTTTGTCAGCAATAAAAGACGCCAAATATTTTTCAGTAATTTTGGATTGTACGCCGGACATGGGACATGTCGAGCAAATTACAATAATTTTGAGATATGTGCATATTCAAAATGACGAAGTAGAAGTGAGAGAAAATTTCGTTGGTTTTTCTCCAGGTCAAAAAAGTACTGGAGAAGCTTTTTACGACTTTTTAATTGAAAAATTAAGCTTTCTTAAATTAAATGTTCACGATATGAGAGGCCAGGGGTATGATAATGGATCAAATATGGCTGGAAAACATATTGGATTGCAGAAACGAATTTTGGACAATTATCCACGAGCTTTGTTTATGCCATGCAACGCGCATACATTAAATTTGGTCGTCAATGATGCAGCGAAAGTTTCTTTTTCAACTGTGGATTTTTAGTAATGTGTCAGCAATATACAATTACTTTTCCGGATCACCTTTTCGATGGCAAATTTTAAAAAAACATGTAAAATCGTTAACAGTAAAACAAGTTAGCGTAACCCGGTGGGAATCAAGGATTAAGGCGATTAGACCACTGCGTCATGAATTAGGTGAAATTTATGACAGCCTAATAGAACTAGCGGAAGAATGTTCAACACCAATAGGTCAACATGAAGCTAAATGTTTGGCAATGAAAATTAAATCGTACAAATTTATTTGTTCCACAGTAATATGGTACGAAATCTTAGAAAAAGTAAATATTATTAGTAAAATGATGCAGACCGTTTCTTGGAATCTTACTTCATGTGCTGAATCTATTAATAATATTTTAATTTTTTCCAAAGTATTAGAAATGATGAAAATTTCGAAAAGTATTTGAAAATTGCTGATGAATTATGTGAATCACTTGAAATACAACCGGAATTTCCTGTTGAAATTAATCTACGTCGACGCCATAAGCGAAAACAATTTGACTATGAAGGAGATGAGGATATTCAGTTAACTGCTAAAGAAAATTTCAAAATTAATTTTTTCTATGTAATATTGGATACAGCCATTTCATCTGTTACTACCCGATTTGAAACATTATCCAATTTCGAACAGTCTTTCGGATTTTTATATAAATTTGTTGAAATAGGAGAGGACGACATAAAAAAGTTGCTTCGACTTTCATAATAAATTCAAGGATGGCGAATCGTGCGACATAAACGAAGCAGAATTATACGAAGAGTTAATTTCATTGAAAATAATTATAAAAGATAGGAAACAACCCGAAGAACTCCTAAAGTATTTGTACAAACACAATTTACAAAATTCATTTCCAAATGTATCTACAAGCTTAAAACTATTATTGACCATGCCTGTATCAGTTGCGTCTGGAGAACGTAGTTTTCTAAATTGAAAATCATAAAATTACCTACGTACTTCCATGACGCAAGAACGTATGAGCAATCTTTCAATTATCGCGATTGAAAGTGAAATTGCTGAATCTTTAAATATTCACGAAGCAATTGACGATTTTGTCAGTAAAAATCCCGTAGGATTAACTTTTAATATGTACTTTATTTAATAATTGCTTTGTGAAGATTCAGCAATTTCACTTTCAATCGCGATAATTGAAAGATTGAAAGATTTCCTAATTAACCGGTAACCTAACCGGTTTTTAGCCGGTTTTCTTTTCAGAAACCGGTTTTGGGAACAAAACCAATATTTTTTTCGTTCTCGATTTCGGTTAACCAAAACTGATTTTTTCCCGGTTTGATGCCCTGTGTATAATAATAAACATTAAAAATTAAAGTAGTTTTTTAATGTTATCCTGGGGCAACCATACAGACTGGCACGCAGGCGGCCATATACCCAGGTACGGCCCTGCACATAATTGTTTGCTTTGAAATAGTAACGCTTAATTTATTTCTTTTGCTTGTTTGTACAGAATCCTTTATTTATTCTTATTGTTAAGAGATAATCGTGGGCGACGTGCTCCTTTTTTCTTCTTTTGGTATTTAGTTGAATCCTCCACTCTCCGCGTTTGGTAGTTAGCCTGGTATTTACGATTCTTCCGGTATCGTCTAGGTACGTAGCAAATTGTATTACTCGAAGATTGCTACACACGCACACATTCACACACGCACGCATGCACGTGCGCACGTACCCACGCACGCCCCATACAGAAACACACACATACGCGTTCGCGCACGCGCACACACACACACATACACACGAAATTATAGGACCAAACACGATTCCTTGTAATTACAAACATATTTGTACTTAAACTTTGATTAACTTTCTCCCAAAAAACTCGTTTTAACTTAAAAAATTCAGTTAAAGTCTGTCTGTTTGAGATCGAGCTTTTTTCAGCTGCATCGCCTAAATAGACACAACACAAGTTTGTCTGTTTTGCGTGGGTTCTGAAGTTTGATCTTAGATAGTCCAATACACTGAAATTGTCTATCATACACTGAAGCGTGGACCTTAACTTGTGTAAACAGTATCGTTTTGCTGAACGCGAGGTTCAATCATTCCTATCACGGTTGATATTTTAAAGCTAAAGAGCGTCTACACTATGTACTAGAACGTTATACTTTGCTTTGAGATAGTCATCTCAAACATGTTTCGTAAAGCTCAAAAGGTTTTCCTGCAGCTTACGGTCAATCCGCTTAATAAAAATACTACGAACTTTTCTGAACTCTGGCCGTATTCTACAAGCTTAAGAGTTGCTAAAAGGAGCTAGTCTTCTTTACTATATTATGTCATAATCGAACTCCTTTCCGGTTCCAACTGATTAGGATTTAATTTATCATTATTTTAAGCAAATCTGATAAAGAGGTTTATTAACTAAGTTGATCTACTTAGTAAGTCCTTTAAAAGCACGATCTACTTCATAAAATAAGCATTTATCATCGTTTTGTGTTTCATAATTAATTCAAGTTTAAAGCAAACATTAGTAAGGCTTACAGGAATGAAGAGCAGTTACATCGCGTAGCTAGAATATAACAGGTATGGGTTTCAAAATAATACCAATTAAACAACACATTGTCTAAAAGAAGAGTTTCTTTTATAGATAGACAACATTTATTTATAAAATATATCTATATTTAAAAGGAGCAATCTTTCAGACGCATAGCAATCTCGCAAGCAAAATATGCTATTATTGAAAAATGAATTAATGTGTTTATGTTGCCTGAATATTTTCAAAACACTTTTCAATTTGCTTTATTATTCATAAAATAACACTAGAATAAACCCCCTCGAAATTCGGCGGCTATTTTAGCATAAATGTAACAATCTCTATAACAGTTTAAACCACTACTAATACTTAATTGTAAATGATCGATCACTTCGTCATAGTTCATTTGAAATTGGTAGCATTTATATATCCCGTTGAAATTCGACGGCAAGACACTGTAATGACCGCTACAAATATCACCTGTAAAGATTGTAAACAATGTTGCCTGATGTATACTCAAAAATGTGCTTGTGGTAGTCATTATGTATTTTAAATAAGTATTCCCGAAACAACCGACCTATGCAATTCTACATCACCATCCAAAGACATTAATTTGTAATATTCTACTGTATTAGTAACCGGTAATTAGCTTATACGGAATCACCAATAATAAACGCTGCAAATAAATTCTACTGGTCTTTTATTTTTTTGACTACTTGCAAACGGGTCTCGCGATGGTTTTCGTCACTGTTAAATACAAAATAAGCAACTGCTCTGAACAAACAATTAAGATCACCTAAAATTGGAACAACGTGACGTACCATTATAGTCAAAGTTTATTAAAACTAAGGTATTTACTAAAAAATCCTGAATGTAATAAGCTCAAAGAAAACACAATACATTTATAGAGATACTATATAAGAATCTAAATAACAGATATAAGAAGCAATGCACACCCGATAGAAATAAACTTCGATGCCATAAGTACCTCAATCTAAATTGATCATACACACAACGTGTGTTGTGTTCACACACGCGCATCACACATTCGGCTTTCCTATTAACAGTATACTCGTCATACTTCGTTTTAAATCGGTAACATTCGTGCTGTGTTTTATGTGAACGATTACGTTCAATATAATGGTAACTTTAAACGTCATTTTCATCATTAATATTATAGTTTCCGTATAAAAAATACCTATCGCGTGCACATCTACAAATAGTAAGCCTTAATTTAGTACTAGAATCAGAATGATAAATATCCGTTTAATACATTGCTCAAACCAAGTGTTACAAGAAACGGCTTAGTGTTTTAAATATATAGGATGTGCACCCAAATTTTTCTTTTACCGCACCTTGCTATTTTACAATTCGGTCTAGTTATTTAAAGCATATTTAGTATTCTAGTTGTAGGAGTGGTGGAATAGTAAAGTACAGGATTATATCCTGCTATTATAAGTAACAACTCAAAATTGGAGCATTGTGCATATAGTACAAAACAAGTTGAAAATGCAAGGCATTGTCGCAACGAACTTCCAAATGTAGACTTACTTTAAAACAATTTAAAGAAATTAAAATTATTATGTTGTAATAATTATAAGTATTCAGATAAAATACAAAAATTTATAAACAACAAAAGAGACATTTAAATATATTTTATTTTATTGAATAAATATTTTAAAAGCTATATATTAGTTCTCATCAATAAGATAAGAAATTTTTTTTTTTATATGAATCTAATTATTTTCGGTAATCAAAATTTAAGTTTAAACAATGTCTATAATATTGGAATAATTGGCATGAAATGCCATAAATTGTTCAAATATGTGTCGCATATTGATTTTAAACTTATTTAAAATTTTAATTATCCCTGTGGATTTTCCCGGGGGCTCGGCGTCCCCGTGGCCCGATTTTAACTGACATCAAAACTTAAGCTCTGGACACCGAGCTGAATCGATTGATGTATCACACATTGATGTCCGACCATTAAAAAGGCCTCGGACACACAGACAGACAGACACACAGACAAATAGATTTCATAAACGAACGAAGTTCGTTGAAAATTACCCTATTTATGTACAGCGTTCGACCTTTGATAATTATTACAAATGGTCCCGTGTTATTGTTGCACACTATTACATCGATAAAGTACGATATTGCGGTGGCGAAGCATAAACATGTTGTCTATACCATATATGTTAAATGGTCAAAGTACAGAATTTCTTCCTTAGTGAAAAAATAGAAACAACAGAAGTTGTTCGCAAAACTATCTGCATATGCTGTTTTGATCCAACTAAACTACATTTGTCACTTTTTTCTCTCAGATATCATACTTATTCAACTTATTTATTCCAGAGCTCTTTATTGATACAACAGTTATTCTAACGACTACACATAAGGATAAATCTCTACATATGTTTTTAGTTTGGTACACAATTTCTCTTTGATATCCTGCTATTAAAATTAATTATGAGAATAATTGCTTTAAGTAGACACTTCAAAGACATTTAGGATTTACGCATTTCACCATTTCTGTACCCTACACTTCTCTGCTACTGCTCTCTATAGTGTACCATTCAACAGCAAAAACTTTCTGGTAACTATATACAATCATTTTACTTACATTATATGCGCAATCTTTGATTACATCACCCACTCGATCTCTAGATAATTAGAAAGCATATTTAAACACATCCTCCCATGCACATGAATTATTATTGAGTAAAAGAAGCATAACGCTATTCGAGTTCAACTACCTTTCCAAGATTATTGGTTTAATCTTCAAATGTAGATTCAATTTCTCAACTGTACTAAGTCAAACTTTATTCAGAAAATTTGTTGTCCATAAGGGTTGAATACTGGAACAAAGTACTGAGCACACATAAAAAAAATTCTATTTTAGGAGGCTCTTGACACAAGATGTGTGTACATGATAAAGGCAGCAAATAAACATATACATAAAATTAACACAAAACGAGTAAGCACATATACACAGGATAACAAAAAAGGGATCTACTTCCAATAGTAATAGTAGTATGTCCGATAGTCATACAAATAAACGTAAGCTCAGTAGCACAAATAACGTAAATTCAAAAATAAGATCATTAATTTAAATTATGTCCAATAATGAGTTCCTGACAGTAAGGCCTAGAGCTGGTGAGGTGTGAACGATGTCGTAGAAGCTGTTGAGTGTACTGAAGAAACGGCCGATTTGCATGTAGCGCAAGAACCGCCTGGAGTTAGTAAAACCTGATGGCTGTTATGAGAAGCGACCGTAGACGGGTTGCAAGAATGGTGGTGAATCAGACAATAAGAGCAAAGTGCAAAGATTACGCCGGGCTTCTAATAAGGTTGCTACACGGTCTCAGCCTGTTTACCCTTGGTGGTGTCGAAATTGCCAACAACATCTTAAAGAAGGAACGCCCAGGCCTCGATCTGCTTAGATGTCCAAACAAAACTATTGCGCGCGTGTGTGTGTGTGTGTGTCTAAAAGCTGAATATAAATAACCTTAACCAATAATATGCTTTAGGTTTTGTTACGGTATAACCGCAACATGCACGAAAAGGATGCCGCACTCGCACTAATCGTAAATTGGGGTGGGTGTAGGATCAAGCACGGTACAATATATAGGCTAGCTGAAATAGAAAGGTTAATATATGTACAAAGGTCGACAACGACCTCGTCGGTCTGGTAATAGTATATATAAAGATTAAAGTAATATAACGTGAATAGATATTTTATTCAGGAAATTTCAGTTGAGGACTTTTTAATGACAATTATCTACAGGTTCAACCACAGCATACGAACCAAGTCCCACAGTGCGTAATCGTTGTCTTTACTATTTTAAAGTACAGGGTTTATGTTTAACACAAAGGAATAGGTTACCAAATACATTCCCCCTATTAAGGGTTCGTAATTTATTATTTCTTACTATAGCTTTATGCGTATTTAGAAACGTTTCCAGATAAGCAACAGCTTTACAAACTTTCATTGGAACTTGCATAACAACGGGAAAATAACTGTTTATGGTAAGCAGTAGTTTCTAATTGCTAAGATCTGACATATTTTCATGAGTATATAGTGTGGTCGTGAACCCACGGGACTCGGCTTCTAGCAGCAATATAGGCGTGGAATGTCATAAACAATTAGTAATATACAGTAGAACGTTTAGAGATTTGAGAGGTACATGTATACGTAATAAAAAAACTATGCTAGGAAAATCTCACTACAAAATAATGCGAGATAGAAGCAGCACCCCCAAGTTAGGGCTGCCCTTGGGACAATCGAGTTGTAACCAATCATTGACAGTTCATACGGCAGTAAATCTCCAACATCAGCAACTAGTACTCCCGTAAAGTGGTAAAATATATACCAGGAGATAAACCTCAGGTATATAATAATAATACGAGTATAAAGGTAAGTATCCACTACTTATCCTACAACGGAAAACCAACCATGAACGAGCTAAAAAAACCAGGCACTAACTTTTGAAACTTTACGATTGACGGTTAATTGCCAAATAACTGGAAGAAAGAAATTTTGAATAGAAATTGGTAATTGCTCGCTTAAAGTTTAAACACCAAACCAAATTTCGAATAGCTATCTATACAAAATTAAATGCAGTACTAGCAGTGTATACAGAGTAACATTGGTTGCCTAGTTACAACGTATTTTGAATTTAGAATAAGCAAAAAAATAGCAGCAACGTGATATTTAATTAGGAGTAGACCAATTGTCAACCAGCAGAAAATGAATGTAATAGCTTTCAGGAGAAAATAGTTTACTGTAAATCAGACCAGGGCGCAAATTCCAAATATTGCTGATTTTTACAGCTTCCACTCATAATTTCAGAACTGTGCTAAATGTATTGTAACAAATTAGACAACTTTTGAATAATAATGCTATACCTACTCTTTACAAACTCATTTGCTTTTCTTACCATCAGTTTAAATTCGTTGACTTTTAGTAACTTCTCTGCAAACAGCGCGTCCTCTATCTTGCCGAATGCTATCAAAGATAACTAATAACAACCGATATACCTATACGACCACTTTCCATGCAGGATACTCAATCTTTTGCATCTATCCCAAAACTTTACATCACACTAGCAATATAATTGTCCACACAGATAATTTTAGCTAGTGTCTTCAACAGCACCCTTAATTTTGTTAATCGATAAGATTTGTTCTTACGCGTATAAATTCTAACAACCTGTCTAGTTACAACTTATGGGACACCCCCTTCATATTGTTTAAAAATGCAGTAACTAGTATTGAAAATTTCAATTTTGAATATATTTATTAACTCCCCATTTTATAATTTAGTGAAAAACCGAATAGCTGAATTTGTTTCCCTTTTACTCAATATTTATGCTTAATGTTTACATTTGTCCAAATGCTGTACTTAATGCAATGAAATACCCCATAAGTTGGTTAAAAAGTATTTTGCAGTAAAGTAGATTCTGTACCACATTTTTAAGCGCAGACGTCTATATACCTATAGGAATTTTTATTGGCGGTCACAAATGCATAAAATTACTTGAAACTAAATATATCAAAGTAGATTTATTCGCACATAAAATAATGTTGTAGCTTTTCCCACACTTCTCTTATAACGCGTGTGATGTCTGGTTTCCGGCTGCCAATGTCCAGAGCACGTGGGGTAGTACTTAAATCTCAGTTCCAGATTTCCAACTTTTGATGGTCTGGAACTGAGAGAACAGCACATTCAACATCAACACAAACGCTTGTATACATACATAATAAACCCTGAACCCGGGTGTCGCCACGAGAAGGTTTGTTACGTTTGCAAATAAATTTGCTGTAACATTCCGCAAATCTCAAAAGCCAGACGTACTTTTATAGCCATCTATAGAATCTACTATGTAGTTTCGATTCAATTCTGTACTTCCACGCTTAGTAGTGTTGGTATTTTATCACCTGATGGCGGTTTTATTTACTTTTGCCATAGTACAGAAATTGTTTCGGAATTATATCAGTATAATAGCTTCGATTACTTCATAGGGTTGGAAACTAATTCGCTCTGATGAGGCTTAACAAAGTCGAAACCGTCGGTCAGTGGATGTTTCCTCCCCTGTGAAATAATAAAGCTATTGTTTTGTTAATGGCTATATAACTACTAGCCCGATTTGTATTCGTCAATAAGCTCTAATTATTTTCATAAGAGTTTTTTTACAGATACATCTTATTATATATATATATATATATATATATATATATATATATACAAATCCTGATTGACCCGTCCAACTTTTTTATAATAATTAACGGACTCACATGTTCCGCCTGACATTTTTGAATCACCCTTCTTGCCTCCATTTCCCGAATCTATTTTCTGGCCTCTTGTTTGTAAGCATGCGCCACCGGGTAATGTCTCCTGCAAAAGGGCAAGTATCAGTCGAGCGGATTTTATGTATATATATACATATAAAAAAAAAAATAAATAAATTTAAAAACTACGTTGTGGAAAGATATAGAAACCCACCACAATATTTCCCAGGTGTGCGTGGCCTAAAACACAAACTATGTATTAACGTCTCCATGACATAATTCACAACTGGTTGGCGGTCTGGCATGTTGGCAGCGATTCGCTGCTTGGGTTTTACCATAACATATAGCTTAATGTATGAAAGGTTATTATTTCGAAAAGCATCTCGAAAAAAATCGAGAGCAAAAATTGTAGTGCCTGCGAGGAGCATAGAGTCGGTAATTCTTACGTTCATGAATTTTTGGGTCATTTTGGAGGAGACAAGTGCGTTAGAAGTTTGAGTCAACAATTTTATTTTTCAAAGTTGAGAAACAGGGTAAGTCGCTGCATGTGACATCTGTCAAAAGGTCAAGGCTTCTCCGCATTTGGTAAGGAAGCTGGAAGTATATTACCATATAATATTAATGAGGTTGGGTGCGTGGATATGAAGGGGCTTCTTCTAAAAAGTCGAGGAGGAGCCGCCTATTTGCTAGTATTCATAGATGCGTTTAGTAAGTTTGTGCGCTTGTGCCCCCTTCGCCGAGCCACAGCGAAAGTTATTGTACGGCGTTTGGAGTAGTACGAGGAACGAATGGGCGTGCCTCCGACGGTAATTCTCTCGGATAACGGCACCCAATTTAGGAGTAGAGTGTGGTCTACTCGCCTATCTGAACTAGGCATCCGGGTAGTATTTACATCTAGCCATTTCCCTCAGGGAAACCCGACTGAAAGGGTAATCCGCGGGATGGGAAGGTTATTTAGAACTTATTGCCAAGAACGCCACCGTAAATGGGCTCGTACAGTAAAAGACGTGGAAGGGTTACCAAACAATGCGACCCATACAAGAACGGGATCCTCACCTATGAACCTCCAATTTGTGGGTAGAAATTGTTACGAGATATCTGATACGGAAGGTAGAGTTCGGAGTCGCCAACATGTGTATTACTTGAAATAGTACAATTCGCCTGTCCCAACTGTGATGTAGATTTCCTTAAGAATTGCTCGCAAGAAAATCTAGGGGGGGGGATATGAAGCACGCCGAATTAATTACAAGTTAAGCGTTAGTGTTGTTTTAAATGGAATAAGGAAACAACGGCTTAAATAGTCGGTGTGGTTACACAAACGTAAAAAATTAAAGGGGAACCAGGTATATTATGAAACAAACTCGTCTCAGGAAGTGGCGTCTGATACCCGGGAAGCGAGCTTGGGCGGAGAGAGCAGTTGGTCTTAGATTAGCATGTGGATCAGGTGCGTCCTGATGATCGTATGATAATACGCGTGATTAGTGCGCGTGGCTACTTTGTGCTTGGTTATAACAATAACTTAAGATAATGAGTGGTGAATTTTAAGTAAAAGTGCAGAGACAAATTTATTTTGTCTTTAAAACCACACGTGCTGCTTTACGCAAGTTTCTGGCGGTCAGTGCCAAAGCAATTATATTACAGAATCTTCTTCAAAGTCAACGCAACAGCAAAAGTGACGTGCTTCGTGATTGATCGATCAATGGAAGATTGTGAGGAAAGATTTATTGAAACGGTAAGTAGATTACTTGTGTTGTTGTAAAATTTGGTGTAAGTAACGTACAATATTGGCGTTAAGTTAGTTTCTAATTTCTTTTTATTACGAGAAATCGACCGCAGTGGTCGTAAATTGATTATGTTGCCAGTAGGGATCAATGTTTATGTTAATGTTTACCTTAATTAAGCTTTATCAAATAAACCCAGTTTGATCAAAAAAATTCACTCGTGTTAAAACAATTTTTTTGAGGACTATAAATTCGTTTAAAATTATTTATAAAATACACTGCCTTGTCTATTTAAATAAACAATTAAATTTAGCGATGTAAATAAATAATTAGATTAGGGCCGTGTAGCCCAATCACAAGCCGAATATTATTTAATAATGTTGGTTTAGTTACTATTAACAATGTTGGTAGTTTGAATTGCATTTCCAATGTCAGGCGATCATAATGTGTTATGTGCACATCGCGCTGAGCGGTTGGACCAGTCTGGCACAATCACTCGGCGTGCAACAAACGCCATGCAGTTTTACAAGATCTACGCCAGCAACCTTCGAGATGCAATAAGTTGCCGTACGACCAAGTGCATGATGCACTTGAGGCTATAGCTGTTCTGATAATGCGTTTAAAGGTTTTGTTATAAAATGCGCTCAAAGAGTCTCCAATAAAATGCGTTCAAATGTTTTCGAGTAAAAATGTGCTTCATGGGTTTTCTAGTGAAAATGCGCGCTATGGTTTAGTAATAATTTTTTCTCAAACTTGTCAACTTTAATTTTAGTAGATTCATAAGAGGTGTTCTATGGATTTCAGATAATAATTTGTTTAAACTTGTTGATTTTAACTTCGCTAAATTTATAAAAATATGATTTAAATGGTTGGCGAATTTTTGTCTTTGCAATTTGCCAAGTTTCGTTCCCACGAACAAAAGATGTGAGGAATATTAATTCTGGAGATTCAGCGTTGATAAACTTGCGAATTCATCACTTCAAGTATAATGTTCAAACGTCAAGAATGAAGTACTACGACATCCTATGTTATGGTTTGGTTTTGTTTCAATTTGCTAGAGTGAAATGTACATCAACTTCGTATGGATGGTTCCCTGCAGTTTCAACATATTACGCAATAAAACCTGGAATGTAAGCTGACGTCATTTGCTTGTCGAAGGATGGCAGGCAACATCTGGCTGAGACAAGGTTTTTGTTTCAACGAAAAATCCCAATCTACAAGGTAAGCGTTTTTCTATCCATATGACTTGACTACAGCTGTTCCTATAACCTAACAGCGAGGCAGATGATTGAAACAACATTGCAACATTTTTATAACCTTTGTTTTACAATGTAAATATTAAAATTTTTGCTATTTGAAATTTATTTCAGCACAAATTAGAGATTAACTATTTATGATATCATTGCAAATAATTATAATTATGAATACCTTTATTTAATTCTAACAAAGTATTTCACTTAAATTTAATTACGCCCCAAGTAATCACTAGTTCTAATTTTATTTGTTTTTGAATATTTGATACACACTTGTAAGCCAAGGTAACAGATCTGTGTATTTTGGGTAATTTATTTGGAAAGCCTCACAAACATGTTTAATGCATTATTAATATTTTTGATGCTTAGTAAAGACGGCCTTAATCTTCATATTTAATATTGGTATCTAAAAGATTAGACCACTCTAATTGTGTATATTTTGTATATAAAATTTTATCACCAAGAAAGCTAAATTTAATTAAAGAACAACCATTAATTTATTTGAGTAATTGTTTTATTTTGAACAAATGAGTTCAAGAATAGGGTAATTGAGCCAAGAGGTTGAAATGTATAAATACCCTTTACAAAATTAATGTTTTTAGCTCTCACTTGATAACGGAGCACTAATGAGCCCTTTCAAGAACTTTAATGGCTATATTTGCTTTTATAATAGTGTTCAAATAATTGTTATTAATAACTATTCCTTTTCCTTATGGTATAAGGTAGCAAGAGTGCGTCTCTTATGTCCTTCATTATTATATTAATAATATTTTTCCTATGGCTCCTGCTTTAGCAGTAAATACGATATTTGTCTCTAAGGACTTCCGAGTCCTCCCTTAGAGCAAATCCGTGTTTAAAAATCAAGGATTTGGTGGCGCCCTTTTTGCACCCCCATTTTGTATTATTAGAGTCAGTAAGTGAACGATGTTTTTGTTATAAAACCCACGACCAGTCCTCATAAGCTCTACCCGAGGAATATACCCCTAGCTCAGTCGGACGATAGTTGAGATTCCATGATCTTAAGGAGACCATTCCCTCAAGTTCACTTGAGCACACCATTAGATCTCCTCCTCCAATTAATAAGTTTAATTACAGTGTTATTGATGTTATGAAGCTCTTACAGAAAATCATCAATTATAAAAAGTTCAATCAAAGGTTAAACTTATAAGTTAAGGATAGGCGTCCTACATACTTTTAGCTAAATTGTAATTTATAAGGCTAACTTGTATTCAAATACTGGTATCGCATCACAATATTCCAACTAGTTGATTGATGAAAGCGATTTTATGTTTAGATAAATCTATACCTCTCGTTTACCACGGCTACTAAAATGTGGGGCAAAGAAGCGGTGTTTAAGTTACTACTAGTTCATTGAGATTTTCTATTTAATAAAGTGAGCCAACATCGTCTCATTGTGTATTATCAGTCTGCTGAAAGCTTTTCAGCGTAAGCTTTTACTACATCAGCATAATTAAACCCTAATAATATATTTAAGTATTTACGTAAATATATTATTTGTTCCAGTATTACAAAACGTATGTCAGTTAAAACTTCCTGTAACATGTGCCCATGTAGAAATCGTTTGTACGAAATGATTTACTAAATAATAAACTTTGTACTCTGCATGTAGGGTTTTAGGTAATTAATTATTTGGTTAATTATTAATTTGTACATTAATTAGTAAATTTACAATTACTATTTGGTTAGGTCCTTTGTTGTAGTTGCAATGGAATTAAATTTTACTTTTCCGTTTACCAGTGGGTGCAGTTATTCAAAATCACAAATAGAAACGCCGAAATACAATTAATACGTTCAACAGATTAATTTTAGTTTAGATTGCACCAATCAGTTAAGTTAATAGTTTTGATGGATGAAAAACCGTGCATTTGTTAGTCATTAATATAATAGATGTTTTATAGATTAGTTTAGAAATATATTAAACATTTGCGATTTACGTGTATTCAACATTGTGAACGTGTACCTACGAACCTTCATAATTCTGTCGTTAAATGATCCTTTCTGATACTTGTAAGTCAAATAATTCTACGCATTTGCAATGCAATAATTAGAGTTTTTGGAACGTTCTTTTTAAATGAACTTTGCATAGTGAAACAGCATCAAAATGAATTAGCTGTATGTAGCTTAAGCAAAATATAAAGTAAGTAGAAGCAAAAGCTGTTCGAAATATTAAATGGGAACGTTACTTTTACACAAACACATTCCGACACTTTTGAATTTGTAGAGATTGAATGATGATTTAGAATTGTTCTGTACTAAGAAGTTTTTCTGTGTTTTCCTAGACTTGTTCTAAATGTATCAAATACAGAAGAAAAGTTCGCAACAAAATAAATCACAAACAGGGCTGCTTGGAATTGAAAAATGCAGACAGGTGTAAACTATATATTAGGGTTAGCTATTGATCCACATCCAGAGCTGTAATCTACCCTTCCGCATCGCTTATAGCACTGCATGCTTTATAATTAAAGCGACCACATTTCATAGCAGGTAAATTATTCGATGCTTCCATAAAATTTATATTACACCTAAACTAAAATAATGCTTTTGATAATTAAAGCTGCCGTGTATAATGCCAACAGCAGAAGATGCATGTTACTCATGATTGAAGTAATAATGGGAATCCATATTTTCTATAGCATTGAAAGGTTGCCAGGTTGAAAACAGTGAAGATTAATAATACCATTTTAATAATTAGCAGCATTCTCCATATTCGAATGTAGTAGTCCGGTTGCCAAAACTAATATCCCAAAATGTGTATTAAGTTTTTTTATTTGTGAATAAGTACAAGGACATTATAAACCTCAAGCTAATTGTGTTAGAAGTTGTTAGAATAGTGTAATGGACTTGTTACTAGACGAATCTTATTTTGCTGATGTGCATGTGAATAGTTTTCTCCAACGGACATGTTTAAATGAGGTGTACCAACTTCAGTCTGTAGTTGGAATTCAATGTAATAACACGCATTTTCATTATTTGTATTAGAAGTAAGTAGTGTATTTATGGTGTAATCAGACCCTCATTTCCACCAGAATCCCTCATTTCCACACACATCTGGACCAAATTTACATGTAAATTCCCATAAGGAGGAAATGAGTGAGATGAATCTCCTCCTGCTCTCTCCTTGCTCTACTCCTTGCTCGGACACCCCCACAACCATTTTCTTTACGTCACACCCGCATTCTTTCCACCCGCGAGATAAATCTTTCTCCACATTTCCACCCACGAGATAAACCTATCTTGTTTGGTATCAATTAATATTAGATTTTCTCAGCTACCCGAATTTCTAAGAATTTTTAGATAGCATCATCCCCAAGGAGCTACCCCAATTTTAAGATTTCTTACCTGTAGCGACTTTTGAGCGTTCTTATAAATTTTTTAGTCATGCGATACATCTTGTTAGTCTAAAATTTTATGCAGAATTCGAATCTGTAAACAGATTTAAAATCGGACCACGCCCTGTAAAGTTATACCCCTTTAAAATCCTGATCTTCTAAATTTTGCTCTTTGCCCTATAAGCAAACCTAACAAATGGTTTTCTTCGTCTAGCCATTGCATCTTTCGAGATAAACCTATCTTGTTTGGTATCAATTAATATTAGAATTTTCTCAGCTACCCAAATCTCTAGGAATTTTTTCGATTGCATCACCCCCAAGGGAGCTACCCTAATTTTAAGATTTCTTACCTGTAGCGACTTTTGAGCGTTCTTATAATTTTTTTTATACATGCAATACATTAAATTAGTCTACAATTTTACACAACCCGAATCTGTAAACAGATTTGAAATCGGACCACGCCCTGCAAAGTTACACATATACCCTCTGCGAGATAAATCGTTCTCCACATTTCCACCCACGAGATAAACCTACCTTGTTTGGTATCAATCAATATTAGAATTTTCTAAGCTATCCAAATCTCTTTAAATTTTCACATAGCACCATCCCCAGAGAGCTACCCCATTTTAAGATTTCTTACCTGTAGCGACTTTTGAGCGTTCTTATAAATTTTTATACATGTAGCACATCTTGTTAGTCTAGAATTTTATGCACAATCCGAATCTCTAAATAGATTTAAAATCGAACGACCCTTACCATTTTACACACCCTTTAAATTATAAATTTCCTGCGGCTTATACATAAAGAAAATCTAAAAACAATTCTTAAAACTTTTTATTACAGACAATTTTACTAATACAGTTTAAATTTTGTAAAACCACATTTCTAAATACATATTTACAATTTTTATTTTTAACCTAGAACTTCTCATATCGGCTTATACTTATTAATATTTATTTCTAAATAGAGCACTTTTCCAAAGACCAACCGGACCCGCATGTTTCAAATTCCTCTGATTTTGTTCTTATGGTTTCGCTTAAGACCTCGTACATATTTTCCAGATCACTAGAAGACGATATAACAACATTTTTTGTGTTAAAGGATTTCACATCGGTAGTCTCTTCCCCCATTTTGGTGTAAACGCCGTAGAGTTCGCAATAGACTTTTACTGCTGTATGTTGTATTCTTTTTTCATTAATTAATCGAATAAATCGCTCTTTCTGCTTCCAAAGAAACTCGGGCACTCCATCGTCGACACAGGCATTCTTTATGCGATAGCTAGCCATACGGTTGTTAAACGCTGTGCTAACCATTTCTACACAATCGTCGCTAGTAGCGTTAACTGATGCATTTTATGTCTGTTGCTCCTTAAATGTGCGGCATAGGTAGTCTTTTCCATTTTGAAATCGCATACTTTACACATAATTCGTGGTTGTTTCGTACAAGGCCCTTTAACAGCTGGCGGAGCTGAACGTTTACGGCTTAATGACATACCGTGCTGTTTTCCTTGTGTCGCTGTAAGTTGCCCATTCTCGTAAAAGCGAAACCGCAAGACCCACAGTTTAAGTACTTTGCTGTGGGCGGATGTATAAGCTTAACCGTGGACGATGTTACACCACAACATTTGTTCTGGTGCCGTTTGAGAACATTTTTCCAGGTATAGGAAGCACCGCAAGAGTTGCATTTAAAAACGTTTGCAGATACCATTTTAGTACAAAACAAAATCCGCACTATAAGACTTGACTTGTAAGCGAACTAACATATAACTAAAGAGTTTACTCTTGCGCACCTGCTTTATGTACCCTATATAATGCAAACCGAAGGTTTCCGAAGATACCCGAACGAAGTTGGGGATTCAGCGGGGAACTAAATGACGTCATAATCCTTGCTGCTCGTCCAATACATTTAGCGCCAATGCATGCACCCGGTTCGCATCGTCGATGGTGCGAATGCCGTTAGTAGAAACACCGGAAAACGTCTTCCATGTTATACGGATTGCGTGCATATTAAAAATCCAAAAGGGCGGTAGTACACGCACACAAATTGTATGCAAGTCGTGCTGTAGAAGATGCAGTGCTACTATAACCAAAAACACTTTAAACCATTACTAAGGAAATACCAACTTGTCGTCTACAGGATACTTACTAATAAAGCAATTTAATTTTAAATAACTTCTACGTCATATTTTAGGAAATGGAGGCTTAAATATTTTCAAATGAATCACCAAGCGAAAGTATATGCTAGCGGTATTCAAATTACCCATTAATTTCCCATTTTACGACCGTGGCTAATTATAGATTAAAATTTAATTTGTGCGCGTTCGAGCTTCCGTAAACTAACATATTTTAGAGCAACAATGCGTTGTATAATACATGCATACCCTTCGCCGCGCTACTGCTATTCTTGTAATTGCTAGAAAAGTCACTCTCCTTCTTACTGTTAGGACCGATGCAAAGCACCAATTTTTTATACTTTCTATAGCACATCGCGCGCTTTTTCGTATGATAATTAAATTTGCTTCTGTAGGCTTTTACACTTTCGCATAGCGGTCAATCGCACGTAATGATTTCTAGAACCGGTAAGTACTCGATATTGCTCCAATAGAGAATTAGATGCTCGATGTCTGTCAATTTCCGATTCCCTCGTAAAGGTAGGAAAAACTCAGTCAATAATCCATTATACTTCAACCCGCTCCTGTTCTGATAATTTACAAACATTTTTCAAACGACAATGGGCCGACAATTTTTAAACCTCCGAGGGATCTTTAAATTGTGATCAATTACACATCCGAGCTACGCGTAAACTAACATATTTTGCAGCAACTGTGCACTGTATAATACATGCATACCCTTCTCTGCGCTACTGCTATTCTTGTAGTTGCTTGGAAAAGTCAGTCGCCCTTTTATTGTTAGGACCGATGCAAAGCACCATTCCATACTTTCTTTATAAGTGTAGCACATGGTGCACTTTTTGTCAGTTAATTAATTTTGTTTATGTAGGCCTTTACACTTTCGCTTATTTAAACATCTAATACGACTGATTAACCACTTTCGATTATTCTAACGGGGAACCACCATACATTCCGCCACACCGTTCTTTTTGAATCCTATGGGCTTCCGCACACTAACACCCGACGTATCTTTCCTACTATTTGTTAAACAAAAACTACCGGTATCGCCATTGTAAACGTAAGCAGATGTTTGTGGATGTGTACGAGAATATGTAACCATATACATTAACCAGTCTAAGCTATTTTATTTAGTCCACGAAAACTACTATTTTCTAAACCACAATTAATAATCGCCTTTATAGGTTCCACATTTTGACCATTTCCCAATGGCTGGTGCTACGTACATGGAAACTTTAATTTCTTATTAGAGAATTCTTATTCTCCACGCACTGCTGCGTAGTTGCATGTCCATTCCTTTTGGAGGTATATGCTCGTTATAGGTTGTAAGACCCTCGGTTTTACTTAACTACACTTTGTGAGACCCTTTAATCTTTTTAATCGTATCTTTCTCGCCTACAATACAGTAGGACTTAACATTACTACCAACAAATTCTAATACTGGATCCCCATTAAATACGTCTTTAATTTTCCTACAATTTTTGTTGACAAGTGTTATATTGTATTTATTATACGCGGGTGGTCACTCTTTTAAGATAAATATATTTTGTTTGGCATCAACTAATATTAAATTTTTCTAGGGACCCCAAATTTGTAAATAAATTTTAAATAGGACCACCCATACAAAGTTATGCCTTTTAAAGACTAATTTTGCCCATCTTTATTTAATTCCATCTTTAAAACCCTTTTTGCTACCAAGACATATGCCTTAGCCAACCATTTCCGAGAAATCTAAAACCGCCGTGTACCGCGAATACCACGTGGAGATAACACGTATACTTTGTCAACCAGGATAGAAGCCGGAAGGATTTGGAAGGTGGGAGAAGAACTTAAAATTATGGAATCTTAAAACTAATATATACAAATATAAACAACTGTCTTATATCTTTACGCCCCATGCGTTGATTGTTGTACTATTAGGAATGATGTACCTTTTGTCATCTTCTCTCGATAAACTAATTTTATTAATAAGCTGCGTATGCAAATCGTATTTTTTACTCCGGATACATACGCAGGCAAGTACTCGATACCATCCAAATAAAGATTTGGATGCTTGGTGACTGTTAACATCCGCTTCCCCCGTGTACGCCCAGGCACATCCCAGCCCATGAGCACCCCTGCGCATGCACACCCCTGCCCATGCGCACCCCTGCGCGTACGCAGCCCTGCCCATGCGCGCTGCCCATGCGCACCCCTCTATGTGCGACTGCTATTTCGGGGTAACGTCACAGCCTTTTATAAATAAAGAACAATGTTATATACTATTATAAAATGTTTATTCTGACATTATACATAACAAATTTAAAAATATTTAATGCCAAGCATGGGGTCATTTAAACTTAATTTTAATACAAAGTTATACACAGAAGACAGTCCTTTCTTTATGTTTGTTTGGAGTGGCTTTAATTTTATCTAATTTTATTCGCAGCTTAAAATTTAAATCGATACCCAAGTCTTCTATCTCCTTTTCTAACCAATAGTTTGATACATAAAGACCGTCTAGGTTTTCGAATTGTAAAATGTACCGAAGTTTGCCTCTATATTTAAAGTCTTTGATTCCGCCGACAACCAGATCCATTCCTTCGTGTAATTCTTGCAGCTTGTGACAATCTTTTAATCGCAGCTTTCCCACTTTATCCTGCATACGTATCTTGTTAGCTTGATCGACTTCTTCTTGTCGGTATTGGAGGAAATCCTTATTCTCCCACAGACTGTTGCGTAGTCAGGTCAGCGCCGCGGCGCTGACCTAACCTATTAATTTTTCCTTTTATCTAACCTAGGTCCACACTTGGTTTTTAATGGAAAAACTCATCAAAAAGCAATTAGTGCTAATGGGTTTTTAATGAGAAAACTCATTAAAAAGCAATTAGGTCATATGGTAATGTGGTCATGTGGTCATATGGTCATGTGAGGTTGAAATTGCCCCTATGGGGCAATTTCGCCCTAACCTAACATCCTACATATATCCGGATATATGTCGAAGGGCATCCCTGTCAGCCTAGGTCGGATAACAACATACTCGACTATCTTCGACAATACACGACCCCACTCTGTAGAATACATAAGAGAACAATTTTTTCGTATTCAATTTAGTATTCGATAGTAGCTAGAACGGTAAACATGAGCGTCTCCAAGGTGATTAACGTTTCTCAACTTCTTGGGAATAAAGTGAAACCGACAAATGAGCGATTTGGATTATGGCTGTTGACAGAAAATATGTGCAACAATAATCTGGTAACAGATATTGGTAATATTTGTTATGTCGAAGGCGAACAGATGCTGACTGGTGGACTACACACCAATTACAGAACCATTTTGTGACAATATAATGTTGGTTAAAATTTGCGACTTTTCTGACGCCGAACAAACATCTGCAAGCAAAAGGATGTTTATCCTAAAAAAAGAAATTTGTGGTGCATTTAACAGCTATCTACGAAGAAAGTTTGACCGATTTGTTTCCGCTAGGCATGGTGTTAAAGCTAAGCTCCCGTTTTCTCTGGAAAGCACTAACAAGATGGGCCAGAGAGTAAAAGAAATTATCGGAAAAGAAGACCTCGAATGCATTAATAAAAATTCCAAAATCCTATATGTGTTCCATACAAAGTGGAACTAGCAGATGTTAAGTTGGAAACTTTATTGGAGGAACTACTAGATATATTAGACGAAGTCGAAAAGATTATTTCTATCTTTTGACATGGATGTAACCCAAGATTTTGCAGGCATATTTAGCAAGATGGAGATGTGTAATTATTTAACTACAAAGCATAACTTTTGCTATAAGGAGAATACGAAGAAAAGTGTAATATTATAGTTGACAACGATAAAACTGCGGGATTGATTGTTTAACATGGCTAACAACCAATGCAAGAATTAAGATTTACAACAAATTTGTGTGTCAGATAACAAGTCCTGGTGTTAATAAACAACTTGGCAATCATATACTAGATTTTTTACGTTGTCCAGATGTACGTTTAAGGGAAACATTTGCGTCTACTTTGGCTAAAGAACATGGTATTACGCGATTGGAAGCGACAATATACAACTGTGCAATTGGAAGCTATGTCAGTGCGGAACGGGTGTATAAATCCTTAAAAGACTGTTTAACGTTATTGGAAGATAGTAAGTTATACTTCCTAAAGGCGCCAATGTACTCGGTACCACTTACCAAAATGTGGAGTAAGCTATCGGACTAGCTACAAAATAGCTGCTGTTTAGTGTATAATAACCTGCTACAGTACGTGTATTGGGGGAATGGCAATACAAAGAAATTGACAGGCTTGCAAATTAAGTTGTCCAAAAAACCAGAGGAAAAGGAAAAATTGATAAAGTATGTGCTTTCGGCTTTTAGTTTTAACTATTTACCTGTAAATTATTTGGAGATAGTAGAGGAAGATAGCCAAGATAAAATAAAAATCTTACACAAGTGCTATATTAAAGCAGGTAGTACATATTTTACACAATCTGCAACACCATATTCTACAATTCCAAAAGAAATAGTAATTTCGGACTTGGGATTGATAGATACATAACATTCGTCCAGAGGTTGTACGACAACGCGTAAATATTGGTAGTAAACTCTATCCGTTTACGCTAAAGGAAATTTGCCCCATTATGTATACCATACGCTGTAAGTGGAAGGAAAAGACAACTGGAATTAGAGGAAATGGATGCAAAAGGCGAAAATTGGACTACATGGAAAACACTGCGACAATACGCGATTAATACAAAGATGTGTTGGACAAAAACATCTTATTAGAAAAATGAGGAAGAATTAAAAGATTATTTTATGTGCCGATGGACTGACTTAGATACATCTGGTTTCTACAAGTTGTATGCATTTGTGGTTAGTAAAAAAGACTCTTTTAGTTATGTAGGCGTCCTTGCGGAAAAGGATGGTACTAAATCCGTATATTTTTTAAAAGGTTATTCTAAAAACGTATTTATCAAAATGGCAGATAACAAAGACGAACTAAGGAATGCGGGTTTCGTAATCTTTGCGTACACCACACGCAAAGGGTGTCCGTTAAACATTGTATATTTGCCTAGTAAAGAACCTTTTGGATCATTTAAAACCAAGGGTCTTACAACCTATAACAACCATATATTCCCAAAAGTGGTGGACATGCAACTACGCAACAGTCTGTGGGAGAGTAAGGATTTCCTCCAATACCGACAAGAAGAAGTCGATCAAGCTAACAAGATACGTATGCAGGATAAAGTGGGAAAGCTGCGATTAAAAGATTGTCACAAGCTGCAAGAATTACACGAAGGAATGGATCTGGTTGTCGGCGGAATCAAAGACTTTAAATATAGAGGCAAACTTCGGTACATTTTACAATTCGAAAACCTAGACGGTCTTTATGTATCAAACTATTGGTTAGAAAAGGAGATAGAAGACTTGGGTATCGATTTAAATTTTAAGCTGCGAATAAAATTAGATAAAATTAAAGCCACTCCAAACAAACATAAAGAAAGGACTGTCTTCTGTGTATAACTTTGTATTAAAATTAAGTTTAAATGACCCCATGCTTGGCATTAAATATTTTAAATTTGTTATGTATAATGTCAGAATAAACATTTTATAATAGTATATAACATTGTTCTTTATTTATAAAAGGCTGTGACGTTACCCCGAAATAGCAGTCGCACATAGAGGGGTGCGCATGGGCAGCGCGCATGGGCAGGGCTGCGTACGCGCAGGGGTGCGCATGGGCAGGGGTGTGCATGCGCAGGGGTGCTCATGGGCTGGGATGTGCCTGGGCGTACACGGGGGAAGCGGATGTTAACAGTCACCAAGCATCCAAATCTTTATTTGGATGGTATCGAGTACTTGCCTGCGTATGTATCCGGAGTAAAAAATACGATTTGCATACGCAGCTTATTAATAAAATTAGTTTATCGAGAGAAGATGACAAAAGGTACATCATTCCTAATAGTACAACAATCAACGCATGGGGGCGTAAAGATATAAGACAGTTGTTTATATTTGTATATATTAGTTTTAAGATTCCATAATTTTTAAGTTCTTCTCCCACCTTCCAAATCCTTCCGGCTTCTATCCTGGTTGACAAAGTATACGTGTTATCTCCACGTGGTATTCGCGGTACACGGCGGTTTTAGATTTCTCGGGAGATGGTTGGCTAAGGCATATGTCTTGCGTAGCAAAAAAGGGTTTTAAAGATGGAATTAAATAAAAGATGGGCAAAAATTAGTCTTTAAAAGGCATAACTTTGTATGGGGTGGTCCTATTTAAAATTTATTTACAAATTTGGGGTCCCTAGAAAAATTTAATATTAGTTGATGCCAAACAAAATATATTTATCTTAAAAGAGTGACCACCCCGCGTATAATAAATACAATATAACACTTGTCAACAAAAAATTGTAGGGAAAATTAAAGACGTATTTAATGGGGATCCAGTATTAGAATTTGTTGGTAGTAATGTTAAGTCCTACTGTATTGTAGGCGAGAAAGATACGATTAAAAAGATTAAAGGGGTCTCACAAAGTGTAGTTAAGTAAAACCGAGGGTCTTACAACCTATAACGAGCATATACCTCCAAAAGGAATGGACATGCAACTACGCAGCAGTGCGTGGGAGAATAAGAATTCTCTCTAATAAGAAATTAAAGTTTCCATGTACGTAGCACCAGCCATTGGGAAATGGTCGAAATGTGGAACCTATAAAGGCGATTATTAATTGTGGTTTAGAAAAATAGTAGTTTTCGTGGACTAAATAAAATAGCTTAGACTGGTTAATGTATATGGTTACATATTCTCGTACACATCCACAAACATCTGCTTACGTTTACAATGGCGATACCGGTAGTTTTTGTTTAACAAATAGTAGGAAAGATACGTCGGGTGTTAGTGTGCGGAAGCCCATAGGATTCAAAAAAGAACGGTGTGGCGGAATGTATGGTGGTTCCCCGTTAGAATAATCGAAAGTGGTTAATCAGTCGTATTAGATGTTTAAATAAGCGAAAGTGTAAAGGCCTACATAAACAAAAATTAATTAACCGACAAAAAAGTGCACCATGTGCTACACTTATAAAGAAAGTATGGAATGGTGCTTTGCATCGGTCCTAACAATAAAAAGGGCGACTGACTTTTCAAGCAACTACAAGAATAGCAGTAGCGCAGAGAGGGGTATGCATGTATTATACAGTGCACAGTTGCTGCAAAATATGTTAGTTTACGCGTAGCTCGGATGTGTAATTGATCACAATTTAAAGATCCCTCGGAGGTTTAAAATTGTCGGCCCATTGTCGTTTGAAAAATGTTTGTAAATTATCAGAACAGGAGCGGGTTGAAGTATAATGGATTATTGACTGAGTTTTCCTACCTTTTACGAGGGAATCGGAAATTGACAGACATCGAGCATCTAATTCTCTATTGGAGCAATATCAGTACTTACCGGTTCTAGAAATCATTACGTGCGATTGACCGCTATGCGAAAGTGTAAAAGCCTACAGAAGCAAATTTAATTATCATACGAAAAAGCGCGCGATGTGCTATAGAAAGTATAAAAAATTGGTGCTTTGCATCGGTCCTAACAGTAAGAAGGAGAGTGACTTTTCTAGCAATTACAAGAATAGCAGTAGCGCGGCGAAGGGTATGCATGTATTATACAACGCATTGTTGCTCTAAAATATGTTAGTTTACGGGAAGCTCGAACGTGCACAAATTATATTTTAATCTATAATTAGCCACAGTCGTAAAAATGGGAAATTAATGGGTAATTTGAATACCGCTAAGCATATACTTTCGCTTGGTGATTCATTTGAAAAATATTTAAGCCCTCCATTTCCTAAAATATGACGTAGAAGTTATTTAAAATTAAATTGCTTTATTAGTAAGTATCCTGTAGACGACAAGTTGGTATTTCCTTAGTAATGGTTTAAAGTGTTTTTGGTTATAGTAGCACTGCATCTTCTACAGCACGACTTGCATACAATTTGTGTGAGTGTACTACCGCCCTTTTGGATTTTTAATATGCACGCAATCCGTATAACATGGAAGACGTTTTCCGGTGTTTCTACTAACGGCATTCGCACCATCGACGATGCGAACCGGGTGCATGCATTGGCGCTAAATGTATTGGACGAGCAGCAAGGATTATGACGTCATTTAGTTCCCCGCTGAATCCCCAACTTCGTTCGGGTATCTTCGGAAACCTTCGGTTTGCATTTATAGGGTACATAAAGCAGGTGCGCAAGAGTAAACTCTTTAGTTATATGTTAGTTCGCTTACAAGTCAAGTCTTATAGTGCGGATTTTGTTTTGTACTAAAATGGTATCTGCAAACGTTTTAAATGCAACTCTAGCGGTGCTTCCTATACCTGGAAAAATGTTCTCAAACGGCACCAGAACAAATGTTGTGGTGTAACATCGTCCACGGTTAAGCTTATACATCCGCCCACAGCAAAGTACTTAAACTGTGGGTCTTGCGGTTTCGCTTTTACGAGAATGGGCAACTTACAGCGACACAAGGAAAAACAGCACGGTATGTCATTAAGCCGTAAACGTTCAGCTCCGCCAGCTGTTAAATGGACTTGTACGAAACAACCACGAATTATGTGTAAAGTATGCGATTTCGAAATGGAAAAGACTACCTATGCCGCACATTTAAGGAGCAACAGACATAAAAATGCATCAGTTAACGCTACTAGCGACGATTGTGTAGACATGGTTAGCACAGCGTTTAACAACCGTATGGCTAGCTATCGCATAAAGAATGCCTGTGTCGACGATGGAGTGCCCGAGTTTCTTTGGAAGCAGAAAGAGCGATTTATTCGATTAATTAATGAAAAAAGAATACAACATACAGCAGTAAAAGTCTATTGCGAACTCTACGGCGTTTACACCAAAATGGGGGAAGAGACTACCGATGTGAAATCCTTTAACACAAAAAATGTTGTTATAACGTCTTCTAGTGATCTGGAAAATATGTACGAGGTCTTAAGCGAAACCATAAGAACAAAATCAGAAGAATTTGAAACATGCGGGTCCGGTTGGTCTTTGGAAAAGTGCTCTATTTAGAAATAAATATTAATAAGTATAAGCCGATATGAGAAGTTCTAGGTTAAAATAAAAATTGTAAATATGTATTTAGAAATGTGGTTTACAAAATTTAAACTGTATTAGTAAAAATTGTCTGTAATAAAAAAGTTTTAAGAATTGTTTTTAGATTTTCTTTTATGTATAAGCCGCAGGAAATTTATAATTTAAAGGGTGTGTGTAAAATGGTAAGGGGTCGTTCGATTTTAAATCTATTTAGAGATTCGGATTGTGCATAAAATTCTAGACTAACAAGATGTGCTACATGTATAAAAATTTATAAGAACGCTCAAAAGTCGCTACAGGTAAGAAATCTTAAAATGGGGGTAGCTCTCTGGGGGATGGTGCTATGTGAAAAATTTAAAGAGATTTGGATAGCTTAGAAAATTCTAATATTGATTGATACCAAACAAGGTAGGTTTATCTCGTGGGTGGAAATGTGGAGAAAGATTTATCTCGCAGAGGGTATATGTGTAACTTTGCAGGGCGTGGTCCGATTTCAAATCTGTTTACAGATTCGGGTTGTGCGTAAAATTGTAGACTAATTTAATGTATTGCATGTATAAAAAAATTTATAAGAACGCTCAAAAGTCGCTACAGGTAAGAAATCTTAAAATTAGGGTAGCTCCCTTGGGGGTGATGCAATCGAAAAAATTCCTAGAGATTTGGGTAGCTGAGAAAATTCTAATATTAATTGATACCAAACAAGATAGGTTTATCTCGAAAGATGCAATGGCTAGACGAAGAAAACCATTTGCTAGGTTTGCTTATAGGGCAAAGAGCAAAATTTAGAAGATCAGGATTTTAAAGGGGTATAACTTTACAGGGCGTGGTCCGATTTCAAATCTGTTTACAGATTCGAATTCTGCATAAAATTTTAGACTAACAAGATGTATCGCATGACTAAAAAATTTATAAGAACGCTCAAAAGTCGCTACAGGTAAGAAATCTTAAAATTGGGGTAGCTCCCTTGGGGATGATGCTATCTAAAAAATTCTTAGAAATTCGGGTAGCTGAGAAAAATCTAATATTAATTGATACCAAACAAGATAGGTTTATCTCGTGGGTGGAAATGTGGAGAAAGATTTATCTCGCGGGTGGAAAGAATGCGGGTGTGACGTAAAGAAAATGGTTGTGGGGGTGTCCGAGCAAGGAGTAGAGCAAGGAGAGAGCAGGAGGAGATTCATCTCCCTCATTTCCTCCTTATGGGAATTTACATGTAAATTTGGTCCAGATGTGTGTGGAAATGAGGGATTCTGGTGGAAATGAGGGTCTGATTACACCATAAATACACTACTGAAGTAGAATTATAAATTGTTTTTAAAAACCGTTTTTCAAACTACCGAACAATAATTGGCAAAGTCAGATCAGATGTTCCGAGAAGATTTTACCGAAAAATTTTCGTCAGTTTCAACTGTTTACGGGATATCGAATTGCATTTTATAGAAGCATTCCCAGAGAACAGTAATTGTTGGAGAGTCATTCTAGAAATCGAATAAGCCATCCACAGTGGATCAACATTCTGGTGCTCAATTTATTGTCTACACCGCGTAGCAGTTTCACGAATTCTTCAAACAAAGATTATACAATGCGAAGGATGAAAGGATTAATTGCAATCTGCATGTAAGTACGTCTTGAAATTCTAATCTGTTGATTTTTGCATAAAATCTTTTTAATGTCAATTGAATCGTTGATTGAAAACGTAAGAAACCTCAACTATCAGACTCTAATACAGCAATAATAATGGAACAATTTAAAGTAGGGTATTTCAAGTGCGTGCCAGATATTGATGGCAACCCAAATGATTTAAACGAATTAATTTCTTCCGCAGAAAGTATAATAAACTCATTCCTTGATCCCACAAAACCAAACACCTTTCGAAACTTATTCATATTTAAATCTATTTTAATAAATTAACAGGTCAAGCCAAGGTCGCTTTTAATATACAACAGGTCGACACGTGAGCAGATCTGAAAAATATCCTTCTGAGAAATTTTAGTGATCAACGAGATGATACTTGTTTAGTTAGCGATTTGGTGTTACTAAAGCAGGGAAATGATAATCCTTTGGTACTATACGAAAAATATATTCATATTTAAAATTTTTCTGTGCTCGTTTGTAATTGCAAGCAAACGAAACGAAAGCGTAAAAGTAGCGAAACGAGATTATGTTACTAAGCTGGCGTTCAATTCGTTTCTTTGCGGTTTAAAGGAACCTTTGGGTAGTAACATTAGAGCTATGAGACGGGACACCCTTTAAAGGGCCTTGCAATTTATTATGGAAGAAGATAACGTTAGATACTTTCAAAAAGACTAAATACAGAATAACACGGGTAAACCTTGAGTAAATAATAATAAGTACGGGCAACCACCACTTAACTCTGATAAAAACAAATTCCCCTCGCAGCCGTTAAACATCAAACCTCCTTCAAATTTTACACCACAAAAATTTTCTACAAATGTTCAGACATTTGGAAAGTCACACAATCAAACTTATCAGGGTCAAACGCCCAGAGACGTTTTTACGCTGAACCCAAATTTTGAACCCACTAATCCGGCAACCCCTATGTCTACTTCGACTAGGCAAACTTTTCAAAAACCTTTCAAAATGTACCTAAATGATTTACATCGGAAGAATTATACAATCAAGAATCTGAGGAAAGTCAACCGGTAAGCGAAACCTTGCGTTATCAGGATACTACCAATTCCAATTTAGACGAATTTGAAAGTGACAATGACGCTTGTAATCAAAATCCAAATTTTCAGGAGCTTCCGATGTGGAACGAGATTACGTAATTGATTTCAATAATCATGAAAGCAGAATAAATAAACTTGCTTATATGTACCTTCCCGAACAGGAATTATCCCTTTTAGTTGATACCGGAGCCACCTCCTCCTTTATAGATCCCGAAATAGTAACCAAATATTCGCCAGAAAACGTAAAATATGACCCAATTACAATTTCAAATTGTTTCAATAAATCCAGACAAAATTATTCTGTGTTAATTCCCAATTCAAAAAATTTTAATAACCCTTCAAAAATGCATAAATTTCACTTATTTAAGTTTCAGAGAATTTTTAAAGGACTAATAGGTATGAATAATTTAAAGGAATTAAAGGCCAAGGTAGATTTGGAAAACAACTTTTTAATTACACCTCAAGCAAAAATTTCCATTTACTTTCAGAAACTGGTTAGCGTTATAAATTCTATAGAAGTCGAACCCTTAATGAAGAAACAAATTCAATTAAAAGTGTCGTAAAGAACGGGGAAATTGTTAAACCCTCTATAAAAACAGAACATACAGAAATACCGAAATGCTTAACAATAGCAAAAAGTGGCTTAGCGTTTACAACAATTAAGAATTTTTCGGATTCTCCTGTAGCCATAAATGTATACGAACCAATCACAGTCCTTCCTTACCAAGCGAATCAATTTTAACGCTTGTGCGAATTAAATCATTATGACGCCGAGACAAAAAATTTTGATACCTCTCGCATCAGAACGTATCATATGAATTCGGAAGAGAAACATGCTGTTTTAAAACTGTGTAATAAATATGCCAAGATTTTTCATATCGTTGGACAAAACCTTACATTTGCAAATAAAATTAAGCATTCAATACGAACCACGGATGAAACTCCAGTCTATTCTAACACCTATCGATACCCCTTTGTTCACAAACAAGAGGTAAAACGTCAAATTGACAAAATGTTAAAAGTCAAAATTATAGAACCTTCTACTTCTCCGTTGTCCAGTCCTATTTGGCTAGTCCAAAAAAACTGGACGCTTTGAGTAAACAGAAATGGCGCATAGTAATTGACCACCGTCGCTTTAATGAAAAGACAGGCGACGATAGGTATCCTTTACCAAATGTCAATGATTTACTGGACAAGTTGGGTCGATGCCAATACTCTTCGACACTCGATTTGGCCAGTAGCTACCATCAAGTGGAAATGCACCCAAAAGATGTCGAAAAAACTGCGTTCATACAGAAAATTGACATTTTCATATTCTTAGGATGCCTATGGGATTAAAAAATTTCCCTTCCACCTTACAACGTGTAATGGACCATGTTCTACAAGGTTTGTCGAATATCTGTGGAGCCTATATGGACGATATCATTATTTGAAGTGTTTCCCTTCAGGAGCATCTCACTAACTTAGAAATTATGTTTAAAAGATTAAAGGAATCTAATTTTAAAATCCAATTGGATAAATGTGAAATATTGAGAAAAGAAATCGCGTTTCTAGGACACGTGGTCACGCCTGACGGCATAAGTCCCAATCCAGAAAAAATTAGGGCTATTAGAGACTTTTCTTTACCTTCGACTACTAAACAAATAAAGGGATTTTTAGATTTATTAGAGTACTATCGTAAATTTATAAAAAAATCTGCTGACTTGACTAAATCCACTACAAACTGCCTTAAAAAGAATGCTAAATTAAACATACCCCCGATTTTACGGAATATTTTGAATTGTGTAAAAATGTATTAATCAATGAACCGATACTTCAATTTCCTGATTTTGAACGCCCGTTTAATATAACGACCGACGCAAGTAATGTAGCTATAAGCGCAGTATTATCACAAGGGCCGGTAGGTAAAGATCATCCAATTTCATACATGTCAGGAACACTTAATGATAGCGAGCGCAATTACAGTACTATTGAAAGGTAAATCTTGGCAATTGTTTACGCAGTAAGATATTTTAGACCATATGTGTATGGGCGTGAATTTAACATAACCACGAACCATAAGCCGTTACAATGGTTGTTCTCATTAAAAGAGACCAATTCAAAACTTTTAAGGTGGAGATTAAAATTAGACAAATATAACTATAATATTATTTATAAGAAAGGTAAACTAAACTCCAACGCCGACGCCTTGTCACGCGTTGAAATTTATACTAAGGAAATAACTCAGAATTCGATTGTTGATAATGATCAATCATCCGAGGAACCTGCTAACAATGAAATTTCAGATAACCAGTCTGTACTTGTAAACCTTGACGAACAAAAACACTTTAATGATTCCGAGGAAATGACGCAACACTCAAAAAATGACGAAAACTTGATCCTGGAAGTACCGATTTCAGAAAAACCACTAAATTATGGCATTAATCAAATAGTAGTGACAATTGTAAATTTTTAACTTTGTTTGCCAAAAATTTTATATTATCGTGATCGATAAAGAATGCATATTCAACTAACAAAAAATAATTTTGACACTGACTTAATCGATTTTATCAAACAATTTATTGTCCCCTTAAGTAACGTATTATATCTATTTTAAGGATGAGGACGCGTATACGAAATTCTGTGAAGTACAAACACGAAATTTTAGTTGGCAATCTTATAAATTCATAAAATGTAACAAAATTTTAGAAGACGTTGAAGATAATCGGATCGAAGAAATTTTAAACGCATACCATGCCTTAAAAACGTATCACCGTGGTATAAATGAAACCCACGAGAGAATAAAATCTAAATATTATTGGTCAAATATGAAAACTTCTAGCTAAAACCTAATAGACCGTAGAAATATATGCCAGGCAACTAAATATGACCGCCACCCCTTAATAATCCCTTATAATATAACCCCCACAGCAACCAGACCATTTTGAAATGATTCATATTAATACATTTTCAGTGAAAAAAATAAAATTTCTTACAATCATTGATACGTTTCAAAATATGCGCAGGCATATCAAATTAATGCTATTAATTCAATCGAGGTTATTCAAGGCTTAATTAAGTTCTTTTGTCATCATGGAATTCCTTCCACAATAATGTGTGATTTAGGTACTGAATTTAAAAATAATATTTTAGAAGAGTTAAAATTGCATAAGATAGATGTACACTTTACTTCATCAGGAAACCCAAGTTCAGACGGTATTAGCGAACGGTTGCACTCCACCCTACTCGAACACCTAAGAATCTTAAATAAAACGCACCCTTCCCAAGACATGAAAATCCAAATGTTATACGCCATATTAGGATACAATAATTAAATCCATTCTGTGATTAAATTAAAACCAGTAGAGAATTAGAGATAACCAATGGTCATATATCAGACGATGACCCCTTAAATATAGATTTAGATCCTAAAATCATATCCACGTATGTAGACTTCCATAAACAAAAAACTAAATTGCTCTATGAATCCATAAACGAAAAACTAATTCGAAACAAAGACAAGGTGGCATCTAAACTAAACTTGCGAAATAAGGATGATCCCGCATTATCAATAGGAAAAGCAGTAAGATTAAAAATCCCTGTAAATAACTGAAAGAGATAAACTCA
The DNA here is from genome assembly GCA_036346225.1 of Platerodrilus igneus. Lineage (NCBI taxonomy): Eukaryota > Metazoa > Arthropoda > Insecta > Coleoptera > Lycidae > Platerodrilus > Platerodrilus igneus. Next base: position 1,362,252 of record JARFIW010001130.1, read on the forward strand.
GAGATCGATTCTCCGCTGAAACAAAAATTAGCCAACTTGATGCGGTGACTAAAACGTTAAAAACCGAAAGTCGACCAAACATTAGATATCATTTTAGAGGCCTATACAAAAACCTCCTCAAACAGACCCTAGTTGTTCAAAGTTCATAGATTCCGATCCGGAATAATGTTTCAGGAGTAGACCATTTTCAAGAAACATACCGCCACATTTGCACCAGCATCCACATTTGCACCCACATCTGGACCAAAAAGTTTTCTTCTACTAACCATTTTCCATCTTTCGAGATAAATATCTCTTAAATTTTTCATCTTTCGAGATAAATGAGCATCCTCATTTCCACACACGAGATAAACCTATTTTTAAGATTTTTTACCGCTAACATTCTGGACCAAATAGTTTTCTTCGACTAGCCATTTTTTATCTTTCGAGATAAACCTATCTTGTTTGGTATCAATTAACAATAGAATTTTCTCAGCTACCCGAATCTCTAGGAATTTTTTAGATTGCGCCATCCCCAAGGGAGCTACCCCCATTTTAAGATTTTTTACCTATAGCGACTTTTGAGCGTTCTTATAATTTTTTTAGTCATGCGATACATCTTGTTAGTCTAAAATTTTACGCAGAATTTGAATCTGCAAACAGATTTGAAATCGGACCACGCCCTGCAAAGTTATACTTTAAGCTCTCAAACCTCTAAATTTCGCCTTTGCTCTATAAGCAAAACTAACAAATAGTTTTCCTCGTCTAGCCAATGCATCTTTCGAGATAAACCTATCTTGTTTGGTATCAATTAATATTAGATTTTCTCAGCTACCCGAATCTTTTATTTCTAATTTTCAGATCTAAGCGGCTAGCTCTTTTCAACGTCTTAAAACCGGTTGTAGAAATTGTTTTGTGAACCTTAGAATTTTGGTGTTGAAAATAAAAAACTAAACATATTAAATAAAATTTATTGATAAAATAGCCGCCACTGAACACCTTATCCATCTAACGTATTGATTTTTTTAAATAATATTAACAAAGACGCTAGTTCGCAGGATCTGATATTTGTGTAAACAAGGATGAACTCCATTCAACGGTACATCAACTACTTATTTTCTATTTAGGAATATACGCCAGAAACTTGCATGCTTTTAATTAATTAAAAGCAGAAAGTTTTGTCCGGAAACGCTACTGTAAAATATATAGAGCAAATAAATTATTCCCTGAATGTGTTTTCAATTGTAATAACTGACTATACAATCATTTATGAATTTTAAATTACACTTTATTTAACTAATTTACTTTAAACAAGAAATTACCGCATCCAAAAATTCCAATGCATGCTTAACAATAATGTAGAAATGGCAAGGTCGACTTTTAGTGTAAGGATCGCTTGGTTAATAATTAAGAAAGCGCATTTTGCTTGTATGAAATCTATGGAATTTCTCCTGTAATGAAAGAAGAACGCATTCGTAATTGGAAATGCGTGCTATAACTTTCGCTAGATACCAGTCATGTTAATTAGAAATTTTGTGTATGACATCATTAACTACCTAAATTCAGAATTAACAAAATGTAATAAACCAGATTAAGTACTGAAAGTAAATGGGTCTTATTACATATTGATATTCTACATCAATTACCTAAATTACCTTACGTGACGCGGTAGAAGCATTATAACGCAAATTCCGGAAACTTCCAACGTAGCCTTAATTCATTTGTATTTATTTGTAATCCAGCAAATATTTTAAATTCTTAACGATCATGTGAAAAGCTGTTTATAATTTCTTTTCTTGGAGTTTCTATTAATTGTGTTTGTGCATTTGAAATCGAAATATAATTGCCGAGGATTTACACAAGGTAACCAGCACATATTTACGGAAAATACAAACCTCATTTAGTAGTATAATTAACGGATTCAAAACGTATATAACGCAGCCTGGTTAGTAGAATTCTATTAGTTTCGCACGCTTTTGTGTAAAGCCCGTCGAAATTTTAAACCGTCGTTTCGCGTAGTTCTTTTGTGGAAAGTTTTGAAGGAAGATTTAAGGTAAGTTTACATTTTTTATTAAAGTAGAACTGAATTTATTTGCAAACACCAATTATTATGTATTCTGTTATTGGTTCTTATTTGTATTTTAAAACATTAATTTTCCAAAGTAATGCGCTGTTTTACAGATATACTTTTCCAAATTTTAAAGGTATGCTTTTGCTAGAATAAAAACAATTCTGACAAAATATTTTATTAAAAATTAAATACATTAACAAAAGACCTCAATAGCAATACGTTTTCTTTAGAACAGCTTAAATTATTCAAACAATGGTTTAAACAGTGATTGTACCTATTACCGAATCTTCTTAATTCTTTGAGCCTTGGAAGTGAGAAACACTCTCCATGTTTAAAATGTTGTTTGATAAATATTTTGACAGTAACTGCCTTTTCTGTTCGCCTTTAACATAGATAGTAGCATTGGGTGGTATGACTTCTTTCAGCAAATCGCCTACATTTGTATATCCACTTGTGGACTGTCCATCCCAGCTAAGCCCATGGATTCTTTGCTTTAACCACTGAACTTGCTTTTGAAATCATCACTTAGGGTGTTATACTCACAGCCATGTCCAGTATCTCATGCCATATTACATTATTCGCTACATCCAAAATGGCAATCTCCTTGCAATAGAAATCACTAGTTTTGTATTGATATCCTTGTAAATCGATTATGAAACACATGCTTCCTGCTTCAAATCACAGATGGGAATGGGGTTCTAAGCAAATCTCTCCCATATATCCAGTTAAGGGACTTTACTCCCTTCCTTTTATGATTTTTTCATCCAGGTAATTATCTGGATGATACTAAAGCAAGTCTGTTTTCTTAATCCAACTTTTACCATCCCCAACCACGACACTAATAATTCGCGTCCGTGCTTCCGTTTCCGTAAAACTTTTTCCACTAAGTACGTGTCGGGTGCTGCTGTGAGCTGAATTTCATCGCTGTAAAAGCACCTAGAATTGGCCGACCTTCCAAATCTTGTAGCAGATAGGTTGTCGGTCTCGTTTTTGTACTTTAACAATTTTGAATAGTTCTGTACTCCAGTTTGGGTGAAATCCTCGATCGAATACTGCTTTATATTTTGATATACGCACAATGTCTCCAACCTTATACAACTTCTTGTAACTTTTAGAAACGCTGTTAGCGGTGTAAAGTTTTATTCTTTCCGGATGTTCTTCTGCTCCATAGGTGTCATGTTAATAGCCCGATGCGGTGTATTATTGTATTCTTCCATAAACTTAGGCAAAATATTCACCCATTTATGACTGCCTTGCAAGTAAAATCTTCTGTACAATTTGTTTTTGATTGTTCTAATCAACCGCTCGACCATGCTAGCTTTGATTGCGGAATACGTAGAGTAATGGTTTATCTTATATTTTTGCATAAGATTTTTAAACCAGCGGTTGTAGTACTCTTTCCCAAAATCCGTTTGTAGATTGATTCTTACGTTATTTTCTCCTTGCAGCATTTTGTCCAATATTTTTTTCATAGCATTTGTAACTTCTGATCCAGTTTTATTTTTGAAGGTTCAGCTAAAGCATATTTTGTGAAACAGTCCACTGCTATTATAATATATCTGTACCCATTGTTCACACGCGAGTAAGGCTGCATTTCGCACAAGTCCGATTGGATAAGATCACGTTTCACATGTTTCAGATTTGTATGACGACGCTGAAAATTTTTTCTTGCAGGTTTAAATAATTCCTTAACGATGATTTCTTTACTCATTTTGCTTAACACTGTTGCTAAACTAATAGGGTTATCTTTATCCAATTGCACCTTTGACATAAACTGAAGCTTTGGTTTGTAGTATTTGTTTTTTATAGCTGCTGGTGACGCCTCGTAAATCGATGCTATTGCAAGACCGAGCTCCTTCTCATTTGTCTCAGAAGTTGCAGTCAAATTAATAAAAAACTGTATAAACGTTTTAAAGTCAGATACAAGCTTATCCAATTTTTCATTTACATATTGTTTATTAACTGCATCAGATGGCTCAACTGGTTGAGCAAGCATTGCGATACGCTGGTTTCTCGCATTGAAAGCTTTATCTTTACGTTGTATATCATCAGAACTTTTTAGACAGTATGAAAAGGCTTGATTCACGAGCTTGATTACAGATTTCTTATTAACACAATCACTATCGTCTTTAGGATCCATTACATCCACTAACCTTCTTTTACGAAAACTAATTGTTTCTTCTCCAGACTTGAATACTATAGTGCTTCTCTGATTAACACAATCACTATCTTCTTTCGGGTCTGATGAATTCACTAACCTTCTTTGCTGCATATCGTACCCATCACCATCCAACGTTAGCACAAATCCTCGACCTGGAGGACCGCGCCGAATATCAGCATCTTTACGCTCTGAACGTCCGAAGCGGTCGATAGGCATTTTAAAACTGTGTAATTATTTACTGAGCTCACTGTATTATACCTTCTTCTCTCAACTCTTGTATTATGGATACCATCTCGTTAATGTTTTCCTCGCTTGTATTTCCAGCTCGGTTGGATGCGTTCAACAATCTCAACCTATCCACAAGTTCATGTACATTATTCCAGTAGACATATTGCACCGGCTTTGAATTTAAACTTTTGTAAAACCGATTAGAAAAGCCTAAACCCGCTCCCTTAGACTGTTTTCTTCTCTTTGGCTGTTTTCTTTCAGGATTCCTCCGAAATTCGGTGAGATATTTTGCACATATTTGTTAAACTTTTGTTATTTGTTGGGAATCCGCTTAAATCGTGCACCGCAAATGGGCTAAACTTTCTTCTCAAAATCGACGCAGATTTGATCATTTCCAAGTAATTCGGCAAATCTTCATGCAAATTAAAATCGCCATCTTCGGGGCTGATGTCTTTGTAAACCAGCAGATTGTATAAACCCCTCGTACCTGGATATATCACATTGTTTAATGTTATATCGCTAGTTTCCGGGTTAATTATCAATACACTTTTCCACAAACTCCATGTATCGGTTTCCGCATTATACTTTACTCCATAAATTGATTTGTCAATATTTTCGTCTTCGTCTCTAGCTAACACATCCGCATAGTAAAGATGGAACGGTTCTTCTGGAACGAGTTGTTTAATTTTCTTTATAGGTACGTCCATGTCTTCGACTTTAACCTTTGTTGTAGGTATGGGAATTTTTTCGGTGATCGATTGCAACTGGGAAGCGGTTATTTGCAAGGGTCAATCAATTGTTTGTGCACCTCTTTGAATTTTTGCTGAGATGTAGCGTCTCCCTTTTGTACGCTACAAACTTTTTCGTACAGCATCCTGCATAAGATGAAGACTGCGTTTATTCGCAATAAAATTGTTAACGTCCGTCATCATGAAACTTTGGATGAGAACTAACTTTTTTTGAATAATGTCAAATATTTATATACTCGTCGAAATTCTTCCTATATCGACCATTATCCAAATCAAAATCTTTCACAACAGTTATAAAATTATGTTTTGAGTCACCCCAACACTGTAAACACATTTCTTTAAATTTCGGATATGTCATGTCACCACTTATATGATCCGAAAAGATATGGCGAAGGTTTGTATCATCCTGTTTCCATAATGCTATTACATTAGCGTTATCTCTGAGTCTATGTTTTAAGGCACTAGCGTAAGTTTGACATAGATAGAACGAATCTATTGCTTTATGTCGGCCGAACGAGAAAAATTGAGTGATTTTACTTTGCTCGTTTACAGGTATATCATCGAAAACCATAATTGAATCTTCTTTGGTATCCCCGGGTTCGATCAAATCATCGTAATTTTCAAACTCATGGTACCCAATTTCTTCTTTTAATGGTGTAAAAACGTTTCTTAATAATTCGTATTTCGGTTGATATAAACTTTTCGAAAATACATACACATTTTGGAATCTAAGACCATTCTCGTGCAGGATCAGAGATATTAAAGCGTTTGTCTTCCCACAACTCGATGGTCCCGCGAAGATAGCTCGTATGTTAGACGGGAACAATGAACCATGTTTACCATCCTCTCTTGCACTAGCAATAGCAAAGTTATCATAATTCTGTATAGGTATTTTAACTTCTTGTATAGCATCACCCGTGTCTCTCACATTTTCCGACCTAGGAGCACCATTCTTCTTTTGAGGTTTACGGAGATCTAAATGCCTGCTTAACGTTCTTCTGGGTATACCATATAACCTACTTGCAGAGTTAACACTTATACCCTTTTGTATTTCACTAACTGCTGTCTCTAAAGATTCCTTGGTGTACATCTTTCAAATATAAGTTTAAACTGATTCAAATTGAAAATAATATTCCCTTATATACCGGCATGGGCAGGGGTGTGCACGCGCAGGGGTGCGCATGGGCAGGGGTGTGCATGCGCAGGGGTGCGCATGGGCACAGGCGTGCTTAGGTGTACACCGGAGTACGTGAGAAACTGTCTTGGATCACCAAAAAATCTTATTAATATTAAAACAACATAGATTTTATACAATTTTATTAAAAATATATATACAAAATATTTAATTGTGAATAAATCTATTAACAATTTCCGTAAACGGATTATATTCAAACATAGAGTCATGTATAATTAAAGCATAAGCCTTCATCGACGGTTCAAAATTTCTTGAAGCTTCTAATTCCATTCTTACATCAACAGTTGCATCCTTGATGCTTTCAAATTGATGACGACAGTCGATTACAAAGACAGGTGATTCCTTAAACCTGTTGTAGTCCATTAAACATTTATTTGACGATTTGTTCGGGTAGTATTTTTCCATAAAGATGCATAAGACAGGTACGCTGGCAAGTAGTCATTCTGCTCGAAGTCCAAATTTAATCGACCTTGAGGGAACATCTGAGAGTTTAAAAACACTTTGACATTGGTTATGCTGGCATTCGTAAAGCTTGTAGCATTTTCTTCTTTCCTGTCGTACTTCCCATTTTGCAGCGCCAGTAATATCCACCGAGCCTTCTCTGTTTCGTTCGATACTTTAATTCTCCATACTTGCGACTTTGATTGTGTTAGAGACGGTAATTCGTGTAGTTCCCATTTTCTGAATGCAACCATTATAGATGATTGATTTTGCATTTCCGAAAGCAGCGACGCCTTGGCAAAGTCACTTAATGTTATATGCGGAACCTCCCATGAAATACGTTGTATTTTGAACGTTACTGTATTTCCAATCGACTTGTAGCAATTTACGTCCGACTTGGATCTGATTAAAATCAGCTCTTGAGGCATGTTGACGATAGTTTTCTTGTAATCTTCAAAAACCCAAAATGGTTTTAGCGGTATAGCACAACTAAACCGTCCATCTTGGAATATGGTATCGGGCTTCCACCCGGTATGTGTAATAGATTTTGTTTCTGATTCTTCCATGGATACTAAACCTTTAATAGTTCTTGTAATTCCAGGGATTCGACAGACATCTATTATTTGATTATTACCCAATTTGTATTGAATTTCCTCAAACAGAAAATATGGCGCATTTCTAGTAAATTCGTAAGCTTTAGGGTCTGGTTCTACTGCTCTAATCGGGTCTCCAGTTGTTGACGCTTCCCTTAATGTTTCCGTAGGCTTATAGGTGCCCCTTATAAATATGAAACTTTCATGGGGGTATGTGATGTTATCACTGCTCTGGATTTCGATTGAAATCCGATCGTTGTTTTCTGCATTCAATGTAAAGGGAAGATATGTATAATAATCTTCTTTTATTATGGTCTCGTCTAATTTATAACCTCCAAACACATCCAATTTGGGTACGTCCTCATATTTAAGTCTTCCAAGTTTAACGTTTTCATCACCGTGGAGATCTAAGCTGCGTTTACTTCTGCCGCCCATCATTTATAACTTTTAACCCCAAAGATTTTAAGAAACGTATTTCTTCTGCTGTAAGTCTCTCGACAACTTGACGCTTTGACGTCGTATTCACTACTAGACGTCTGGGGGTGTTGTAGCGTGTTTTATATACAAAATCGATGGGCATTTTTCAGCTGCTTTTTATTTCCAGTCTCACACAGGTGTATGTTTCAGGTGAAAAGTTTACCAATTCACCCAAATGATCGACTAGTCTGATTGTAATATTATCAATTTCTGTCACGCTCAGCGGATAATATATAACGTGGTTAGGCTCCTTCTCCAGATTATACCCAGGTGGTACAGATAAACTGAATTCGAATATGCTGTGGGTAAGAAAATTGTTTCTGAACGAACCGCTGGTGATATTGGTTTCCACAAAAATGTTTGAGACCGATATTATGTTCACTTGCTGATTAGCGATATGTACGGTATCTGCAGCCAATTTGCGGTTGGTAAACCCCAAGATGCTTCCAATATTGTTTTACGGTTTGCCCCAAAATCAATCGGTATACTGCTTCGTATAGAACACTTTAATGTATTATTGTTGGCACTCAGTTTAAAATATTTTTCAATGTTCTCGTTGATGTCTGGCTTCTGACTGAACCATTTTTTGAAGACGTCCTGTATATATGCATTTATTTCTTCTAATTCGTATGATCCAGGCTCAATGGTTATTCTGCGATGCTCTGAATCGTTAAAGTACAAGATGTTGTTTCCTGGATGTATGTTTTGCACAGTGTTACAAGTGTACAGTCCCACTAGACCCAAAGCATATTCACCGTCCTGTTTCAATTTAATTGGTGGGTAAATGGATCCTGTCGATATGACATTACCATACCCGAACACGCTCACTGTTTTAGCCATTGTCACTAAGAAACTTTAACACTAAATGTCCACAATTGTACGTGTTGTAAGTCTGCTCCGGTACGCTGTTGTAGTAAATTTTACAACCTCGAAAATATCTCTTTACTTCTTCCGGTGGTCTCAAGTCTCCAAACGAATCGTAGTAATACACACTATTTCCACGTTTTCGGTACCCTACCCAATGTGTACCCGAACCTTTGGTGGTATCCAAATTAATCACACCCGACTCGTTGACATGCGGTCTAATCTTCTGTAACTGATCTCTAGAAAAGACACCGCGAAAATGAGGAATGTTAGATGCGTGTTTCCTTATATCTACATTGGTGAGAGCTCTTCGAGGTAACTTGCTTAGTTTTTTGATACTTTTTTACAAATGCCACGCCCCTGTTTGTACGGTTTCAAGAATAATGCTGTGCCTTTTTTGTATGGTTTTAGAAACATTCCATTTCCTTTTTTCCCAACGGTAATGGCCTCCATAGATCTGTTGTGTCGTTCGCTCTCCTTAAGCTGTTCGTTGGCTGTCTTGACATCATTTACTGCTTTAGCTATCCCCGCAGCACCACCTGTTAGTGCTCCTAGGGCACTTAGTCCAGCGAATATCGGGATCAATGGCAGAAAACCTCCTTTCTGTGGAACGGGTATAATACGTGGGACTTTAATTTTGTTTCTCCCACCGGCTCCTTTTATGATTTTTACCAATTAGAATACCAACATCTAACAGCTTTTTCAAGTTGTCGGAACCAACTCGGTCTATTGCGGATCGTATTTTCTTCAAAATCCACCTTTAAAACTTATTTTCTTCTTTAAACCCATACCCATTTTCCTCTTCGCTTTCATAGCGTTTGTCACAAACCAAGCTGCAGCTTTTTCCCCAAACTTTGCGTTTTAGACTTAACTCTCCCCAGGCTTCTTCTTCTAAAATTTTATCTGCTCGGTGTCTGGCTGGAAGATCGTCGGGGTACTTGGAATATGCAATGTCGTGGTCTTTACACAATTTATCTAATTCGTTTATTCCAGGATCACCTCTTGCTAAGCGTTCATCCAACTTTGTACCAGGACCGCAGTACTGATAACCTGGAATATGCAGCTCAAACGGTAACCTGTTTATAGCGCTGTTGATTAAACCCTCTCCAGAACAGATAATCATGTGTTTACTCAAAAAAATCTCAAACTATACTAAATAAATAAACAACAACGAGTCTATTTATACTTTTTCAAAAATTTACAATATATTTACAATAACAATACATTTACATCCATGTCTCTTGGGCTGTCTTTTATAAAATACTCTTTCTAGTTATCACCATAACCAGAATCTTCAGATTCCGACAAATTTAAACGTCTAAACATTTCCACTAATGTTCTTGTACGTATCACGTCTTGCACAAATATATCCGGAAAACATATAACCAGCTCCAATGCATTTAGTGCGCTCTGATTCAATTCGTTGTAGAATAAAATATTGCCAATTCGAACTTCGCCTTCAATCAAGATTTTAATTCGTTTCTCTCCTTCAGTCATAGTATTAAACCCATCGCAATCATTTAAATTAGAATTAGCAACAAACCCTACTAATTCGCTGTATAATGCTGGGAAGTCACGACTTTCCAACTGTTTAAGTTGATACTCAAACAACTCTCGCATATGGAATATTTTACGGCACTCCAATTCATTTATAACTATCGAGCTATCACCCATTATTATTTTTAACTGGAACGTTTCGTTCTCGGTTGATTCAGACACTGGTGACAGAGTGATAAAGAACGGACCTCCTACTTGTATGTGTAGATCTTCCATTTCGGGTGCACCATTTAATCGAGTGTTTAGCACGTCACGAGAAAATACGTTGATTTGAAATTCCACTTGAAAATTTGTAAATGCTAACCAATTTTCGTATGTCAATTCCAGAACATGGTTGCCACAATATTTCTTGCTACACACCAATCGTAATACGGGTTTTATTCTCTGGTTTATAACAAACCCAATTTCCACATTATGAGGGTGTTCACTCAATTCACTTAAACTATACGTAAACTTATTAATCAGATTTTCGGTATACGAAACTTGTGCATTATTAACATCTACAGACTCCATTGCTTTGCACTGATTTCACTGAGATGACTGAGAAGGAATCCTATGCAGCTCCTCCTTTTAAATGTTTCGAGGTTGTTGTTGCGCATGAGTAAATTGTACTCGGATGACTTAGAATGATAAATATTCGAATAATATTAACATTTTTATTTATAAATTTACCGTAAAATACACATACAAAACTTTTACAATTATAATTTTTATATAGCTCAAAAGCATTCCATAAAGTCTCTCAATAAATTTAATTCTTCAAATTTATCCAATAATTCATGGGAATTTATTTGATTCCGGTCGAATTGATCACAAACAGTCCATGCTTGTTGCAACTTTATCCACCTGGAGTCGTCATAACATGATCCGATATCATCACCATAAATATAACCACGTTCGATATTAATCCTAGCATCACTCAAACTCCGCCGAAACATTACTATACCGTCTTTAATGGATATCATTGTATCTACTTTTATGCTGTATTTTGTACTGAACATAGAGGAATCGTGCTCGTATTTTATACGATTTGAGCTGTCCTTGTTACCGAAATCACCCAAACTTTCTAAGGTTTATTGTGAAAGGTGACCTTTGCCTTCTTCATTAATGTTTTCTTTTAAAAAAATTCCAGGCTCGAAATGTCTGTAAACAATTAGAGTAGAAGTGAAAGTTAAAGTGATACATCCGATAATTATAGTTGTAGTGCGTAAGCAAGAAGCAAATTAATTTTTACCGACGTGATTAGACTAGTTTGGAATGTTACTCAAGGTTAAACGACGCTGGGTTTCTCCTAATTTAAAAGTAATCTAGCTAATTGATTTTACTGGTGTGATTAGACTAGTTTGGAATGTTACTCAAGGTTAAACGACGCTGGGTTTTTAAAAGTAAACTACCTAATTATTATACGATCTTAATTATGATGTGTATAAAAGCATCGTGCAATGCAATATGATTTAGTTTCTGTTTAGTCTTTGACAAGTTAACAAGTTTTATAATTACAGTGAAATGGCTTCTTTTACCTGTAACGTCTGTGGGGTTGTCTTCTCGAGAAGCGATAGTTTGAAGAGGTATCTAGTCCAACAGCATGGATCGATGCCAGATCAAAAGACTGGCTTGTTCGCCTGCGATGCATGCCCTGCATCCTTCTCGCGGAAGGACAACCTTAAACGGCACAAGGATACCAAGCATGGTGTAATGGTACCAGTTGCCGGGCCCTCCGGAATCAAACGACCAGCCGCACCAACGGTTGAGGGACCTGCCCCCAAGAAGTCGCGGAGATGCGTGGAGTGCAATGTTGATGTAGCCAACTTGGCAGCCCACCAGCGATCTAACGCGCACAAGACTAATACTAGCCGCGTCCTGGATGGCGGTGTGGAAGTAGTAGCGACCGCATTTAAAACTCGAATCGCTACATACAGAATTAAAAATGCTAATACTAGTGGTATGTATTTTTTATAAGTATTTTGTGTTTGCTTAGTTTGTATTTTTAGGTCTATTGGATTTTCTATGCGAGCAGAAGGAGAGGTTCATAGCCTTAGTCGGGGAACAGCTGGTTATACACACCTCCCTCAAGGTGAACTTGGAGGTATTTGGTGGTTACACCAAGATGACTGTGGCAGAGGGTGTTGAAGATGTTAAATCCTTCAACACTCGAAATGTTGTGGTCACCTCCTCCAGTGACCTGGGAGCGGTCTACAACACCTTTGTGGAGAGGATGTCGGCTAAGTCGGACGAGTTCCAAGAACGTGATTCTGGTAAGTTTCTACAATTATTAATTTTTTCTAATTTTTTAAATTTTAGGATGGACTCTGAAACAGGTGTTGTACTTGGAGGTAAATGTTAACAAGTACCAACCAATGCGTGGATCCTCCTACATCGAGCTTCCCAAATGGATTCAGGAGAAGCATGCCATCGTTAACGTGCGAAACCAAGACGACGCATGTTTTGCCTGGTGCGTGATGGCGGCGCTGAATCCTGGACATGTTCATCCGCAAAGGATCAGTAGCTACCCGCATTACAGCACGGTGCTCAACGTAACAGGAGTACTGTTCCCCATGCCCATAAAGGACATTCCCAGGTTTGAGGAGCAGAACGACATCAGCATCAACGTCTTTGGGGTAGAAGGCAAGTTCATCGTTGGACCGCTACATTTCACCGCTAATAAAAGGGTTCGGCATGTGAACCTGCTGTACATTCAGGATGGATGCAAGTCCCACTACTGTTGGATCAAAGATTTGGGGAAGCTAGTGGGTAAGCAGATCTCTCGTGATCATACCCGCAAATGGATTTGCGATGGATGCTTGGTGTTTTTTCCATCCGAAGACAAATTACACCAACACTCAACAAACGACTGCAACCATGCCGAACCACTTCAACAACATCCTCGAGTTCACCAACATCCACAAACAAATGCGGGTACCGTTCGTGATTTATGCAGACTTCGAAAGTGTGTTGAAGCCTATTAGCTCTGCAGTTCCGGATCCCACCTCTTCCTTCACCAACAGCACACAACACCACGAACACTTCAGTTTTGCATACTATATCAAATGTTCATACGATGACTCGTTTAACAAATTTGAGCTGTACAGAGGACCTGAAACCGCAAAAGTTTTTATGGAAAAGATGAAAGAGGAAGCCCAACGATTGGGAAAAATTTTAAAAACAAACACCCCCATGCTTCCAATGGAACCCCTAGATGAGTTGTTGTTTCATATGGTTGAGGAGTGTGGCATCTGCAAAAAACCATTGGGAGATGATCGAGTGAGGGATCACTGCCATCTTACGGGGGAATTTCGCTTTGCAGCACATAGCGCGTGCAACATTAAATACACGGTTCCAAAGTTTATCCCGGTGGTGTTTCATAACCTAAGCGGTTATGATTCACATTTCATTGTGAAAGAGTTGGGATACGACAAAGAAAGGGTTACTGTCATCCCGAATAATAAGGAGAGGTTCATATCGTTTACAAAAAACGTTAGATTGTCTAAGGAAAACGACGATGAAACTGATGAATCTTTTATTACGCTGAGATTTGTAGACTCCTTACGCTTCATGGCATCTAGCTTAAATAAACTAGCCTCCAACTTGAATGCTGAACAGTTTGTTGAACTAAAGAGCTGTTTCCCCAATGCCGAAGAGTTTGCTCTATTACGTCGGAAGGGTGTGTTCCCGTACGACTACGTGAAAGATATTACCGTATTGGAAGAGAAGGCTCTACCACCACAAAATGCTTTCTACAACGGTCTAACCGCCACAGCGGTGTCGTATGCAGATTATGAACACGCACAGAATGTATGGAGAACATTCAAAATCCGAACGCTTGGGGAATACAGCGATCTTTATTTGAAAACAGACGTTTTGTTACTAGCAGACATTTTCGAGAACTTCAGAGACGTCTGCACAAAAACCTATGATCTAGACCCATGCCAGTACGTGACTGCTCCTAGTTTGAGTTGGGATGCCATGTTAAAGCGCACTGGGGTGAAGCTCGAGTTGTTGACCAATGTCAGTATGCAACATTTTATTAAGAAAGGGATACGTGGTGGGTTAACCCAGTGCAGCGGTCGGTATGCTAAAGCCAACAATAAGTATATGGAAGACTACAACCCTGACGAGTCATCCAAGTACTTAACGTATCTGGATGCTAACAATTTATACGGATGGGCCATGTCCCAACATTTACCCATTAGCGGCTTTAGATGGTTAAACACGGACCAGGTACATCGTATAAAACATGAAATATTAAATATTCCAAGCACGCACGAAAAAGGGTATATTTTGGAAGTTGATATACAGTATCCAGAACATCTTCACAACGACCACAATGACTTGCCTTTCTGCCCTGAATCGATGGTACCTCCAACGCCGTTTTCGAAGACGCCTAAGTTACTCGCCACCCTTCTGGACAAAACAAAATACATTGTTCACTATCGCAACTTGCAGCAGGCTCTGCGTAACGGTCTGCAATTAACTGTTGTGCATCGCGTGTTGGAGTTTGATCAGTCGACGTGGTTAAAACCCTACATTGATCTCAACACGAATCTCCGTACCTCTGCCGCTAACGCGTTTGAAAAGATTTTTCAAACTTATGAACAATGCGGTTTTGGTAAAACAATGGAGAACGTGGACAAAGGGTCGATGTCAAAATAGTCACGCGATGGGAACACGACGAGAAAAAGTTGTGCGCGAGTGGGCTAATAGCTAAACCTAACTTTAACAGTTGTACCGTGTTGGGGGAAAATCTGGCGATTATACAGATGGATCGTGTTAAAGTTAATTATAATAAACCGATCTATGCAGGATTGTCAATTTTAGATTTGTCAAAACTCTTATGTATGAGTTTCACTACAGTACCATGGTTCCTCTGTATGGTCCCAGATTGTCCCTGCTTTATACGGATACAGACTCTTTAGTTTATAGTGTTGAGACGCCAGACTTGTACAGTGACATTAGCGCAAACATAATACATTTTGATACAAGTGATTACCCTCCAAACAATAAATACAATATACCACTTGTGAACAAGAAAGTGCTCGGAAAATTTAAAGACGAGTTCAACGGTGATTTAGTTTTAGAGTTTGTGGGCAGCAGAGCCAAATCGTACTGCATTGTAGGAGAAAAGGATATTGTTAAAAGATTAAGGGTGTTAGTCGTAGTGTGGTGGCTGGGATTAGTGTAGATAGTTTTAGGGGGGCGGTGGTTAATAATTCTGGTGCCCTTATGCATACGATGGTATCAATCCGGAGTAAGAAACACCAACTTTATACACAGCTTATTAATAAAATCAGTCTATCGGGCGCAGATGACAAGCGTTACGTCATCCCCGGAAGCATATCAACCTACACATGGGGGCATAAGGATATAGGTTAAGTTGTTTATATTTGTATATATTTTATTGTGTATATATAGTATGTAAGTTAGTTATAAGCATATCTACCATCCCCATCCTTAAAATTTCCTTTGTTCCCGGCGGCATGTGTTTACCTCCACGTGGTGTCGCTGGACGGTAAAACATATTGTTAACGACAATATGTCTTATTGACTGAAAACACGTTTCCTCTTTTTTTTTACATTAATCTCTTTTTGTTACAGGTCTATTTTAAACAACACATTAATTTCTATTTTTTGTTACAGGTTAAACTTTCGGCTACACACAGGAAATAATGTTATACTTTGTAAAAATTGTAATAGTTTATTAAACTGTAAATAAATTATTAAACTTTTGTGTTCTTAATTTTTGTGTTACTACCTGTTTGGTTAAAGCATATACCATAAATGGGTAAAAAAATGTAGAGGTTCCGGGCTTTAAAGTGTAACTTTGCAGGGGGTGCTCCGATTTCAAATCTGTTTGCAGATTCGGATTCTGCATAAAATTCTAAGCTAATTTAATGTATCGCATGACTAAAAATTTTATAAGAACGCTCAAAGGTCGCTACAGGTAAGAAATCTTAAAATGAGGGTAGCTCCTTGGGGTGGCGCAATCTAAAAAATTCTTAGAAATTCGGGTAGCTGAGAAAAATCTAATAATAATTGATACCAAACAATATAGGTTTATCTCGAAAGATAAAAAAATGGCTAGTCGAAAAAAACTATTTGGTCCAGAATGTTAGCGGTAAAAAAAATCTTATAGTCAGTTATTACAATTGAAAACACATTCAGGGAATAATTTATTTGCTCTATATATTTTACAGTAGCGTTTTGGACAAAACTTTCTGCTTTTAATTAATTAAAAGCATGCAAGTTTCTGGCATATATTCCTAAATAGAA
Organism: Platerodrilus igneus; assembly: GCA_036346225.1. Taxonomy (NCBI): domain Eukaryota; kingdom Metazoa; phylum Arthropoda; class Insecta; order Coleoptera; family Lycidae; genus Platerodrilus; species Platerodrilus igneus. The sequence continues at coordinate 1,378,834 of JARFIW010001130.1, forward strand.
AATAAGTAGTTGATGTACCGTTGAATGGAGTTCATCCTTGTTTACACAAATTTCAGATCATGCGAACTAGCAGCTTTGTTAATATTATTTAAAAAATCAATACGTTTCGCAGGAAAGTTATAATTTAGAGGGTGTGTGTAAAATAGTAAGGGGTGGCCCCTGTTTTAAATCTGTTTGCAGATTCGGATTCTGCATAAAATTCTAAGCTAATTTAATGTATCGCATGACTAAAAAATTTTATAAGAACGCTCAAAGGTCGCTACAGGTAAGAAATCTTAAAATGAGGGTAGCTCCCTTGGGGGTGGCGCAATCTAAAAAATTCTTAGAAATTCGGGTAGCTGAGAAAAATCTAATAATAATTGATACCAAACAAGATAGGTTTATCTCGAAAGATAAAAAAATGGCTAGTCGAAAAAAACTATTTGGTCCAGAATGTTAGCGGTAAAAAAAATCTTAAAAATAGGTTTATCTCGTGTGTGGAAATGAGGATGCTCATTTATCTCGAAAGATGAAAAATTTAAGATATTTATCTCGAAAGATGAAAAATGGTTAGTCGAAGAAAACTTTTTGGTCCAGATGTGTGTGGAAATGAGGGAAGCTGGTGGAAATGAGGTCCCAGATTTCTTGAAAATGGTCTACTTTCAGGATCACGCACGTAAGTGCCCAAGTAATCCTACGCAATTTATAAACCAATCCAGGACTACTTCCAGTAAAATTAGGTACTGCAAAAATTCAAGAATACACCCACAAATTGATACACTATTTCGATTTGGAACCTCTAACTTCATGAAATGCATCGTTTGGATTCTCAAAGGCAATACGTCCTAAACGTCATCTACACAAATCGTGTGCACTATATAGAATTAAATAATTATATTAAAATTCTCAATGCTGCGCAAACCAGGGTAGAATCGAAAATGTACGAGATAGTCCCACGCCGAAAAAGACAAAAGAGGGGTCTAATTAATGGAGTTGGCTCAATTTTCAAAAGTATTACTGGCAATCTGGACGCCGATGACGGCGTTCGCTTTGACAACATTATTTCCAGTCTACAGCGTAATCAGAACAAATTAGCGGACCAAATCCAAAATCAGAATTCTGTATCTGTAGAAACAATCGAAAGGTATAATAAAACTATCCAAGGCATAAGCCACAACGGCGCTTCTTTAAAGGCCCGCATTATGCGTCAATCGTTGTAAATCACGTAACTAAACTTTATAAAATGATTTATAGTTTACTACAAGGCATCGAAATTCTATAATCTTCGCGAAATTAAATGTGCTCCATCCCAGCATTATAAAAACCGAAGAAATGTTTGTTATTTTAACAAAACTAGAGGGATTGCTTTCCCCAGGTCAACTACCTTTAAAGATCAAATACGGTAATATTTTACCTTATGAACTATTAATAAAAATTTAATACTATATCAGCAATTATAGAATTGTATTTGTTTTAACTTTACCAATCAATCATTCTCAAGATTTTAAAGTTTATCATTTTTACTCGTTCCAGTCCAGTATGATAATTCTAAATTTTATACTATTTTACCTAAAACAAAATACATTGCTATTTCTGATGAGTTTTCTGTACAAACAAATGAAAGATGTTTGGAGATTTTGAATAATGCTTAATACTGCAAACAACTACCCCTGATCCCAAAGGGTAGCAACTACAACAGCTGTGAAACCAATTTAATGTATAATCAAACAACCATCGGATGCCAATCCTAAGAAGTGATGGTCAGCTCGCCACAATTATTCCATATTGGTGAAACTAATAAATGGATATTGATAAGTCCTGGTAGCCAGAAAATCCACGTCGAGTGTAAAACACAAAACGAAGTTAAAGATCTAATGGGTACGTACACACTTTCAGCAACGGATGTCATGCGATTCAAGACTATTATAATATGTAGTATACATTACGGTGATGACAAATTTATTAAACTGGAGAAGAAAGTACCAAATGATACAAACTTTATCCTACAGTGTCATACAAGCTGTGTGTCTGTCTACCTACACATCTGAAAATAGCAATACTGTCGACCGGATCAGCTAATTCAGAACCAAGCTTCTCTAATCCAAAGAAACAAGGCAGGTCAGATATATCAGCGTTTGATTTCCAGAAACACCGCTTTTTTTGTGGAGAGAACTGTTATTTAAAGAAAGATTCAAAACATCCTGGAAGATGGAAAGCCGCATATCAGTTTCGTCAGTTGGAAACAGAATAAATCAGTTAAAGAATTAGTTAGACTTTTTAAGTTGACGCAATATATCATGTAGATGCTCGAAATAAATTCATGAGTTAGAAAAATATTGAAGATTCAGAACGTAAGGTTCAAGAAAATTTGCTGTGTATATCTCTTTTAGTGAAACTTTGAGAACATTTTCAGCAGATAAAGAACGTATCCGCAACTCTACAAGATCAATTCTACGATATAGTTGTGCTGTCTTCTCCAGATTATGCTTACATCATCACCATCCCAAGGAAAACAGCATCCATTTTAAGACTAATGACCACGATGATGAACTAAATGCTGCTATTTCTATAGTAGCAAAACAATTAAAATACGAAATTTCAGAACTCAAAACAATAATAAAGAAAAATAAAACTTACACGTTGGCTATGACAACGTTGTAGACTAAACCAGCATGACCCTGATGCACTTGTGTAGAGCACTATCAACAAAACTGGATAAAGCTCCACCAACTTTACTTATTGGAAGCATAGTGTCAGAGCTCTATCTAACAGTCACGAATTTTTAGGTTGCTTAAGATGTAGTATTGCTATTTAAAAGAAGTGGTAAACTTTCAGATATCATGTAGTTACGATGAAGTTGCTACGATGATTCGTGCGGACCAAAGAATATTAAATTACAATAAGCAAAGTAACAGTAAGCCTGCACCGAATACCGCAACAAAAACAAGGAAGTTCAAAGAATTAATGTCGTGCTAGCTAAAAACGTCGTAGAGTGGAGTGCGCCACACAGAAAGAAAAAGGAACGCTCGAGAAAGAAGGAAAATTAACTCGTATAGAACAAAACATTTATCAAAAATATCTTGAAGGATTTACATTGCAAAATTTGTCGCAAATATAAATAATACCCGCCTTTGATTATCTTAACCTAAATTGCTATGTTAATGCTAGTATTTATATGAAACGTTACCAATCCTATACTTACACATTGCACACAAATAATGCTTGATAAGTAATTAAAAGAAAAACAAAATAGCAACGCTAAATTATAATCAGTAGCTACATTACTAGTCAAAATGCTTTTTTCTTTGTGGCTGAAAAAATATTAGCAAACGCCACAATTTACAAAGTGTATGCTAAATTTTTATATATTTGGAAAATTGTATTTTAATATCCAAACAAGAACATGCATGCTGTCTTTATTTAGTATATTTCGTCGGTTTGAGTGAAGAAAATTTAATTTCAACCCCGTGATACTTCTATTTGTAAAATGAGCAACCGGAAAAACTTAATTAAAGAAAACCCAGCCACAGTTCTTCCTGAAGTAGGTCATCATAACAATGCGGACAAGAAATATGACTTCTTATAGATTGGTTGGACGTTCCGCAAAATCTTTTTTCTGAAAACTAAGTGAATCAAATATAGAAGAAGTAACAGTGAGCCAAGTAGCTCTTCACTTTCGTTGACCAGTAGCTAGTAGAGCATTATTACTTCACCTAAGATATAAGTCTATAAATATTAAGTACAGATGGATTGAAGTAGTTGAAAGTAATGTAGTACCAATCGTCGTTAATAATAGGGAGTTATCGGAAGTATAACGCTAAAAATTCGTTAAAGCTAAACGTCACGTGAGGGTTTAGATTAATGTATTTAATGTTGAAACACAAACTAAAGTTATCGTATCCTACTATATTACCGTACGAAAAACCTAACCTTGGATGTGTGACAATTCATATTTAATTTCCGATTGATGTTTTGCTTAGCAAATTCAGCATGGACGATTTGCTGAATATTGTGGTCTTGGAAGAAATGAATATGGAAGAAATAGAGGATGCTTTATTGCTGACCATACTGCAGCCCAAAGAAGGTTTGCGTTGGTATTTATCTATTAATGGCAATTCACAATTAAAAACTCAATAATAAATTACAAGGATACATTCAAGTTTTCAAAACTAACATCAAACTAACGTCAAATAAAACAAATAGCGTCCGATATGTTGTAGACGCTACTTTACGAAAATACCGGACCGCCGCTATTTATTTACCGTACGTAATGTCTTCGCGCATGCGCTTTTTGCTAAATTAACAAAACTAGAGTACGATAAATTTAGCGGTGGTCGTGCGAGAACTCCCGATTTTCGTAATTGATGAAAGTAACCGCTTGGTACAAATTAATTTGAGAATTCCATATTATAGATCCATCATAAGATTTTACATGAATATCTCTTAATTCGGTTCGATATAGTCATTAAATCGATCTAAAATAAACGTTGTATAAGGAATAAATTGAACAACCCACATTAGAAACTCAAAAGTCAACAACAACTGCAAACCCATTTGATAAAACACGTCGCTAAATGAATGCAATAATTCTGAAACAAATGCTTTAAAAATGAAAATCCACGTTCTTGAACGTATTATAACATTTAAGAAAAATTTTAAAATTTTATATTATTTTCAAAAGATGAATTTGCTATATTTAAATTATAACTGTATGAACTAATAAAACCTATTGAAGAAATGCACATGTTTAACCTTTGACAACCAAAATAAATTTTCATACTTTGTAATGATAAAACCTGAGGTTTAGCACGTCAGTAAAATAGAATAAATTCAAAATATTTAACTTCGTCATTGATAATAATAATTGCAGATTTTACGGCTAACTTAAAATAAATTCAAAGTACCTTTAATTTTATAACTGAATATTTTATAGGATTCTACAAGATGATCAATAAGCAAGCGTTTCGATTGACAACCGCTGCCGGATTAGTTAATCCACGCAAATAACCTTAAATACCATAAGGAATATGAAATTTTAAATTAAATACAAGCAAAATTATTTAGCTGCAGGGATGGAACGTAACAAATCCTCCCACCCCTCCAACAAAATTAAACGGTTGGGATAGGAAGTAAAAGCAATAGATCAGGCAGTACACTAGTAGGACAAACCAAGAAAAAATTGGCTTCAGAAAACTCAAAGGAAACAAAAAAACAAGAAACAGTTTTTATGCGGCTCGAAGCAGAATATACAGTAATAGGTTGAACCAAAAGAAATTTCCATTTAAAAACCTAAAAACAAAAATATTGTTTGGCTCAAAGTACAATATATACCAATAGGACGAACCAAAAGAAAATTCGTGTCAGAAAACTGAAAAAAAACAAGAAAAAACAATAAAAAAATTTAAATGGCTCGAAAGACCAATATACCGGTCAAGAAATGTAAAGGAAATAGAAAAAAGAAAATTGCAGGGTAGCGATCACCGAGGACAAAGATGGTATGGCCTAACACTGCAAAAGTCGTCGGAAGACCGATACTTCTAATAAAGAAATAGTAAAGCTTTCAACCTAGTGGAAACAAATTGGGTTCTCGCAAAAAACAAAAAGTAAGCCAAGGAACGAGAAGGAAACCCAACAGTACAATCCAAAACGAGATAATAAGTGACGAGTCTCAAGGTTTGCAAGAGAACGACGAGAATGATGAAATTAAGGTACTTCGAGCTGTGATAACAAGAATCGTAACAACTAAACAACCGAAGAAAAGAATAGCTGACTAAGTCAACCAAGTCGTGCATACCAAAAAATAAAAAATATTTAGCAAACACATACCACAGGAAGGGGAATGAAAAATTGAATCAAGTCAGAATAAAGACCTACAGTAAGAAATATAACCCAAAGAAAAGGGAAAAGAACGTGCAGCGAAAGGAACAGAAAAGCAAAACCAAAACTGAAAACCTAAGAAACTGCATAAAAAGGAAGCAAAACCAAAGTCGAGTGTAGTTATGTATGGGTATGCGAGTGGGCGAGTGTGTGCGCGGACATGTGTGTATGTGTGCATCTGTCTGTTGGATCGCTTTAGTTGCTTCTTACGACAGCAGGTAATACCGTGGGGCTATTTTAATCTGAACCCACATGGGTTATGGTGAGAGAAAAGAAAGAAAACCCAGCATAACGGGAAAGTAGGTAAAGAAATCGTAAAATCCAAACGTCAAATCCACGTTTGAGGTCATTGACGCGTCAAATGCTATTGGCATCAGAAAGATCGATAAGTTCGTAGGTCCAAAGAGAAACAACTACACTGACGGGGAAAGGACAAAAAAATTATAAGTCGAGTTTAGCATTAAATTGGCGTGAGGCGTCGGACAAAACAAAATTACGGCGTCAAACGGAATCGCCTAAACGGAAAAAATAGAACAAAGACGGAGGTTATAGCGGTAATGGGTGTCACGGTAGGCAGCGGAAAGTTTCTTGACGACACGGGAACGGATGTTTTAGAAATGTTCGGGATCTGGAAAAGGATATCCAAGATCAGTGATATACATGTCGTTTATTTCAGACAGTTGCCTGAATTAATCTTCGGAAAGGATATGTTCAGGTCCAAACAGGGCAAAGAAAGAAGTACAACCAAGGATTTCATGTGTGGACGGTCAAAAAGTGCAGGAAACTTGTGGAAGAGTAACACCCCAGTGACGCTGGTTGTTACGGATATAGAAAGCAAGCATTGTCCTGAGGGAGAGATTAACTAGTTCAGCAGGATTAACTTGGGGATGGAAACTGGCGGTGTAGAGGATTTTGGAAAGATAACGGGCACACAAGGAAGTGAAGTGACGGTTGCAAAATTTTAAACCGTTATCTGTGATCAGGTATTGGGAAAGACTTAGTCTTAAAGGATTTTGGATACGGACACGGAAGTGGCGCTACGTATACGACAGCACAGAAAACTTAGTACGGTAGTCGGCCACTACAAGGATATAGAAATGACCACGAGTGAAACGACAAAGAGACCTACTGTGTCACAAGTAATGACCTGCAAGCGATAGGACGGTTTGGCCCTACGACTGAAGAGACTAGGAAGAGGTAGCTGTTCAACTTTGTGAACAACACAAACCGGACAATATTAGATGTAACAAGCGACATTATCTTTGAAGTAGAGCCAGTAACTTTTTTGAAGAGACGCGCAGAAGTTTTGGTAACGCAACACTGACCGGAAGTAGGAGGAACCCTCGACGTAAGGGCGGAACTTTTCAATCGCCCACATCACTGCTAGGCACTCCTTCTCAGTAATTGAGTAGTTACGCTCAGGTTTGGAAAGCGAACGACTGATATAACTAACGACCTCTCGCCGTCAGGCTAGCACTGGCATAGGATGTCGCCCAGACCAAAGTGGTAGACGTCAGTTTGGATAGTGAAAGGTAAACTAAAATCTGGGGATGAAAGGACGGGGAAGAAACTAAGTGTTGTTTAGGGTAATGGTACGCAGATTGACAATCTGAGTCTAAGAGATAGGGCTATTCTTACGGGCGAGGTTAGAAGGCGGCGGTTGAAAAATTTGCAATGAAGCGCCGGTATCAACTGGCCATGCTAATCTGCTGAGAGACTTTGGTAACAAGGGAAGGAGGAGGGATCTAGAGAGTAGCGGAAACTTTGTCGGGTTCAGCCAGGAGACTATTCCGGTTAACGACGTAAACAAGATATCGGAGTTCAGGAAAACAGAAATAACAATTTGTCTTAGCCGAGGGTAAGGCTAGCATGGAGTCAACAATATAGGACTAAGTCGAGGATCGAAAGATATTTATTGAAGGAAGGAGTAGTAGTGATGTTGTCATCGAAGTACGCAAAGCAAAATGGTTCTAAGTCAGAACCGATGATTTGATCGCTCAGACATTGGAAAGTATCAGAAGAACTAAGCAGTCCGAAAGAGAGGCGGAAAAATTGGAACAGACTCGGTGAGTACATTAAAGGTAGTTATAGGTTTGGATTCGAGAGCAAAAGGAATTTTCAGTTAGCGCAGCGAAGGTGCAAGGGGGAAAGAAAAGGAACTTCACGGAGGCGGTCTAGGAAGGCGGAGGTATAAGTGGGAGGATTCGCATCTAATGACATTTTGTAGTCCACACAGAACCGATAGGAAAAGTTTTTCTTCTTCACGAGGATGATGAGACAAGCTCACGGACTGGACGACGATTCCACGACGCCACTACAAAGCATTTCGTCGAGTTCAGAATGAGCAACCCGCAGAAGTGTAGGAGAGAGAGGGTAATAACGCTGCTTACTGAGCTCGGCGGACGTGCGCATATGATATGGGACTAAGGAGGTTCATGCAAGGTACGGAGGTTGGTTGAGAAAAGAGGAGAAAATAAGAGAATCTAACGGATGACGTTGTTGTTTAATAAAGTAAAATTTCTCATATGTCTGAGAAATACCCATGCAAACAACAATATAATATTGGTAACCTACAATATAGTATTGACTAACCCTTGACACACGCTAGCAACGGATGGAACATGCAAGTTTAGAAATAAACATTGAATTGCTATAGTGAATGCATGATATAAAATAAATAAATCTAAATATGATGTGAACTTACCGAGTAATCGTATGGTAAGCTTATGTATTACTTTTGAGTAATCAAAGGGTTCAAGTGCTTTACACTTGTACCGTTATATGTAAATTATTTTTTAATTTTGATCATAATTAGGTAGTCATTCGTTTACGACAGATTTGTCTTTGAATCGTATATCACATCTATACCAGCATTATAAAAAATGATTTATCACGGTTGCGTCAAACTTGGCGAAGCAATTATGGTGTTCTGATTGTTTAAGGTCGCCTTGTTAATAGTTCGTAGCAACAGGTATAACATTTACTTAAAAGTTAATATATAAATATAAACTTATTATGCATTAAAATTAAAGGAACGAGACACACAGGAAATCTTTATAAGCCCTTGTGTGTGTAATTAAACTCCAAATGCCTTTTCAGCAATAGAAGTAAAAGCATTTTAGTTCGTAAAGTTGCAGCTTCATGAGCTTGGTGTTAGGTAAAGATGTTGCATTTGTATGTAACTCTGAATGCAATGTGGCACCTCGTGCCAGGTATTGCAGTCGAATTTCCATACTTCAGTACTTAGTGGTTTGATTGTGGCATATTTTCAATCCTAGCGTGCTTGTTGCCGCCACGTGTTTTAGGAGGTGGTTCTGTAGGCTTCATAGGTGAATCGGTCCGAGTTATGATGGGATCGTGTCCAAAGCGTTATGGAGGTTTACATCATTTTATACCATTAGATTTGGTGGTCACAATGAAATAATCTGAAGGAAACCCTTAGTGTGCGAAGAGCATGGTAACTTCCATCTTGCATAATTCTTAAGCTTCCTTTAAGAAGTTCAGTGGCTTTCTTAAAAAGAAAAATATAAGAAGTGATTTGTTCTAGTGTTTAGAGCTCCTTGTATATAATGCGTTTGTTTGTATTGTGTGTTCGGACGTTTCTATTTTGAATTAGATAGCTGTCAGACTAGCACATTATTAATCGAGGAGTGTTTTAACCGGACATACTATTTTTGCTGATCTTCATAATATAAAATAAAAATCATATCCACGATAACCACCTTGGTGCCAAAACATTATTAAACTTTTCTCACCTTTTTGTATATAACACAGAAGCAACTATACTTGCCCAGGTTTAGAGCTAGCATCGATTCAGCGCACTTTCACAAGTATATTATAAGTTTGCAGTGAGATAACAATAGCATTTGAAAAACATTTAACTCTAAAAGGTGCTTTCTAATATAGCTTGATGAGAATGTTGACGAAAACCATATTTGCGATATGGATATTCATAGGTGTATGAAGGGAGCATCGATATCTATAAAGCAAACTCGCCTCTTTAGTACAAAGTAAGAAAAGAATGCATTCTTTCAGTAACGTTTAAAATGCAGTAACAAATTCACACGCTTGCTCTTAAATTTTATGTCGTTCGGGGTATATCAACTAGCACCTGCTGAAATTCAAGATTTCTAAACAAGAAATTAATTCAATTTACAAGACACCCTTCCTAGCTCAGGAGAGATTTTCCTCCATCGTTGTCCTGGGTATAGCGAGGAACTAATTCTATGAAATAGGTTCAAGGAACACTCAATAAATAAGTAGAGTTTGTATGCGTTCAAGTGAAATTCATCTAAAGATACGGGCTGTGGCTAAAGTGATTTGTAAGGATAGAAAGCTTACTACTATTTCAGCATTGCTGTAGGATGAAAATACACTAGATCCTTTTTTTAGATATAGTAAGCGAAAAAGGCGTTTACGAACAGACAAAGCGATAATAAAATGTTTTTCTGTATTTAAGCAAATTGTAACTGATCACCTCATACTACTTCTCTTCAAATGTATCATCCGCCTTTCCCAAATTGGTTAGTTTATAATATACAAATGTAACAATACAGTCAATGTGGAATTCTAGATTGATTCAATCAACGAATTTCATATTTTCTATAAACAATCACAAAACTTGCTTTCAAGAAGTATCTATTGTATACTAAAGACAGTCATTATTAACTACAGAAATAAAACCTTCTAAATACCAATAACTTAGTGTAGGAGTGCATAACCATAACCCTTACTAATAGACCAATAAGCACGCAGCAGAAAAATGAATAGTATGCACGCTGCTCATTTAATAATGGATTCGTCCAGCACCCCTCGGATACAAAATACAAACCCTAAAGGCTAGAACAAATTACTTCTTACCGTTCTCTTATTAAGAAGTCACCAAACTTCTTCAAGGGAACTTGATAACAGTGCAAGATGGAAGTCGCCAAGCACATTGTGCACTAAGGCTTTCCTTCAGATTATCTCATTGTGACCACCAAACTTAATGGAATAAAATAAAGGAAACTCAGAACGTTATGGACAGTATTACGCCATCGCTTGAACCGATCCAACTACGCAGCCATTAGGACCACCTCGTAGATCACGTAACACCAACAAGCACGAAAAAATTGGGAACATTCCACCATCAAACCGCTACACTTTCTACAATACAGGTACCGCATTACATCCAGGGTTACCTATGCAGACAACAACTTTCCCTAACACCACCATCGTGAAGCTGCAACATAGAAATTTATTCTGCAACTTCACAGACTAACGAGCTTTTAGTTTTAGTGTTAAAAAGGCGCTTGTAGTTTAATTACGCACACAAAGACTTGTAAATATTTCCTGTTTGTGTCATGCCTTTAATATTAATGTGTAATAAGTTTATATCTATATTTTAACTCCAATCAAAAATACAACTCTGCCACCATTTCTTTTCCTAAATATGTATTTTGGCTACTAAGCGGTCATTATCAGTAGAAAACAAAAGCTACTTACAATAATTGTTATACGCTAACATTTAAATTACAAGTAAGCTAGTTTCTAGTTTTTACTGCAGAGGATATTCTCGTCAACGATTGGGCTGAAGTGAAACTTAAGAAATACTATAGTAAAGTTAAGTTCCACTTCAGCCTAATCGGTGAGGACAATATCTTCAGAAGTAGAAATTAGCAACTACCTTTAATTTTAGTTTAAATGTTAGAGTTTAGCAATTGTGAGTAGCTGTTGTTTTTTACTAATAATTACCAGTATTTAGGAAAAAGATATTGTGACAACGGAAGTTATACTTTGGGATTAAACATTGCGCAGGCTTTCTTTGATATTCAAACCTTATTTCTGTTGCTACGCAGCATTAACAAGGTGACCCCAGGTAATCATAAGACCACATTGGTGACCTCGACAAGATCATCCAAAAGGTTAAGGGCGAAAGAGTTAACACCGGTTAATTTAAGTGCTTGAAGACAATTTAAACCTAAAATCACCTACCAAATGAACAAATTTGCCGTGTGAATTCCATCTTTCTGACCTGCGAAGCCACAATTATGATTTTCCTTAGTAGAACACAGGTTCGAAATTAGTGGTATTACAGAAAACGCTACAAAATACGCATGTATAATATCCAATCTCAAAGCTAGATTTTGCAGAAAAGGCCAAGAACCGTATAAATAAACCGTCAGAGACCTACAAATTCACAAAAATCAAAGCCGAATTAATTAAACAGTTAATTTACATTTCCAATGCTCCACCCGAAGGTACTACATTGGCCATGAGGCGAGTTTTTTGTTGCCTGGAAATTTAGAATTTTGCCGAACCCTTGCCGTTCCAGGCAAGGTAGGGATCTTTAACGTGCGTGACAACACTCACACACGGGACCTCCATTTAACCTCTCATCCGAACGAGGACGTAATTTTTGTGAAAAATGCTCACCTGCCATTTTTCAAGCAGTCGGCCGTGTCGGGATTTGAACCCGGGACCTTGGGATCCGTAGTCTTACGTGTACTACATTGATCCACGGCGACGCCGAAAGAATTAATTAAACAGCTAAGCTCATAACTAGAAAGACGAACTGAAAGACTGTTGGAGGACGAAACGTTAGGCGACAGAAAACATTCACAATTTTTGAGGGGCCTACAACTGAGTGATACAATCGCGTAAGATACACTACTAAAATCCATCTTGCTGAGCGGTTCCATAATACAAATGCAAGAAATCCCAGCTACTCATTCACAGGCACCGTATGGGGACATAGCATGATTAAGGAGGTGACGTCTTCAAAGCGCAATCAGCACAATACGCTAATACAATGTCGGATGCAAGCTGTACATTTTTAGAAAACGTTTCAAAATGAATAGCCGTACTCAAAGTTTAGCTCTATCAAATTTATAGCGCTACAACTAAACAGTGCTGACAAAGCTCTCCTAAAACATTGTTCTGAACACGACTATGTAACCAAAACCCAGAATAGCAGCAACAACTAAAATATTTATACTGGCTTCACTACAGTTTTGGAGCAATAGCACGCAAGTGTACACAACTTTGCAGTATTGGGGCCCAGCAAAACACCAAAATGCAGGAGTTAAAGGCGGATAATTCTCTGATTTCCATCTCAAGCCACTTTGTACATAAAAGACTGCATCACATCTGCGGAATTTTTAATCGATACTGGTGTAGACCTCTGTGTATACCTAAAAAGGAAGATCCTTGGAATACTAAAACCGATGAACTATAAATTGTTCGTGTCTAATTAGACGATCATAAACACATATGGTACTATAACATTAATATTTGATTTGGAACTAAGGCAACCATTCATTTGGTAGTTGATTATGGACAACATCTAGAACCCCGTTATTTGCATAAATTGCTTCCCACTCCACGAATTATCGATTGCCGAAAAAACTAAGAAACTTGTCGGCTCTGAGATAAAGCTTTCAACCAAAGGTCAACCCTCCAGTAACAAAACACTGTGCGATATCAACCACAGTATCTAGTTTAAAATACCACAAAGTCCTAACCGAATATCTGGATATCAACCGTCCGAGAGGCCTTCCCACGTTAATAACCCATGGTACCGAACATCACATCCTAACGACCTGCAGATTGGCGCCTGACACATTCAAAATCTCCAAAGGCGAGTTCACTGTAGTGGTTCAGTTGGGCATAGAAGGCCATACCGCTCCTCATGAGTTTCAACCCTACACTTGTTGTCTAAACACAATAAAGTGAGCCGACACTGTAGAGATTACAGGGTTTTAAACGCTCGCACTATTCCTGTTTGGTATCCTACTTCATTCGTGAAAGATTTTGCACAAAAGCTGTAAAGCAGGAAAATTTTTCTACACTCGATCTTGCCAAAGCCTATCGCCATATTTTCGTTGCAGAAATAGACATAGAAAAGACCTATATTTTAACACCATTTGGTTTATTCTAAGTTCTACACATGACCTTGGAAATACGAAACGCCGCACTAACTATTCAATGATTCATGTATGAGGTTTTAAACTGAGTAGTTTTCTGTCACGTCTACATCGATGACATTCTGGTAGCATCTCAGACATTTGGAAATTCTCTTCAACACATTAAAAAATAACAGTGTGGTTAAAAACTTTACTAAATGCATCCTTGGACAAGGAGAAGTCATATTTCTGGGTTACCTCATCTCCACAGATAGTACCAAACTATTACCAAACAAGGTCAGCACTATACAAAATTTCACAAAACCCGAGACAACCAAAGAATTCAAGCAATTTTTAGGCATGTTGAATTATTGCCCACGTTTTATAAAACTAGCAGCTGACTTACAAACTACGCTCAGCTCAACACCTACTAAAAGGTAAAGTACAAGGCAACATACTATCAGTTGGACAAGCGCAGCAAACATAGCTTTCGAGAAATGCAAAACACAGCTAGCAAAAGCCGTGCTAATCGCACATCAACTTTTCGAAACAAAACAGATGCTTCCAACTTTGCTGTCAGTGGACTAATTTAACAATGCACCAATCAACAATGGCAACCTTCGGCTTTTTATTCCAAAAAACTAACTAATGCCCTAACAAAATATTTGGCATACGACCGAGAAGTTTTCGCAATTTACCTAACTGTCACACATATCAAACCCATGTTAGATAATATAGATTTTTACCTTCCCTTCCAACAGGAATTAAAAAAATGTATTATCAAGCAATTTAGATATCTGGATTACATAAGATAATATTCAACACACTTCGGAAAAAAAACATTGTCGCAGACACATGCAACGCTTTATCAGTTTCTATTTACGCTAAAAATAATTGCTATACTCCATTACTAATTAATCTTAAAAACTTCAGATTAGATCAATTATTGAAAGCATCAAAACCAGTTACTGTAATAAGACCTTATCTGCAGGGATTTCGTAGGTTCCTTGATGTATTGTAATTGCAACTAGAACCCTTGCCACAAATGAAAAGTAAAGTAATGCTATACTTTGGTATACGTTATCAAAAAAACAATTCAAATTAGATATCATGTCTACTAGAACTTTATGAAAAATGCCAGAGTACTTGGCTACCTCAAGTTAGAGCTGATAATAATCTATGTACAACAAATATTTATGTTCATAAAATAAATATTTAATCACTTCTCAAAGTATCTCCAAGATATAATTTACTCCTGGTACATAAACCAGAATATGTAATAAAATGAGCTAATTTTTAACAATAGCTTGTTAGTTATATATTTAAAAAGTAAATATTATGATATAATTGTGAGAAGTTAAACCAAACTCTTAATGCTGCAAGCTACCCGTTTAGTTTGTTTACCGTCTGTTCAATTTCAAATTAAATACTTAAAAATAACTACCTGTTGGCAGGTTAACTAGTACAATAGCCAGAGCAGAAGGTCAGCCACCTTCATGACAGATGTTGTTAGTTTCCGCGAGAAAGCGCTATAATTATTGCTGATTGTATGTAACCTTGACCCTTCTAGTTAACGACCTTGGAAAACACTGTTAATTAATAATAATTGAGATGTGAACAACAACGTAAATGAACATAAGTAGTCTTTAACTGCAGAATAATTAGGTATTAAAGGAAACACCTATTTAATACATCTAAAGGCCTGCATCCACAATTGAAATATTTAAATGGCGGTGTTCTGTTTCTCTTTGTGAAAATCTGCCTTAGTATAAATTTCCTTTAAGCTGCCGGCACATGAAAATAACGGAATCCAATTCAAAAGCGACCGCTTTCTATGTGCTAATATTGAACAAATCCTGCAGGCGGCCAATAAAACAGTCTTGCCATCATAAACCAATTGACAAATGTCACGGTTGGATAACCCACCGTATGTGCTGAAATAGGAAATGCGGCTAAACCATAGAAAATAGTATAGCATATTCCACATACCCCTAGCTGGCTACACAGAATGTAATTAAATATCAAATTTGCAATATTCTAGTAAAAGACTGCTCGTGCCATCGTCTGAGGTGCTTAAATAAAATAGGCAAAAGAAGAGGGGCTAACCTTATCTGCCCATGGAGTACAATACCACAACGCACCTTGTAAATCCCTACTACAACTTGTTGAAACTATGACAGAGAAAACCTACTCTCTGTCTAACATAATAGGAAAGCCTTGTGAAGTTGAAGTTGCTTGACCAATAACTCTTTGAATATAATGCACATATAGTTAAGTAACTATAGAATTTGTGACGGTGTAACTGACCCGTTACATACATTCTAGAGAATGGACAGCTTTGACTTCAAACACTTATCCAATTTTCAGCAAAACGGCGAGGAGTCCAAATGTCTCAGGTAAAAGAACTGTTCAAGTTTGACCTACACATCAAGACCATCAGTTTGATTCACAACTACTTGGACAGTTAAAAATCTTAATCGGATTGAGGAGAATTTGTACAACAGAATATCACCCGCAATCCAATGGCATGGCGGAACGATTCCATCGTCAACTGAAGACTACGTTGATCTGTCACAACACATAAAAATAGACAGAAGCATTACCTTTAGCCTTACTCGGAATCACAAATACTCGAAAGGAAGAACTAAACGCTACAGCTGCAGAGCTTGCATATGGCGAAACGCTACGCCTACTGGGAAACTTCCTCACAGGTTTTAGCAAGCCGATGGAACAAACAATTCCTGACACACTTGCAAACCAACTACTTTATTACTTTCAACAGCTGCAACCAGTCCACCGCACCAAGCGTACCAACCGACAAACACTCATATTCAAAGAGTGGAAAAATTCAAGCCACATTTCTGTACACTGCGGAGGCAACAAAAGCGCATTAAAAAGTACATACGATGTACCATATAAAGTAATCCATATAGACGATACAACGGTCATCAATGACAAACAGGGAAAGAAAACTACTCTTTCAATTAACATAGTCAAACAAGCATGCACAGGAAACGAACCCTCAGAAACATTCAACACGAGTTCAGAAGAAAGAAGTTGTACTGATCCAACGACAATTACAAGAAGCATTAGAAGAGTACACTTCTCAAAGAAATATATAACTTTTTATCGTAACTAACGCAGTCAATATCAAGGGGTATTGGAATATGCAAACAACCATACCCCTAATCAACTGAATAACTTAGTACTCAGCACTCAAATAAATAGTATGTATGTTTAAAACACTCCTCGATCAATAATGGACTAGTCTGACATCTCTCGAGTACAAAATAGAAACGTTCGAACCAACAATACGAACAAACCCACGACACAAAAGGAGCTCTAAACGCTAGAGCAAATTAGTTCTTATCTTTCTCTTTTTAAGAAGGCACCATATTCCTTGGAGGGAGGTAAAGAATAGTACCAGATGGTAATCACCATGTTCCCTGTGCACTAGTTTCCTTCAGATTATATCATGGTGACCACCAAATATAACGGGATAAAATGATGTGAACTCTCATAACGTCTTGGACACGATCTCGTCATAACCTGAGCCGATCCACCTCCACAGCCAACAGTACCACCTCCTAAAGCACATGACGCCCACAAGCACGCCAGGATTGAAAACATTCGCCCATCAAACCACTTAGGCTTCTATCAATCAACGACACTGACATACGCCAGCGTTTCCTTCCACCGGCCGCTGGGTCCCGATGCATGTGAATCCTACAGCAATAACCGCCACGAGGCGCTACATTGCATTCAGGGATACTAACTCCACCGTCATGAAGCTGCAACTTTAGGAACTAAAGTGCTTTTAGTTTTAGTGTTGAAAAGGCATTGGGAGTTTAATAATGCACACAAAAGCTAGTAAAGATTTCATGTATGTCTCATTTCTTTAATGTTAATGTATAAGTCTATATCCATTAGTTAATTTGCAAACAAATGTTATATCTGTTGCTGCGAAGTATAAAAGAAGTGACCCCAGACAATCAGAACGCCACAACTGCTTCGCCAAGTTCGACGCAACCGTGATAAATCGTTCTTTATTATGCTGGTTTGGATGTGATACACGATTAGAAGACAAATCTGCCATAAGCTGAATGACTACCTAAAGATTGTCAAAATTAGAAAATAATTTACATATAACGGCACAAGTGTAAATCAGTCAACCCTTTGATTACTGAACAGTAATTACATGAGCTTACCATACGATTACTCGATAAGTTTACATCGTATTTAGATTTAATTATTTTATATCACGCATGCACTATAACAATTTAAGGTTTATTTCTAAAGTAGGTTACTTGCATGCTCCATCCGTTGCTAGCGTGTATCAAAGGTTAGTCAATATTATAATTGTAGTTTGCAGGGGTATTTCTCAGACATGTAAGGAATTTAACTTTATAAAACTTCTTAGTTCCTACTTTGATTGAATTCAGAGCTCATTGCTGCCTTACGCAGTTCACCTAGCATATGAATTATTCTCTTTTTCATATCCAGTTGCGTTTCTAGACGGTTGAAACTGATTTCATTTCAGAATGAAAATTAACATGACTGTCGCGTTATCCCTTTTTCGTTTTTAAATATAGGTAATTCATTATATTAGTTTCAACTCAATTTTTGATAAAAAAGTATCTAAAAAAAGGTGAATTTACAAGTTTTTATTAGCAACTTCGCAAACAAAAGTTACCAAAAAATAAATTAAATCAATAAGTAAGTAAACAAAATATTCAAAACAAAAATTTTCCCAATAATCTATTTAAATAGAAATTTTTACGATTCAAATGCGAAAGGAATGATTAATAAACATCATTTTAAATGAAGAAGTAGAAGTAAATCTAATGTAAATGTTTTAAAAACTTATTAATAGTTACATGTATTTATCATACGGACATTTACATAAACGGTAAGTATACTTTGATATATGAAAGAAGAAAATTTTACTCGACAAAAGAAAATTACAGCCACTTAAAACCCGTTAATTAAAAAAATATTAAGATAAATGTGGTATTTCAAATTAATTCAATACATACAGGAATTACAAAAATAAATTATTAATAGTTTACGTTTCAAATACGAGATGTGAAAGCGTTGATATATAGAAAATGATAAAGTTTTACACCCGAATAGACGTAAATTACGTTAAGTTTTTCGCAAAAGAACAAAGTTTTAAATCCATACTTTATCAAAGCTCAAACAGTTATTACTTCGAGAAAAAAAATCCTGTCTAGATAGCCGAAATTTTCGTTTCCTATGTTGTTGTATAGTATTCACCAAAAGTTACGCGGACTGGTACCAAAGCAAACAACTAGAGATCGCGCGTAACGTATTACAAACTATTTAAACCTACGCAAATTTTACAATGAGGAACGCAGTTATTATAAAATTCGCTCTACCAAAGATTTAAGATAGACGTTTTCTAGTTTGTTAATAGGGTTAATGTTTTCAGTTCAGATCGAAATTTCAATCTCAATGCAAAGCTAACTTTCATAATCTGTCATGTTTGTAAGATAATATCCAGATTGTAACAGATACAAAGGGTAACGTTACACACAATCTATAATAGACTATTACAGGTAGTTTACAACGCAATCGGTAAATTTTAAACTACAATGAAATCCAAAAGCCAACCTAAAGATTTTATAATTTACAAGCAAAATTTATGTTATAAAGCTCCCCATATGTCAAAACACCAATGATGCGCATTCCTTTCTTATTTAATTAACTGTTACAGTTTAATCATGGAAATTTCTAGATAAGGGTTATAAAAGATTATCACTAACGGTTCCAGGTTTCCGGTAACGGAACGCTCCTCGGAGTGCTTGTTGTCCGGTTTTCTCAAATTTTTGTTTGCGTTGCTGCCTCTATCCTTAATCGTGACCTACGTAAAGGTAATAAGCTGGGAACGATAATTTGGACACTACATTGACAAAAAAGAGTACGACACTCCGAAATCGCAGTCACTTTCGTCATTTTTGGTACTAAAGTGTTTAACTTAAGGTCGTGTGAATTACCCCAATAGTCCTAGCACTTCTTCGTTACTAACAACTAGTTTGGTGCACTGCATAGGAGTATTAGCTTGTTTCCGATTTTCACAAAACAATGTAATAACACAATTTGTCATATTACCTGCTGACACCAATTCATAGCTAACTGGAATGACACTCTAGTGGAGATGTGCAATAAAGAAGAATAAGTAATCTTTAAAACCAATCTATTTCCAAATCTGATACCATTTAATACAAGAACCATCTTGCTAGCATTTCACTAATAAAAAAAAAAGAAACAGCATTCTTACGGCGTTTATATGCTAACAATTGTTTAGGAAAAGAAAGCGAGTGACAGCTTATTCTATAGCACCATAAATACATCTGTTAGGAAAGCTAAAAATACTTGCTAGATTAAACTCCATAGAAAGAACACCGTCATAAATAGAACAGGATGAAAATTTAGTTGATAGTAAACGTCTTTGGCGGGATTTGGAATACTTAATTTCAAAACGAGAAACTAAGTATTATAGCGAGCTGTATAAACAGTGTCATTAGTTCCTTATATACAAAACTGCTAACGTACATCTTGCCAGAAAGTTAATTTTATAATTTGTCAAAAATAAGGAGTTCTACATTATCAACTGATAGAATCGGCAAAAAGGTTCCCACCCCGGTACCGCTAAAACAGTTAATTAGCTCAAACACACGAAATGGCAATTTATGTAAGGCAAAAGTATGAGGCAACTGTTAAATTGTACCAGAATATACAAATGTTAACAAAATATAGGGGTCATTTAACGTATGTATGTATGTATGTATGTATTGTTCATATAACTACAACGTTTTAACGACTTTCTACATACTATGTACTTGGTTCCGTTGCTGTTGAAATAGTTTGCACATTTGTGTAATCGATTATGGTATATTAGTATGACTAGATCTAAAAAGACGTAATAGCTAATAGCAATTTCAAAAATTACTCAGTTTTGAAAAACTTTTAAATAGAATGATCACGCATTTCTACGATTAATTGTAGATTTAAAGCCATTCAGTCTCTTAGTCAAAAGTATAAGACCAGTTTTGGTTTTTCTCTCCTTTCAGTTAGAAACACGGGGTCAAGTTGAACCCCATCGTTTAATCAAGGCATTGCTCATTTAGACAAATTGAAACGCTCATATTAAGAATAGTTTTTCACATAAATGCTGAAAATAGAAACAGCTATATTCCTTGCCAACTAGTACAAAATAAAAATTCAAGTGTAAGAAAAATTGGCAAACACGTGAAAACCACGGATTTGTTCTCACAGATAATGTTTTTGTTTCTAGTAACAAAACAGCTACAGCTGACAATAAACTAGAAATCCCTGCAACAGGATGTAATATGAAGTAAAATTATGAGAAATTCATATGAAATAAATTGCATTTTTTAAAATAAATACTCACTCATTCCTTACAGATTTCTTAAAGTTAAATTCTAATCGTTGGCGGTGCAAATTGGTCTTCACCCTTCAGTAGTGTTTTACTTAACTGGGTCTGTTAGCTATAGAACAATAACCATTTGAGCTTTCTAAATCGATTTTAGGATAACTATCTTACAAACAACTATGCCGCTATGGCACTAACAACCGTGATAGCAGTGATTAAAGTACCAGTTCAGCAAAATAACGCTCTTTACGTAAGATAGAGTTCCAACTTTTGTGTATGTTAGTCAACTTTCAATGTAATAGAACGTCTAAGCTCAAACAAAACTTCAGAAACCACGTAAAGCAGACAAAGTTGCGTCGTGTCTATTTAGGTTACACATCTGATAAAACCTTAATCTCAAAAGCAGATAGGAAAACATTGGATAACATATAACTGACTCTTACGGTAAAACTAACCTATTCTTAGCGACACTTTCTAAGGAAATTAATCAAACCTCTCGTATAAATAAATTTATAGATATCATTGAACGAACTTAACCCTATATTTGGGTCTATAACTTCAGCAGTGCTACACTACGGCGTAAAGGATGCGCATTTTCGAGTAGTATAATTTAGCCAACACTTATGTTTACGTTATAGTTAAAGAGATTGTTTATCTTTCAGGCGTCGACACCAGTGGCAGAATATCTAGGTTTATAAGGAAATATTTGCTAAAGCCCGAACAAATAGAAAGCTTTCCTTTCAATCAATTATCGATGCTATTTTAAGGGACCACTTTCTGTGTATATTAAAAGCATGCCCAAGGCATTTAGGAAATACATATACTTTACATTCAGAGTTGTTTTTATTTTTTACTAAATAGAGTTTCTAATGGATGTCTGTGTATTAAGTAAAATATTTTTCACTTTGTTTGTTAATGAAATTTACAGGTAGCATGATAGAATATCTAATAATAATATAAGAACGAGCTGGTTTGCTTATAAACTAATAATTATAGAGAATGATTATAATCGACGGCTTGGATCTTGAATATAACCTATAAATCTATCGTACTTATAAGTTGATTTTCTTTTAGATCAAAAAATATACACGTAGATTAAATCGACCATTGCAAACTTGTGTGTCGGATACTATTACAACCAAAAAGTTTTCCGTATATAAGGATCACTATACACTATCTACTATATTTTTTGCATTGATTAGTTACCAAACTTACTCATACTGTAATAGCATTGGTTAACTGAAATGTCATCTCAAGTAAAGATTTGCACATGATTCAATAATATATAAATTACCAAGCTTTATCTCTAGGGATTTTATATTTTCGTAATAGTTATAATAATTTAAAAAGAAAGTCCTTATTGTTGATTAAATATCCAATCGGATTGGTTTTCTTTGTGTACGTATTACTCATGAATCCAACAGATATAAATAGTATTACGTACCCAATATAAATTCACCGAAAACTGTTAACCTTTACTCAACTTATTTTGTTTTTCTGTATTTACCACTACACATTTTATGCACGGTTATAGTTTTCATATAATTCAGCTGCAGCGAGTAATGCCGTTCCGTGAACAGATTATCTCAGACGTTTTGCTATTGGTTCGCCAATAACTCAATAGATCGCAACTTGCAAAATAGAACACTCTTTTCTAAGGAAAGCAGGTATTATCTTTGCACTGCATAAAATATTCGTCCATCGAACGCATACGTCTGTATATTTTTGTTGACTCTGCATGATACCCTAAAAACTTGGTGTTTTGTTGGCACTTACCGCACAAACAAATAATTTGATCTAATTTTATTAATTTCGCACCCTCACCCCAACATAGAGAGAAACAACATACCAAACGGATTGTTGCCATACTTCAGAACAAAGGATTTAATATAACTTTTTGCAACAAGGCTATGCATGAACACATGCGGAAGGAAAACTACAGCGTGTTCGGTGACTTTTTGAAACCTGTCTAATCAGTTAGCAAAAATCGTAAATTATTCAGAAGAATTACAACAAAGAATAATGGAAAACTGGAGTAAAACACCAAATATTTGCAAAATGATTTAGACAGAATGTAATAAGGAATAAATTAGTGTAGTGACAGAGGCAGGACAGATTTCTGTCCTATTATTTACGTTAACTTAAATCATTAATTTTAACAGATAATTAATACCACCTTACCACAAAAGCACAGAATTGCAAAAATTGGTCATTCAAGTTTCCCAAAAACAAGCCTCGAAGATCTATTACATCTATACTTAACAATAGACATCCGTACCTCTAAAAACAACACAGGTCACAGGCAACTAACTCACCAATATACGATCTTAACCAAAGATGTACAAATTACTATCCCACATACAACTCCTACACCGTTGCTAACTAAAAGTTGAAAACGAAACAAATTAATATTTCAGTCAAATATGTAAAGGGCAACAATGGTCAAATTCATTAAGAGTAAGGTCAGTACTACAAAACAACTGCAAAAGAAAGTAAATACAGCATTCTTTGTAGATGTAGCAAAAGATGCGTAGATTAGTCCCAGCAGTCCCACACTTACATCGATTTGAATAAGCATCACCTCACTTTTGATAAAAATGCGTTTGGAGAAGACCTCTCTTAAACTGATGGATAATTCCATTTTTGGTAAGATTATGTAGAATATGGGTAAAAGAGCGTTATGAAGATCGCCACGAGGTAGAAGTAGAATAAATAGAAAAAAATTGTGCGTAAGAATGGTAATTGCGAGTCTGAACTTTAATAGTTGTACCATATTAGTAGTGGCGGATCAACGCTTGAGCAGAGCGCTCCAACGACCTTAGAACCGATGGTTGCCTTATTCTCAAAAATTGAAATAAAATTTTATTTGTATGCTAATATGACAATTGTAAAGTAATAGTTGTTGGCGCATTTTAATATCCTCTAAAATCCACGTTGATAGTGGATATTGTGATAATCATTGATGCTAATGAAAAGAAAACAACTTCGTTTGAGCAATTTTTCAGTCACGTTTATAGAAAATTTGGTTTTGCAAGGATGAATGTAAAAAAAGTTTCATGTTAAACAAGAACAACACATTTAAAGTGTAATACTGTTCATCTTTATTAATTAGTAATACCAAATTAATGAAAACATAATGTAGAACTATACTGTGATTTTTATTTAACCTGAGAATGTGATTTTTGTTTTAAATGGGAATGCTATTGTTTTTTCTCGTACCTGGGAAAATTTTTTGTTTCGGTGTCTTACTTTTATGAGTTTAGGTTAATTCCAAAAATAAAAGGCACTATCTTTTGCAGTATTTATTTTAGTGTTCTATTCTATTGTTAGTCAACTCGCAATAACGGACCTCCAGACAATTGCACTGATGGCCCAAAAAAATCAATATACATCACTGCATATTAGGCGATAATTTAGTTTTAATACAAAGACATCGTCTTAAAAGTAAGGTACAATAACCTATTTGCTGATTCAATTGCTATGTAGTTGTTAAATACTATGATGTACGAGTTTCTCTACAATGTGTGAAATAATTGCTTATACAATTCTTAATTTTTGTTATACGAATTTCAATTTCATCTTATACGTTGCTAAATTTGTTATTGGGCATGATAGTTTACTTTAGTTCAGCTTAACTTAATTTTAATTCCTACGTAGATGCCCCTTCGGCTACATATCTTTTTGTGCGATTATCAATCAAAACTATTAATCAATTTGAAATAATTTTTAGATGATGAGATATCTTAACACTACGTCCTCTTATATTAATAATTATGTAATAAAGATGCATCAAAGTGATTTAATTTCCAGGTTCAATATTGTAATCATATTTTGGGGTATTGTCAACTTATGAAATAAGTGTGTTACGGTAATCCGTGCAAACACGAAAGAAAACAGTAAAAGTCAGTAAAAAAGTCGTTTACACCGAATACCGCAACAAAATAGGGACAGAATGGTAGAATCGAATCCAAAAGTATTATATTTTGGGGCTAGCTCAACAACGTCGTAGATTGGTGGTGGCTGATGCAGAAAAACACATTGGAAACCTCAGTAACAAAGAAATTTATTTTAAATATTTCATAAACATAGCCCCAAACGGGATATTTTCAAAACAATTAAAAAAAGCAATAATATGCGTAATCGTTTTGTATAACGCGATGTGCATATAACATAAAAATATATTTATAAACATAGCGAGGATAAAATCTTATTATCTAAATAGCACTTACATATCTACACGCCAGTATAATGTTTCCAGTCCTAAATATGTACAAGAAATAACAAAACAATAATGCAGTGAGTAAAAAATTTAACAGTTTTAAACAGATAGTTTTTGACATTCACATTAAAACAAAAAATATTATTAGTAGAAAAACGTTCTAATAGTAATTTATAAAATTAAATATATCATAGGTTGAGTAGTAAGTGTGAATTAACGTCGGTCTTCCAGTAAGTAAAAAAATTTAACATTTTTAAACAGCTACCTTTTGACATTCACATTAAAACAAAAAAATATTATCAGTGGGAAAGCGCTCTACACGCGTTAAAATTTTAATAGTAATTTATAAAATTAAATATATAGTAGGTCGAGTGGTAAGCGTGCGTTACCGTCGGTCTGCCATTTATTGCGAAATTAATCAAAATAATGTCTATCTTCCCAACTAGCAATCCCAAAAGAACAGAAACATAAAAAACTGTACTTTAGACTATCGGCTTCGTGCTGGTATCATCTTAGGGAGGAAAATGCGGCTGCATTTTTTATGGACTGGATGCTAGAACCACCAACTTAATTCAGACTAGCACAGATAGCATTGTAAAAGCGTGATTTTAAAACATGTCTCTTCGCTAAGAGGATGTTGTATTCAAATGTGTCGCTTTCAAACCACGGTCCCTATTTTATAAGGAAGAAACCATGTATAGTGGTAAATATTGGGCTTTCTAAGATGTCGTCTGAAGAATCGAGTTTTCAGAATTCTCAGACGGCAGCTGCAAAAATCGACAGCTTGTCAACAAGAAGATAACGTGTTAGAGGATTTTTAAGAAAGGTACTTTGCACCATCTGCACAGCTGTAGGACAAGTGTTCATTTATGAGACAGATGCTTAAGCGGCCTTATCCTTAAAAGAAAGCCGTGCAGTTATGTGCAGCTTTAATTGAAATGTAGTCACTCAAGGTGGTATATTTAAGCTACATTGTATCGTAAAGTTGCTAAGCCATTGCTTGATTTTATAAAGCAAAATATTATACGGATTATACTTGAGAAATTTTATTAAATAGCACCAACACAAACGGGCGGAAATCGAGCTTGTTGGACGATAGTTTTTATGATTTGTTCAGAAATTTTAAGGAGAGCTTTAAATAGAAGTAGGATGAATAAGTATTCATGCATAAAAATTATTTGCAGGGTTTTAAACGAATCAAATCCCCTAGTAAAATTAAAGGTCGTGACGGGAAGCAGCAGTAACAGAGCAGGCACTTTACTAACAAAATAGAACAAAAAAAAATCGTTTAAGAAAACTACGTGAAAAACTTAAAACCAACAAAAGACTTTTTATCCGGCTTGAAGGACAAGTACACACTAATAGGATAAATAAAAAAAACTTACAAAAGTACAGGAAAAACTCAAGAACTAACACAAGAGCTTTTATCCGGCTTGAAAGACCAGTACACCGAAGCAAGTCCAGAAGTGTAAAGAATATAAGAAAAAGAAAGGTACAAGGAGATAACTTGTTAACAAATGATTTTTAACAAAGTGAAACCACCTTATTGCTTTGAAACTTCTGCACAACTGCAGGATGACAGATAAAAAAAACCCCTTTTAAGTGCTTATTTATTTGATGTACAAAAAAGTTCTGAGCTTTAGATTTCTACATCCGAAACGACACATTAAAATTCAATTGTTTTCCCGCTCTTTTACGGTTTTGCAACGTTGTCATTTGGTCTTTGAAAATACAATGCGGTTTAATGTTTGATGCACATAACCTGCAAAATCAGTAGTGTTCGCGATGGCAATAACAAAAGAGCATATTCGATTTTCCATCTACTTCGCGCTTCATCTGAAGAAGAATGCTGCAGAAGCCACTGAAATTATTTGTGTTGCATATGGAAAGAAGGCTGTAAGTTATGCTACGTATAAAAGGTGGTATCAAAAATTTTGTCAAGAAGATTTCAGTCTTGAAGATGAACCGCATGCTGGACGCCTTCAAAAGATTGAAACGGACGAACTGCAAGCATTGTTGGATATAAACTCTGCACAAACTGAAAAGGAGCTTGCACAGCAGCTTGGCATTACGCAGCAAGCCATTTCCACACGTTTACATGCAATGGGAAAAGTTTAGAAGGAAGGCAGATGGGTTCAGCATGCATTGTTCGAAGACAATAAAATCGATGGCGTGACACCGCACTCACTTTGCTTTCAAGGTTCCGGAAAAGAATTTTCTGCACCAATCATTACAGGCGATGAAAAGTGGATACCTTATATTAACCACCTCTCGCTCAAACTTTAAACTCGCACTAAACCTAGATCCCTACACCACATTACTTAGCATAACACACCTCATCACGCACAATTCTGAGCTACTAAGCAAATTCCTTACCGACATTTTAAACACAAAACCCCCAATAAACACTTAAACACTCTAATACATAACCTACCTCACATCTCATACTCCACAAAATGCACAACACCCTTGCTTACTCCCCTACATTAAACATCCAGGCACTACGAAAAAAAGGGGACTTTCCTCATCAAAAAACCAGTCACAGCAAAAGACCTTCATACACAATAATCAAAAATCATCTTTAAAGAAGAAATCTATTTTTTAAAATTATCACCATTATTGTGTTCCTACACTTGGACTGTAAAAGCTAGGAGGGGTTAATGGCCTAGGTAGAGCTTAAAACAAAGAATATTAAATAAGAAAAAAAAATTATATTAACCCGAAGCGTAAAAAATCATGGGTTGACTCTGGTCAACCTTCGACAACGACTCCTAAGCCCAATATCGACGGCAAGAAAGTTTTGATCTGCATATGGTGGGATTGGGGAGGTGTATTGTATTAAGAATTGTTATAGCCGGGTGAAACAATTGCGCATACCACTATCAGCAACAATTGACCAATTTAAGCGATGCGTTTGAAGAAAATAGGTCATTTACTGGCAAAGGACGTTGTAAAGTGATACTGCTTCATGACAATGCCCGGCCACATGTTGCGAAAGTGACCCAGGATCATAGATGGAAACTTCTCCCGCATGCGTTGTATAGCCCAGACATGGCGCCTTCCGACTATTACCTATTCCGGTCGTTGCAGCATTACTTGACTGATACACACTTTGTGACACTTGAAGAGGTACAAAAATGCATTGATCACTTTATCGCCTCGAAGTCAGTGCGCTTCTATCATCAGGGAATTCGCAAGCTGCCCGAAAGATGGCAAAAGGCCATCGATGCAAACGGGGAATATTTCGTTGATTAATAACTCTTTGTTTGTTTTAAATAAATATTGAGTTTTGGAAGAAAAAGCTCAGAACGTTTTTGTACACCTAATACTAGGGAGATGGTTAAGCGGTCTTATCTTTTAAAAGAAAACTGTGCAAATATGTGCAGCTTTAATTGAAATGTAGTCATTGCAGGTGCTGAAAACATTGCAATTACTTTGTAACGTAAGTGATTGTTTGATTTTGTAAAGCAAATTGTTATAGAGGTTGTACTTGAGAAATTTTATGAAATAACATTAATTTAAATGGAAAAAAATCGAGCTTGTTGAACGATAGTTTTTATGATTTGTTGAGACATTTTAAGGGTTTTAAATAGAAGTAGGATGAACAAATATTCATGCAGAAAAAATTACAAGCATGGTTTTGAACAAAACAACTGCATTAAGTGATAACGCAGTGGTAAAATAATTCAACTCGTGGAATATACTACTTTGTCAAATACGCTTCTGTGGGTTTAAAAAACTGTTTAAAAACATCTCCGAAGTGATAAGTTTTAATTTATTTCTACCAGTATTAGTAAAAGCTATTACGAATTAAAATAATATACTTCTCGAATAGTTGTTTAAAGATAGTATAATCGAAACCAACATTACAATTTCGTTTTATTAAAAAAATTTTATTTTTGTTTTTCTGCCCGCTGCTGAAATTAATTTTGAATTAGCATGTCAAAATAAAAAACTTTCATATAACAAGTTTCTGTTGTGTAAGAATTTCGCTTTCATAATATATGTATGTGTTCGTATGCGATATAGAAGGTCTGGAAACCTTTCTTAAGAGCAGCCAGATGCTAACAATTTTGCTCACTTATGTAGTCAAATTGTTTTTGTGTATAAACAAGCTTTGCATGTATATAACAGTAAACAATACATACTGACTATCTTGAGAAAACTTCCAAAAACTTGATTACAACGAATGTTCTATATATCTCTCGATGTTTGGTTAGAACATGCGATTGATCTGAAACTGCCACTATTTTAAATAAATCACCACTTCAACATCCTTTATTATTGTACACTATATTAAAAATCCATTTTCTTTAAAATAAAACAACACATTTTGCACTAGTTCTCAATAACGCTATGGCTAAATGCAATTGCGGACATCGTCGTGTTGCGGTAATTTCCATTTATAATACTGCTATCCACTGTAACTGAATCGATTAGAATAATGCGCTCCACCGTTGATTAACATATTCATATTTACCCTCAACACAACGGTCCCGCAGGACACACGCTTTGAGGCAATCAACTTTGTAATCCTCAAACAAACGAAATATTATGTTCCTTAAATAAAAAGAAACATAGACCGTTTGTAGGTACGTACATTTTAACACTTCTGTTAAGTGTAAACACTATGACAATTTTAAACGTTTGGAATCACTTGAAAAACAACAGTCGTTTGCACAAGTAGGCGAGAGAAATATTTTTCTATAGGTTGCGGAGACTCAAACAAACATAATTACGATTTGTTGCAGTAACAAAATTTATTGAATTTTGTTGTAATATTAAGCTCCGCGAATAAATAATACCTTCTACAGAATTGGTTCCAGATTATTGCAGTAGGTGGCAAGAACAAATGAGATAACTCATGATAAAAATTCAGGTTTAAAAAAACAACGTTAAATCAAAGTGGAGATGTAACTAATTGAATTTAATCTACTGCCAAACCAAAAATAAAAACTGTCGGTCGTTTGATGAAATGGAAGTGAACATCTAAAATTTTTTTAAAAAAAGCAAAGAAAATTATTGAGCTGAATATAAAAAATTTTCTGTTGTTAAATGCGATAATTGACAAAGGTCTAGGTATTTATAGTAGATGTAATCCGCAACAAACGTAACTCTGGATAAGGTACTAGCAGTATGCGATGAGTAGTTTGTTCCGGAAAGGAATTACAACTTTAGAAGCGCACAAGTTTAATAACTTAATACAGAAAGAGAGACGAATTATTGCTAATTTTAGTACAGAGTTATGAAAGCAAGCAGGGATATGTGATTTGATATGTCTTAATGAATCATACACATCATGAAGAACGTATGATTAACACTCTCAAGACGTGAGACATTTTACAAGCATTATCGCTGTCAAGTTGTTGATTTTTATTTTTAGACATTTATAATATTGTAAATAAACAAAAAAAATAAATTTAATGAAACTAATTATTTTAAATCTTTTTCCCCGTTGATAGTGTGCCACCGGTGGTACACGGCGGCATTTACTAATTTTGTTTTTTCAGGCCGTCGTGTACACCGGTAGCCACTATATTTAAAAATAATTATAAACGTAACTTTTTTTTTGTTTGGGGTTATTAAATTCTAAAACATAAAATAACTGACATGATGCTACATAGGACTTGACGAATGTTGGAAGCTACTCTGAAATAAAATATTACAACATCTGCAATTGATACAGCTCCAAAACAATATACATAATGAACATAGTTATCAACCATAGAACAATAGAAAGCGATCCATATGTCTCCCCAGAAGAATCTTCTATACCAGATTTGAAGTAGCTACAGCGACACATCTTCTGATAAGTTCGAGAGGGATATGAAGATGATAGATTACTTTCCCTTGACGCAGTCCCCACTGGAAATCCTGGCCTAGTTGCAGTTAATGTTTGGGATCCTTGCGACAAAGTTATTAACAACTTTCATTTTTCTACACAAAGTGGAATCAAAAGAAAACTGTCGCGACTTTGTGAGCCCATTCCAAAACTATTGGGAGTTTGTGACCAATGAACTACTAGACGTAGTAGCCATTAAAACAAACAAATTTGTTGCTTAGTGCATACAAAGTCACGAACTACGACAAAAAGCAACCGTCCGCAAACGGAAAGACACCAATGCAAATAAGATACTTAAATTTTTGGAAATTTTTCAACGAAAAGGTGTCGATAACCTTCCAGAATAGAAACTTTATTGGTTCAAAATTAATTGTACGTAAATGATTTGATCTGTAAGTCCATCACTTACGAGGTTTTAATTTGCTTCTAAAATTCCTTCAATATAAAAACAGTTTGGGACGTAATCGAAGAAGAAGTACAAGAAATTTTTATGTCTGACAAAGAAGTGATTATTGATGAAACCATTGATCATGAAAGAATCGGTTGTTTTTAAGGCAATACTCGCCGTCAAAGTCATACATGTATGCTGTCAAAGTATACAAATTACGCACATTCGAGATCTATATATATATAATCTTAGGATATACTGTGGTAAAATCGAAATGCGACTGGATATGGACATATAATTA
Source organism: Platerodrilus igneus (assembly GCA_036346225.1). Classification (NCBI taxonomy): domain Eukaryota; kingdom Metazoa; phylum Arthropoda; class Insecta; order Coleoptera; family Lycidae; genus Platerodrilus; species Platerodrilus igneus. The sequence goes on from JARFIW010001130.1 coordinate 1,410,740, forward strand.
ACGTTGCAGTGAAAGCTTTGGAACAGTGCTAAAAATAGGGAAGTTTTATTTCTGAATGATTTTTACGCAAGTGAACTAGCTGAACATTTCTTTGGTAATATTACTCAGTTGCGTGGAATTTTGACAAGAAAGCAGAAAGGCAACACGAACGAAAATGAAAATAGGCGAAGTACATGTAACTGAAAATGTAAAAAACTGAGAGTTTTTAAGTAAGTTGATATAGAAGACCAGTTATAATGCTAAGTATCATATCTGAGCATGAACACACTAGTTACTAGAGGTAAGAAACATAAAAATAACGAAAACGTATAACAACCCAAATATATAATAAACTACAATAACGCCAAAAGGGTGTAGAACCCTCTGATCAAATGTTCTGATATTACACTTAATTTGAAGGGAAGGTGTAAGGAAGCTGAATTCGACATTATCTTAATTACGTGTATAGTCAATACCTGGATTACTTTCAAACAAAATACCCACAAAAAGATACATTTACTAGCGAACACAAGTAAATTGATTGAAGTCTTATTGACAAATAAAGATATTCATACAGTAGATGAGGTGAAACGGGTCCCAAAAAAAGTACGATATACCAGTTATATAAAGTAGAAGATCAAACAAAAACTAAAAGGAAGAAATTGAAGCCAGAAAGGAAACCATGAGAGTGACTACCTACTGAAATAATTGGGCTGGCAAACCAGTTATGTGTTTAAATTGTTTTAACGATGGGCATCGCTTTTTGCTGCATAATAGATACCTTGATCTTATATCTCGATTCTTAAAATGTTTGTTTCCTTACTTTATGTGCTTTACATTTGAGCTCAGATTTGCAAAATATGTTTATGTTGCCTATTCTGGATGTATTTTAGTTACTATATAAGAAGATGTCCTTTTATTTACTTATATTCACTTCTTTTTTATAGTAGTAAAAAAAATTATATCCGCTATGTGGGACTCTTTCTTGCCAGAGCAAGGACATACCCACTAAAAATCTACTTTGGTGTGGGACTCAAGATCCCTTGTCATAGACTTAAAAGGAATCCCGTGACTAGCGTACCAGGACTATGTCTTTCACCACCTTTCGGACGTCTAATGGAATCGCAGCAAAGATCATTGCCAATGCATCGCCCTGGGGTGTATCTGTCGTTACCATAAGACATCTTTATAGACTCCCAGGGCTCGTATGAACCGTTCTTCATGATCTCCTAAAGATCCATAGAACCTCTCTGCGTTCGATCGCAGCTATTCCTTGACGGTTTGCAGGTTTGCTTCTCTGTGAAGTTGAACATTTCAAACGAACAGGGAGCTCCAAAGGCTCCCTTAGTGTCTTGTTCTGGATCACTTGGACCTTCCGCACGTGCGTTACCGCTACGTTGCCCACACCGCTGATGCGTATGCAAACGTCGGTGTGGTTATCGACTGTAGAGTCTAAGCTTGTTTGAAGGCGTTTAGCCTACTTCGGCGATTGGTCAAGCGGCACTAAAACCAAGTGTGGACCTAGGTTAGATAAAGGAAAAATAATAGGTTAGGTCAGCGCCGCGGCGCTGACCTAACCTATTAATTTTTCCTTTTATCTAACCTAGGTCCACACTTGGTTTTTAATGGAAAAACTCATTAAAAAGCAATTAGTGCTAATGTGTTTTTAATGAGAAAACTCATTAAAAGCAATTACCCTCCACCCTACTTTGTCCTTCTCCCTCCTTTCGCATCCGTACGACATACATCCAAACTATATCCAACATACACCTGAGATATCTCCATTTTGAATATTTTGGGGCTTGACAAAATTTTTAGTAGTTCGGACTTAGAAAAATTTTAACATAAATTTGTAAATTTTATACCAAGGCCTCTAACTCGAAACTGATATAGCTACCAAAATTTACAAAGCCAGTTATTACGACTACTCTGCGGTCAGACAGCCCCAACCCCACTTACTGGAGTCGGAGCTACACCAATTCGCATCGATTCATCAACTTAATTGCACTGTTTCTCGGTTCAACCAGATATGGTACCACTGTAATGATAAAACTTAGTCATAACATCCATTTTAAGTTTCAAAGACAATTTTTTTAAAATTGGTTGTTACGTATAACTTTTGTGATATTGCAATAATATTAAACTATTTCTTTATTTGCATAATCGGATTTAGGTCTGATTGTGGGGTGCATTAATGGCAAAGTTCCTTGAATTTATCTGCATCAGAATAGGGTGAAATTACCCCATAGGGTAAAATTGCCTCATAGGGTGAAATTGCCCCATAGAGTGAAATTGCCCCATAGAGTGAAATTGCCCCATAGGGTGAAATTGCCCCATAGAGTGAAATTGCCCCATAAGGTGAAAGTGTCTCCGACAAAAGATCATTGATTTCCTTTTACTTATGTCAAACTTACGCTAGGACCTTAAAACATAGACTCTGAGATGACGCCAATGTAATCGCATTATGGAAACAGGGTCACACAAACTTTCGCCATATTTTTCTTGACCATATAAGTGGCGACATGTCATATCCAAAATTTAAAGAAATGTGCTTGCAGTGTTGGGGTGACTCGATACATAGTTTTATTACTATTGTAAAAGATTTTGATTTGGAAAAGGGGGCGATATAGTAAAATTTTTGAGGAGTATATAAATATAGAAGAATGCGTTCAATGGTTAGCCCCAATCCGAAGTTTCATGGTGACGAACGTTAAAGATTTAATTGTAAATAAACGTAAGCTTCATTTTATGCAGGATTCCGTACGAAAGAACTTTGTGGTATACAAAAAGGGAGACACTACATCTCTACAAAAATTCGAAGAGGTGTACAAACAATTGATTAAACCTTTGCAAATCACCGATTCCTAGTCACAAGGAATCGCGGAAAGAATCCTCACACGTACAACAAGGGTTAAACTTGAAAACAAAGGCTAGTTTTTTAAAAAAGATTAAGTCACCAGTTGACGACGAGTCTGTGCAATCTTTATTATACGGACGTGATAGCTAGAGACTAATACGAAAATATATACAAGTCGGTTTATAGAGTAAAGTGTAACCCCCAATTGATACGCATAGTTTAGGAAAAGTGTGTAGGAAGTTGATTCAGAAAACAGTGACACAACCTAAAATAATAACGTTTATCCGGAGGCTAGAGGTCTAACAAGAGTTATAATTATTTTTAAAGTCCTTAGCATTTTGTTTAGGAATGTAATAGATTAATTCATAGAATACATTCCCTACCTGTTGCTTCGTACGTGTACACAAATCGGGTGCAATCGGTACATATCCGAATAGGAGTAGCTCATATAAAAGGACTGTTCGCGTAGAAGTTATTATTTGTTGATTGTACGGTTTAAAGAGACAATATAATAAACATGTATAAAAACTTTGGAGAGGTTATTCGAAGATTTCGCAATGCTCTACGAGTAAAAAGCAGAATGTGGGCAACGCTTTTCGATAGAAGGAGAAAAATGTCTTATGTGTCAGTCATACGAGGCAGCAATACAGCACTGTACTGCAGTGTTATCAATGCCCGAGGATCTGGATGATTTTATGGAAATAATCGAGGAGATGGGGTTTATAAAACTGTTGGCAGATATTCAAATGGAATATATACTAAATTGTAAGTTTTAAAATAAAAATTTAACCACCACAACTGTTATCATAAGAAATGAATGATGTGAATTTAGAAATTATTTTTGTATATATTAGCTTGTTTACGTTTTAAAATATAAAGCATACATTGGCATTGTTTAATTTTTCAAATGTTCACGTAACTGAAATGGGTATCTAAGTAATTATAAAAGAATTATAACAAAGATGTGTATTATTTATTAAAAGGGTGTTATAAACGTTTTACAAAATTATTAATCAGAATCGTTTTATTTAAAACTATAACATAATTTTATTGACATCTATTAATATCTGTAGTTGAAATACAACAATTTAGAAACGTATAAGAAAACAAAAGTGTAATTAATAGTGTTACAAAATTTTCAGTCTTCGGCTTAAAATTTAAACATCGCTCGTAAATGCGTGGAATGGAAAACTGTTGTATTCTTCCATATACTCAACTTGTTTACAAATACTGTTTTCAAACAATCTTGGGTAGGTTCTTATAAATTCGTATAATATGATCCCAATATCACTATTACTGTATTTGCTTTTAATTACGTCATGTGCGAGATTCTGTGGAATATCATTCCTATTATATCTTTCCATTGCGACATCTAACAGAAACAGATCTATATTAGAGTACCTTTTTCCGTTAGTTCTTTTAAAGTATTAGCATGGTTGAGAACGATCTGTGATACCCCTAAAAAGTGCTCTAAAGTTCCTTTGGTAAATATCATATAATTCCCATCAAATGTCATCATCTTCACTAAACAATTCTTATTTAAATAAAAACGCAAGTTGTCGAATTTGCATATCTGATTTTGCATGCCAACTTCCATAGTGCGTATAATGTGTGGAAGATTTGATATAAACTTCCTAAATACGTTGAGGGATACATCAAGTACGCTCTGCGAAATGGTGTCAACAAATCTAAAATTATTTTGTAATCGTCGAATGGGTTCAGACCTACAATTATGATTTTGGAAGAAGATTTTGTTATGGTGTATGGTTTTCAAATAGTAACTTGGTTCGTTCTAACTGAATTGCGGTGTTTATACGTTCTTTATGCGCTGCGGTCGATTGGTTTTCCAAATCCTTAATTTGTTCCCACTCATTGGCTGTAATTTTAGTTCCTCCTGAAATAAACCATCTCGATGTGCCTTTCGTTGTGTTTTTTATGGCATCACATCCAGTAAAACATTTTCGCACACACTGCACGCAATACTTAAGATGTTCATTCTAGAAAAAATTGTTGATTAACAGTTTTGAATTATACATGTAAATATTAATTTCTTCTACGTTTGCAAAATTCAAACTAAGACTTACTCTTCTTTGTCGATAGTCCTCACACGAAATTTTAAACCAAAGACTGAAAATTCAGTATTACTATTAATTACACTATAAACGACTTTACGCTTTACAAAATAAACTTAAAATGAACTTTTGGTATCATTTACCCGTATTTATGTACATAGAGAAAGTATAAGTATAATTTGTCCTTACATTAACCCAATTTAAATCAAATTATAGAATGTGTATTCCCGTATATTAACTAGAATTGTGGAAAGTGCTTTTATTAAATTATTAGTCAGACGTCATCGACAAACAATGCAAGGCTAATGATCATACATTTCACCAAATTTATTTAGAATTTACGTCTTATGTTGAACTACATTTAAAATAAATTATCCAACCACTTTCTAGGTCACCGTGCAGAATTAATGTATGTATTATACCTTTTGGTTTAATCATTTGTATGTGGATTCACTAATTGAAAATTTTAACAATTCTAACCACTAATAAATATTTTTGAAGTTTAACTCTATTATCGAGCTAAATCTAAATAAAAATGCAAAGGTGTTTTGCTGATAGGTTTTGAATATTAATACAATATATACAGGTCTTTGTTGGAACTATTTTAAAAGACCTGATAATTAATTTCAATTACCCAGGAAAATTCTATACTAATTTTATGGGTTACACCAGGGTTTATCTCAAAAGACAGAGCGATACGGTTTAGAAATAGATTAAAGATGAATTATATACGGTGCTTGCAAAAGGTTAATCTGCAAATCAGTAAGGGTCATTCGATTTGAAAAAATTCCGAGGATTTGAGAACCTGAGGAAAAACACAATAATAATTGAAATCTTACACGATGGTATATTAAAAATACTGCTAAGAGTAATTTTGTTTAATAATTCTAAAATGGCGTTGGTGGTTAAATACATACAGGTAAAACCCACTATAAACAATTATACACGTCACTTTTCCAGTCAAGACTTGCATATAACGCCAACTAATATAATAAGGAGCTGCGCACGCTCGACCATCGGCATAAAAGGCGAGAGCTATGTTCCAGTGCATTAGTCGTCAAAGTATCATCGAGTTTGATTAAAATTATAAATTAAAGATGGATTTTTCTTGTGTTGACGTTACAAGTGATGTGCGAGTACCACAATTAAATATCAACCAACTAGTTGGTAAGTCAACCTATAGGTTAGGCGAATTTCCTCCAAATTATCACCACCATATATTAGAAGTTGGTTTTGATTTATATGGTGGTCTTCAACCTGTCATCCAAGTGATTTGCTGTAGTGGTATGTGTGCTGATTCTACGATAACATTCTCTTACTTCGATTGGAAGAAATTGTGTACTTTTCAAGTGGAATTTCAAATTCACCAATTTGCTCAAGACTCAAAACAAGTACGATTAAATGGTCTGACTACTGGAAACGATGTTGTTGACATACAATTGGATCAAGATTTCAAATTGCAGCTGAGCACAGCCTTTAATAGAAGTATATGGTTGTTGAACAATTTTGAAAAGAGAATTTATATAATATGGAGATTACGAAAGATGGGAATGTTATTGTCCTACCTGCGTACGAGTGCATCAAGCTATTAAATTTGCGAGAATTGATCTGTTTTAAAATGGTTGAGTTAAGGTGTAGAAACTTTCCAGAATTTTACGAAAAATTTGTTGGTGATATAAAAAAAGTATGTGGAAATACGACGGAGGAAGAAAGGGTTCAAACGTTATTAGAGGGAGAGAGCAGTGCCATTATTTCTCTGTCTAATGATTGCAGAAATTTAAATTACTTGACAGTGTTGGAACTTATTAAATGTTTCCCCATTCAGTACTTAAAAGATGCAACTGCAAGGCAATCGCTTGCGCAAATGTTTAGAGATTTGGCTATCCCAGATTCGCCAGACTCTGGTTACCACAGCGGTTTATAGATGTTATCAATACGTGTATGTATTCTATTAAAACATATTTCTTGATAAAGTTTGTTTTACATATTTGTATCGCCAACATTACCATAAATTATTAATAGACGTATTAAACTATCCTGTTTTTATTTTTTAGGTTTAAAGTGGTGTACGCGGAAATAATAAACACAATATACCGCATGTTAACAAAAAGTTGTGGGGAAATTTAAAGACGAGTTTTACGGTGACTTGGTGTTGGAATTTGTAGGTAGTAAGGCTAAGTCCTACTGTATTGTACGCGAGAAGGACACGATTAAAAAAAAGATTAAAGGGATCTCACAAAGTGTAGTTAAGTAAAACCGAGGGTCTTACAACCTATAACGAGCATATACCTCCAAAAGGAATGGACATGCAACTACGTAGCAGTGCGTGGGAGAATAAGGATTCTCTCCAATAAGAAATTAAAGTCATTGGTAATGGTAAAAATGTTAAACCTATAAAGGCGATTATTAATTGTGGTTTAGTGACCGCGTTTGTGCACTCTTCGAGTGTCTTCGGCAATCTTCGATTGTTTCCAAAGAAAATATTCAAGCACGTCATTTAATGTCGTGGTGTAACATCGTCCACTGTTAAGCTCCGTTAATTATACTACTAAATGAGGTTTGTATTTTCCGTAAATACGCACTTTTCAGCACCTCGTGGTATTGGTAATCTACAAACAATTATATCTCGATTTGAAATGCGCGTCATTGAAACATATTCTCAACATAATTAATAGAAAGTCCAAGAAAAGAAATTATAAAACAGCATTCAAATGTTCGTTAAGAAATCTAGAATATTTGTTGGATTACGAGTTACTTTCAGTACTTAATCTGGTTTATTACATTTTGTTAATTCTGGAATTTAGGTAGTTAATGATGTCATACACAAAATTTCTAATTAACATACATGGCTGGTATCTAGCGAAAGTTGTAGCACGCATTTTCAATTACGAATGCATTCTTCTTTCATTACAGGAGAAATTCCATAGATTTCATACCAGCAAAATGCGCTTTCTTTTAGATATTTAAAACACATTACATTGGACATCAAAAGTCGACCTTGCCATTTCTACATTATTGTTAAGCATGCATTGGAATTTTTGAATGCGGTAATTTCTTGTTTAAAGTAACTTAGTTAAATAAAGTGTAATTTAAATTGTGATTGTATAGTCAGTTATTGCAATTGAAAACACATTCAGGGAATAATTTATTTGCTCTATATATTTTACAGTAGCGTTTCCGGACAAAACTTTCTGCTTTTAATTAAATTTCCTTTGTTCCCGGCGGCATGTGTTTACCTCCACGTGGTGTCGCTGGTCGGTAAAACATATTGTTAACGACAATATGTCTTATTGACTGAAAACACGTCTCCTCTTTTTTTACATTAATCTCTTTTTGTTACACGTCTATTTTAAACAACCCATTAATCTTTTTTTTGTTACAGGTTAAACTTTCGGCTACGCATAGGAAATAATGCTATACTTTGTAAAAATTGTAATAGTTTATTAAACTGTAAATTGGATAAATAAATTATTAAACTTTTGTGTTCTTAATTTTTGTGTTGGTTAAAGCATATACCTTGGGTAGCGAAAAAGGTTTTAAAAAATGGAGTTAAATATATACGAGCAAAGGCGAAATTTAGAGGTTTGAGAGCTTAAAGTATAACTTTGCAGGGCGTGGTCCGATTTCAAATCTGTTTGCAGATTCGGATTCTACATAAAATTCTAAGCTAACAAGATGTATCGCATGACTAAAAAAATTTATGCGGACGGTTAGAAATCGGTCTTGGTAAGAAATCTTAAAATTAGGGTAGCTCCCTGGGGGGTGATGATATCTAAAAAATTCCTAGAGATTCGGGTAGCTGAGAAAATTCTAATATTGATTGATACCAAACAAGATAGGTTTATCTCGAAAGATGCGTTGGCTAGTCGAAGAAAACTATTTGGTCCAGAATGTTAGCGGTAAAAAAAATCTTAAAAATAGGTTTATCTCGTGTGTGGAAATGTGGATGCTCATTTATCTCGAAAGATGAAAAATTTAAGAGATATTTATCTCGAAAGATGCAATGGCTAGACGAAGAAAACTATTTGTTAGGTTTGCTTATAGAGCAAATAGCAAAATTAGAAGATCAGGACTTTAAAGGGGTATAACTTTGCAGGGCGTGGTCCGATTTTAAATCTGTTTACAGATTTGGATTCTACATAAAATTTTAGACTAACAAGATGTATCGCATGACTAAAAAAATTTATAAGAACGCTCAAAAGTTGCTACAGGTAAGAAATTTTAAAATCAGGGTAGCTCTCTGGGGGATGATGCAATCTAAAAAATTCTTAGAGATTCGGGTAGTTGAGAAAATTCTAATATTAATTGATGCCAAACAAGGTAGGTTTATCTCGTGGGTGGAAATGTGGAGAAAGATTTATCTCGCGGATGGAAAGAATGCGGGTGTGATGTAATCAAAATGGTTGTGGGGGTGTCCGAGCAAGGAGGAGAGCAAGGAGGAGTCAGGAGGAGATTCATCTCCCTCATTTACTCCTTATGGGAATTTACATGTAAATTGGTCCAGATGAGGGAGCAAATGAGGGATTCTGGAGCAAATGAGGCGGTGGGTTCACTGAAAATGGTCTACTCGCCATCCTAATTACACCTGGTTTTTGATTCAAATTCACACAATGCTACCATAGCCAACTAATTAGATTTGAGGAATATCAAGTTCAAATATTAAATATTTGCTAACATGGTGATAGGTTTGATCCTACATTTCGTAATTTATAGGACACTTGCTATTCCATTTTACCTGTACATCATTTATTGGACCTATTAGTAACAGTATTTATTGCACCTACTATTTAATATTTTAGCGATTAGTCCCTTCTTGGTTCTCTATCTTATGGTGTAAAATGGAATAGCACGTGTCCTATAAATCACGAATTGTTAGCCAACTAATTAGATTTAAGGAATTATCTTCTCAGTTTGTTTAAGACACATGCATCCCTATAATTAAAAAACAGCAATTAGTGCTATAATTTATTTAGATCTTCAAACCTTCTACATATACTGTTGCACAACTGGTATAATATCTTGCAAGTACAGGCTTAAAAGAGGCATTGATAACCCATTTGTGGAAGGAGTACTCCAATCCAAGCCATGTTGATTCTTGGTGACCCACGCATTGTGTTTCTGAAATCTTTGCTTAAATATACAGCAGGTAAAGGCATTTCAAGACTTTTGATGCCACAATTCGCTGGATCGCACATTCAAAGTTGCAATTTCTTTAATAAATAAATCGCTCTTCTTTACATCATTTATTGAACCTATTAGTAACAGTATCTATTGCAATTAGTATTTAATATTATAGCGATTAGCCCCTTTTTGGTCCTCTATCTTTTGGTGCAAAATGTAATAGCAAGTGTCCTGTACATCACGAAATGTTAGTCAACTAACTAGATTTGAGGAATTATCTTCTCAGTTTGTTTAAGAAACATATTTCCCCATAATTAAAAAACAGCAATTAGTGCAATAATTTATTTAGAAAATTTCGTAACAGAATCACATTATGTCGGATACAAGTTAAATTGCTGTTTAACTTCCTAGTAGCCGAGATGTTGTACTGCTCCAGATTCTGTACATTGTGTATCGATGAATAGTCCGATGTTTCTGCAAACCTTTTACATATACTGTTGCGCAAAGTGGTTATATTTGAGGAATGTCAAGTTCAAATATTAAATATTTGCTAACATGGTGATAGGCTCAATGCTACATTTCGTGATTTATAGGACACTTGCTATTCCATTTTACCTGTACATCATTTATTGAACCTATTAGTAACAGTATTTATTGCAACTACTATTTAATATTTTAGCGATTAGCCCCTTCTTGGTTCTGTACCTTATGGTGTAAAATAGAATAGCAAGTGTCATATAATTCGCGAAATGTTAGCCAACTAATTAAATTTGGGGAATTACCTTCTCAGTTTGTTTAAGACACATACTTCCTTATAATTAAAAACAGCAATTAGTGCAATAATTTATTTAGATCTGCAAACCTTTTAGATATACAGTTGCACAAACTGGTATAATATCTTGCAAGTACAGGCTTAAAAGAGGCATTGATAGCCCTTTTGTGGAAAGGGTATCCCAATCCAAACCATGCAGATTCTTGGTGACCCACGCGTTGTGTTTCTGAAAATATTTGTCCCACTATACAGCAGGTAAAAACTACAAACTTATTGCGCACAGCATCTTGACTCAACTGACGGTTACGTTTCTTTGCAATAAAGTTTTTGATGACCGCCATATTCAAACTCTGAATCGCAACTAACTTTTTTCTGCTTCATCTCCAAGACTTATATATTGATCAAAGTTTTTCCTATAGCGCTCTTTATCCATATAAAAATCTTTCACAATAGTCATAAAATTGTATTTCGAATCATTCTCATTCCAACACCGTAAGCACACATCCATAAATGTCGAATGTGGCATGTCACCATTTATATGAGAAAAAAATATATACCTGATATAAGTATCATCCTGTTTCCAAAAGGCAATAAAGTTGGCATTGTCTTTTAGCAAGTGTTTTAAAGTGCCAGCATAAGTTTGGCACAGGTAGAAAGAGTCTATTGCTTTATGTCTCCCAAACGAGAAAACTGAATAATTTTACTTTGTTCGTTTACAGAAATGTCGTCAAATACTATAATCGAATTTTGCGAAAAGTCAAGTACAAATATACATAATGTTTTAATTATATCGGAGGTTTTGACTTTCTTATAAGATTTAAACTAAAAAAATGTCGAAACTACTACTATAATTCAATGGTTTATTACAATTTATATGGTAGTTACATTTATATGGTGATAGTTCTTACCATTTAAAAGTCGGTAATACAGTTAAAAGTCGATAAAACAGTTTACGAAGTCGGTAATACAGTTTAAGAGTTCATAAATACATCGCGCAAGCGCAATGAATAAAGCGAGTAACGCCCCTGGCGCATAGCAGCGACAACCTTATTACAGATTCCGCGTTGCCAACTATCAATGACGTCACCCATTGCACGATTTATATTGCGCAATACTTCGGAAAATTTAAGAATTTAAAACAAAAGGTAATACGTTAATTACTTACATAAATATGTCTCGGGGTTAAAGTTGGCTTCTCTGAAGTTCATCGAGGCTCCATCCCGGAGTAATTAAAGATGGCAACTGCTCCGGTGCTGTTGGCTGAGCATGGACATCCGGCTCATCTCGGGTCGTGGGCTGCTCCAAGGTCGTACCATATTTCTATATGCAGGGGAACGATAAGGAATAGGTTAATTAGGAAAGACAAAACAAAGATAAACAAAGGAAATCTACATAATAAAAATGAAGATACGATACCCCGAACGACCACACTCCATGAAGGTTCGGGCAAACAGCCACGTTGAAGCGTCTAACGGAAAGCTTGTCCCACTCTTTTGTCTTTTACACATCCGCGAAGCTATTCGTCCAACCCTCTAGAGTCGCACGATCTGCGCAAATGCACTATGACGTAACGGAAGTACACGCCTAGTCTTTTAAAATTCCACGCACCGCGTCTTTTGAAAATATGGCGCGAAACTCCCGCACATCAAACTAACCTAATGTTTAAGTGCCAATTGGATTGGCACGTAACAGGTTCAAGACAATAAATTATATAGTCACGGTTCTTTGTTACAAAAGAATGTTCTAAAATGTTTGTTTTCTTGTCAGGATTTGTTTACCAATGATAAGAAATTTTTTGAACTAATCACCGATATCTGTTAGAATGTCTCACGATAACATAATTGTTTAAACAATGGACTTATTTTTCCCCGGATAAACCCTAGATTGTCTCAAGATTGACTTGCGCATGCCCTGCATTCAATATATAAGACAAAGCAAAATTGTAGAACCCAAGTTTACAAAATAGCATCCAGTTAATTAGTCGCGAAGGTTACAATAATGGACGTTGCCGATGTTGACGTTATAGATGATATTTCAGTGTCACAGTTGTACCTAAACAAGTTAATAGGTAAGAGAGTTTATCCTTTAAGTGGATTACAATATCACTCCCACTCTCACAATATAGAGGTTGGTTTGGATTTCTATGGATGTCTGGAACCAACGCTTCAAATTGTTGCTACAGAGGTATGTGTAGAAATTATGCAGTAAAAATGCAACACTATGTTTGGACAAATTTTTGCAACTTTCAGGTTGTGTTCAAAGTTCGGGAATTTGCGCGAGAAGCAATCCTGCTAGACTAAATGGGTTATTTAATGGATCCAAAGAGATTATTATACATCTCGATCACGACATTAAATTGAAACTGCAGGTAGTGGGTACATCCAACGTCAGACGTGTGTGGATGGGAGCCAATTTTCAAAAACAATGTACTTTTAACTTAGAACTTACAAAAATAGAGATGTTGTTACTTTGAATGAAAGCGAAGTCTATAAGATATTCCAGATGAGTGAAGTAATAAGCTACAAGTTGCAATGGTTGAATAGTCGTGGCTTTCCTGCATTTTATGAGATGTTTGTTAATGGTATAATAAATGCAAATCCTGGAGGAAATATCGAGTTGCCCAATGAAGAACAAGCTGTTATTTTAATAAAAAGTGAACTCCAGTAAGTCATTATTTATTCGATGATTGCAAGAATGAAAATTATTATCACACAGTGTTGGAAATAATTACATGTCACCCCGACAAATACGCTGAAGATGTAGGCGTGTCACGATCGCTCGTACAAATGTTTAGAATATTGTCTATTTCTGAAGATTCTAGTTATCATTATGCATGCTCCAGTGCAACCCTATAAAAGATAAGTTGCTTGTTGCATACCAACAACAATTTAACTTGTACCCGACATAATGTGATTCTGTTACGAAATTTTCTAAATAAATTATTGCACTAATTGCTGTTTTTTAATTATAGGGAAGTATGTGTCTTAAACAAACTGAAAAGATAATTTCCTAAATTTAATTAGTTGGCTAAAATTTCGCGATTTAAACGACACTTGCTATTCCATTTTACCTGTTACGGTACCTGTACTTCATTTATTGAACCTATCACCATGTTAGCAAGTATTAAATATTTGAACTTGCCATTCCTCAACTCTCATTAGTTGGCTATGGTAGCATTGTGTAACTTGAATCAAGAACTAGGTGCAATTAGGATGACGTTTATTCGAATTTTGTTTTAATAATTTTAATAGTACCAAAGTACAGGATACATGGTTGTAAGATAGAGAGCCAAAAAGGGACTAATCGCTAAATTTTTACTTAGTAGTTGCAATAAATACTGTTACTAGACGATGTGTATATATGTGCTAACATGGTGATAGGTTTAATGAATGTTGTACAGGTAAAATGGAATAGCAAGTGTCCTATAATTCACGAAATGTAGGTGTCCCAGTTCCACACCCATTATCTGTAAGAGATACCTATGGTATATATAATATGTAATCAGATTTGAGGAATGTCAAGTTCAAATATACATACACCTCTTCATGGTTTTATTATTAGAATGTATATATCATATGTCTATCTCTCTTGCACTGGAGGCACGATAATCATTACAGTCGAAATTGATCTACCATAGATTATGATTTTTTCAACTAATTGGAACACATTAAAATGCTATTATATTACCGAGTGATGGTACAGGATGCCTAATTGGAACCTGGTGGTTTAGTATATATAAAGCAAGGAAAGGCATAATCAAGTTTCATAAAAATTTATTTACATAAATCCTCACGTTAAAGTGGCATGTATTAAGATATATTTAACCGTAATATTAAAGCAGTATGCAATACCAATTAATATGAAAATTTACAGTAAATAAATTCAACAAAATATCATGAGCAAGAAGTGAGTCAGCCGAGCGAGAGAGAGAAGTCCAAAAAAAAGATGTGATAGTTGCAACCACGTGTCCGAAGCTCAGGATTACACATACGACTAATGGGAAGAGGAAAATATAGGTATAAATAATCCAGAAAATTCATTTCACTAAATAAAGTAAACCACTTATGTTTTGTCGCATCTAATCGATGAGAACTTTATCTTCTCAGTTTGTTTAAGACATATACTTCCATATAATTAAAAAGCAGCAAATAGTGCAATAATTTATTTAGAAAACTTCGTAACAGAATCACATTAAGTCGGGTACAAGTTGAGTTGTTTTTGGTGTGTAACAAGTAATGACTGAAATTGATATTCTCATTGTTTGACTTCCTAGTAGCAGGGATGTTGTACTACACGAGATTCTGCAAATTGTGCAGTGATAAGTACCGATGAATAGTCCTCTGTTTCTGCAAACCTTTTACATATACTGTTGCGCAAACTGGTATAATCTCTTGCAAGTACAGGCTTAAAAGAGGCATTGATAACTTATTTGTTGAAGGAGTATGGACAACTGCTACTTAGTATGGGTCCAAGGATGCTTCCGACTGCTGAAGAAATATTGCATGTTAATGTTTATTTTACACTGTATTACATATTATGCAATAAGTTTTGACATTAGTGTATATTATAACGAACAAACCGTATTGACACATGTTATTCTTTTTCCAATAGTGGTGTTCCAAAAACATAAATTAAGTATTAAACACATTTAAAAAGTACAGCGTTCGATCCTTCTCAAAGTCTACTTTTTAAGAAGTGGCTAGTCGCTAAATTTTTAATTAGTAGGTGTAATAAATACTATTACTAGACGATGTGTAAATATTTGCTAACATGGTGATAGGTTCAATAAATGATGTACAGGTAAAATGGAGTAGCAGGTGTCTTATAAATCACGAAATGTAGGTGTCTCTGTTCCACACCCATTATCTCTAAGAGATAGCTATTGTATATATAATATGTAATTACATTTGAGGAATGTCAAGTTCAAATATACATACACTTCTTCATGGGTTTATTTTTAGAATGTATATATCATATGTCTATCTCTCCTGCACTTACATATACTCTATATAAAAACAATACTCATGTATTGCTTATAAGCTTAAAGTTCTTCACTTACACATGGGCTCTTATGGGCGGGTGTTTTGACCATAGTTTTGGTTTATTGCATCTACTACCTTGATAAACTTTGAATGATTAGAATAGAGCTTAATGCAGAATTGTGAACTTCGTTGTGTCAAACGATGTAATGTAAGAGTAAGTTAAAGTATTGCCTGTCAGTTATTGCTTCATGGCTACTTCTGTTTAGAAATCATTCCGTAATAACTAACATATAGAAACATGTAGATATATTAACAATTGTCAGCCATTTCTCTACGTAATTTTTACAAAATGTAGGGAATTTTATTGAAATCGCAATAAATAAGATATTTAGTCCAATATAGAGCGTTAAATATACCAGGAAAGTATATTTGACATCACAATTAATTAGTATAGCATATGTAGTCAACTATCAAACACGCCTGTTTACTTCTTAGCACTAAAGATAAATACAATAGCAATTCCTTTTTTAATATTCTTAATATGTACATTTCTGGTCAGTCTGCAAGCTAAATAAACTTCTAAACTATTGATTTCGTTTAAATAACTTGCCTCGCAGTCGCCTCTCAAAATGTCAAAGCTTTCGTAAAACTGACACGCTTTATCTATCAATTCGACAAACCTCGGTCGTTCTAGAAGAAGCAACTGGCATGAGGTTGTTTTAACTTATATGGTGAACAAATTTACATAGTGTAGTTTTGCTTGTGAGAAATAGTACCTCTTTTAGTATGTCAAGAGGAGATATGAGCTGATCGAACACCGCCACGGTCTATCAACTACGCACTTTTATCCATGATTAAATTTTGCTCTTTTATTCAGGACATTCAGCTTAGAAAATTTCAACTGCTTTTCTTTTAGTAATTAAGATTTAGTATTTTAGAATTTGTTAAATTTTCTGGAGATTTCACTTCTTGTAAGTTTGACCCTTAGGAACAGCACTTAGATCTCAAAAATGGCAAAGCAAGCCACGCAAAGTTAAAAGTAGGTATTTGACGTAACATTATCCGAAAAATGTAAATATTATTTTCATTTTCTAATGTAATTTTTAACTTAACATTGCAACCTTTAGGGTAAATGCAGCCAGGTACACATTCGAACCGATAACTATCTTTCGAAAAGAACTTTCCTCAGAAAGTTCATTTACCTCTTTGCAGGCGGCTATTGGAGCATATTAAATAAAATTCGACAGCATGAACTTGACAGTTAATTTCCAGTAGCGAATTTACGAGTGTTGCCCAACGACCAATGGCGTCGGCAAAAAAGAATACAAACAAAACCGCTGCTCAGCAACGAATATAAAAACATATTAAACCATATAAATCGCATTAAATGCGCTGCTACTAAATTTTAAGTAATCTTATTGTAATGCCAGAAATTCAAATTATTAACAAATTTATTAGCTATTTTTTAGCAAATTTACAAATACATAAACCTGCAGTCCCACTAGCTAGGGAAAGTTTGATTTACAGATGTTTATTTACAAAACACAATTATTAATAACATACAAAGAACGATTTAAAGTAAATAACATAAAACCTTTGGAATTGCAATTCGTCTTTAAACTCGGGCATGCACGAATTTTCTAATCTACAGGATATTTCCAAAGTCATGTATTCGCTCACTACTTCCGCGACATCCGCAAAAAAGTTCCAAAGTTTACACACACCCGTGCTTACAAAAACTATAATTTTTACTCTTAAGCTCGCAGATGCACAATTTCTTGATATACCGAAAATTTGCAACGTCATGTACAATAATACTGATGAAAAAAAATTTACTCGTACCTTGTGCGATAAGCGGCAGGAAATCCAAAGTTTACACACAGCCACGTTTACAAAAAAATTATTTGCATCTCTTAAGCTCGAATATACAAATATACTGGATATATGCAAGGTCATATAGAATGATAGAGATGAAAAAATTCACTTGCAACTTGCTCGATAATCGGTAAAATGTCCAAAGTTTACACACATCCGCGTTTACAAAAAAATTATATTCATCCGTAAGCTTGAAGATGCGCAAATTTCCTAATCCATAGAATATTTGCAAGGTTATGTAGAATGATACTGATGAAAAAATCACTAGCAACTTGCGCGATAATCGACAACAGAATTTCAAAGTTTACACACCCGCGTGTACAAAAAAAATTAATTTCATCCTTTAAGCTCGGGTGTGCAGAAACTTCACAATATCCTTGAAATTTTTAGGGTCATCTAGATTGATACGGATGAAAAGAAATTCAATCGCATCCTGTGCGATAGTCCGCTAAAAATCCAAAATTTCCACACACCCACCACGTTTACAAAAGTTATTTTCTTCTGTAAGATTGGGGATGCGCAAATTTGTAGTAAGCGTGAGACTACGGATCCCAAGGTCCTGGGTTCAAATCCCGATACGGCCGACTGCTTGAAAAATGTTAGGTGAGCATTTTTCACAAAAATTACGCCCTCGTTCGGATGAGAGGTTAAATGGAGGTCCCGTGTGTGAGTGTTGTCACGCACGTTAAAGATCCCTACCTTGCCTGGAACGGCAAGGGTTCGGCAAAATTCTAAATTTCCAGGCAATAAAAAACTCGCCTCCTGGCCAATGTAGTACCTTCTGGTGGAGCATTGGAAATATAAATGCACGGATGCGCAAATTTCCTGAAATACAAATGATGGTGTCTATAATAGAAGAATTAATAGAGGAGGGTATAGTTGGAACCAAACAAACTTGCGTGTGACTCATCGCAATACGTAGATAGAAAACACAACTATAGTATAATGTAATGTTACTCGTGTCTACTAATTTCACTTCATAGAACAGGATAGCTATAGAAAGATGTTTCTTCATAATTCTGTAATAAAAAAGTAGCAAACGTATGTCTAATTTTGGTTCATAGAGTTTGTAAATTCATTTGTGTTTTTGAGCTTTTGAAGGTTAAGTTAGCTTTTCTATTCATTTGCGTTTTGTATTTTTGTCTTAATTGTAGTGTAGAATAGTTTTTTTCAAAACTATTGCCGTTTCAGATTGACACTAAAAATGCTGCGTAATAAACATTTAAAATTACAAACATAGTTGGTGAATATGAATTACTTTGAAAGGGAACGTGACAATCGAGGTTTGTTTGTTCCATTGAATCTGTAATGCAGGTAAGAACAAATGCTAGATCAAATTTATTAGAAAAGATGGTTAAATTAAATTGTTTTAGCGGACTGCTGAAGCCTGTAGTGTAGGACTCCGAACCCTTACTAGTACTAACAAAAAGGTATCCGCAGCACATACAGAAAATCAACCACTGCAATCTCCTGGTATGAATAAAAAATGCACAAAATTAAAATCTTATGATGTAGACGATTTTGTTAAAGATTGTGTCAAGAGAAAAATATACGATATGCATTCTGAATGTAATAAAGATAATATTAATTTGGAATATATTTTATAAGCTATGTGTAATTTTTAGGGCTTCATGTTACAGTAAAAGCCTTACAACACGAACTTGCTTTGTCTGGAGTAATTAGTTTTAGTATAAGTAGTTTGAAAAGGCTTTTACCTACCATTGGTTTTACTTTTAAAAATGATGATAGCAGACGGGGATTATTTGAATTAGAACATGTTGCCGCAGCACGAGTAAAATTCTTGAGAGAATACGAATTAAATAAACAAAGGGAACTACGATCCTGTTTTCTTTCGTGGATTTTCAGTCGGGGTTCAGCAATAAAAAGTTGGATGAATAACACAAAACAAAGTATTAAGAAAAAACCATTTGGTGAAGGAAAACGGTTAGTTTCTGATTACTTGTTTTAAATAGTCTTCCTTATTTTGGTAGTATTTTAGATTCATTGTGCTGCATGCGGGAAACAAAGATGCTTTTGAAAAATAAATGTAACCTATCTAAAAATTATAAAAGTTTATTCTGGCAATTATTTATGTAAATATTGGTTATATTGTATTCTAGAACCTAAGCAATAAATATTTAAAGATGTTGATTTAATGTCTAATGTTTCTATGTATGGTCCCACTACCGTATTATAATACTTCAGGTTTCAGTAGTTGAATTATATGCAAATTCAAAATATTTTAACCTATTGTTGAAACATCAAATGTATATAGTGATGGTAAACACTAAATTATACAATAAAGAAACTAACTAACTAAATATTGATTATTCAATTAATATCCTTTTGAATACAATGCAGAAATAACAATTGCTGAGCTCTTATCACAGATAAGACTGTGTAACATTTGTTTAATATATTTCCAGGTCTGGAAAATAAGCGTTCGCATGACGGAAAAGAAATAGACGACATTTTCTCTTACTACCTCACAAAGGGGTAATTAAATTTAATAATTTTCTAGCACTGCACAGCATCGTCACTTCTTTTTGCAATAACGTGTTCAAGATATATTAAAGTTCTATAATGGCCTCACTTAAGGGAATGATAATCCTGATTTATTGTATTCCATATGGAGGCACCCACTTCTTGATGTTATTCTTCATTCCTGGTTTTAGCTTCTGGTAACTTTATACTGGAGTTTTCTTTACGCAGTTTATTCACATTTACAAATTGAAAGTCATATGACTTTGTGAAACGAATCGCAACTTAGGTATGAAGTCGGCCTCCATATAATTGCAGGCTGTTTATTAATGGGTTTAGGAGAATTATTATCGTATTCTAAAGTGACTTAAAAACATTTTGTGGGTACCTATCAGAATTATTACGTGCTGATAAAACATTTCAAACTTCAAATTATTTATAATGCAGTTCAAAGTCTTAGGTTAATGTAAATTCTTGAATGAAAAGAAAATATTTGTTCATAAGTCGAAGTACGGGATAAAGCTAACCTAACTTTCGGCTGTCAATTTTGATGATTTGAGAGAACGTTATATTCCAAGGCACATTGAATTCTGGAGCTTGCTCAACATACGTTTTTATGGTATTGAAGCATACAATTACGAACAATGAGTCATAAGCAACTTTATTTGGTTTCAACTATACATTAGAATAAGCGTAATAAACAATTGCTCAGTTTTAAATGTCTATGGACCGCTGTGGGCGTTTTAAGTGTAAGCGCTTGCAATTTGGTTAGCGAGGATCCCCTGGACGTGGTTTTGTTTTAATCGCTGGTGGAGGGGGTTCGACATGCACTAGATACGTCTTGTCAATGAATCGAACCGGAAAGATGATAGTGATTGTGTTTCCAAAAGTTTGCTCTTAATCTCTTGAATTAAGTATTTGCCAAAGCCTAGAAAGTATATATGACGCTCGACATAAAGCTAATGTATACAATGCAAGAAAGCAGTGTATTACCATGATTGGTCATCCAGTCGAAACTTCGATGTAGTAAGTAAAAAGTATACGGACGTTGAATTGAAGAGACATTTTGTTCTTTACTCAAAGACACTCAGAATCTGCTTGTTAAATTCACGAATATGCATGTATAATATTGAAAAAGCATTTAAATCACTTTATTAAGCAAGCAGTACAGCAGACCGCAAAGATATAAATATCCAAACGTCAGCATTGGACATATCCCAAGCTGTTACGCATTATCCTAGTAGCGTTGAAATCTTAGTAAAACTAAGAAACTAGTCAGTATTTCCCAGATATGAGTACGAAAATCATCGTAAAAGAATCGTTTAAGCCGGCTCGCAAAAAATTTTCGCGTTGACATTCAATACTTAAGCCTATAAAAAGAGATCTCCTCCAGTTTGACTTGAACGAATATCAACCCTACGCTAGCTTCAAGAACGAATAAACATAAATGCATATTAACTGGACTACTTTATAAAGTATGCTTTCGCACGACCGCTAAGATATAGAACCGTGAACCGTATTAGAAGTAAATAATGCAATGATGAGTATATTCAAGAAAGTGTTGCAAAAAAAAAGAAAATATCGACGAAAGTTAACCTCCAAACGGATTTTGGGAATGAATTCTATAACTGGTTTATAAATTTCATGCAGATATATGGGATAAACCATTATTTTACATATTCTGCGATCAAAGGCCAATGTGGCTGAGAGATGGACAAAAACAATTAAAATAAGTAATTCCGGCGATTCCGCTGACAAAGAAGTTACATATGCCTGGAAGTTTTGCAAAAAGCAATTGAGGAATACAACAGTTACAACAAGAGTGAACATCGTTCAATAGGAACGATATCTGTGGAAGCGAATATATACCGAGAAACAATAGAATGAGTAACCGTCCACAGCAAAGCTACAAAGGGGAAAAAAGAATCGAGGACGATTTAGGAGGGAAAAGGTGTATGGTAGGAGAAGGATCTAAGTAAACAGGTAAAACGACGATAATGCCATTATAAGCGTCGTATTCCCTGTCGAAGACTTGGGTATCACACCAGTTAACATACTGAGGAACTGTGCATGCGCGACCATCAGCATATAAGATCAGGGAGTCATTTCCAAAACCTGAGTTGTCAAAAAATCATCGAGTTGCAAATGATGTAAGCATGCTACAATTAGTATTTAACAAACTAGTATGTAAAACCACTTATGCGTTAGGTGACTTCACAACAATAATCTTGAAGTTGCGTTTAATTTGTACCGTGGTCTGCAGCCAAAATATAAATTATTTGCAACAGTAGAATAGGGTAAAAATTATGCTATAAAAATGTGTTACTTTGAATAGAGGGAGTTCTATAATTTTCAATTTGGGTTAAGTATCAGACAACTTGCCCAAGGAGCAGCAAACGTAAGATTAATGGTTTAACTGGTGGAGTAGATGCTGTAGATTTACACCTGGATTGGCGAATTTAAATTGAAGCTGTTTGCTGATACATCTACTAAAAGTCTATGGGAGGTAAATAAAATTCAGAAAAGAATTCCTAAAATATGGTGAGTAATCAAAATGTTATTGTACTGAATAAGTATGAGCGCTTCAAGCTGCTAAACATGCGAGAGTTAATATGTTATGAAATAGAAGGCTTAAAATGTTGAAGCTTTCCAGAATCATACAAAAAATTTGTGGGTGTTGTAAAAATGGTAGATAGAAATATGTCAGATGAACAACGGTTCTAAATATTATTAAAGGCAATGCGCGTGCGAGCTATTTTTTGTATAATGATTGCAGCAATGCTAATTACTTGACAGTGTTGGATATGATTATGTTACCCCAACAAATACTTGGAAGATGTGAGTATGGGGCGATCGCTCACACAAATGGTTAGAGATTTGACTTCTCCGTTTTATCCGATTCCGGATACCAAAGTGGTTGTTACTTAATAATACATGTATATATTTAATAAAATTATAACATTTATTAATAAGATTTGCTTCGCTTATTTGTAACGTCAACAACAACAAAAACTATTATTAATAAATTTTGTTAATTTATTCTTATGTGCAAGATGTAGTACTCGTTCGAGGTTGAGACTAACAGAGTAAGAATACAATTTGTACCAGAACGGCGTAGGAGAATTACAATAGTTGCATCATGATGGTTGTTATAGTGTAATGAGTAGATTATTGAACTTAAACGGTAACCTTAAACGATAGTTGAAACAGACATGGTTAAAAGCATAGCAAGATATATTTATTACTTTTATAAAGTTCTAAAAGTGTGGAAGATGATTAAGGTGAAGGAAGATTAAGGTGGAGTAAGATTAATGTAGGAGAAAAGTTAAGGTGCAGTACTATTGATGTGGACGACAGAGGAGGGTTGTAGATGAGTGAGGAAGAAGACGTGAGGGAGTTGGGGATGAGTTAGGATGGCGACGGCGTTAGGTTGAGGATGAGTGGAGAGAAGGACGGAGGATGGTTAAGAAAGAGTGCTTAGGACAGTGGACGGTTGAAGACGATTGAAGAGGACGGCAGGAACCGTGTTGAGAACTAGTCTAGAGGAGGATGGGGTGGGTGGAGGATGAGTTAGGGGGGAGAACGGAGGATGGTCAAGCAGGAGTGATCAGGAGGATTGAGGAGGGTTGGGGATAAACGAGGGGCAGGATGAAAAGGAATACGGAGGGGGGTTGAGAATGAGTAGGGAGTAGGACGGAAGGGGAGGACGGATGATGATGGTGTTGAGAGGAAGAGGAAGGAAGAGCAAGCTGCCGGTAGGAAGTTGAGCGAAGTGGCGGAAGATAATTGTAGCGGATCCAAAAGGAACCAAACGTGTCGACTGACACGGAAAACATCCGGAATATGACAAAAAAAGAAGTTTCTCATTTTGGGGCAAATGATTGATTTAAGGGTGAAAATACTGCCGGAAGCAAGCTTTAGACCTTTGGCTTCTGGGAAATTATACCTCAAATATCTGGAATCTCATGTAGTAGTAGTTTTCAATTTTGCGGCAAGAGCAAGAACTATATTCAAGCTCAAAAAAAGCTTAAGAGATAACTTTAACCTGCGGTTCTGATAAACAATACGTCACATTCGTGGACACTCTGGGGTGAATCTGCGATTGGTGATGAGATATTTGAACTCGATTCTGAGACTACTATTCTGTCGGAACTGAAATTTAAGCGTCCTACACTTGAGAAGTAACACGTCACGCGCTTCAAGAAATATTGGAATTGGTTACTGATGCAGTTTTGATATCACTGAAAAACAACGATAAGAAGTGCTTTCCATTAAGTTATTAAGACATTATAAAAATAGGAATGAAGGTTGACCTTGAGACAATCCAAAAAATGTCAATAGCAGTTAGTTCGGAGTTGTGGTGCCGTAGTAGTTTTCATTTCCGCCCCGCCACTCTACTAGTTTTCGAGTTACACCTATTGAAAACTTAAAAAGGAATTTTGTTATTAAGAAATTGCGCTTGTAGCCAATTACGTTTAATATTTATTTATGTAAATTGTAAATATAATAAAATATGTATTGTATACATCATCAAACTGTGTTCTCTTAATGATCGATCAATACGGATACGTTTAGAACTTGAAATTGAAATCTTTAGTTCGCCATATTTAGATTGACTACACTTCTTTTATTTTGCAGGAGTTCTGTCAACGATCTTTATAGCGAAACAGACTTTCAAGTTTTTAGTGTACGCTAGAACTTCATTTCAACTTTAAGATAAGCTTTGCTGATGCAATACCAAATTCGAAATAGAGTAGGCAATGCCGCCAACCCTCTGACAGAAAGCATAATACTAGAAATGGCATTCGAATAGATCTCCCAGAATTGAAAGTCTTATCAGATCTACAAACTACAATAGCTTTTAAATCCTTAAATTGTCTGTTTGTAAGTAACAAAAAGACGTATATACAGCAAACTACCAGAACAAAGGGACAGAATGAGGTTAATATCTGTTCTAAAGTTCCCGACATTTAAGAAACTTTGTTATAAGCTCTATTACTTTATAGGAAACCAAAACAAAATTCGTTCTTGTTAAGGGAATGAACGTTAAACACTATTTAGGATACAGCTTTATCTACCTGTGGTATTATTTATATGAAATACCTGAAAGCAAAACCGATTTAAAACGTAGTTGTTTCAACAAATGATCATTAAGAGATGGTTTAATTAAAAAATATGTAGATCAACATTCACGTTGTCAGATAATTAGCTATTAGTCCAGAACAGATATAATTGTTATGACGTATAGGTCTGTATGCGGTATCTCTTCTTGTCATACGGGAATGGTTCCAGAAATACCGAATCCCATGTATAGACGACAGTTGTATGAAAGCATCACTATGACAGAGAGCACCCACCTAATAATGCAAAAGTTTGAAGTTTGACAACGTTACGCCGTAAAGTATTTGTTTGTCAGCAATTAGTAATGAACGATCTCAGTTAGTATATAAAAATGAAAGACTGATCATCGTTATGTGATGCAATAGTTTCATATAAAAAGTGTCAGTTTAACCAATATAAAAACGGTGCTAGCTAGATTTCCACAATAGAGGCGTCTAGTCTCTCGTTTACAGCAGTTTAACTTCGCAGTGTTCGATTAAATGAGGCGACTACCTTAAAATGCTGAAGAAAATCCATAAAATGGTATTGCATGACCGTTGACTGTAAGTGCGCGAAATAGAAGATATGACAGACACTTCATAAAGTGCTATACATCGCATATTTCTTGAAAATTTTGACACGAAAGAGCTGCACGCATGATGGGTACCTCGAATACTCACAATCAAACCAAACCAGCGTCGCAGGGATGTTGCAATCTAGTGTGTGAGGAAGCTTCAAAACAATAAAGTTGACTTTTTACGTAGATTCATAACTACGGGTTCGTTATTTCACACTTGAAATGACGAAATAGTCAAAATGATGGATTGAAGCGGGAATTGGCTTCTAAGAATGCAATGGCGGTGCCCTTTGCAGACAAGGTCATGGCGTCGTGTTTGGGACGCGTGTGGATTTATTTTCTGTACTTATCCTCGAAAGGGAAAACAAGCAGTTGTGAATGTTACGTAAACCTATTACAGCGGCGGGGTCATTATATCTAGAAGTAACGGCCGCATGTGGCGAAAAATAAGGTATTATTTGATCAAAAGTGCAACAACGCATCTGTCATCGCGATAGCCAAAATTAATGAGTTAAATTTCGAGTTGCTTTCGCATACACACTTTTCGCGAGGTTTAACTACTCGGATAATATTCTGTTTCAAAACATGAAAACCTTTCTAGTTGGTGAAAGATTTGCCAACAATGTGGAAGTGGAGTCTGCAATGGATGGCTACTTTGAAAATGTCGACTATTTCTACTATAAATAGGGTATCGCAGGTATTGAATATCGCAGAGAAAAGTGTATCAAGCTAAAAGAGAGTACCATGCAGAGATATAAAGCTGTTGTTCTCAAATTTGTTGTGTTTTCCTTATTAGATCGAGTACTTCTGGCACTGCTCTCGTATTTACAGCAAATTTGTAGATGGTCATTAATAATTAAGTTTTGTTAAATTATGTCAGATGTCTTAGGCACAGGTGAGCTTTATACAAAGCTGGCTGGAAGAAATGCAACTTCTAAATTGTCTAAACTGAAGATAATGACGTGCACCATATACAGGGTGACTTAGAAAACCGAAAACTTTTTAACAATCCAACAAAAATAAGAGTGATGGAAGAAAACATTTTATTTATAGTAATTGGAACCATAAACTTTTGCCATTTAGGAAATATTTATGGAATTCCTCATTTCCTAAAAATTACGTCATTTAGATGCCGCCTTCCTGTACAAATACATTCTTAAAATCTGCCGTTGAGATTCCTTATTGATCGCTAAAACATCTCAGCTGGGATACTGTGAATTTCATCCAGAATTTTCTTTTAACCCATCCAAAGATCTTGTTCAAGTCGTGTACACTTTACTCTTGAGATAGTCATACAACGAAAAATTGCACACGGACAAATCTGGCGATTTAGGAGGCCAGGGAACATTACCGAAATTTCAGATCACACGGATACCGAACAATTCTTGCACAGTTTACATTGATTGCCGTACAGTGTGTGATGTTGCTCCAGTTTATTGAAACCAGGTTTCTTGAACGTGTGGAAAATTTCTCAATTTAGGTGTAACAAAAGATTATAACATCTCTACGTAGTGATCTGCATTAACAGTTACCGTGATCCCCTGTTCATTTTCAAAAAATAAACTCCGATGATTTCATGATTTGAAACAGCACACCGTACTGATACCTTACTGGCGTGTAAAGTGCGTTCATTAACTTTATTAGAATTTGTGTCTCTCCAATAGCAGTAGTTCTGCTTATTCACGTAACCTGCGAATGAAAATGGGTCTCATCTGATATCCACAATTTGCTTAGAAATTCATCGTCACTGTTTATTTGTTGACAGAATTCTAATCGCAACAGGTATTTGTTTTCCTCTAGTTGTTGCACTATCTGCTTGCTTTCGAATTGAACGCCGTGGGATCTGTAAGACAGACTCGCGTACAACCTCGACTTTCTGTAGAGTACGAGCACCTCTTGGTCGTCCTGTTGGTTTCTTCTTTAGACCAGATCTATTCTCTTTAAAGTTATTAATCCAAATTCTATTGAGTGTTTTAATGCGGCAGCACTGACGCCTTAGGTTGTAAAAACTTCGGAACTCAATCTGCGCAGCTTCAAAAGTATCACTGATTTTATAAAACATTTTTATGGCTAACGCACGCTGTTGTAGGTTCCACTAATACATCTTTACTAAAATGGCAAATTGTTTTACTTGTTCAATGTCATCGTCCCGCAGTGCTGCCATCTGCTCATGGCTGCCACTACGCCTTTCAAAAAATTTCATTATTCTGTGTCACCCGTTTGAAGCATGTTTATTTCCCAAACCCCTCAACTATATACTTTTGATTTAGAATTAGTTTTAGTTCCATTAATTTTCAGTTTTGATGAAACATATAATACAATACAATAATTACAAAACACCTGGTATAATTTTGTTCCTCATAAATAAAGTTTCAGTTTCCTAAAACCGTCAATGTACGATTTAATTTTATCTAAGTTCAAATAAGTTTACTACAGAAACGAGGCAGTTACGATTCAAAGTCACGCTTGGTGTTGTTTGCGTTGCTATACGACACCCGTCGTTTACGTTCAAATACTCGTTAGTCGTCGCTTATCTGTCGTAGAAGAAGGATGTCTTTTCCAACTTCTAGGACAGCAGATTTGCGAATAGCATTAAGTTTGAGACCTCCTTAAATGTTGCTACAATGGAAACTGGGGTGATAGTATTTAATGGTTTGTATAATTCTAATTTAAAGACCTTGTTTAATTTTCTCGTTTTCTTCAGAGCAGTTATGAAATTATGCTAAGATTATATCCAGTTAAATTGAGTTATGTAGTGTTGTGTGAAATATATGTGGAGCCATATTAATTTATGTACAACGATAGCAAACTAATCTCAGCTATAAAACTTAATACTTTTACAGTTAATAATATAACCAGAAGGTATCTTTAAAATATGCTTCATTTGTACAAGATGGTTTTCGTATAAAATTACTACGACCGCAATTAGGCAAAGGCGTATCAAAACAGCGATTTGGATGAAGCAAAAAATCCCTACAGCACATAGTTATAGTGGAATTTAATGTCCCTGACTACACTTGTCAGAATATGAGTCCTACCCTTCTCGTTGAGATCCGGAATTTGTTGGTGAGTGGCCCTAATGGGATACAGTTGTCATTTGGTTTCGTCCATCCATTTCAAGACGTGCTACATTTAATGACGTAATAACAGATGGTGAGTGTTGAATTAAAAATCTCCTTTCTTGTCCAAGTTAGACGATTTAAATTTTAGAAGATTATTTGAACATAACAAGGTCATTTAAGTAAAAGTGGTTAGTTAAAAATTCAACATATTAGATTTTAGGGTTGAATAAAAGCTCAGTAAAATTTAATTAAATAATTAATCCGATTAACTAATGAAGACGTAAATTGCTGTACTGTTATTATAATAAGAAACAAACAATTAAATATTAGTGTAAATCGATGATACAAGATCTGCTCTCTACGTCACTATCTAGAGTTGTCAATAATATATATATATATATATATATATATATATATATAGGCCCAAATACTAATAAGGGCGATTTAGAAATTTCATTATCACTTACAAATTGTACAGATAAATTTTCAGTTATAATAGATGTATAAATTTTGTTATTCTCTTATTCTTGTTGTTCTAAACAACACTAGGTGTTTATGTGTGAAGAATTATCAGTTATAAAATTTTGTCTAAAAGATGTTGAACCTAACATAGAAATGTTACTTCAATTTCAACCACATTTACCGAACTAGGAGGTATATAAAACTTAGGTCCAGTACAGCAGTGGAAGGTGATTTATTTTTATATTTTGGATAAGATATCCAGAGCGCAAGTAGCGGTCCTCTTGATTTAAATATTTACTTTTTCTTGCAGGTACGAAGTTAGGTGTGCAGCCACTGAACTTTTGTTCTCAGAAACGTTTATACGCTGTGGTTTTGTTGACTATATCATCGTGCCCGTGCTGAACAACTAGAGAATTGCAGTTGACTATATCAAAGTACAAGAGCTGAAAATGTGGTACCCAAAAATCAGCACGCTCATTGGTCAAACAAAATTTGAAGATTCTTTTACATTCGAAAATTAAAAAACACAATTTCATTGGTTAAAGAGGTCATGAACGTTTTTCAACACAGGAAATTCTTCGAAAGACATTCGTTATTGCTCATCATAGCTTAAGGAATCATCTTGCAGTGCTCCCCATAGCCTGCAAAACCTTCAACGAGCAGTGCTTTCCATAGCCTGCTATACTTCAGCGCACAGTGCTCTCCATAAGCTGCGTATTCTCCGATGGTGACGCTAACCGCCGCCGTTCCAAGGGCACGTCACTAAAATTCATCAATCAATAGTTAACAAACTACGTATGGACGTTAAGCTCCGTTCCATACTTCACCGACTAGTCGTTATTGTGATTGCGTCTGTCAACTGTACCTTTGAAACGACACCCACGTAGAGTTCAACGACGATGCACTCGACGAGGCTTAAGTCACCACTACCACGAAGCCGTCCGAAGAGCTCAGAAGACAACCGAAGACTACTGAACCCTCTATGCTTGTATATAAGTTCAATTAATAGTTTTAATTTCATATCATAATGCTTTGTAACTTAACGTTGTCCCACAAGTAAAACACGAAGCCCTCCGAAGAGTTCCAAAGACCACTAAAGACGTCTAGACTTCTTCAAACTGTAAATATTTTCTAACTATTGCTGTTCAAGTT
This sequence comes from Platerodrilus igneus, assembly GCA_036346225.1. NCBI lineage: Eukaryota > Metazoa > Arthropoda > Insecta > Coleoptera > Lycidae > Platerodrilus > Platerodrilus igneus. The sequence continues at coordinate 1,441,232 of JARFIW010001130.1, forward strand.
CTTACTGGCCCTCACAAATAAATTCCGTAGCTTTCCGAAGACAACCAAAGACTTCTGAACCTCTCTATGCTTGTGTACATGTTCAATTAATAGTTTTTAATTTTATATCATAATTCTTTATAATTTAACGTTGTCCCACAAGTAAAATACGAAGTCTTCCGAAGAGTTCCAAAAACCGTCAAAGGCGTCTGGACCTCTTCAAACTGTAAATATTATCTAACTACCGTTATTCAAGTTCGTACTCGGCCTTACAAGCAAACTCCAAAGCCAGTTCCGAAAACTACCGAAGACTTTACACCCCTTTAAACTGTATATACATTCATTCAATAAGTGTTTAAGTGTATTTTGGTTCCACAAGCAACCGCGAAGCCTTCCGAAGGGTTCTGAAGATTACCGAAGACTTCCAAACTATTCAAACTGTTAAAATCATTCAATTTAACGATTTCATTTTTATTTTGATGTATTTATAAAACTTATAATTATTTTTGCTTATACTTATTAAACAAATAATCAATAGTTTCTTTAAGTTTCAGACGCCGCCCTCAACGATCAATGTTTAAACTTATTTACCAAAACCGTTTTCAGGCTTATTAAAATTCTTGAATTAATAAGTGAACTGTATGTCATTCATAATGTTGAACCCTGTTAAACTTAAAAGCGGAAGTTAGGTTCAGTTAATAAAATTGAAAGGTCAATTAATTGTTTAATCACTAGTTCAAAACTGTTATTAAATTTGATAATATGTTAGAGGTCCTTCGAACTTACATTCAGTCAACACCAAGCGTTCCATACACAAGGAACCATCTAAAGGTGTCAATTTTCCTACATAAAAGTCGGTCCTTAAGCTAAAGCTGACAACCAGCAAGGAAGCCAAGTCAAAAAATTAAAAGTTTTCAAATCAGTACTATCTATTTTACCGTCATAAATGAAATTGAAAATGTTATTGCTTTGCCAAAGCATATCTTTAAGCCAAACTTATAGCAACAAGGGTTAAATAGGTAGTCGAAAGTTTTACAAGGAATATCAGGTGGTTCTTTGGTTACCTTTACAAATTCCAGCCAAAACCGGTGAGTGAAGTGTATGATTACATTTGTCAAAGCTAGTGACAGATAAGTATTAATTAATCTCTATAATCATAAAACCTTTCATTTTCAAGCTTATTGTACATATGAATCTTATAAAATTTGCACTAACATCAAATTAGAATTTGCAAAAATACAAAGTTTTAATTCAAGGATTTCCAAAACTTGGAATTGTATGAACAGGTTTTATAACGTAAATTTGACAAGTACAGTAAGTATAGTTAAACTAGTTAGTAAAAATCGAGTTCATAATCAGTTACAAACCGTAACATTACTTCAAAATGACTACAATTCATGCATTACTCTAAAGCCCGTAATTTAAAACCTGCCTAACGGGATTCAAAATTTCTTGCATAGTAACCAGCAGCTAAACCAATCCATGCGATAGGAGAGTCACTCGATATTAAACTTATTATTCTCAGAGGTTAATAATAACAATTAAAAGACGTCTTTTAGGTTTGACAATTTTTAAGGATTTCAAACTCCATAGTGAAAATTGTTCATTAGAAATTGATTGATAATCTTGATCATCGTTACAAGGAATCTGTTAGAATTTGAATCACCTTTCAAGTTATACTCAAGCAAGATCTATATGCGCAAAATTATTCAAAATCAAGATATTGTTACCTTAGATCAACATTTTATTCCAAACTGAACCGTAAAGAATTAAACCCGTCTAATGCAGTCAAGATGCTAACGGTAAAAATAGTCTTTCAAGTAAGCACATTCCAATAAAGTTGATTTTTTTACAAATACGAACGTATAAGGGGAACCTAGCAGTTTATTGCTTTTATGAAACTTTAAATCATTAGTTCATAATAATGATAAACGCCTTCTAGACAGTTTGACGTCACATCCCTGAGATCGTTATTCATTCTGAGTGTTAGAAAGTGGCCTGTGGAAATAAGAAAACCTAATTTAACAATGTTAAAAATTGTTTTTGATAATCCAGCTAATGTGTGTGCTAAAAAACCTAGCTATTTTACAAGCACTTTGTTACGTTCCAGTTTTGCTTTTAAAATTTACTTGACTAAGATAAGCCATTAATTATTATCTCGTCTATATTCCGAATAAAATCATTCCCTTAGTTCATATCCTGTTCTACCGAGCCTGGTGTTTGAACATGAATCTTCAGTCTCCTAATTGTAGTTAGGTGCATTTAAATCATTTATTCTAAGTGGTCCCTATTCATACTGGATTATACTATCAATTTGAAGCGAGTTTCGCGAGTACTTTCGTTGAACATTTGTTGCACAGAGAGGCTATCAACACTCGTTGCATTGGATTTTATTTATGAATTATTCATTCTGTTTTCTAATACCAACGGTTTTCGTTAGAGTACTCATTCTGTCCTTTGTACAATTACCGTGGGGACCGTACAAGAAATTATACGAGCTGATACATGCAGCTTCCTTCAAATTACTTTCTCTTGTGTGTATCGGGTAGGTATTCGTTCACGGTTGGAGGTAGCACTAATTTAAAATCTGCTTTTAGCTCGTTTTAGGATAAATTTTCTAGATTGGTTGATGGATTTTCCGCCTACATTCTCGCTCCTCGACGCTAGGTAAGATGACTCACTTTTCGTATACTGGATTTGCAGGATTTCTGACTAAGGAACAAATTTAGTGACGCCGACTTCTCCGGTTCCGCTTAACTAAAATTTTTGGTTGCTTTGTATTGCTCCTGGCCATTTAATCCTCGTGAAGGAAACCGTGAGTTTTTGAAAATCTCACACTTTACTAGTCCCATGACTTCCTAAACTTTCTACGGCTGTCACGTTGTATATTGTTACTAACCAACATTACTAATACTAATTAGTGTTAAAAACATTCCAGCGGTGTTGGTATGTTTTATCATCTAGCCTTCAGCCTGATATAGTTTAACTACGAAAGTTTTAAATAACTAAAATGTATGTGGTCTGATACCGGGCTGAGATCGTGTGTTTCTTGTCACGTGACTTATACTACCTAAAAGTGTAGGATATTTAATTATTAGTACTGATTAACAATCATTCGTCTAGGTTCTCATTTACTATTAAGTGATATGTTTGTTATATGTGTTAAGTATACGGATACGTGGCTGTGTGCTGTATACGAACACTATTTAGTTTAATCTATGTCCCATTTTAAACATATTTTGAAATAATAATATAAAAAAGCAAATACTTATACTAGAGAGGTGTTTTCTTTATTATTTATATATATATATATATATATATATATATATATATATATATGTATTCTTATTTTTCTTTGACAGACTAATGTTCTGTCTTTGTTTGTACTAATCAACTAATTTTTATTTCAGAGAGACGACTCGGTTTTTTCTTCTTGGGTTTTGTTTTCGATTACATCCCACGTCCAATCTCCGATTGACGATAGCCAGGCCTCTCTTCCTTTAGCTACGTAATTTCGTGCGAGTCTTTACTTTAATTTAATTTTTGGTTCGTCCTGACCCGCACGGTTTACCGTAACAACTTTAATATCCTTTTTTGCTTAGGGCTTTCTGTAGTAGGTAAATTCCCGGATGTTTAACATTTGGAACACCATTTCATGAAATTGTTGTTTGATCTGTTTACTGTATTGATTTTCTAACCCGTGTGTTGTTGAATTTTCTAAGTTTATTTATTTACCAAATATGTCATATATCTAGGACGGTGTTGACTTTTAAAGACTTCTCCGTGTTTATTTATCCACACATTGTCTTTAATTAAATGCCATAGTATTTTAGTTGCAATGGTGTTTTTTAGGGGTCGTTTTGCTGACAGTAACAAATAACTAATGGCAGGAAAAGTACCAGACGTTCAAGACCTATTTAATTGCTTTGTCACATTTACCTCTATGCTGTTTTAACGGTTGTGCTTTCAATTTAATAGAATACCAAAAGCTGGAAAAATATACAAAGTGCAATGTTTAAAATACTTACCATTATTTCACAGTAATGTGAAATTCTTGTACTACCCATAATAAAGCCGGGCAAAGATGAAAATCAAGCGCCCTCGTATCGACCGATTGCTCACATGTTATGGTTGTCCAAACTTTTTGAAATGCTTATAAAATGTCGAATTGAAAGCTTTTTCGAAAAAAGCGAGATCTTTTTTAAGGGAATGTATGGTTTCCACAAAGCATTAGGAACTACTGATGCAATAGTCTAAGTAGTTTCGATATTCGATTATAATTTTCCAGAAATAATTATTTAGGAGCAATTTTTCTAGATATTATGTTGGTTTTTAATGGCGTTAATTTAGACTTCTGACTAAATTAGTGCAGTCGACTTCCCGCTAAATAATGCTAACGCTATCATCAATTTATTCCGTACCAGGCGAATATTTTTGAGAGGATATGAAAGCAGTGCCAGAACAAGTACGGAGCCCTGGGAAATCCCAGGGCTCCGTACTTAGTCTCCTTCTATTTAACGTGTGTACAATGGACATTCATCACTGTTTTGCGGACCAGATTAAAGCAGATCAATATGTGGACGACTTTTGCTTCTATTGCGATGAAAAGACGTTCAAAAGTTGTACTAATTCTCTTAAGGAAATTTTACAAGAAACCGAAGATTGGTGTGACAAAATTTTCTTGCAAAGTTTAAAATAATTAACATTATTTCGCAGTAATGTTATACACCACTTCGAATGGACCTGCACCTTGCCGAAGTTCTAGATTACTAAAACAGGTGAAATGGCTTGCGTGTTCTAATGAGCTAAAAAGCCAAACTACAGGTCCAACCATAGTAGTAGGGTCGTTAGTTAGGAACCAGACTAAGACAGGTCCTCGAAAGAGGGCAGCGGCTCTTTCGGTACTTAGATTGGCAGAGACCATAGGGGTCGGTATGGCAATCTAAGACACACTACCGCGATGTGGAAGGCAACGGGAGACCACCACATTACCTCCCAAGTACACAGCGTACCTAAATTATAATAAAATGATAACATTCTCTGGGGTAAAAGATTCCGGAGTTAAAATAGTCTCCCATTCGGATCTCCGGGAAGGGACTACTTCGGAGGATGCGATCGGAAAGTTAAGAATAAGAGTCGGAAACATTTTGCGAGTCGGAGCGTGAAATGTTAGAACTATGAAGCAAGTGGGTAAGCTAGAGAACCTAAAAATCGAAATGAATAGGTTATCATTAGACATAGTAGGGATCAGCGAATTTCGGTGGCCAGAGGCGGGGGATTTTTGGAGTGGAGACTTCAGGGTAATTAATACAGGAGCCGAGGAAGGAAATTTGGGTGTGGGGATAGTTATGCGAAAAAAGATAGGATACTGTGTAGAAAACTACTTACAAAAGAATGAAAGAGTACTCATGGTTAGATTAGAATCTAAACCGGTAAACACAGTAATAATACAAGTATACATGCCCACCTCTAGCTACAGTGACGAAGAGGTAGAAGCGATCTACAAAGATATCCAAGACATATTAAGACACGTAAAAGGACATGAAAATTTAATAAATACGGGGATTTTAATGCAGAGGTAGGTGAGGGTAGGGAAGGAGATATAGTAGGTTTATTTGGTTTAGGCACTAGAAACGACAGAGGAAATAGGCTGGTAGAATTTTGCGACAAGAACAATTTAATCATTACAAACACATTATTTCAACATCATGCTAGAAGACGATATACGTGGAAGATGCCAGGAGATATAGGAAGATATCAAATAGATTACATTCTTGTTAGACAACGGTTTAGGAATCAAGTAAAAGACTGTAGAAGCTACTCAAAGCAGGATATAGACACTGACCACAACATCGTAATTATGAAGGCCGCACTTAAATGTTAAAAATTTCGATAACAATTACGGTCTATTGGACTTGGACCTACAAAATCTTTTAGGAAAGATACTTCAAGCACATTCGTAGAACTTTCAAATTGAATTGCTCAAAGATATCGGAAAATATCTGACACTAAGGAAGTAGAAACAGAATGGAACATCATTAAATCCAGCCTCGACATGGCGGCCAGAGATATTCTGGGAATACACAAAGTAAATAAGAACCATGGATAACAAAGGATATCCTGAATTTAATAGAAGAAAGACGAAAATACAAATAAATAGACGAAACAGGAAAACAGAGATACAAAGCCATAAAATGGGAAATTATTCGAAAATGCAGGAAAGCTAAAGAACAATGGTTTGATGAAAAGTGCAAAGAGGTACAAACTAAGATGGAAGTAGGAAAGACAGATGAAGCATACAAACTAATTAGAATCAATTTTAGGGATATAGAAACGTATAGCAAAAATATAAGGGACGCTAGGAGGAAATGTCATTATAAAAATGTAGAGAAAGTGGGTAGATGGCAAGAATATATAGAATTTATATGCTGGAAAAGAACTAACTGCATTAGAAAAGGAATCAGACATTGAAAATGATGACTTGGGATATCCTATACTTAGAGTTGAATTTGAAATAGCATTAAAGGGTCTGATATGGTAAGTCGCCGGGTACAGATAAGGTGCAAGCGGAGACTCTAAAAGCCGCTGGTCAAGCAGTAACAGAACGTTTCTTCCAACTTGTAAGCTATATGTATGAGACTGGCGAGATACCCAAAGATTTCAAACATAACATCATAGTAACTATACCAAAAAAGAAAGGCGCAGATAGATGTGAAGATATTCGAACAATAAGCTTGACAGCACACGTATCAAAAATATTAACTAGAATTGTACAAAGACGAATGGAAAACGGGCTGAAGAAATACTAGGAGAAGAAATTTGGGTTTAGGCGAAACAGGGGAACACGGGAGGCTATCTTAGCTCTGAGGGTATAATGAGAAAACAATAGAAAAGGGTAAGCGTGTATATAGGGTTTGTAGATCTGGAAAAGCATTTGACAATGTAAAATGGAAAAAATGTTCGAAATATTCAAAAGATTGGAATGAGTTATAAGATAGACAATAGTACATAGCTTATACAAAGAGCAAACAGTAGTAATAGAATTAAGGTCATAACGTAGAGAAGTAAACATAGGAAACCGGGGAGACAGGGATGTCCTATCCCCATTATTTTATAACTTGTACATGGAAGAGCAATGAATACTGCAAATGCAGGAAGACATTTGGAATTACTATGCAGGAGTAAAATTGATATGCTTAGATTTGCAGATGATATAGCGGTATTAGCATCTAGCAAGGAAGGTTTGAAGCTGCTCTGAATGAAATGGAAACGGTTCTAACCGAGAGATACGGTATGAAATTAACAAAACTAAAACTAAAAATACTAGTATGCAAAGGAGGTGAAAATTAAATCAAAGACGAATACAAATATGTAACACGAACTTACAAGAGGTTAAGGATTTCTGCACCTAGGAAGCCAAATAACGCAAGATTGGAAAAGCACAAAAGATATAAAACAAAGATTAGCACAAGGTCGTGCTACATTTAACAAGAAAAGCAACTACTGTGCTCAAAACCACAAACATAGAAACAAGGAAAAGATTGCTCAAAACATATTGTGGAGCACAGCACTGTATGGCTGTGAAGCCTGGACAGTGGGAGAAGTGGACAAGAAAAGGTAGATACTTATGAAATGTGGTGCTACAGACGTATGATGAAGATATCATGGACAGACAAAGTTAAGAACGAAGAGGTACTAAAATGGTAGGGGAAGAAAGAATATATGGAAAACGGTAAAAATAGGAGAAATAGGATGATAGGCCACATACTACGGCATGAGGAATAGTGCGGAATATCCCATAATCATTTCTGCTAAACATGCCTTTGCAAAACTTTTGTTTCGTCACGAACACAAAATTCTATTACATGCTGGACCTCAACAATTGCTTAGTTCAGTCCGAGATTCGTTCTGGCCCATTGGCGGACGAAATTTATCAAAGAAAACGGTTCACAATTGCATTAAATGTTTCAAAACAAAACCTAAAGACATTCAAAATATCCTAGGTCATTTACCAATCGATCGTGTTACACCACACCTCCATTTCACGTCACGGGTACAGATTATTGTGGTCCTTTCTTTATAAAGAATAAAAGGGTCGCGGCGCGAAAACTGCTAAATGTTATGTATGTTTGTTTATATGCTTTAGCACAAAGGCTGTGCATCTCGAGCCAGTCACTGATTTAACCTCAGATGCCTTTGTTTTATGCTTACGTAGATTTACTGCACGTAGAGGCATGCCAGCAAAAATATACTCGGACGATGGTCGCACGTATGTAGGTGCTCATGCTCAACTTAAGAACCTTTATAATTTTTTGATTGAAAATAAAGATACTTTAGAATCGCATTTAGCTACTCACAATTTCAATTGGTCATTTATTCCTCCGTACTCTCCTAATATGGGTGGCCTTTGGGAAACTGGTATCAAGGCCACTAAGTTTCATTTAAAACGAGTCATCGGTGACTCTGCTTTCACGTATGAAGAATTTTATAGTATTTTAGTGCAAGTTGAAGGGATTTTAAATTCAAGACCCCTTTACCCATTATCTTCTAATCCAAATGATCTATCTCCTCTCACGCCTTCACATTTTTTAATCGGAAAACCAATTACTACAGTACCAGATCCGAGTGTGATACACATTGAAGAAAATAAACTAGCACTATATCAAAGACTTCAACAAATCACTCAACATTTTTGGCGTCGTTGGACAAAAGAATATATTTCCGCGCTTCAACAAAGATATAAATGGAAAACTTCATGTCAAAACGTTAAGCTCGACACACTTGTGCTTCTTAAGGATGACAATCTTCCACCAAATAAGTGGAAATTGGGCCGCATTGTCCAATTACATTATGGTATTGACGGTATCGTTCGTGTGGTATCTATCCGCATTCAATATTAGTATGTTCTCATTTTCCAAACTTGCTTGCGCTCTTAAACGCGTCAGTGCTAATTTGAACCTTTGTAACGCTCAATAGTTTAGTTAGTTTGTATATTTATATACAATTTGTTATACTTTATGTGTATGCCATTCAAGAGTTTTTAGCAATTAGTTATAACTCATAAACATTTTTCATTTATCATGTTAGAAGTCACTCGTTTCTCATCTCTTCTAACAAAGGGCGGAGGATGTTAGAAATATTGTGCTTGTATTTTCATTTTGATATTACATACTTTGTATATATGTTTATTTGTAAGTTAAATGCAAGCGCATGTACTCCAATCAATGTTTAAATTATTTACAAAACCGTTTTAGTAGGCTTATTTCATCTTCTTGGAGATTAATCAATAAAAAATTATTATGTCATTCATAATTTGAGTAGTAATAAAAACTTATAAATTGTGTGTAAGTTTACTGCTTGCATTATCATTGAACAGTCAATATTGTTTAATCACTAGTTCAAAACTGTGTTCAATAAATGATAATACTGTTCTGGTCCTTCGAACTTACATCAGTCATTAATCAAATGTAGGATTACAAACACAAGGAACCATCTAAAGTGTCAATTTTCCTACATTGACAGACTAATGTTCTGTCTTTGTTTGTACTAATCAACTAATTTTTATTTCACAAAGACGACTCGGTTTTTTCTTCTTGGGTTTTGTTTTCGATTACATCCCGCGTCCAATCTCCGATTGACGATAGCCAGGCCTCTCTTCTTTTGGCTACGTAATTTCGTGCGAGTCTTTACTTTAATTGGGTTTTTTGGTTCATCCTGACCCGCACGGTTTACCGTAACAACTTTAATATCCTTTCTTGCTTAGGGCTTTCTGTAGTAGGTAAATTCCCGGATGTTTAACATTTGGAACTCCATTTCATGAAATTGTTGTTTGATCTGTTTACTGTATTGATTTTCTAACTCATGTGTTGTTGAATTTTCTAAGTTCATTTATTTACCAAATATGTCATATATCTAGGACGGTGTTTACTTTTAAAGACTTCTCCGTGTTTGTTTATCCACACATTGTCTTTAATTAAATGCCATGGTATTTTAGTTGCAATGGTGTTTTTTTAAGGGTCGTTTTTGATGACAGTAACAAATAGCTAATGGCAGGAAAAGTTTCACAGTAACGTGAAATTCTTGTAGCACCCATAATAAAGCCGGGCAAAGATGAAAATCAAGCGTCCTCGTATCGACCAATTGCTCTCATGCCATGGTTGTCCAAACTTTTTGAAAGGCTTATAGAATGTCGAATTGAAAGTTTTTATGAAAAAAGCGAAATCTTTCCTTAGGGGATGTATAGTTTCCACAATGGATTAGAAACTACTGATGCAATAGTCCAAGTAGTTTCCGATATTTAATTATAATTTTCCAGAAATAATTATTTAGGAGCAATTTTTCTAGATATTATGTTGGTTTTTGAAGGCATTAATTTAGACTTCTGGCTAAATTAGTGCAGTCGGCATCCCGCTAAATAGAGCTAACGCTATCATCAATTTATTCCGTACCAGGCGAATATTTTTGAGAGGATATGAAAGCAGTGCCAGAACAATTAACCAAGGTATTTCCCAGGGCTCCGTACTTAGTCTCCTTTTATTTAACGTGTGTGCAATGGACATTCATCACTGTTTTGCTGACCAGATTAAAGTAGTTAAATATGCGGACGACTTTTGCTTTTATTGCGATGAAAAGACGCTCAAAAGTTGTACTAATTCTCTTAAGAAAATTTTACAAGAAACCGAAGATTGGTGTGAGAACAATTTTCTTGCAATGTTTAAAATAATTAACATTATTTCGGAGTAATGTTATAAAATTAATTTGTGCTGATAACTTAAGTTATTTCTAAAACCTTTGTCTGAATTTTTTTGTATACCTATCCGGAGAGACCCAGTGGACAAGAAACGCTGGCGAAAGTGTAGAAACAGTAGCATACACGTGCGCCCACTCTGGAGCTGCGAACTATAATTGTAGAGAAATTGAACTACAGAAGAACGTACAGGAAATTTTAAACAGTCTGGAAAACACTAAAGTTGTGTAAATAAATCTGCCTTCCAGTTATTGAATTCAGTGGCCAGAATCAACACAATGTACGCCATATAGCAAACAAAACTATACTAAAGCCGCAACAAGTATAAAAGCGTTTTATATTTACGTCAAAAAAAGTGCAAATAATACAATAATTTTTTTCACTAGATTAACTCTTGGACTATTGAAAAATTCATTTATTAATAAATAAAAAATAATTTTAAGCAACTAAATTAAATTTTAGACAGATAACACCAAGAGCATTGCCGCTTTGTTACAAGGTTTCTGCGCAAAAATGCACAAATAATTAGAGAACGAAGCTCAGATAAACAGACAGACGGAACAGAAAACACACACACGCTCGCCAGCGGGCGAAAAGAGGCGGAGGGAGGTAGAGTAAGAGGGTAGGCGGAGTAAGGGCGGGTGTGAGGGCGGGAGGGTGGTGCGAGAGAGGGTAGCTAGAGGGAGGTATGGATGATTGGAGCGGTGGTGAAGAAATGAGAGAAAGGAGGGGAGGTTGGTCAATTGGGAAGTGTAAGGAGGAGGGAGTGGGAAGCGAAAGAGGGATGGAAGAAAAGTTGGAGGAAAGGATTATGGAATGCCTGAAGGGAAGAAGTTGGTGGAGAGAGGAGGAGGAGGAAGGACAGTAGGTGAGGACTGCAGGGATAGAGGAGAGAGGGGATGACAACTAATTAAAGAAAAGCCACATACTATGACAGATTTTATTAGTTGCTAACAAACCATAACCTTGCAGACTAGAACTGTGACACGACTAGATGCCTTATCGTTACTAATAATTAAGAGAGAATTATTGTTAGCGGTCAGACGCGTCTTTGCAGTCTAATAAAAACTTTTATATGCAAAGGATTATATCCTCATGGTAAAAGACACGTAGATTCGGCAGATTTAAATTGACTAGAAAGTGATTAGTGTGTTTACAGATATTTAGATACATGAAGTCCTTTATTCTTTGTGAGGTTTCCGCAGGCAAAAATCCATTTAGAGGATATATATCTTAGCTGAATGCTTGTAATGTATTTTTGTTATATGGGTTCCCAGGTAACCGAAAGTGTATCAGGGAAAGATGGAACCAAACTCTTATATACCTTTGCCAGAAGCGACAATATAACACTCAACGTCCGTGAATTACACCGGGGTTTTCTAAATGTTAAAATAGCCCAGGATAGAGTTGGTTGACAAACGGCTAATTATAGTCTATATTGTGCAATAAAGCCATAATTATTATTATTATTATTATTAACTGTAAAACTTAATCCAACGCTTTGCATGAGAGGGACGAGAACAGATTTTGCTCAATACAAACAAAAACAACACTTTAAGATGCCACGGCGTTTAAATCTCTAATACCAAAAGTTCCAGCAAAACGCAGAGACCCATTTGTTTCAAACAGCTAAGTCACAATAATAAAAATAACTGACCCGTTAGTCCTTCCTATTTTAAAGCTGTAAGAAAGAATTTATTACTCATCAAAAACAAGACCACCGTTTGTGGTTCTCACCTAAACACAAATACCTACAAAATAATAAAACTCAGATGTTAACTAAAATTTACACAAAATAGGCAAGGTCATATACTAGTATCTTAACCTGACAAACAAAATAATTCTACGTTAGAAAAACTAGATCAATGTTAGAATTCTTACAAATGTTCTAACTAAGAATTCATTTTGATAACAAAAGATTGCAAAGATTATTAAACTTCATCAAAATTTTAAAACATAATTTATGGAACGTCCAAATTTTGCACTTCAGCAAAAACACAAATAATCTTACTACAAAAATTTAAAGCAAACACAGAGACTTACCCAGATATAGCAAAAAGTTAAAACTTTCATTTTAAGTAGTTACCCTAGGTAAAAACAAGTATTTCGTTACGACATGGGACTGTGTCCTTCATCTAACAGTAACCATCTGTATCTTGTTTATATAGGAGTACAAAATTTTACTTCAACAAAATCAAACAATTCTGCTACAAATTATTGTCAAAGTTGATCAAAATTACTAAATAAACTATCGAAGTTATTTGAGTTCTTACAGTTTTTAAAGTTGCACTAATAACAAAAGAAATAATTTAATATTAAATAATGAAAGACTAGCATACCATAGAGAAGTTTTGTCTTTAACAGAATCGATGTAGACCAGGTCATTGCTTTAGTTAGTCTAACCGAAACTCCGCTTCCATGCTATTGACCTATTTTCGTCGGACATGTTGTCCCTTGTAAAGATAGCACGAAAGTCCTCGTACGTACCGGAATCAAACGTTGTCAAGCGCGTTACATGCGCATAAGGCAAATGACCAGTTCTTATACTACATCAACGATCCTAACGAACAAATTTAATAAATCTTACAGTTTTCAAACCTACCTAATATTATCAAAAAAAATAAATACATTAGTGTATTAATACGAATTGAACAACCTTGTCTGCCCATAATAGGAATTTAATGTGGTTAATTAAACAGTATGACGATGAAGTAATTTTTTTAAAACAAAACTAAACTCAGACTGTATTATCTAAGCAAATGATAAAAACTTATGGTAATCAGAATTTATTTCTGTTACATGCTTTTGGATTTGAAAAGTAATATTATATTTACTTGTAATGTTCTCTCAACTGTGCGCGATAGTATTGTCTGCTGCAACTTAACTGACTTGCTTTCTGAGGAATTAGATTGGTAGTTTAACACCTGGCAATGTTTATAACTTTAGTCAATTAAGAAATTTTTAAAACGCACTAGTTAATAATCCTCCAATAGGCGCCTATTAAACCCTACTTTTCACAAAGGAACAGCCAGTGCTTCGTATAGTTTCTTTTCATGAATTTGATGTTTATTGCAGAAAAGTTAAGTGATACGACAAACCGTTCTTGCCACTATAACAATTTATCTCTCAGAATTGAATACTAACTTTTATATCGCTGCAAGCCATAACAAACTGTATCTGAGAAATATAACTGCAATATCAAGTCATGTACCTTGAGAGCGAAACGTGTTAATATAAAAAGCAGCTCATTGGCATTCCATCCGAATTCGTTACCCAACAATTTGAAGTGCGAATAATAGAAATGAACCTGAAGCGTCGACAACATAAAAGACAAGGAAAATAAAGCTCTCGCAGACACAGAAATAAATCCATCTCCGCAGAATAGTTTAGAGAAAAATAAACAAAGTGGCACGTGCTCTAAATTCCAGAATGTCGTTGTTAGAAAACTAAGCTTATTGTTTCGTATTTTATGAACTTATTCGTTCAGTACAACTTACCAGCTGCGAATGCGGTGCAATGTGAGAATTGACATATTAGCCGTGACGTCCACATTAGGGTACACCATATTTGAATAGTTATAACTATGATAGTTACAACTTGTTCTGATTAGTTTAAAACAAGTACTATTAAATGGTGTTTGTTACTAATTAATAAACAGTTTATATTTATTCCCAAAACATACAATGAAAATTCTGCTCTACAAGTAGGTAGCTTTCAAAACACTACTTTTGAAATTAATGATAGACAACAGTTGATATTTGTTATTTGTTATGTTACTATCCCTACTAAATCTACTTATCGCTACTAAAAGACGTAAAGGACAAGGTTTGCAAAATTACTAATTTAATTCGCAGCGGAAATGGTTCTCTTACACACCGAAAATTTAAAACATTTCTGGATGAATTGGAAACTGAGTATGGAGATCTGATTTTACATAGAAACGTTCGGTGGTTAAGTGCTGGAAAGCGCTTGAGAAAATTCTTTACACTTCGAAAAGAAGTAAATTGCCGTTGATGAAAATTTGACAGCAAATTTAGTTGATAAAAATTTTATTTATTCACTTGCTTTCCTAACGGACATTACAAATGACTTAAATATTTTGAATAAATCCTTGCAAGGACAAGATCAAACTGTGTGTTGCCTTTATAAATACGTTATTGAATTTAGAAACAAATTAAAATTGTTAAGGTTTAATTTGGAGCAAAATAATTTATTTCATTTTGATTCTTGCAAAAAGATCTATGAAGAAATGATAGAATGTAATATAGAAGCGAATTTTAAAATATTTCTACCAAAATTGGATATGCTAATTACAGATTTTAATGAAAGATTTCCTCAATTTGATGATTTTAAACCGTCTATTGATTCATTTTGTGATCCAATTAATACTGATATCAACTCCGTTGATCTTAAATATCAAATAGAATTATGCGACCTGCAGGCTGACCCATTTTTTACATCTTGTGGAGTAACTGGAATAGAAATATTCAAATTTTTAGATAAAAAGAAATATCCAAAATTGAGAGATTTTGGACTTCAAATTATATCAATGTTTGGAGGTACATATATCTGCAAGCGTGTATACTCCCATATGAAATATATAAAGTCAAAATATAGAAACAGTTTGTAAGATTCCACTCTTGAAGATATAATTAGACTTGCCACAACAAATATTGATGTGGACATAAAAGATATTGTTGCTTAAACAGTTACGGCCACAATGTTCTCATTAATATACTACGAATATTTTAAAGTTTTCTTTTTAGTATGAATAAAATATTTTTTTCATTAACATAAACTGACTTTTCATTTATGAACCTTCTTGACCCCTGAAATGTTTGGTGAAGAAAATATGGTCCGCGGGCTATGATAAGTTGGACAGCGCTGTCTTAGTTTTTGCATTATCATGAAACACCACATACTTCCACATTTCGATACCTTTAAAGGTAATATCTTTTGTTAAAACTAACCACAGATTGATTGTAGGAAACATCTGGATATATTATTTTAAAGAAACTTATGCCAGTGTATGTAATTTCCGCTACTTGTTTTGAATTAAAATAACCACAAATATTTGGTTTCTGATAAAAGAAAATACATGCCACAACTTGAACCTTGTTTGAAGATATTTGCTTCGACTATAAATATTTATGGTTCCGGGTTGGGACCGTGTTATTTTATAAACTAAAATCGATATTTCGACCACTTTTGTAAGGGGATTCATCAGGACAGGAAAAGAAAAGAAAATAAATAATAAAAACAATAATAAAGATAAGAATGATAATATTAAGTAGGCAAGTTAAAGTGTAAAGAGTATGTAAAGTTACTTCTGAACTAGCAGACTCACCATCCCATTTAACCCAAAAGGTGTTTTGTGGCAAACTAACTGGTGAAAGTGGCGAAAGTGGTAAATTGTATAGGGCGAGAACTTGATGCAAGAGCGATCACGGTTCGCGGTTCTGCTTTTGTAAACATAGGCTTTTTTTCCAAATGAGGCGAAGGTAGTAGTCATCGTCTTTGTTTATATTGTTAGAATTTTTAGTGGCTTCTACGGATTCCCTGATTTTTCTATTGTAGAAAAATGGAATTCTGACAATTAGTTTCGTCTTGTGAAAGTTAATGGTATGTCCTGTTTGAAGTTGTTGTTCGGCTACCGCTGAACAATTGTAATGGTTCGTTCTTAAGCATCGCTTATGCTCGTTTAGTCTCGTCTGTACTGACCGTCCTGTTTCTCCTATGTATAATAAACCGCAACTGCAAGGTATACTACATACGCCTGGGACATTAAGACTGTTTCCGAAATTTTTTGGGGTTGGTAATATTTGTGAAATTTTATTAGTGGGATATAGATTGTTTTGATGTTGTGTTTACGTAGAATTTTGCCAGTTCGGTCTGCTACTCTGTGTATATATGGAAGGATTGCTAATGATCGTGTGTCGGGATCACAGCATGGTTTGGGGGTTTGTGTTGGATGCAGATGCCGGTTTATTACTCTGCCGATATCTGAGTTGCGATAGCCGTTTTTTATAAGACTAGTTTTTAGATTGGTCAGTTCGTTAGAAAAGTGTTTTGGTTGTGAAATCTTAATTGCACGGTGGACTAGAGAGTTGATTACCGTGATTTTTGTGAGGGATGATGATGTGACGACGCATGTAGGTATCTGTCTGTGTTTGTGGGTTTTCGATATACGGAATGACCTAGTCGCCGGTTGGATTGGCGTTCCACCAGAACGTCAAGGAATGTCAGAGATTTGTTCTTTTCAATTTCTATAGTGAACTTAATATATTTATGTCGATTTTTTATGTGATCTAGAAAATTGAGCGTTTGGTGTCCATGGGGCCAGATTACAAAAGTGTCTTCTACATAACGGAGCCAAGTTTTTAGTTTAAGGTCTGCGAATTCTATAGCCATGTATTCCAGAGACTCCATGAATATACTGGCCACAATAGGGGATAGAGTGTGCCAGAAGTTTGTTTGTAAAATTGTCCGTTCAAAACAAAATAGGTAGAAGTTAAGCATTTTTCAATGAGCGTGGCCAGGTACTCAAATTCGTTTTCTTGAGGTAGGAGTTGTTTAATAACGGAGATAGTGTCTATGACAGGTACGTTTGTGAATAGGGATGTTACGTGCAAACTGATTAGTATACCATTAGGGCCTGGCTCAATATTTGCAATTGGTTCTATAAAATGAGTGGAGTTTAAAACATTAGCAGGGATGTTACCGGAATAGGGTTTTAAGAAATTTGCTAGGTATTTTGCCAGATGGTAGGTTAGCGAGTCAATTGCGCTCACTATCGGACGGAGAGGGACATCAGGTTTGTGGGTTTTAGGAAAGCCGTACAAGCGAGGTGGTTTAGTTTTGCGAGGTGTTATGCGTTTTTGGATAGTTTTGGGCATATTAGAGAAATTCATAAGTGCTGAAATTTTCCGTTCAAGCTTTGAAGTGGGGTCTTTCGTTATAGAAGTGCAAGAACCGTCTTGTAATAATTAGTTAATTTTTTTTATGTATTCTGTACGTTTAGCGTTACAGTCTCATTACCTTTGTTTGCAGGAAGTATAACAATTTGCTTGTTCGTTCATACGTGTTCTAAGGCCGTCATTTCTTGCATTGTCACGTTTTTGTTGGAGTTTTGGCATCTCGGAGACATTTAGTTGTTTCAAAGGAATTAGGTTGGCATCGTCATGAGATCGGATTGCTGATTCTACAGAGTAAATGATTTCCTCTGCGGGAATTTTTTTGGGGGCAATTGAGAAGTTTAGTCCTTTTTAAACGATATGTAGTTCGTTTTCGGATTGCAGATGATCTGATCGGTTTATGACGGTGTTTGAGGACAGAGTTTTCGGCCAAAATGTTTTTTTAGGGTGTGAATGGTTCTTGGAAAGTTGCAAGAATTTGCGTAAGTAGGTTTTTGTGGTGAGTTCGATGGTCTTCTGGACTTGCAAGTATGAAATTCGGTCAAACAGAGTCCAGTCATTGTAGCTAAGCGTGGCGGATAATGTTAGATGGAGCTGTAGGTATGTTTAGAAATATTGTCTACTTCTTTTCGAGTGTAAGAAATTCGTTCGTGAAGTAGTGAGATTTCTGCTTTGTAAAGAATTTATCGGTTGGAGTATATGTTAATGTGATATAATATTTTAAGGGAATTTGGAACAATATCAAAATTACGGCACCGTAACAAAAAGACGAGTGTACAAAGTAATTTGGGTAATGAGTGTCTAAGTTTACTGAAAGTTTTTGCTTTGTTTACAATATCCTCTCCCTGAAGGGGATCTGTATAAGTATTTATGGATCTGGTTGGTACCGTGTCATTTTATAAACTAAGGTCGACGTCTTGCCCACTTTTGCAAGGGGCTTCATCAGGACAAGAAGAGAAAATAAATAATAAAAATATTAAAAATTATTTTTTAAGAAAATAAGTATTAAAAATATTAAAAATTATTTTTAATATTTTTATTGTTTACTTTTTTTTTGTCCTGATGAAGCCCCTTACAAAAGTGGGCAAAACATTGAACTTATTTTATAAAATGACATGGTTTCAAACCGGATCCATAAATATCTATAATGATTGCTGCCGTGAAAGCCTCCGACAATATCACAAAAACCTTTACAGGGAAGATATTGTAAATAAAACAAAAACTTTCAGTAATCTTAGACACTCATTAGCCAAATTACATTGTACACTCACCTTTTTGTTACGGTGCCGTAATTTTGACATAGTTCCAAATTTCCTTAAAATAGAATATCACATTAGCACATACTCCAGTAAAAATTCTTCACAAAGCAGAACTCTCACTACTTCACGAACGAATTTCCAACACTCGAAAAGAAATAAACAATATTTCTAAACAACTCCTACACCTCCACCTATCGTTATCCGCCACGCTTAGCCACAGTAACTGAACTCTGTTTGACCGAAACGTCGACCTTAGTTTAAAAAATGACACGGTCCTAACCGAAAAGGCGACTCCGTGGCGTAGTTGCCATGCGTGTGACTACTACGCCCAAGATCCGGGTTAGAATCTCGACAGGGTCCGCTTGAAAAATGTTAGGCGAGCATTTTTCACAAAAATACGCCCTTGTTCGGATAAGAGGTAAAATGGAGGTCCCGTGTGTGAGTGTTGTCGTGCACATTAAAGTTTGTTACTTTGCTTGGAACAGCAAGGGTTTGGGTTGTGAGTTGCCTCCAATACGTATAAATTTACTCTCTCTAACATAAATTCAGTGATTTTATAAATAGCTGTTGATCAAATTAGCGAACCTAACAAGTAGTTTCGCAGTATATATCGCATCGCTGCTTTGGTTAAACAGTAATAAGATTTCTGTAGTTTGAAGCGTACTATTTACGTAGTTTATACACCTATTGAGAGCTTTTTACGATGTATCTTTAACTTCAATTTTACCGTGATACAGGTATGTAATAATATTTTGACAAGCTAGAACAATACCAACAGTGACGTTATAGCTTACAACATGCAGGCGATTACTAATACTGTTACTTAACGCAGTAATCGGTTTTTAAAATTTAGAGGTTCTAAAATTGCTACTTTATATACACGCCATAAAATTACTCATCTTATATTTTCGAAAATTTTGTTTTCCAAATTGTAATTGGATTTTTTGTGAATGTTCTTAAAATCAAGGAAGATTTTAGCTTGCCAAAATAACAACTTATTGCACGCCAAAATCATTAGTAAAAACCAGTATTCTGGTTCAGAAGGTATAAAAGATAAAGCATTCTGTCAATCATTCACTAGTTAGTATACGATTTTCTGTTCCACAGTAAGTAGGGTCTAAGTCAAGGATGGCTACTGCGTAATCGCAATAGTCGTTCAAAAAAGTAAGTAAGGTTTTATTTTTATTGCTTTAACCGCTTTTAAGTCTTTGTTGTTGATATGTTCATTAATTTTAAATTGTTGTTATTAAACGCCATTGTTGTGTTCTTTTTTTACTAGATACTATCCCAATATTTCAGATGTATTCCGGGATCCTTGCACCAATACTGATGAAGACCCTTCGGTGTCCTAATAATCGCGTAATAATTTCAACCGATCATTAGTCTAAAAGATGAAGTCTCTACCGGAGTTATATCCAATTTCTTAATGATATTAAAAGCAAATTTAGCATTACATACAAACAAAGAACGAATGAAGTTCTAGGGCAGTATTAGGGATGGACTCGGGATCCTGGCCCGTCCCGACGCAGAAGAGTGACAGGCCCAGCCCGAGGCCCGCCTCAAAATGAAAACTGACGGTCCGGCTCGGCCCGAAATTTCGGGCTTGCCCGACTTTCATTCAGTGAATGAGGAGATATTTTTTCAGTTGTGTTCAACAAGTATCTATTCGCAATGAATTTCGTGGCAGCCAACATAAAAACTGTAATACTAATGATGTTTATTTAATCTAATGGAAACCAACGGTTTTATAGCAGATATATTTAAAGCATTGTTGGTATCGGGGATGAATCTCTACAAATTTTAATTTTAAATCAGTTTTAAGTGGAAGTTTTTTAGGTTTTATTTTTATTGGCATTCAAATTCATCTTAACCATCTCGTATAATTCTGCAAAAAGTTTCGAAGAATTCTAAGATATAATTTTGGGAGGTTTGAAATTTTATTTGAGGATTGACAGGGAAATCCTTAACAAAACTTAATCAAAATTAATTAAATGTTTTTAGTTTTTTAATAAGAGTTCTCTAAAACAAACGAAACTGCTCAAGCAAGTAAATTAGAATAAGTAGTAAAACACTTTTTGACGATTGAATAGCGTGAGCGATTGGAACAAATGTGCGGGTACAAATTGGTGTAAGTATGGTACCTATTTGGCATTTTAGTGAGGTAAACCTTCACTTTCGTTTAAATACAATTGAGAAAGTTTAATGAACAAACATAGTACAACCACCTGCATCATAATCCCTGTGATGTTATATGGAAGAAATACTATTATCTACCTGAGACCTGAAGTGTTGGTCAGATCGGAGAAGCTATAACAGCTGTTACTTTTATTCTAAATTTGTGTCAATGAATAGGTGTGAGCACACATTTCATTTTTGGCATATATATGCCAACAAAAGTTACTTTCTTAAATTTTCAAGCAATAAAAATTATATGCGTAAGATTAAATTGCAAAGAATATAATATGTAATTAACCCCAATAGAAACTGATAATAATAATGCAATTTTTTCCTCTTCATTGATGTCGATGTAAAATTTAGTTTTTGATGCCATTTGAAGACATCTTAACTTTTGTAGGTAATTTATATGTATAGTTCGTCTATACACAAACACTTTATTTTGAAATTTTAAATTCTTAATTATAAGAATCAGTAAATATTATGCTTACCTTTGACTGGTACATCTCTTTTAGAGTCGTCTGCTTATAAAATAAGTTCTTACTGAGTCCGGTCTAGTCAGCATTTGCAAATAAAACTTTATATTCACCTTCATGAACTGATTTTAAATGACGTTTTAAATTGGTGGTGCGTGAATACGTAATTTTGAATTCTACCCGTGGCTTTTTGTTTTTACACAACAAACAAGACGTAGTTTTTGTATTATTTGAAATAACGCCAAACTCAAAAAATTGTTTAAATATGCTGCGGGATGTCGACCCGTTTGTCATATCAAAACGTAGGTTTATTTGAGTATCATCAGCACTATTACCACTTTTATTGGGATTATAATTAGGGTCTTTCAGCTATCGTCGCTATCAAAGCCTAACATGATAGTTATTATATCAAACAACACTATCATATATGAAGCAGATAAATATTATTTTATCTGTTATATATGTATTTGTTATACTCGGTAGTCTATATACTATACTAAAAATAAGTGTTATTATTAAATTCAAATAAAAGCAGTCTTAAGTACAAAGTCGTCATCGACGAACTGAAACTGGGAGACCTGAGCAAAATTTTCGAAAATCTTAGGAACTACTGTAAACAATTCCTAGGAGGTACAATTACCATAAAGACCAGCATTTTCTACACGGACTTGCATCTGCACTGAAAATATTATGTACAAAACGTAGGGCAAACTACCAATTTAGTGAAGATACGCGATGTTTTTATACAACCTTACCACATTTCTAACTTGAAGCTATAAAATTATAAATTTAAACTACGAAAGTGTGTGTGTGTGTGTATATGTGTGTGTGTGTGTGTGTGTGTGTTCGTGTGTGTGTGTAAATGTGTGTATGTGTATGTGTGTACGAGTATGTATGAGTGTGCGTGCCTGAGTGTGAGTGCATGTGTCGGTGTGTGCACGCGCGCGCGTATGTGTGAGTGCATGCGTGCATGATAGTGTGCGTGCATGCGAGTGTGCGTGTGTTCATGCATGCGCGCGTGTAACTGCGCACGCACGCGTGTACACCTGCGCACGCGTACGCTTGTGCGCACATGCGCTACGTATGGGTGTTGGTATGTGTGCGTGTGTGTATTAATATTCAGATTTAATATTGAAGAAAATCGGTAGTACAGAAAATCAACCACTATGTAACAGCGGGCATTTATTTAATAATTTATAGAAGCAGTACTACCCCATTTTTATAATAATACATATACCTTTTTGTACACATTTCTTTATTTGTCAAGATCAAAAGCTTAGTGTGTAGAATGTAAATTTGAAGTCGTGGTACTAACAAAATATTAGTTGAATATTAAACTTATTACCAAAGGTACAAGACGGTGTAGAGTGCTTAGGGTTTCTGAATAAACATTAGTAGTATCAAATCCATAGTTTACAGGTAGGGATGGATTCGCGCCGGGCCGGGTCGGGCTTTTAGATGCGGCCCGGCCCGGCCCGAAATAATTTGCTCCGGCCCGCCCGGTGGCCCGGCCCGAATCAAAACGCATCGGCCCGGCTTGAATTTCGGGCCGGGCTTCGAGCCGGGCCGGACCGATTCGGGCCGGAATGTCACTAAAACCTTAAGTGATGTATAGATTGTTTAACATCCAAACGGAAAGTATCATTTGTTAATATATGTATTTTTAGTTGTATAAAAATACTTCTTTACTATTATTATGTTTTTCTACAAAAGTTGAATATATCAACTTTAATAAATTATAGCTTATAGTATCATTTTAACCTCGAAGAATCCCAAAGGTATTTGAAGATGATACACACTTGCACAGGCAATCCGAAATAGAAGGTGGTTTGCGTCAAACTTCAACCTTAAGTAACAAAATGCATTTTAGAACTCATGTACTACTACTAGTATATAGTAACATATTTAAAGGAAAGTATTCAATATTCGACTGAATATTGTTACCCCATGTATGTTTGTTGTGGTTTGTTTAGCATTCTTCTTAATATTCTTTGGGAATTAAACCACTCATAGTTTTTAAAATCATCTTTATTTACGTTTCGATCCATGACCTAGCATCGTTGTCAAAATAATAAAAACTTAAGAAGAATTGTTTCCCCATATTCTAAACAAAGAACGTTGCCAATTTCCATTTTACAGATTGGTTGTGTATAGGTCTACATTTCGAGAATGTGCTAGCTACCGTTCAGAGAACTGACTATTCTAGTCTCTCGTATCAGGTAGACATTAATTACTTTGTTGTTTATGAATATTTTCTTGTCGCATGCTTTCTGAAAATTTTTATTATTTATGAAAGAAAGGTCGACAGTCTTATCTATAAAAATGTTCAATATTAATATATGCAGGATTCTTCAAAAGTATGGAAACGCTGCTTTCGCCGTACAGAGAGAATCTACTACGTATTGAATAAAACAATAACATATAATTACAAAGAATCTAGCTCTTTAATATGAAAAAAGACATGTATACAGGATGTCCCACACCGAGCTTCCATTAAAAGTATTTTAAAAACTACAATTTTCCTGGCCAATTGAAACTTTGTGTAAGAGTTACCGAACAAGGCGAAACTATAGCTAAAATAGTTTTGAAGTCTTGCAAATATCTGTCATATTAATTATTTTAAATAGCACATCCTGTATTTTATTCCATATATGAATGATGCTTTAGCAGATGGTTATTTTGATTTAAGTGCATGTATCTTCAATTGTTGCGCATCCAGGAATTATTGATCTAAAAAATCGTGTTAATAAACATTTAATCAAAACGGATTATAAGTTGTGTTTCCATTACACCTTAATAAATGTTTTTCAACTAAAACAATAAAATAGTTTTTACAATTTTAGGACATGAAAAATTCCGAATTGAAAAATGTAATTTTTATAATTGAATCCCCATTTTTTTATATCTCGACATGAACGAGCATAAAAGTATAATCAGTTATTTGGAAAATTTCGGTTTGTGCTTAATTTTCTTTAATTTTACTTTCGTTTATGGTATTGCGGAAATTAAGGTTATACATAATTTTTTTAATAAATTGAGCTCAAGCAAAGTACAAATATTTATTAAAGAATTTCAATGCTTATTCTAACTTATTATTAGTTTTTAAATTCGCGTTATTAAATTGTAAAAACTATGTTATTGTTCTTATTCAGATTGAGAAACAGTTGTTACGGTGTTATGCAAACACAAAGTATAAACCGTTTTAATAAAATGTTTATTAATACCATTTCTCTGATCCTCCAAAGTGCACTTTTTAGGAGAAAAAATTCCTGGAAGCAAAACAATTGAAAATAGTTTTAGAAACCCTATAATATCAAAATAATAATCTACTCGCGCACTATTCAAATAAGCAATAAAATGTGGAGTACGCCATTTAAAATAATGAAAAGGACAGTTACTTTCGATATAATCGGAAGTTTCACAACGTTGAAAATATATTAGCTAAATTTGCAATATTGGGTAACCCTTACATGCAAAGTTTCAATTTTTCAGGAATTGTAAGTTTTGAGATTTCTTTAAAGAAAGCTTGTCGTTGGGGCATCCTGTAGAGTTAAGTGTTTCTATATGGTTATATAAGTAAATATCAAGTAAGCAATTAATTATACATCCAGCAGAGTGTCAAATACAAATAAGTTTTCCACATGTTTAAAAAAAACCAAACTTTTTGACCCCCCAGCGTGCTGCTTGCCGCTTGAATGGGAAAATTTATTTTGTAGTAATAGTTGTGTAACCTTAAACCTGATACATTTTGTATCTATTGACTTATAAATCTCGATTACCAATGTAACATTTAAAAATCGTTATAAATCTTAAATGCTTGAAGCATTATGCTTCCGACTATAGTGATTTTTAAAATGTGCATTTGTGGGGATATTAAGATTGAGATGCTCAAAGTGAAAACTTTTAAACTAAATTTATATTTAAAAATCAAACCTTTTGCCCTGAATAGAAATCAAACCTTGAGCATGTGGTTCGGTTTGAAAAGTTCACCTACCAGTGCGATTCTATGTTCAGATAGAAAAAAAGTCTGATTTGGTTCAAAAAATCGAACCGAACCTATAACCGAACCGTATCTAGTTCGTGTCCATCACTATATTATATTGATTTTTACATTCACGCCCCCTTTCCACAATTCTCACTCGATATCCCGAAACTTCTTATAAAAAAACGTAGTCCTGTGAGATTCTCCATTTTATATATTAAAACCCAATTTATATTTCCCGAAATTAAGTAAATAAGCAAGCTGTATAACATTACTTATTTAAAACTGGAAAAATTCCAAAATAAGCCCCATGTAATAAGAAAAAATTCGACGGATGAAAATTGAGAAAAGAAAAAGATGACGGAAAGTATAGGCTGTACGTAAACCAACCGCGGGATAATGCATAGGAAAAGAAAACTGCATGTACTTTATTTATGTATGCACAGGAATTTGTAAATAAAGTTTGAATATTTTATGTGGTATTATTATTGTGTGTTTTATAATAATTTTTTCATATTGGATTAATGAAATAACTGGCAACGTGCTTTGTTTGCCGAGAGTTCGAAATTGCAATACATATGAAAAAATTAATTAGTTATAACTTTACATCTACTTAACTATAATTTAGACAATTCGAAGTCAATATACGAATTTTAAACAGTTTAAAGAATAATAATTAATTTCTCTTATCAGCGACTTTTTTTCAGTTTTATAACTTTTTTATCCGTCGGTTTTTCTGCGGCTGTTTTTACAGGTTTTGTAGATGGTTTCTAATTTAGGTTCACTTAAAAGCTTTTACTATGCTGGCAATTGCAATAAACGGAAGTAAAAAATGTTCAATTAAAGCTATTAATAAAATAATAACAAACATAAAACCAATTTAAAAATGACACCTTAGCAGTGCTCGTTACTACACACATGTGTGGTACTTTTTAGAAATAAAAACAGGCATTATTGGATAACATTGTATTAATTGTTACGGTTATATGGTTAATTATATGGAATTTTCTTAACTCTTAAAAAATGGAAAAGTAGGTTTCACACTTACCTTGCACTGCAACATTTCCGAAATGGTTCGTAGGTGAGACACTGTACTAGATCTACCTGCAACTTCATTTTCAGCTCGCTCTTCAGTCTGCGGATAGAGATCTCAATATTCTTTTAAATGTTTTATTTTTAAATGCCTTTTAAGATTGGATGTAGTTGAATTTTTCACTTTAAGTTCTTGATCGTACTTTTTCTTTTGGCATATCTTACATTTTGCAGTTTTTACACTTTTTGACATTGGGGAACTCTAAGACTTACTACATTTGCTCCGCGTTTTAGAATTGTCTGACACTAAACGTATATTTCGCGAACTTTCATCTATGTCTCCAAATTGTGCGTTGTCAGGTCATGGATCGAAACGTAAATAAAGATGATTTTAAAAACTATGAGTGGTTTAATTCCCAAAGAAGATTAAGAAAAATTACCGATTCACTTAGTCGAGGTTGATAATCTGGATCCCCCCACGCTATCCTCATTATTGAAATTCGACATTGTGATTGAAAACGGATAGTTCAAAATTTAGAATCTTGGTTATAATATTTTTAAAACAGTGTACTAAATAAAGAAATTTTTATGATTTAAATCAGAGTGCAGAAACGAAATTCAGATTATCTATATTTATCAAGAAAGAATCCGAAATAGTCGCACCTGCAATAAATTTCTGTCTCATGGGTCAAGCAACTCTAAGTGCAAAGGAAGTGAAAAAATTGCAAAGACCTACTAAAATAAGAATAAATTAAAGCATGAAACACAGGCGCATGCCGCCTAATGCGTAAAAGGGGTAATAAAACCGTTTGAAATTATAAATCCAAATTTACACGGTTTTTGTTGAAGCACGCTGGAATCAGGTACATTCCTTACTAGCAAAATTTGATGAAAATAAGTCGATGGAGCAAAAACCTCTAAAATTGAACTACTACCGCATGTACCAACTACTACTGCTGTTTAAAATATGCGACCTAAAATGCAAATTATAAATTTTATGGGTATCCATTATTGGCCTTAAGCTCTGCAGATAGCAGTAGCTAGAGACGCCTCTGTTAAAATAATATTTACTCTATTCCGTTATTTTTGTATATACCCTTTATAATATCAGGATTTTCCTTTATACCTTTTTAGGAGCCGCAACATAGAATATTATTTAGTATTTACATTTTAAATTTCTATATCCATGTTATTTAAAGCTATAAAAACCTAATCGCATTGTATTCGGTATATTTTTCAACAAAAGATACATTCAAATTATTAAATATAATTGAGCTGGTTTTTTGTAATCGTGAGTTTTTAATATTTTTTCATATACAGAGTGGTTTCGATTTATTCATAAATAATTTTCTGTGCGGGGCCACAATATTAAGTCAATTAATAAGTATAATAAAATAAACCAGCTCAATTAACATACGCTGCAATACTTCTTAAAATTAATTAAATATAGCACGGACAATTTCTATTTCAAATTTCTCGAAAATTGGAAAGAAGTGAATATTACTTATCGAAAAAAATCGAAATTCACAAATCGGTTTAAATCAAATCATTTTCGTTTTTGATTTACTTCCAATATCACACACCTACCAATATGTGTGTAACTGTACCTGGGTGATATATTAAGAGGAGCGTTAATTATAATTTTGCTTAAAAGGTAACTAAAGAAATCATTAAATGGAATCTTTTACTAAATCAATAAATTTTATATTTCGTTACATAAATTTCGGGCCGGCCCGAAATAGCCCGAAAAGCCCGAAAATCTTTAGGAGTCTGGCCCGGCCCGGCTCGGGCCCGACACGTACTTGGCCCGGCTTGGGCCCGAAAAAAATTTTGTCGGTCCAGCCCGAAGCTCGGCTTGATATTCGGGCCGGGCCGGGCCAAAGCCCGGGCCCGTGGCCATCCCTATTTACAGGGTTTGAAATGCTACAATATTGACAACAACTAAAGGTTTAAATAAAGGGTTGGTGTGTGAAGATATCTAAAACCACAATTTCTAATAATTTCGATTTCATGTGGCACGCATTTCTAATTCCATATTCTAAAATAATCTGCATGACCAAATCAGCTATCAAAAGCAAAGGTTAACGACACCGTTAGCCAAAGCCGTTACTCAAGGTCTTGTAATGCGGTAATGGTGAAATAAGATTAATTCGGTATTTAATTAACTAATAGTTCTTCAAAAGAATCTGTGATACATCATGTTACCAGTGTTAAAGCTCACTTAATAAATCTGCATTAAATTTGAATTTTGGGTTTGCTTTGAATGCGGCATAACTACGTTTTCCACACTTCACAAATAACCCTGTGCGTGACATAACTAATTACGTAGGCAATTTAAGCTGTAATTTGGTAGTACACGATAGATGAAGGTAGTTTCCTTAATGAAACTTTCCTGAAGCTTTAATGAAATTAAATAACTAAAGTGATCTTGTTAAGATGCGTATCTAACTATCATCATCATTTTGTTTTCGACCTTACTTAAGGTCGGTTTGACGCAGCTCTAACTTCTTTTCTATTCTGTGCTAATCTAAAAAGCTCTACATACCCTTCACAACCTAAATTTCTAATAATTTGACTAATATAGTTTGGTCTAGGTCTTCCTATATCCTTCTATCTTTTTCCTATCCACCTGGCTCTACATAGATATTAGCAACCTGATGTTTGTTAAAGAACTCTAACATGGTTACATAATTACCATTTATAAGGAAATGAAATATAACCTGGTTATCCGCTTCAAAAGGAAAAGTGTTAAATTATATGTTATGGTAAGGCTTAAGCAACGAAACGCTACCAACATGCCAGACCGCTAACTAATTGTAAGTTATGTCATGGTGACATTTAGTTACCTGATTTTATTTTTTTTGTTTTGTTTTCGAACTTACTTAAAGTCGGTTTGACGCAGCTCTAAATTCTTTTCTATTCTGAGCTAGTCTAAATAGGTCTGCATACCCTTCACAACCTAGATCTCTAATAATTTGACTAATATAGCTTTGTCTAGGCCTTCCTACTCTACTTTTATTTGGTAGTCTATAATCTAAGACTTTACTAAATAGTCCATCATGTCTTAACTGGTGCCCTATCATTCTATCTCCTGACCTTCAATTGTTTCCACATACAGGGTTCCTCACCTATCCTTCTATAAACTTCCTCGTTTGTTACTCTATCTGTCCAACTAATCTTTAACATTCTCCTATAACACCAAGTTTCAAAAGCTTCTATCTTTTCTTATCTACTTCTTTAATTGTCCAAGTCTCACTACCGTATAGTAGAACGCTCCATACGTACGACTTTAAGAAACTTTTCTATTATCTAAACTAATACTATTAGCTATTAGTAAGTTTTTCTTTTAAAAACATTTTTCTAGCTTGAGCTATTCTAGCTACTATATCCCTTCTGCTACGTCCATCCTTTGTAATTATACTACCTAAATAGCAAAATTCATCTACCTCCTCTAACTCGGTATTACCTATTTTTAATTTTGGTTTAGAACTAGGCTGTAACTCACTTGTCATTATCTTTGTCTTTACTGAGTTAATTCTCATACTATAGTTACTCTGTAGTATCTCATCTAAAATATTTAAAACTCTCCTAACTCTTTTCTAGACTCTGCTATAATGGCTATATCATCTGCAAAACGTAACATGTCTACTTTCTGTCCCTGTACACTAATACCTATCTTTTTCTCTCTCTAGCTAAGTTTAAAGCTTCCTCAATATAAACATTAAAAATGAAGGAGACAGTATACAACCCTGTCTAACACCATTTCTAATCTTAGCTTCCTTTTCTATTTCATCCAATCTAATTACTACGCTTTGGTTTTATATAGACTGTAAATAATTTTTCTATCCCTATGAGAGATTCCTATTTTTGCAAAACCCTGAACATAACAATCCAATTAACCTTATCAAATGCTTTTCTAAATCTACAAACGCAAAATGAGTCTTTTATTTTTTGTAACCTTTTTCGATAATTACCCTAATCATTAGTATCGGTTCTCTAGTCCCTCTGTCTTTACGAAAACCATATTGGTCTTCGCCTAAATAATTCTCAGTCAAAGCTTCTACTCTATTTTTAATTATTGTTGTTAGTATTTTGGAAGCATGAGAAGTTAAACTAACCGTTCTAAAATTCTCACACCTATCAGCTCCTGACTTTTTGGGATTGGGATAATAATATTTTTTTCGAAATCTATTGGAACCTCACCTGTGTCATATATTACTTTTATTAGTTCATATAATCTATCTAAAGTTTTCTGACTAGCATATTTTATTAATTCTGCGGGAATATCGTCTATCCCTGGCGCGTTATTTAGTTTAAGATTCCGAACCGCTCTATCAAATTCCTCTCTTAATATTGAGAACCCTATTTCTACATCCTCTTCTTGGTCATTCTCTAACTCATCTATATCGTCTCCTTATATAAATCTTCTAAATATCTTTTCCATCTATCTGCTACCTCGACTTTATTTATTAGAAGCTCATTATTCTCGTCTCTAATACCATTATATTTTTCCTATCTTCCCAAAAACTTTTTAACTGCCCTGTAAGCCCTGTCTGTCTTACCTACTCTCAAATCATCTTGTATTCCTTACAATTCTCCTCCATCCATTTATTTCTAGCTTTTCTACACTCATGTACTATCTTATTTCTAACTGTATTATATTTTTGCTTACTTTCACTATCCACTTCTCTGAAAGGTTTAAGCTTTCTTCTATTCTCTATTAAATCTAATATCTCCTTTGTTACCCAGGGTTTTCTCGCTTCTATTTTTTCTTACCTATAGTCTGTGCTGCTGTAACATGTACAGTCAGTTTTATTTCTTTCCATCTATTTTCTACATCCCTCCTACAGCTATCTCTTTGCTCTTATTATCTAATACTTGTTTATATTCCTCTTTACCCTACTATCATTAAGCTTACCTAGATCCCATCCCTCTCTTTTAACTTTTCTCAATTTTTTGAATTTTAGTTTACACTTCATTTTAACTAAGTTATGATCGCTATCTATGTCAGCCCCTGGATAACTACGACAGTTTTTAACTTGGTTTCTAAATCTTTGTTTAACTAAAATATAATCTATTTGGTATCTAGCCCTATCACCTGGCGCTTTCCAGGTATATCTTCTCCTAACATGTTCTTCGAATAGGGTGTTTACAGTTACTAATCTATGTTCCTGGCAAAACTCAACTAATCTTTCTCCTCTATCATTTCGTCTGCCATACCCAAATTTTCCTACCATTTTTCCCTCACTACCTTCTCCCACTGACGCATTAAAATCGCCCATAACTATTAAATTCTCATCTCCTTTTACTTTTCTCACTATACTATTTATATCCTCGTATACCTTTTCTACTTCCTCATCCTCGTACTGAGTTGTTGGCATGTAAACCTGTACTAAAACAGTGTCTGTGGGTTTTGTACTCAATCTAACCATAATTATTCTATCACTAAATTGTAAGTACTCTTTAACTTTATGCCCTAATCTTTTACCTAACACTATTCCTACCCCTGCCTGTCCATTAGTTGAAGAAGTTGTAATTATTCTATAATTATCTTTCCAAAAGTCATTACTATCTGGCCATCTCACCTCACTAATACCTAAAATGTTCAGCTTTTCCTTTCTCATTTCGACTAATAAATTCGTTAACTTATCTACTCTAAGTAATGACCTAACATTCCAAGTCCCTATCACTAAATCGAATTGTTGTTTTATATTCTTATGATAACGAGCCCCAAGTACTCCCTCCCGGAGATCCGAATGAGGGAGTATTTTACCTCCGGACAAGAATTTTACTTGTGAGCTCTCCATCATATATATTTCGTGTTTTAGGCCACGCACACCTGGGAAATATTGTGGTAGGCTCCCATATCTTTCCACAACGCAGTTTTTAAAGATTTTAGCAGAAAGCCGTATCCGTCACGGCCAACCCCCAACTATCTAACTATAGCAAATGATATTCATTCTTAATGTATGGGATCTTTTAAACTCATTTTATATCAGTAGGAACCTTATTCCAAGCAATGTATGTATCTTTAATGTGTGTGACAACATTCACACACGAGACCTACATTTTAGCTCTCGTCTGAACGAGGGCGTATATTTGTGAAAACTGCTCGCCTAATATTTTTCAAGGGGTCCGTGTCGGGAATCGCATCCAGGACCTTGGGCTTAGTAGTCACACGGAACCAACTAAGCCACGGAGCCCAGAAAGACATAGACATATCACAATTTAGTGCAAATCAGTTTTAAAATTGGTATGGAACTGGCAGGGGTTAGTTAACATATGACATCTGCTGGCAAAGAATAGTAGGTGGGAGTTTCTTATGTACAGCCACAATTTCTATACCAAGTCACGAACATTCATAACATAACAGGTTTTTTATTCATAATCCTCTTAGAGCAACAATAATTCTTGTGCACATACCTGCTTCTAGTCCTATAGTAAAAGAAGTGCATTAATGGTTAAGGGATTAAACATTTGGATAGGTACTTAACTATGGAAAACATTTAAATTAATATTGTAAACAGAAATTTGAATTCTATTTAAAAACAAAATTCAGCATTACTCATTTAATTCGTTTTCAAATTATGCTACATTTTTATGGTAATTCATTATAAATTAGTCAAAGTTTGATTTCGAGTTAACTCTTTGAGTGGTTGTGGTACAAGGTGATGTACCACTTTGGTTGGTATTTCACTTGTTTGTTTCCTTGTAATAAAGTATCAATGTTTGGAGATTACTTTCTGTAAAAGTTTTAGTTTTAGCTGTAAATATTAAATTAAGTGGTAGATTTTTGTGTATTGGTAACTATTATTGCACTAGTAATATGCATTTTTGGTTATATTTAAAGATAAACAAGCATTTATAGTGGTCTTTATTATGTACCACCACTCCATTTATAGATTTCTAAAATAATGTGCTTTTATAGGGAAATGTCACGATTGAGGCAAGATGATTTGCCATTTAGACTGGTGGATATATCAGTTGATGAGTTGTATCAAGAAATTGAAAACATGAATATATCTGCTGTACCAATACCATCAGGATCAGAATCTGAAGATGAATTTGACATATCCGATTGTGAAGAGCATGCAGTGAATGTTGAAAGTCAACTCGAAGACATTTCATTTTCTGCAAGTGAAGAGTCCGGATCTGACCTACCACTAGCAACTCTTAGAAATAGGATTATTCAAAATCTTCTTCTTGTTTCCTGTTCAAATGTTACAGAAGAATATAAACCATCAACGTGGGCGAAAAACTTCAAACCAGTGCCACCTCCAACATTTACACATAGTGTTGGTGTGCCCGATATTATCAGAAATGTAGAAAACATCATGCCGTATAAAATTTTTCAACAGCTACTACCAGAGGAATACATTAAACACTTGGTTTTTCAAACGAATCTCTATGCAGAACAAAAAAAAATTTATTAGGCAAAAATTATATTTCTTCGCTACCACTGAAATGAAAACATTTTTGGGAATCAATTTGCTTATGGGTATCAAACATTCTTCTAGTTACAAAGATTATTGATCTAGTGCACCTGATCTCAACGATCCCTTTATTAGTAACTTAATATCTCCAAGACAATTTAGTTGGCTACTGTCACATTTACATGTAAACGACAACTCTGTTATACCTAAAAGGTCATCCCCTAATTTTGATAAGCTTTTCAAATTACGTCCAATGATCGAGGTTTTTCCAGCAAATTTTGAAAACTGCTTGGTTTCCGAAAACAAATAGCTATCGATGAATCCATGATCAAATTCAAGGGACGCAACTCATTGAATCAATATATGCCAAAAAAGCCAATAAAACGAGGCTACAAGATGTGGGTTCTTGTTGATAAATCTGGATATTGTTGGAAATTTGATTTATACACGGGCAAGACAAATGCCCCAGAAAAAAGTCTTGGCGCTCACGTCATCAATCAGCTTTCATCTTCTCTGCGCGAAAAAATCATATCCTATATTTCGATAATTATTTTAATAGCGTTCCATTGATGGAGAATTTGAAGAGGTATAATATTCATGCTGTAGGTACGGTAAACATGTCACATCGTTACTTTCCTACATTTCGGCTAGATAAAACCATGAAGCGTGGTGAATATCAGTGGTTCACAAGTGATTCAGGATTGTTAATTATCAAATGGAAGAACACACGAGCAGTGCATATTATTTCAAACTATCATGATCCAGAAAATGTAGGTGAAGTGAAACGGAAAGAAAAGATGGCAACATTACCCAGGTTGTCTTGTTGCTGTTATTGAGTATAATCATAACATGAATTACGTTGATAAATTCGATCAGCTGCTAAGCAGTTACAAAATTGATCGGCGTAGTAAGAAATGGTGGCACGGAATCTTTTTTTACTTGTTAGATGCATCAGTTGTAAATTCATATTGTATTTACAAATTATTGGGATTACCAAAACGTACTGCTAAAGACTTTTGACGTGAAATAATGAATGATATGTTGGCCGACCAGTTAGTGCTAGTTTGTAAAAAAAGACAACCGTTAGGTATGCCAATGGAAAAGATCCAAATAAAAAAATCAAAACCTTTTACTCCAGTTAAAGTAAGGTTAAACTCTTCCGCTCATCAACCAGAGCGTAGCTCCCGAAGATGATGTGCGTTGTGTAGCACGAAATCTAGGCAAGTGCGTACCGACTGGATTTGCAAGGTATGTCTTGTTCCTTTATGTTTAAGTAAAAAATAAATTTGGTTTTCAAAGATATCATACTACCGCTTAAGTTTACTTTATATGTATTACAAATAACACAAAAGAAAATATTTTTGTTTGTAGTGGATTGATGGTACATTTTGAGTACCATCCAAAATTTTCAAAAAAAGGTATACTTTGTAAGAATATGTATTTTTATGTTAGCTAAGCATATTCTATCTACCTACGTATGCAGTGATTTATTATGATTTACAATTAAAAGATAAAAACTTTTTGCTCCACTATAAACTTTATTCTGCTTAAATTTTTGCTCCTTAAAGAGTTAAGAAGTTTCGCAAACCCCAGGGCGTAGGCAAGTCCGAAACCGGGCGCCATAAGTTAAAGATGTCTCAAAATGTTTTGTTAACGGTAATCATTGAGGTTTTGTATTGATACAGTGTTTGCGTAGTATCGTAATGTAAAGATACAGTAAGGAACAACGAGCTTTGATAGTGAAAACTCACTACCGGAAGGTGAAAGTTTCTTAGCAACTGTTCGAGAACTTCGCACGATTCTTGGACATCGCAATGCACCGAATGAATCCAGTGTTCGTAGGTTGATCAAGAAATTTGAAAAAACCGCTTCAATAATAGACATCATAAGCCCTCGATGGGCTTCAAGTGTTCGGGATCAAGCAAATGTTGCTGCTGTGCGTGAGTCTGTTACTGTGGGGTCAATGGAAATCATGTCGCTGTCGTGCTCAAGAAACGCAAATGTCTTTAGCTACAATGCAAAAAAACTTAGCAAAGGATTTGCGTTTACACACGTTTAAAGCACGACGGCAACATGATTTTTATGTATATTTAGCGTAGGAGGTCGTCCAGGGCTTTAGATGTCTACTGTTGATGCGGTTTCTTCAAAATTTTTGATCAACCTACGAACTGTGAATTCATGTGGTGCATTGTGATGTTCAAGGATCGTACGGAGTCTCTGAACAATTACCGCGAAACCTTCACCATATCGGTAGTGAGTTTACACAATCAAAACTTGCTGTTTCATTACTATACTACGCAAACACGTACCTAGGACAAAAACACACCGCATCAAATCGAAATCCCAATCATCACAAATAACAAAATATGCAAAAACAATGTTGCCAACTGAAATAAGTAAAAGTGACGGACGTTTTAAATCCGGCGTTCTTTTTGATACGCCCTTTACAAAATCCCTTGCATAATAGCACTGGCCAATCTGTTTTCTGCTTTCATTATAGAACCTTGCCATAATTTCTGCAACCTATACCTATACAACATAAACCATATGTTTGAGGTTTGATACAGTTAGAAAATTCCGTTCATATTAGGTTGAAGCTTTATTCACATTGCAAAATGGCTTCAACTCATTCAGCTAACAGTCAGTTTTTCTCTCGGGTAAATCGAACAGAGATCGATAAAAAACTCTCTCTGAATTGATATTAAGTGAAAAAATTAAAATAAGCCTTAACATATTTTGAGAAGTTAAGATTACCAATCTAAATAGTGAGTGTTGTTTATAAAATAGACCTATCTTACTTCAGTTTATTTGCATTTTTATTACAATCAACATTAGCCACTAAAAAATTTTTCAAATATATAGACTGCAGAATACAGCGTTCACCGGAAATGTTCACATTATTTGAATTCTGAAACATAATCGTCTTTTCTGGATTTCCGTAATCTGGTATTTGATCGAAGAACATCCATCAAAAATGTAAACCTCCTCAACAGGCTGTGACAATTTGTGAAGGTACTCCTGTAAATAATTTCAAATTTGTAATCAAACGCATAGTTACAATTTAATAATCGCTACTTTAGTTTATATGCCAACAAAATTAGCAATTTTTCCTTCAGCCACAGGCTTTAGGAATCTAATATCAGGTTCTTAAATTGTACGACAGGTATCTTAGATTTTTCCAATACCTTCAAACAAAAAGAGCTGT
Organism: Platerodrilus igneus; assembly: GCA_036346225.1. Lineage (NCBI taxonomy): Eukaryota > Metazoa > Arthropoda > Insecta > Coleoptera > Lycidae > Platerodrilus > Platerodrilus igneus. Next base: position 1,478,434 of record JARFIW010001130.1, read on the forward strand.
GAAAGGAAAAACATATTTAACATAGCAAAAATTCAGAAATAATTTTAGGTAACTTGTCTTCCGAATTGAAAAATCTTTCAATGGAGCACACAGTTATAAAATTCGTTCAACCGCTGGCAATAAGAATAACTACCTTGTTCTCAAATGTATCAACAGATTATTATAGAAAACGCCGGCATAATTGCAAAACTCCTTCAGTTTCTCCGTTCCAATTGTATATGTGGAAAAATAATTAAAAATTTTGAGGACGATAACTTTGCCATCAATAGATAGTAAACCTGAAGTGAATAAAAAAGTATTGTATAAAATATAAGCAGGACAGCCAACACCTTCAATTTCCCTTTCTACTCCAGCGTTTAACTTAAAATGCCCGTTATTTTTGCCTCGTCTATCAACACCTCTAAAATTTGTCTTGGCGTTGTCGCCACAAAATGCGGTAAATTTTTTAAGTAATAGATTAAATTTTATTAGAGTATCCAGGCACAACTTAAAAATCGTTTCGGACGTCTCATCTTTTATGAATCAAATCTTAAAAGTTTCGATTGAGTTCCATCAGTTTCAGTAAATTACACTACAAGGGAAAACAATAATTCAGCAGACGTAAAATATTGGATTGTAAGATTTTTTAATATTTACATATGACTTATACCTTTAACTATTTTTTTAAATTATAGAACAAAGCAATGAGCAAACGTAAAGGATAGCAAACCCAAGATATGTTTTTTGATAAAAGTAAAGCAAAGCGAAACTTATGTTGAAGCAAAGGAATTGGCTGATACGGAGAAAGCGAGTTACCATTTCCCTGGAACCAGAGATGAAATGGTTCATGGGTCAAGTGGGTCAGTGGGTCAAGTGCTAACTTTCTTGTTTGGGTCACCGGGTCAATGGGTCATGTGTATCGACCCAAATTGACCCGGTGATCCAAATTGACCCGGCGACCCAAATTATTGACGCGGCTACTCTAATTGATCTGATAACCTAAATTGACCCGTGATCCAAATTAATAAAGTGACAGGTTGGCTTTCCATAGGTAATGCCATTCTTTAGTGAACTGTCAGGTCAGTTTATTAAGTACGTTCACAAAATTACACCTAAAATATTGGTTCAGTTAGTTACTTTCTACACGCACTTTAGATTTTAAACATTACATGTGATTTTCCAATTCTCCGCCCGAAGGTACTACATTGGCCAGGAAGCGAGTTCTTTTTACCTGGAAAATTTGGAATTTTGCCGAACCCTTGCTGTTCCAAGCAAGGTAGGGATCTTTAACTTGCGTGACAACACTCACACACGGGACCTCCATTTTACCTCTCATCCGAACAAGGGTGCATTTTGGTGAAAAATGCTCGCCTAACATTTTTCAAGCGGACCGTGTCGGGATTCGAACCCGGGACCTTGGACGTAGTAGTCACACACATACCACTACGCCACGGAGCCGCCCTAGATTTTAAACAGCAGACCGAAGAAGAACTGCGGAATTTTATAAGCAACAAGAACGCACTTAAAAAAGTTTAATTGGTTCTTTTAATGGCGATAAGGATAATGATAAAGCACAGTTTGATCCATTAAAATGGTGGGGTGTTAATAAAAAGAAGTACCCACTTCTAAGCAAAATTGCCAAAAAAAGTCCTAGTAATTCCAGTTTTATCTGCTGTGTCAGAGAGATATTTGTCTGATGCTGGAAAGACAACACGCAAAGATAGGGCATGACTCATGGCTCATGCCGTAGAAAGTCAACTTATTGTTTCAGAATCTTTAAAAAACGGAATTCTAAAATATAGCCTAGTCATCATAAATTCATACGTGACGTAACCTACTTTTATTACATAGGTTTATAAGATAATTTGTATTTATATACTATAATTCTTTCTTATTTTTAGTGCTTTTGTTTACTTTTTATGCGATTATTTAAAATAAATAAAGTATTTTGTAGATGACAATGTTTCATAAGCGTAGACGTAAATTATCTGGTGTTCATGAGTCAATTTGGGTCACCGGGTCAATTTGGGTCACCCGGCCAATTTGGGTCACCGGGTCAATTTGGGTCAGCGGGTCGATGGGCCGTGGGTCACATACCTATTTGGGTAACTGGATCATGGTTCGTTTTTTTTTTTGGTGACCCATTTCATCTCGGTACTAATAGTACACAACAATTAGCGGAAGCAGAAAACCCTGAAGCAGCAAAATTTAGTGGAGAAATAGATGTTTTATTGTGTGTAAAGACTACTTGTAGCGATCTGGAAAAATTTAGCATTTTAGCAAATGCGTTTGTGATTCATAACTAATTTAAATTTACCATTTTAGCAAATGCGTTTGTGATTCATAACTCATTTAAATTTCCATATTTAGTTCATCTTAAAAAGGATAAAGATGTAAAATGTTATTATCCCTAAATCATTACAATTCCTATAATTGCCTTACTTATTCAAAGCCTTCTAAATAATTCTTTTGCAAATATTGCATTTTATTCGCAAAATCTGGAGGTTGGCATAAAGCGACTGCACTTCGAAAATTAGTTATTGTGCTTAATAAAATACTTGAAACTTTTTGGTAGGGATGGAGATCTATATTCGCAAGATACGGCTAAATACCATAAAGAGGCTGTTTCATTAGCAGTAAATTTAATAATTTAATTAATTTAATAATTTAATAATCCTCGTATAGAAATATGTAATATCTTCAATAGTACCCGTTTTAAACAAGTAGAGGAAAATAGAGAAAAACTAAAACACTATAAACACTATAATACTTTTATAAAAGCAAAACATTGCTTTTCGTTGCGCAAAAGTTGAATCTGATCTTATGCAGCCTACAACAAGTGCAAATGAGGGAAGTTTAAGAGAGATTATTTGTCATCGAATTACCACATGCGGAGACGATCTAAAGTTAAAGAACCATTTTGAAACAGTTTCCGTACGCACAAAATATAGCCCATTACTTTAAAATGAAATTATAAATTGCTATGGTGAAGAAATATTAAGATCAATTATACTAAACATCAGGAAAGGTCAAAACTATAGTATTATATTTGATGAAACTACTGATGTCAGGAAAATATTGCAAATGTCCTTGGTAGCCTGTTACCTGGATGCAGACTATAATGTGACAGAAGATTTTTTGGGCTTTGTTGATTCTCGTCAAGAAAATTATGAGGAATTTACTCAAGAACCTATCTTGACAGAAGAAAATTTTAGGTCAAACAGTTGTTGTTTTTTAAGAAGACGTGGTATGCCATTTAATACATGCGTTGGAATAGGAACAGATACGTGTAGCGTAATGTTGTCATTTCAGAAGGATGCAGTATCTGAAATTTTAAAATGTTTAAAGAATGCTATAAAATGTTCATGCTATAGCATTCACTTAATCTTTCCTTGTCTAAGTCAAGTAATGTGCAGGCTATGCGAAATGCGGTAGGTACCATAAACTATAAATATTTATAAAGTCTTTCCTAAAAAGTCTTGGAATATAAAAACGAACGCGTATTAAAATCACTTTGGGACACAAGGTGGATAGAACGGCATACATATGTCATAAGGTTTAAGACTTCTTTTATTACTATTATAGATGCGTTGCAGCTAATATCCCAGTGGAAAAATGCAGAATATTCCTCAATATCTCAAACGTTACTAGAAGCTTTGGAAAAAAACACGTTTATAGTGTCACTTTACTGTTTACCAGATTCTCTAAGTCTTACTTTAAATTTAAGCAAAATATTACAAAGTAAGTCGCTTGATAAAAGTTTAGCACATCTAATAAACAACATAACATCAGTGTTTACTAAAAAAAAGAGAATTCGCAGAAAACTTTTTTGAATTAAATTTTGACGAAGTGACACAAGTTCACAACAAATGGAACATACCGCTACTAACTCAAAAATTAAATCCCAGACAAACAAATCGCGTCAATGTGCAAGTAAACGATCCTAAAGAATATTTTAGAATTTCAACTTTTATACCTTTGGTAGATAATATTATTCAGGATTTGCATTTTCGAGTTAGTACTGATGTTTTTTGCTTGTTAGAAATAAACAGTTTAATACCATCCACACTCTCGACAAAAAATGAAAAACAAATGTTAGTTATTAATGAAACCACATCAGAGTACTTGACAAAATTTAAAAAAGAATCTCCCAAGTTAATTTCTTTATTATTAAAATCAGAAATCGAATTGTGGGTTAACAAATGGAAAAACACAGATGATATTCCAGATATCGCAGTTAGTGCCTTACATTTTTGTAACAAAGACATATATCCCTAATTAAACTCAACGTGTAAGTTGATTTCAGTTAGTCTGTAAGTGTAGCAACCTCCGAACGTTCTTATTTCACTCTTAAACGACTGGAAACTTGGGTAAGACCTACAAGGGGTAGTCAAAGATTAGATGGTTTAGCATTAATAAATATTCACAAGGAAAATAACTTAGATGTTAACTCTACTATTGATAGATTCTCTAAAATGCGACGACGCCATTCCGACTTTGTTTCATGAATGATAAATTAAGTTTGTAGATAATCCTATTTTTAGCTAATTATATTTTATTTTTTAAGGTTTTAAAGTAATTTTTTTAGTTGTAAATTTAGGTACGCGTAAATTTCTATGTTCTATAAAAAATGTTTTATATTATATTGATTTCTTATTTTTCCAAATCATTACTTCTCCCAGTAAAAATAATTATCTGCGGCGCTGCTTGTTAGTCATACAGATTTTTTAAATGCATGACCAGTGTTTTCCTCGTAACTGAAATGTTTAAACAAATCCGTGATTTTAGATTTGTATTGCTATTTACTGGGAATAATATGCCTAGGTTTGGAAGCATCGTGTCACACCCCAATTTAACAATGGAAATGATCTAATCTCTAAGTGGTTTGTACTAAGGTATAAGCTTTACCACAATACCAATTAAGGCGGTCTTTGCTAACACTCCTTAATAAGTATCTTGTAACGAGACGTAGGGTCGCAATAACAGTATCCAGCGTCTACACAAAACACAAGTAACGGTATTGTTGTTGCTCTAGGGATAACTAAGAGCCATAATAGTGTAATTAGTTAGAAAGTGGAGAGCTTTAGTAAAGCCCTGCTAGCGCTATATTTCTCATTTACTGGAAAACATTACTCCGTATGAGCTTAATTGGAGACATGTACATATATCCCATTATAAACCATTATTTTCTGCATAGTATGTGCCGAACCTCTACTAATGTTGAAAATGATTGCCTGCCTGTAATTCGTTTGCTGAAGTTCTAAATTTTTCATAGATTGCGCGGTGATCTGCAAACTAATTTAGTTAATACCTAAACATTCAATACTCTCCGCTAGTTGAAGAAGTTCCTCAAGCTAAAATTCAAGCTTCGCAGCTTCTAAAATACTGATGGAGTTTCGATCTGTTTTTATTTATTTTGTTTTGAAAATAATAGAAGAATTGATCAGCTGTAGAAAATGCGCGTAAAAAGTAATGAAATTCTTTCATTGAATATGCGGTACAGTACAATACATGGCAACGTAATATGATTTAGCCTATTGTTACATTTTGCTTTAGTATTTTTATAAACTAGTGAACTGTGAATTAATCTCATATTATTGACACAAAATTAATGTTACAAAATATATGTTAGCACCACGTGGTATGAAGTCGATATGTAACACGCCTAAGATTATTTAAATAGTGTTACACTAAAATATTGCTGTAATTAATTTATTGGTAAAATTTACGAACAACTGTGCTATCGATACTATGTGCTTTTATTTTACATTGAATTAATAATAGGAATTTCGGCAACCTTAGGAAAAGTGTTGTTACAACTATGTAGGAGTATGAAACCAGCTTGCCGTTGCTATTCAAATACAAGCAACAACGTCCACACATGCACCTTCAACTCTTTATAACCTACATCCTACATGAGCAGTTCCTCCAATTTAAAAAAAGGTGCACTTGAATCACTAAATTAAGCATCGAATTGAGGAAATTCGAGATCAAGTTGATAAAATGGAGGCATATTCACGTAGTAACTGCTTTCTTATTCGGGGCATTGTAGGCAATCCGGGGGAAGACACTATATGCGGGGTTGTAGATTTTAAACAGTTTCTACTTGGACTAAAAAATATTTACGACTCTATGATTAACCGCTTTCATCGACTTGGTCCCGTAGGTAAGGACGATAACACTTCACATCCAATAACACTACGCAACAAAATAAGAACAAAATTTTTCACTAAATTTGCAATATGTAATAATGATATCTCTTTAAACTCAATTAATTATGTAGGTTTTGACAAAATTCTTCACCAAACCAAGTTTCTATGGCGGTAAAACAATTTTTTCAAAAGGCACTAAGGTTTATTTTTAACATTTTTCTGATCAAAACCTATCCGGTCTTAAAGGCCGGTTTTATTTTACTTTAAGTTCTGATCGCGTTATGCTGTACTATTTACAGAAGAAACAACAATACTTTGTATAGCAGGTTTGCAATCCTAAAATTAAAGCCGCTACTTTTAAATCTGCACATATTTGCCATTTGTACGTTGTGTATTTGAACTTTTCCAGAATGAGTTTTAAAATATCATAAGCTTCTTGGAAGTGAGCGTCATGCGCTGCAGGCCAAAACGGATATATGATACCATCATGGAGTAAAGTTGTCCTATAACTTAATTTTGATACGTCAATGAATAGTCTCCACTGTTCTGATAAATGGTGGAGGTCTAGTGTCAACATTAACCCATCAGTATTGTAACAGAAAACTAAATTATTATTTGAATAAAAATTGGTTAATGAACTCTGGTGCTTCTGGTAAGTTGTAATTTAAACGCCAGTCTGTAAGAAATTTCATTGTTTTAATCTCGATACTAATATTTCGGATATTTTTATGTTTAAATCTAAATCTCTGACAAGGTCGTTTAGCTCCGATTGATTTACGAAATGTGGTTCAATAGTTGGATCTTACAATACCTCTCTATTAGAATGGCCTGACTCCTAATTCGTTTCCATAAATGGGTTCCAGAATTTGTGCAGAGTGAGGTAGCGGAATTGATACTGATGATGCATTGGTATATTTCACAGAACCTTTTTTTGAAAAACACTTCAATTTTGTTGAACAGAAAGAAGCAACAGTGGTCTATGTGTTTTCTGGTTCCACGTCACTGCGTTGACGCACCAAAAGGCATCTCCTTTATAGGAGACTCCTCAAATATTTGTAACAGTTTAAACTACATAGTCGGGGCACTCACAATTTGTCTTGGGTTTTTATAACAGTTTTCAAATAAGCTTGATAGCACTTCTCGACCATTTCGGTAATTAACTATTTTCATCTTTAGGAGTGAATTGTAAAATTTGAAATTGTTGACTTACTTTACTTTTAACTTCACTTTGCCTGGCTCAATGGAATTGACAGAGTTTTTAAAATAAAATCAAACACAGCATTATCATAAAGCATTTATACATAATCATATAGAATATTTACAACATCGTTTCTTTCAAACATCAAATTATTTCTAACAAGCGCCTTAGTTACTTAATTATCAAAATGTCTCTTAGCTTTATTTGATTTATTGCAGAGCTAAATCTCTTTTCTTATTGATAGTTTATCCGGATTTTTATTCCCACGCTTGGTAAAAAAATCCTTAACAAATAATCTATTAAAGATATCAGAGGGTTTCGAAGTCTGACGACTGACCTTCCTGCAAAAGAATAAACGATTAAGACTTATTCTAGCTTAATTTTAAATGACAAATACTAAAATATCAGTTGTAAACAAAGTTTTTTTAAAGTAATACTTGCAAAAATTCACAAGCGCTTCTCCAATTCGTATCTTCAACTTCTTGGCTTTATATTAAATTGACGTTCAAATTCCAATTTACAAAATCTTAAATATTATTTAAATCTTTATCTACAAACCAATGTGCAACCTCGGTTTAATTATTTAATAAAATTTTAAACGCTTCTTTATATCGTAGGATTTCCCATCTTCATAGTATATTACAAAATCAAATAGTTGCATTTACTATTTTGTATTTACGCCGGTTACGTTTAAAATTAACTTCTTTATTTACTGTTGCATAGTAAATATTAATTACAGTATGCGTGTTGAATACTTTAAAACAATAACTTTGAAATTCTTTTCCCAATGTGACATTTTCGCGATCGAATTTATGAATGAATGATTTAATCAACACTTCTGTTTATATACAAAAGTTATCTATTTTCTAGAATATACTAGTGTTTACGTGACTTCAATCCAAATAACGCACGCCTATTTGACGTAATTGTCTGGGAATTTCTCATTAGCGTTGAAATTATCCGGTTTTATTACTTTATTAGCGCGTTCCACTTATTAGTGACGTACACTGCCCCTTTCTCTAACACATGTAAGTCCACCGTGGCGTTTATTTATTTTACCGTAACTAAGGTCCCTGCTGTTTGTTAGAATAAATATTTATTTGTTGATGTATTTACGTTGTTCTAAGTACGGATGAAGCATTTTCTATATTCCTAATATTCTACAAAATTCTTTATTTAAAATGAATTAATTTAATCCAAAAATTAATTCATATGATTTATTTAAATCTTTATAATGCAAACGAGGCTATATTCTATAGAAAATATTTGCTTTCAAGATAAAAAGTATTTTAATACACATAATTAAGATTAAAATTTGGGTGTTAAAAACACGAAATTATTGATTTTTAAGCACAGAAAGTGCATTTTTTTATTACAAACGAATAGCTTTTGTATATATCTTAAAATGATCGATTTGCATTCGCATTTAATGCGTTTAAAGGTATCTTGAAATTTATTATTTTTACATATACTGCTTACATTTTTTCCTATCTATTTACAATACGTTTATATCTTACAAGATGGTTATTTATACAGGCGCAATTGCATTGCTGCTTGGTTGAGGCGGATGAATTAATGAATAAAAGTACGCTTGTATTATACAGGGCATAACCATGAATTCTCTGAAAATGCTATTTTATCAGATTCTTTTATATCTTGGTGGGATTTATTTGTAGAATTTGGATTTCAAAGACCTCTCATAAACACTTTCACGTCAATATATATATATATATATATATATATATATGTATATATATAATGCTGTGATAAGGGATTGTTTAGGGGTGTATTGAATAACAAGGGTCGTGTAGTAACCATAAATTGCAATAGGAATCAGAAAACTGCATTTATTTGGCAGAAAATTAAGTAATTCGTATATTATGTAAATAGTAAGCATTTACCATCCTGTATATAGACCATAATTAGCTTTAGGCGAGGCAAGTAAGCATATCTTACAACAATAGAACACGTATTTGGCAGAAAAAAGGTAATTCATACATTATAGAAATACCAAGCATTTAACACTCTGTATGTAGACCGTTATTAATTTTAAGTAGTCTTTCAACAATAAAACGCGTATTCAGAAGAAATTATAGTACATGTAATTAAACACGCATTGAGAAGTGTTCTAATTAGTTATAAAACAAATACGAAAATAAGAGATAAAACTAACAAAGTTTTATGCAACTACGCGGAAATAATAAACATTTTGATAAGAAAACGCAGTTGAAAACACGCATAAAAACACATAAACGAAAGTAGAATTTAAGTTACATCATTTATTTTGTACAATATTGGAAAGGCGATATCTACACTAAACAACGTATGGTCAAGATAACGATCTATCAATAGCAAACACCATTATATGGAGAACCGATGAAATTACAACAGAAACAACTTTAAAATGCAGGGCCTGATTGGTTGAAATATCTGCAAGACTTGTTGAAAATTCATCCCACATGTAAGTGAGAACAGCCTATATTAACATAGAGCAATGATAAGACGAGTCAAAAACTCAGGCAGGGCGTAGCTGCGTCACTGCTAATCAGAAAGCCACGCGTAATTTAACATCAAGTGTATGTTACAAGTGACAATAAGTGCAACGATTATGAAGACTTCTTTTGCCGTTTAACGTGAGTAGAATTTGGGGTAATTTATTTAAACTAATAATATAATAAAAGGGCTTCTAATTGGTGGTACATTTTTGAATACTTCGAATCTGGGATATAATAATTTAAATGTGTTGATGAGAATAATTCGAATTGGACGATACATTATTTCGAATGTGTAGACAAGAGGAATAATTCAAATATTCAAGTATATTGATGATAATAATTCAAATTAGTGGTATATTTCTGAATAATTCAAGTATGCGTCGATAAGAACAATTCAAATCTGGGTCAATATAATATTACAATTCAAATCAGCGTTGACAATTATATTTTGGTACAATTCTGGTACAATTTTGAGTTGCGAGATTCAAGGCATATAAAATAAAGAAGCACGAAGTAATTTATGGAAAACGAGTGGTTCAACTAAGCAGAGCTGTGATAAACGAATCAGGACAACAAAAGGGTGTTGATCCACAACCCGAACAACCTGTAGTAGGTCAGATCTAATTAGTTTTAAGATACTTTTCTATTTAAATTTCAATACTGAATATATTTATTTTATATAAACTTGTGATAAAGTCACCAATAAACTTTGCATACGTTAAACTTACGTAACATATTATAAAGGGGTCTAGAACGTTCCAGGTTTCTTTGGTAAAAAGGTAGTTTTTGGTGACTTTAGATTGAATTCGAAGCATATAAATTTTGGGGTAAATGATACATATGATATTGATATTGATGTATTTTAATATTTTTCAAAAATTGTAAATAATATTTCTTTTTATTATATGGAATTAATTGACTTCGATTTATCAATTCAAACAAATAGGTAATCATAAAGGGGAGGAGAAGAGAAAAATTGATCATCACAACGTTGTGCACTCTGTGTAGATTAAATAGGGCTAGCCGTGGCATAATAATAAATTTAGTAGGATTAAATTTGGTTTGAGAACACAGAGCGTTGGAGTTAAGCTAAAACGTCATAACACCGAGTACGGCGTTATTCATATCAATATATATATATATATATATATATATATATCTTAAAGGAACTTTTATAAAAAAACTTCTTCACCTATACAAATCGAGCTAATAGTTGTATAGCCATTAACAAAACAATAACTTTATTATTTAACAAGGGAGAAACATCCACTGATCACTTTCGGCTTTCGTAAGTTTCGTCAGAGCAAATTAGTTTCCAACAAGCTTATTAAGTAATCAAACCTAATATGCAGATATAAGTTCGAAGGAACTTTTGTACTAGGGCAAAAGTAAATAATATTGTCATCAGGTGGTAAAACACCATCACTACTAAGCGTGGAAGTACAAAAATTGATTCAAAACTACATCGTAGTTTGTTGTACACAAATTCCTGGTTGCGAACTGCAAATAACTTGTCTCTATATAAATACACACACACGCACACGCACACGCACACGCACACGCACACGCACACGCACACGCACACGCACACGCACACGCACACGCACACGCACACGCACACGCACACGCACACGCACACGCACACGCACTCGCACACGCACAGGCACACGCACACGCACACGCACACGCAACGCACACACGCACACGCACACGCACACGCACACACACACACACTATATATATATATATATATATATATATATATATACTATCTTGTGTCAACTTTTTGTTTACGTCTGCAAAAAATAATAGTACACGCAGCCCCAGAATGGAACCCCAAGCCTCGCGTTTGCGGTTCAGAAACGTTGTTGAAATGTCAATTCTTCTTAGCATGTATTTTTAAATGCCATATGCAGTTGTTTCGGTTCATGGACAATTTTTCCAATCTATTTTTTTTAAGCTAATTTCATTTTTCTTTTTCTATTTGCAACTTTGCACATTTATACTTAATTATTCTCTTTAATTGCTTTTATTTGTACATTTTGATATGAACTATATTTAAGATAGATTAAGAAATGAGTATGGCTATATACTCCAAGTAAGATGAACGCGTGCGTAACAAAAACTTCTTTTTGGCTTGCGCATTGAGTCTGCGACTAGCACTGGTGCACTAAAATAGGATACAATCATTGAAAGTTTAATCGAGCGTGTCTCCGACATGACAGGTTAAATTATATTCAGTTCTCTAGACTTCCGTTTCCCCTTTTGCTGTGCAGTAAGGTAAAACAACTGAAATTTTAATAAATATGTCAACCCTTTCTGTTTTGTACTAGTTAATCAATTTCGCCCCGACTCATTTACAACACCAAAAATGTACCTTAGTAAATATTTTATTTGTTGAACGCCACTCCGATATCACAAATAAGTATGATATTTTATACAGGGGACAAATGAGATTATTCATCATCACTTATTCATCTTAGGTATACAATGAATTATCAGCAGAATTATCCTTTATGTTTGAAAATAGACTAAGTTTCAAAATATAGTAACAACAAGAGCCTGAGAGTTGCTTGATAAAGCTGCTTTTCTAAAAGCAAAGCGTACCATATCACCGCAACGGTATTAAAGTTGAAGCCAATAAGCCGTATAAAGGGCAACAGGCTTGAATAACCTCTGAGATTATGTCTAAAATTTAGAAATAGTTTGAAGGTATTTGTTTGGGGATTGTTATAAAGGTATATACAGAATAATTGTTTCAAACTTTAAATAAGTTGTTTGTTATTGCGACCTGTTCAGCGAAATGTCAATAGATGTACTAGTCCAAGTTCCAGTATTTCAAAGCGACATAATGGACTTACTCATATTTTACGTATTCTTTTCCTAGGTCAATATATGAAAAAATTTGTATAAACATATGTCCGAAATTGCTTAAGTTTTTGGTTATAGGGTTTTCAGTGTTTTTAATAATTGCTTTTTAATATCTTCGAAAGGACCTCAGTCAGTATTGTTTTCAATCTTGATTACAAAACTGCATTCTTTAGTTACAAGAGTTACTCTATCCCTTCATCAGTGGCTTCATGTATACATATGCTCTGATATTTTTAACAAAAAAATGGACGTCACTGCCAATGTTCTATCATGATATTTGTTCTCATTAGTTTGATCAATTCTACATAAAAACCGTATATACTATGTTTTTCTCTTCAAACGCACGGTGTTTGATTAAAGCAAATAACTTGAAATTGCTTCAATAAGCAGCATTAACGAATGGTTATGAACTCAAAAGTCTAACTATTCAGGAACAAATGAAGCATTTATAAACATAATTTTGAAAAAATAAGTTACGCTAAAATTTGGGCAAAACGAAAAAACACATATGACTTTATGTATATCGCTTCATTGGTTTTCAAAAAATGTCTATCCATTGCTATACATTTTTGTCAAACTTCATAGAAATTTTTCCACTCTATACGAACTAGCACAAAAAAAAGCTAATTAAATATTTCAGCGGTTATTTGAAACGATGAAAAATGCTCAGTACGTATTAATTTTGACATATAGTAAGTGTGCAAGAAATCCGACAAATATGAGAAATAAATCATAATTTTGATGTTATCGCTTGTCAAAAGTTTCACCGTTTGTTGACTTATGTTTGCGCTAGCATTATCATGATGAAAAATTATTCCCCGATTCACGTTGCTTTTATTCTGACTCCCACAATAATTTGCGGCAAACAAATTGTAGTCTATCATTCTCCATTCTTTTAGATTTTCTAGTGCGAGTTTTGCTACACCACCTGCTTTTCCGAAGAAATAAGCAACCATTTTTCTCGAAACGCTTCGTGAAAAGTCATTTTTGTTGGCTTAGGTTTACTGTGAAACGTCCATACAATTGATTTCCCTTTAGCTTCAAACTCATATAAATAAATCCATAATTCGTTACCAGTCAAGTTATTATCATTACCTTGCACAGTTAACGCAAACTTATTTTTGCCGGCCTCTCAAATTGTGAGCGATCCGTCAACTACAAGACTACTGGCATGTAACTCATCGTTCAAAACTGTGTATTTATTTCACCGCAATGTCTAAGCATGCCTCTATTGCCTTATATGCCAGAAGCACATCTGCTAAAATCATGTTGCGCAGAGCTTCGATGTTTCTACTCGACAACAGTGCTAAATCGTATCGTAGATTGTAAAAAATCATCACTCGAAAATCATAAGTCAGAATTTAGATTTTTACACACAAAAGTTTCTTTATTAAATATTGTCAAAACTATTAGGTTTAAAAACAAACTGTTAACTGATATATGAGTAAAAAATGACACGCTTTACAAATATGACAATTTGCAATTGCTGGCAATACCAGATGTACTAAATTCTGCAAATTTTAACAGTGATGCTCGTAACTGTTGATACATAATATGTTGTATCTCGTCGTACCTTTTTAATGATTTTTTCGCAGTTGTCATTCGAATATCGAGATTACTAATCACTCTCGCCTTTCTAACTGGAAATCGCTATCCAGTCTACTCATACAGCATTTTGAACCCTCCGATTATAAATGTCGGCTATTCATTGATATTCTGATCTGCGGTCAAGATCTTTTTGGGGGAATTGTGGAACATTTATAATTATACAATACCCCAAAAAGGATCTTGGATGCAAATTAGGATATTAATGAATAGCCGACGTTTATAATTGAAGGGTTCAAAATGCCGTATGGGTAGACTCTAGACTGGATAACGATTTCCAGTTAGAAAGACATAGTAATTATTACGATACCAAAGGCGGGATTTAGATTCAAGCAAGTTTAACGCGAATTCAAACAATGCGGATTCAGATACGTAATCGGCTTGTTGAAGCTCCTACACTCTTTCTACAAAATTATTTACCATCAATGGGTCGGGGTTTACGGAAAAGTTCATATTCTATTTTGACACTGATATAGATTTTTGATATTTAATAAACGAGAAAGAGCATTTAAGGTGGTGTTCAACGAAGCAGTGGCATAGGATGTTTCGTCGCCGGTATAGCAGTTGACTGAAAGTGATATAGACAAAAAATTACAAAGGTTTTTGACCTTCCTGGAAGAATATAAGTCCAAAGTATCTAGTAAAACAAGGACTTTGGTAAAAGATCAGAACGTATTTTTAATTATTCCGACGACCACAGTACATATCGGTCGTAATGTATACCAAGATAACGGGTACCTGACACAGGATAGAAACTATTTAATTGTAACATAAACTGGTCGTTTCAAAGCAACTAGATTTAAGTTGAGGAATTTATTCGAGCGAGTATTGAATTAACCAAGGAAATTTTAAAAGCAAAATTGGAACATAACACGTTGATACTGATATATGTGGTTGCATTATTGAAAACTTATAACTAAGACCTTTAACACGTATGCATTTGCGTTAAAATTAAGATCATAGCAAATCGCCAATTAAATTTAACAAATGCAACGAAATTAAAATCACGTGTTACACATTTTAGTGATAAGGTTTACTAGGCTTACCTGGTTTACCAGATTTACCTATCTTTGTGATTGCAAGATTTTGAATAAAATTTTTGCTTGTCGTGTTTGCTGCTTTTTCGTGAAATACGGTAGAGTACGATGATCAAATAATAATTATGGATCTGGAAAAAGACACATGGGTTCTGCAAGTCATACTGCTAATCAAAAGAAGCTGTACTTATTCGGAAAAAATCAGAGTATAAAATTTGCGTTCATTGCGCTGATTAGAGGCGTCGCCGTGGATCAATGTAGTAAGCGTAAGACTACGGATCCCAAGGTCCCGGGTTCAAATCCCGACACGGCCGACTGCTTGAAAAATAGCAGGTGATCATTTTTCACAAATATTACGCCCTCGTTCGGATGAGAGGTTAAATAGAGGTCCCGTGTGTGAGTGTCGTCACGCACGTTAAAGATCCCTACCTTGCCTGGAACGGCAAGGGTTCGGCAAAATTCTAAATTTCCAGGCAACAAAAAACTCGCCTCCTGGCCAATGTAGTACCTTCGGGTGGAGCATTGGAAATGTAAATGAACGGTGGCTGATTAGACAAAATAGGCAAATAATTAGTAATTTAATTAAAATAATTTATCTTTTGGAAAAATTAAGTCTGGCATTTAGGGGCCACAATGAAAGTGATTCGGCATCTAGTAGAGGAAATTTTGTAGAAACTCTACATGAAATTGGAATCACAAATACACACTAAAATCGTATTTGGGAAACCTGACTGTATTTTGTGATACCCTTTCATCTATTCAAAACAAATTGATTTCTACAGTTACAGTTGTGATGTGGTAAACAACAAATAAAGGAATTCAAGTACTATCTTTGTTGCATTCATTTTCATTAATCCTCCGATATAACCATGAACTTGCATGTTGTAGTTCATTCGCTTTACTTTAGAATGACGTCACCACTGGATAAAACACTACATCGCCAATATTAGTTTAAATTCTAATACATTTAGTGAAAGATATACGAATATTCCCATTGGCAAAAGAAATGTGTGGCAACACCGTACAGAACTGCCAACCTTATTATGTTAAATGACAGAATCCTCAAGTACAATTCTAGGTATTTATCTGCATACGGATTCCAACACCTTATTACTACATTTGACGTCATCCTAAATGAACTATAACAACAATACTACGTTATGTGAGTCCAGAGGGAAACGTATAAGTAAGATTATTCATTTTACTGATGTCAGTGCAATAAAACAGCAAACGGTCCTCCAAAAAATGTGTAAAAAACGTAAAGCGAGTTTGGTTGTGACAAAAAAAATTAATTGCACAAACATATGATGGTGCGGAAGTTACAGCTGGAGAATATGCTAGATTACAAACAAAAATAAAAACATTGCAAATCAGCAATTCATTGTCGTGCTCATAGGCATATTTTAGTTTTATCTCAGTCTGTGAACTTTGTAAGACATGTAAGAACGTTTTTTACAAATTTTGCAGGATTTTTAAGTTTGTTTACCAAATCAAGTAAGCGAACTCATGCGCTAGACGTAATTGTAAAAAAAGAACTACCGTTTGTAACATAAACGCAATGGAATTTTCACAGTGGCCTAGTTAAGATTATCGAATAAAATGGGCCTAGATTCTTGTTTGAAACTAACCAAGCTTGGAATGGGATCATTAGTCTGCCCTATGGCGCATGCGCTTTACAGTGCTTTAAAGGAATTTGATTTCAAATTCAGTTTGCTGATTTAGTCTGCAATTGTTCCCAATTGCGATACATTATTCCAAACTTTACAAAAAAAAAATAGTAGATGTTGAATACTGTAACAAAGAGGCGACAATCTTAAGCAGTATATATTCTCTGTATGTTTGTTGTGGTTTGTTTAGCATTTTTCTTAATCTTCTTTGGGAATTAAACCACTCATAGTTTTTAAAATCATCTTTATTTACGTTTGGATCCATGACCTAGGATCGTTGTCAAAATAATAAAAACTTCAAGTCTGAGATTTATGACATAAATTGAAGGTAATTTTGATTTATTGATGTTTGATATATTTGGTTGGAGTACATTAAATGAAAATTTTAAAGTTTAAAAGAATGGTTGCCTTCAATTTGTGTTGCGGCCTGGGACCGACTTTTTCGGTAGCCAATACGCTTAACCTGAAATCAGCTGATTATTTTTATTGGTAATTTCAAATAAATCCAATAATTTGAGGTTTGAAAAAAATTTTTAGCATGTTTTTATTTATACGGTTGAGATGATGGTTATTAAAAAAGTGTGTGATTGCGTTACTATAAGGCATAAGCAGCCGGGGGCTGCTAATATGCCTTACTTGGATCGAAGCCCCACAATTGGATTGTCATTATATTGCGAAGTGTACCTGATGCTTGGTGATGACCTTCCTTAATGGACGCCAAACTACTGCCAGCTTTTTTGCTATAAATCCCCAAATTACAGTTTTGTCGGAGAAGTTTGCCACGGCTACTTAGCTGCTATCTAAAATATACTACCGTACTTACAGTTTCATCAGAGAAGTTTGCCACGGCTACTAAGCTGCTATCTGAAATATACTACGCCTCTACAGTGACGATTTATTCATAGCAACATAACACCAAAAATCCTCATCAATCCTTATTTACACGTTGATAAAATTACAAACATTCACCTTTGGTATAATACACTTTTCGAAATATTTCTTGATTAAATTTTTATCTACAGATTAAATTTTATTTTAAAGTAACAAGGCCTTTTCATATCCTTTACGTTACCCCAGTTTTAATAAGCGCTCATAGTAAAACCTATAAACACTCGTGCTAATTTTCGCACAGTCAAATACCATGTCTCTTTTATCTTGTACATACACATAATATTACATAAATTATTTTAAACATATAAAATTCCCACATAAAAATATGGTTACATAATAAATCATAAAAGTTTATTCGGTACTTCTTAGTCCATTAAATTTATAGAAATATACCCATAAGGCACAAAATGTCATTATACACAAAATAAATCCACAAAACAATGTGCAGAAAATTAGGCAATGAGTTAGATTACCATTAACTATACAGACTCCCTGATGATTGACAGTAGCAGCGTAAATCACGACTATTTTTATTTATTCAGCAAACTAAAAATGAGTAAAGAGCTTTGGTGATTTTGTAAACGAAGTCTCTCGAAAAAAATATTATTTACAAGCTAGTACATTCTAATTCTAACTTTAGGCTTAATTATGAGAGCTGGATATTTGCAAGAAAGTCCCGCAGAAAATGAATCTTAAAGAGTAATAAGAATAATACAAAAAAACCCCTTTGTATAGAATCCCTTTTAAGGTATTTTATTTTCCAATATTAGGAATTAACTTTCTAAGCTTCAGAACCCAACCGTGATTTATGTAACAGTCGTTTGCTAAAATAGAGTAAAACTGTGATTTACTATTTCAACCTTTAATAATTTAGAAAGGGATTCCGTTTCTCTTTATTCTAAAAATACCTTTCTCGTTTTAATTTCGCAAGAAATCGATATTTCTTTGAAGTTACGTATAGCCAAACTTTAATTCTTAAAGAAACTATTTATAAAGTTTAGAAAAAATAGATGACTCGTAAATAATCTTTTCATCATAAACTACTGTCCAAAAGCTTTCCAAAGTCGATATAATCTAGAAAATGAAGAATAATATTATTTACAGCGTATTTACTTACTAAATTAAAATGATTGAATTAAAAAATATTATTTTTAACACCAGAATAATAATAGAACGCCTGTTCCGTTTATAGTGTAAATAATTTATAGCTATATTTATTTTCTATTGAGTTTGTTGATTATTTACGTCCACCTCGGGATATTTAAATTTGTTAGTAAAATTTGCATCGTTTACTGGAAGCACGCGCCAACAAGTGCCGCGAGTGATAAGCGTTATTCCGCATGTGCAAGAACACAGTATTGATGGGAAAATCCACAAAGCACGAGAGAATCGATTTGTCGTTCAAACAGTCCGCATCGCTGGTTTACATGTTTACGTGGAGCTTTCAATTGAAAGAACCGCTTTTCTTCAGAACCGCTATGACAGAAATGTGCTTCGCTACACCCGCAAAAACAGAGTAGATGTTACATCATTTATTTCGTTGGCACGGCTTCATAAATACCAGGTGAGTGCTTTTCGTAAACGCTTGATCTGATTAAAAACATTAATTATTTGTTGTTTGTTCAATTATTACTTAATCTTTTATACAGTCCACTTTTCTCTCCTAATTAGCTATCGTAGTTTCGTTTCAATATTTTACAACGCCAATATTACAAAAATTGCTTAAAATTACCACCACCGTTTTATAGATACACAAGATCTACTGACGTCTAATTGACCTCCGAGTTCGTCAAAATAAATGTGAACGTTCACGAATATCATCAAAGGCAACAATAATAAAAGCAAATAACTCCTGTTTCGTATTGGCAGGTCTCCCATATACTAGTAAATTATTTTGGTCCCAAGCACAAAAATCAAGGGCCATATCTAGGAAACGTGATAGCCATGAAATTGGATGCTCTCTACTGATACAGGAACTAGAAAATTGTACATTAAATAATTTCGGCAATGTAATCCAAAATGTACTGGTGTACCCTTATGTTAAACGAAAATGGTCCTCTCCAGTTAGTTGCTACCATAAAGTACACGATGACGGACACGGCAAAACACTATTTAAAAGCGTTTTAAAAAGAATTTAGTTTGCGGAAATTTAATTCCATTTCATTCTCATAGCAAAATTAAAGTATTGAAAGACGTTGGTATTAAAGCAAAACATGCTGTCGTGTTTTTGACAAAAAACATGTATTTTAATTTGAAAAGAATATTGAACAACGTAATCTTTCGAGAAAATACGTAATATAAGATAGGAAATTCAAAGATTCATTCAACAGTTATTAAATAAAGAGATAAAGGTCGTAATTATGAAGGGGCGGAATCTATTAATCTTTCAGATAGCAGATAATGCGCGTAGAACGTATTAATGGATGATGCCTCTTTCTGAAACGTTGCATCATACACGAATGAAAACGTAAGATCAACGCTCCAGAAATTGCCAAATATTTCTAGGTTTGTAACGGTAGCAATTTCGAAGGGGGAAAATTTAATAGCGCCAATTGTAGCCAAAGCAACATACTCAGCAGAGACGTGGCAAGAGATGAGTTTAAAACTACTGAAAATAGGCTTATAAATAGAGAAAGTGATAATAATGGAAATATACCGAGGGATTGCTCAACATGGGAAAGCAACGGGACACACGTTGAAACAGTAAATATGCTGGGACCTCCAACAGCAAGGCAGGATTTCAATAAGAAACGGACCAAGCACACCCGTAAAGATTAATGAATATAAACATCAACGTTAGTTTATATTTTCACAATAGGGTATTTGAAGAACACTCACTATTTAGCTTGAAAGAAAATGCATAAACACCGTTATCTACCAGCTTTATCTGTATTACATAACTTAATTGTACTTTTAAATAAGAATTGGGGTCGATTCTGTGAGTAAATAATTTGGTTTGGTAAATGGTCATCTTCAAATATTAAATACTAAAAAGTATTTAAACGCGTTCTAAAAAGAATTTCAGTTTTCTGGCATTTAATTTTATTTTATGTTCATAACAAAATCAAAAGTATTGAAAGACGTTAGGAATAGCGTAAAACATGCAGTCGTGTTTTTGACGAGGAACATGCATTTTAAATTTAAAAGCGTATTTCATTAAGAGTATTGAACAAGGTGATTCTTCGAAAAAAATACATAATGTAAGATAAGAAATATAAACGTTGATACAAGAATTGTTAAATCAAGGGGTAAGGGTCGTAATTATGAAGGATGAAAGTTATTAATCTTCAAGATAGCAGATAACGTGTGTAAAATGTATTAATACTCGTTAAAGATATCAGGCGGTCAGTGACTAAAAATGAGTTGGGATAATAACCAGTGTTGGATACTTGTTTTAAACGTATAACGAAATAAATAAACGACTTTGAAAGTTATTGCTACTTTGAAGAAGTAATATTTTGAAGTAGATAATTTAACTGGTTTTACATGAATACGCAATGGTAAATTATGTTAAGGCTGATATTTAATTTGAATGTAAGTATACGGTATCAGAGTTTTGAAACCCATTTATTGGTAAATTATTTTAAAAGAACTGAACCATATGTATGGATTTGAAAAGCATATGTAAAGTTTAATAGCATTTAATGGACATGAATGCCAGTTTATGATACGGAAAAAGCTCAATCAGCATCATTTAATGGTAAAATAAAAATTGAGTTTATTAAATCTTTAAAACACATTGCTTTTATGGTTTAAGTAGATTAGATTACATAAAATTTTGATGCGTAAAACTTTGTGTGCAAGTTTAAATTAGATGGTAGAATTTTGGTAAGTTTGGTCATTATCACAAAACTTATTGAAGCTAACTAATCCGCTACGTTTGAATTCGATTTAAAGGGGTTATAAAAATTATCCGCCTTAATTTCTACAAGTTTGCACATAGTTCGATTTAAATACGTAATGATTTATGAATGAAAAATTCAAGTAGGGAGAGAGATTTTTGAACTCTATTTTACTTCAAGTGAGTGATTATCTATTAGTTATAAAATGTGATCTTAGATCTAAGATATTGTAGCAATATGGAACTTTAAATCTTTGTTTGTTTGAAAGGATTTTTTTCAAGTTACATATAAGATAGTGCTTGTTAAAGAAAAGCTGTATGTGGATGTAGAAATTGTTATTTGAACGATTGCTTGTTAAAGAATACTCGATGTTATAAGTTTGAGGTCTGATTTTCGTGGTTCCATTTAGACTGAGCTAGAAAAATAATTAGAACATCACCTTTAATTCAGATCAGCGACAGTTAATACACTATTATCGACGCCCAACCTGGGGCTGATTTTTTATCATTTCTGTCCACAGCAATATATGTATGTGTATATATATATATATATATATATATATATATATATATATTTGGTAAACTAAATTTGGTAACGACCTTGCTTTCTTAAGTGTAAATAATTAAACCCAAAACTAATTATATATATACATATATATATATATATATATATATATATATATATATATTGCTGTGTACCCTTTATAAGCTCAGTACTTTCTCAAAACACATTCGAGGATTTTATTAATTTACCAAAAATCGTCATAAATTTCAAAACAAATATAATATTTCGTACCCAGATTCCTGCTTCATCACTTTATTACTTCAACAGGTCCCTGGCTAACTCAGTTGGGCCTCCTCTTGGATACCTAGATTCACTATCATACTCTTTATCGTTCGCGCACACTCTCAATAAAACGACAAAATAATACAACAATCATACACTATTTATTTACCACTATTTAGAAATAAAACTTCAAGATTATTTACATTTCGCTGGTCAAGTTACTCAATAAATTCTATTTTTGTAAAGTCCATAATTTGAACTTGAAGTACCAAACACATTGAACGTAACCGGAGTAAATGGGCCCTGAATAATACCTTATTTTTCTTTCTTTATTTATAATTAATTTTAATTAGGACACTATGGAGTATGGTGAACTCATGATAACCCAGTTTTTTTTACGATTAATGTATGCATTTTACTTTGCATACGCTTACAACAAACACAAAAACCCATGTACTCTAAACAATAAAAATTTAAATTCCTGACGAGCGTTAATAAGCTTTATATACACCTTTAAATTTATATTTAAATACCATAATAAAAGTTAGTTAAACGTATTATTTTCAATACGCAAAATAATGCGAAATACCTTCATTGTTCACTCTTACACATCAGAATAATTTTCATAGTTTATACAAACAACAAATTCTAAAGCGCTACCTGGAATTTCTTGAAGATCCCTACTTTGTTGACGATGCCGTTAAGTTGTTTTGCTCTCGGTTTCGTGGTTCTGCTCTGCTCGCCGCCGCCAGCTATTTGTAGATGAACACCCTCTAAGTTGTGCTGCCTGCTCTGCATTCACGATGCATCCAAATCCAAATCCACGTATATTACACTTCTTTTATAATTGCTTAATTTAATTTACGTTACATTACGTCACTTCACGAGCTTGTGAAAAATATATGTTGCACCTCAATAAAATTTAGACTCGTCACTATCCGTGTTTCAAATTATGAGGCCAACACTGTACTATTTAATTAAAAAAATTTTATATACTTATAAGCTCGTGGTAAATTTCTGTACGTAGTCTGAAGCGATGAAAATACTAAGAAAGCCCTTGTAACGTATTTTTTTTCTTGTTACGCTTCATTCTTTAATATAAAATAAATCAGCAATAATATAAAATATATAATTTATAAATTTCCGTTCAGTAAAAATTTAATACATAGAATTAATAATAGCATATAGACTGCTTTGCCTTTGTGGTCTAAGATTCGTTACTAAGCTTTGTCGAGTTGTCAATTTGTTCACTTCTTTATCAACGTTCGAACGGGTAAGTTGCTCTGCAGGATAGTGAAGTCAAGATGGTCGTGTCTAAACACGTGGCCTGTAACACAGTCCGAAAAAAGATGGATAATTGATTGATTCTTCGTGTCTGGAGGTTGAACCTAGCAGCTGTAGCGTGAGGATGTTTTGTATAAGTTCCACCTAGAGCGGTTCAGTTGATCCCTGCAGGCCTAAGGAGATGGAAGCTCCCCTTTCATCATTAATACAGTTGGTATAAAATTATTTAAATAAATTTTTTAACATTTTCCCTATACTGCAATATCGGATATGATAAAATTTTATACAATATGGTATATGGTAAGTTCATGTTATGCAGTTTCATATAATTCAACATCATAAATAAATAATATCGAATAAGCAAATCTTGGATCTAGAAAATTTGTTGGAGTACTAAATTTAATATGACGTAAAATCAAGCAGAAGTTAGTTTCGTTAAATAATGGTTGTATTCAGAAGAGCTTTGGTAATTCCAGTAATAATTTTGTAAGTATTCACATAGTTTCTGTTTGTGCGTCGCAGATAATTGATGGTTATAGAAATTTCCGACAGCTGAGTTCAAAGTCCTATTTCTTTTGTTCAGAGCAGTATTACTACACGTGAGTGTTCCTTAGAATTTAATCACTTTGAATATTAATTAAGTTGCAATAAGAAAATAGTACATTGAAATTTTGTAACGTAAAAAGCGTTTAAGGAAAGAAAGAATTAAATAACAAATCTATTGTTTGTCAGAATGTTTGCACATGCACACAAAGTTTACATTTCAAAAGTTGTGAATGACAATTTATGTCAGATATAAAGAAAAAACATAGATTCAGTTGTCTTATTTAGACCTCATATGTCATCTTACTTTAATTTAAAATATCTTTAAATATTTTGAGGTCATGAACTTTAATTTTTAGTCTACATGTGGAATTCGCGTAATAACTGTTAAGTAAAAGTAACTTTAAGTAAATCCATGCTAGTTTATCAGCAATTAGGTAATTAAATTTCTTTGTGAAGGTCGAAGAAGTACTTCTATGGCTTGAAGAAAATATGTAATATGAATAATTAAGAAAACTCAAATCCTTATATTTAAATTTTTTAGAAAGATCCATACAGAGATCTTTATATTATTGAATACAAATCTTTATTAGTATATTTCTGTTCCATAAAAATTATTAGTTGAAAATATTATAGAAATACGAATTGAAAATATTATAGTAACACGAATCCAGAAATTTATTCAAATAGAATCTATTTTGTTTTTACATGACTTTTTATTATTTAAAATTCAAGTAAAAAATTACAAGTCATCCCTGATCAGAAATAGTGTGTAATGAAAACAAATTCCCTGGGTGTATATTTTAGAAACCTAAATTCTATTACTTTATTTTTGGCAAATATTTTCGAGGACACAAATGTTGTCTATGTTGTACCTTTGTTTGTTCACAGGTCAAGCCGAGACATCTGTATGACATCTGGTGTTTGAGGTCTTAGTAAGTGTGTTTTAAAGAGTGAAATTTAGGTTTTATGGCTATGTTAGTGTTCTTCTTAAGCTTCTTTGGGAATGAAACCACTCATAGTTTTTAAAATCTATTTTATTTACGTTTCGATCCATGACCTAGGATCGTAATAATCGTAAATAAAATAGATTTTAAAAACTATGAGTGGTTTCATTCCCAAAGAAGCTTAAGAAGAATGCCAAACAAACCACAACAAACATACAGGGAGTATTTGCTATGTTAGTGGTGTTGACATTAGGTTTCCGCATTCCCCTAATACATGCACAGTTAAATTTTGTTGGTTATAGTATTGAAAATACGGTGGCGCTCACTAAATATATTTTGGCCTTTTGACAACCCATGACCCAAGCTCATGATCTGCCCAAAGCTAACACTCGACTAGCGGTTTATGTCTTAAGAGTTTTTCTTTTTCTCAAGCCATTTTCCATCCAACTTTAC
The DNA here is from genome assembly GCA_036346225.1 of Platerodrilus igneus. NCBI lineage: Eukaryota > Metazoa > Arthropoda > Insecta > Coleoptera > Lycidae > Platerodrilus > Platerodrilus igneus. The sequence continues at coordinate 1,504,184 of JARFIW010001130.1, forward strand.
CTTGGGCTTACATTAATAATAAGAAATTCTTGACCTTGTGATATCAGGTTAGGGTTTAGGAAATTTAAAGGTGTAATTTATTAGCTGATAGTCACGAGGATAAATAAATCTAGTAAAAAACAAGTTAAGAAAAATTTGTTATTACACCCTATTAATTTTCTTAAAGTATTTATACACTTGGAAATGCCACCTCTCGGCCACTCTTCACGCGAAATCCTTCATTTAAAATATCACTTCCTCAAATTTTGGTTCAACCGTTTTTGAAATTTTTGAAATTTAGCTCGTCGTTATTATCTTTACCAAAAAACCCGCATTCAAATCTTCCCGTGTTTGTCTATTGTACAACTAACTATATAGACCAATGAGATATTCAGTGACGTCTTGAAACCCCGCCTGTATTAACGCTATTCCTCTCTTATGCATATTCTGTTTCCTTCTAACCTCGTTTGAGTGGTAGAAAATCGATATTACTGTCCGCGTTCTATCTAACTCATGTGGACTGAATACGTGCTTTTCGAAATAAACTGCTACTATGCCTGTCTCATTCCGAAGCATTTCATTGATTGTCTATCCCTTCTGCGCTTTAAGGAAACTTTTAGTTAGCATTTATGCGAACCGTCCGACCGTTTACCCGATATACCTCGAATTTCGAATAAGGGGAACATGGCATTTCCAAAACATGCAGGTGTTCAATTAACAAACTTTTTAAATCAACATTTCTTGGAGTTTACGTTTCAGGGTATTTTATATTCAACGGCTGTACGTTTGTTAGCAAAGCGTTTCACCTTGGTATTATCGATTTTTCAAGTTCTTATGCGTATTAGACTTAATAACCCTTTCAACTAAACTCAATTCAATTAATTAATAATTTGCATTGGCTCCTACAAATTTATTTTCTTTACGAACCTAACTAAATTTAAATCACTAATTGTACAATTTTGTTAATACTTGTTACTTTAAAATCACTAAATGAAATTAAATTTCGCACGTAAATTCTGGTTGTTTCCTCTATACAGGGTGTTTGAAATTTGCCTTGTTTATATTTAAATTTAACCCTTTAGAACCACTACAATAATTATATATATATATTACTCATATTTAGACCAGGGTAGAAAATTAATTAATTACATCAAATAATTTTAATCACCGTGTATAAGGAATTTTATTAGATAATACGCTTTATTAAAAAACCGTGGAGAATAAAAATTCATTCGTTTCATTAAAATAAGAGATTTAAATTATTTACAAGACGCTTTCTATAAAAAGAAGCAGTATTAAAATGCTCAACGTGTAATTTAATTATTCCAGTAAAGAAACAAATGGAAATTACGTGCAAAATTTATATTAATTAACTCAATTTTAAGTAACCGGTATTAAACAAAAGGTACAAATAATAATTAATATTTAATTAGGATTCACTAAAAATTAAAGGGTATTATTTTAATTGGAGTTAATTGAACCATTAGTAACATATAATATGCATAAAAGCTTGTAAAAACCCAATAATGTTCAAATCGTAGAAGTGTTATTTAGAAGTATTATGTTTGAACACCTGCGTATTTTTAAAAGACACGTTCTGCGTAAATTTGGCAGATAACAAATGGTTGCAGAGAATGTTGGAGAAACCGTCGCTTAATATTTACGGGAAATGCTAATAAGGTGGGTTATTTCACAGGCCACATGGATTGAAAATAACCGATACTAAAGAATATCGATTAATACTACTCAGAACAGGGTAGATAGAGACGGATAATATGCGCAAGACAGAGACACATATAGTAAAAGGCGTGAGTTGATCAACGTCACTGGGTTGCGATTGGTTGAAAATAAGAGGCAAACATGAGAGGTAAAAATAACATTTCTGTATAAAAATTAATTAGTTATTCCCAAACGTTGCGAGCCGTGTCAAAATTTCTGAGATTTAACTGGTGCGAGTGCAAATTTAATAAGAACCGACGCACTGGCGGTCGAGATGGGAACATAGTATGCGAAATTCTAGAATCTGGCCGTTTTGGGGACAAAACCGACAGACAGGCTAACCATTATATAAACCCGGACTTTAAACAGTTTCTCTCTCTTAGATTTTCGAAGTGATTCAATGCGTTAAACAGTGCTCTTAGTTTTCCGATTTTGATTGAATAATTTAAACAGTTTGCTCGTATATTTTGGTGATTTAAAACAGTTTGTTCTTTACGTGCTACAATGAAAGTAATTTAGCGCACTTAGAAAAGAAGATGCAAGGTAATAAAGTCTAGTTATAATTGCGAGTACTGTACCAATTAGTCAAATTTGCAACGACAAATGAATACACAAAAGTAGGCAGTTTTGGCGTATAGCGTGAAAGAAGTATGAATTTCTTTGCTATTTTCGGGGGTGTGAATAATTAACTGATTCGTAAACGTGACTGGATCCACGAATCAAGATTCAGATATACACAAATGAGTTCCGGAAAAGCACTGAAACAACTTTAGATGAATGGTGGTGTAGAAAATTTTAAAGGCGACCAGTAATCCGAGGACCTAAACATAACCCAGTTGGAATGGTGTGATTAACAGAGGACGATGTATATTGGAGCCACGAGTGCATTAACCTTCAGGTAACTTATGCTTTGTTGTTCGATTTTTGATGTTTTGGTGTGTGTTGAATAACTTTATAATTCATTTACTTAAAATGGACAGTAGTGAAACTGTACTAACAACAAATTTTTAATTTTAAGGTGAAATTTTCTTGTTTAAGTAGAAAGGGTATTTAGTATTTATGTTCTGGATTATGATGAAAATTTGGGTATGTCTTTGAGCTCAATTAGACGAACCTGGTTAATTAACGTAAAGGGTGGGAGATGCTCCTTTGTACTCAGACTCAGGTCTGCATATATTGTTATATTAATTAGTAGGCATCCTACAAGGACTTTAATTCTGGATGCAAATTAAAATGATAACAAATTTAATCTTGAAATTTTATGATACTGAAATTTATGCTGAAATTTAATTTTGAAATTTTAATGTATTATGAATATTGATGTAAATAGAGTTAACGTTGATGTTTGTAGTAGGAATGTATTTGTTTTTTTCTTGAATGAGGATCAAAGTTTTAACTAGGTGAGCAGCCGAGGCGGAAAAGAGTAAACTGGCGATTAACAGAAGAAAGTCAACGGACCAGTTAATTTAAAAGGTTTCACAGCATTCTTGACGCCCAATCTGTGGGGCTCGATTCGAAAACCGTAGTTCCCGGATTTTGGTGGATTCACAGCATTCTTGACGCCCAATTCGTGAGGCTCGATTCTAATACATGGAAACACAGCATTCTTGGCTACCCAAAAGTGAGGCTCGAGTTCCAAATAAAATTTTTGTGATTTTATTCCAGGAAACTGGCGATCTGAGAGAGAGAGAGTTTCTGTGTGTGTATAAATTTAGGAGTATTTTAGAGCGTGTGAGAGTGATTAGAACGTATGCAGAGAAAAGAGTGGTTAAGAAGTCAAGGAGTGGAAATTGGAAGTGACGATAGTGCATTGTGTGAGAAAAATTCTAAAATGGAAGAAGCTGGAGGCAGTAGAGATCAGTCGAGGACGGAATCAGGGGATCAAGGAAACGAGATGATAATGAGAATGCTAGAGAGGATGAACGATGAAGCTAATAGAGCTAGGGAAGAATCTAATAGAGCTAGGGAGGAGTCCAACTGAAAATTAGAGCAGATAAGCGGGAAAATTGAGCAATCGACTCAAGAATTTACAGAGTTTAAAAATAGTTGTAGGAAAATTGACACTTTAGATGGTTCTTTGTGTTTGTAATCCTACATTTGATTATTGACTGATGTAAGTTCGAAGGACCAGAACAGTATTATCATTTATTGAACACAGTTTTGAACTAGTGATTTAACAATATTGACTGTTCAATGATAAATGCAAGCAGTAAACTTACACACAATTTATAAGTTTTTTTTACTACTCAGATTGTGAATGACATAATAACTGTTTATTGATTAATTTCCAAGGAGATGAAATAAGCCTACTAAAACGGTTTTGTAAATAAATTGAACATTGTTTTGAGTACATGCGCTTGCATTTAACTTACAAATAAACATATATACAAGTATGTAATATCAAAATGAAAATACAAGCACAATATTTCTAACAATAGTCTTACCGTAAAGATGGGGGAAGTTGAAAATAGGGTTGATAAAAATGAGCGTGATATTACAGGTCTTCGACAGGAAATGGGACATTTAAGGTCCGAAGTACGCATTTTTTGTGAAGAAGAAATAAATGTAAAAATGACTGAAGTAACGGACTCATGTAGGGATCAGTTAGGCAGGGTGGAACGCGAAGTTAGTAGTATTAAATACAACATGTCAAGTTTAACGGGGGATGGTCCCAGATTTTATACAGGTGGAGTATCATTGGACCAACACATGAAGTTTTATGGCGATAACAGGGTAAATCCACAAATTTTTATTAATAGTGTAAGAAATCTAGTGGGAAATTTATTTGACGAACAGACTAAACTGAATACGATAAAGGCTTTATTAAAGGACAATGCGGAAGCATGGTACAATTTAGTATGACAGGACATAGACACGTATCAGGACTTTGAAAACAAATTTTACAACACTACTGGAGTGATCACAAACAGGACCAGATTAGGGACGACTTGATTACAGGAAAATTTAAGGGAGAGTTTGCAGGTTCTAGGAACAATATGCCATTCGAAAGTACAGTGTGGCCAAACAACTGAATCCACCATTGACGGACAGACAGATAATCAAGTACTTATCACGACATTTTGAACTGGAAATTAGACAACACATAGCCTTACAAAATATCACAGAACGGAGACCTTTTAGAATATTTGCAGAGATATGACGATGTATGTGTAGGACGGACAAGAGAAATACGAGAACGAAACATTAACACGGTTAGGTTTGAAAACAGGACACAGAATTTTGCGAGACGGCCGGACTACAATAGGAATTTTCGACAGAATTGGGAACGACGAGGACAGGAATACAGAAGCAATAGTGCGACTGGGGACCGACGCCAAGACCTAGTTACATGAGACAGAACAGTTTACCGGAAGTAAACAGGACTGTGACGAGCACGCCGAATAGAGACAGGGACGTGGATACAAATACAAGGAGGACGTACGCACAGGTTGCAGAAGCACAGCCAGGACCAAGCACTGAAAACAGGACGAGACAGGATTTTTAGAACGCGACAGACCACTAGATTTCAGTGTAAATGTATATGAACATCCACGTGAATTTTTCAAAATTGAGGAGGAAGTAGAGCCAGAAACTGAGGAAAAATTATGTTTGCCAATTGTTAATATAGGAATTTTTGAGAATAATGTAGAAGTATTACTTGATACAGGGGCAGAGGCGAGTTTAATATCGGAGGAATTCGTCAGCAAAATTAGGGATAAGGTTTGTGATAGAATTATGCCTATAAAGCGTAGCCATTTAGTAGCTCCAAATAAAAAGAAGTTTGCTGTAGTGAATAGTGTTGTGGTGCTTAGGATAGATATAGGAGGTTTAAGCTGTGAACAGGAGTTTGTAATTGTACCTGGACTGAAGTTTCAGAGCATTTTAGGTGTTGACTGTATGATGCAGTTAGGGGGTTTTGATAGATATGGAAAGGAAGGTAGTAAGGATTAAGGATAGGGTAGTGCCATGGAAGGGTAGTTATGAAGTCACAGAGGATGACACGGGGTTGAGTATTAATGTAGTAGAGGTAGAGGATGATGAAGGTAAACAGATCAACACAATAAGATGTCCAGAGGATAGGAGAGTAGAGGTTCAAGCTTTAGTACAAAAACATGCAGAATTAGTGGGGGTAGAAGCAACAGCAGCATATCGGGAGCAGGTGAAGGCAGAATTAATTAAAGATGCACGAAAAATTAACCAATGGACCAAACCGCAATTCCATTGTCCACCATCCATGGACGCACTTTTGACGAGGTTAAGTGGCAAGTTTGTTTTTAATAAAGTAGATTTAAGGAATTCATTCTGGCTGATTCCATTACACAAGAATTCTAGAAGGTACATAGGATTTTCCGTAGAGAGAAAAATCGAGAATTTTAATGTAGTATCGTTTGGTTTGTCGGCAGAAGGGGAAACAATAATAAATGAGAAACAGACAAGTGTAGGGACTGAAGAAGAAGCAGTATTTAAGAGTCAGGATAATAGGGATGACAAGTTTATTGTATGTGAGATAATAGGGATGATAAGTATAGATATAAAAGGAGGAAAAATAGGGATGAAGAGTATTAGGTTGGTGAGAAGAAAGACTTGGAGGGTCAAGAAGAGAGTTAGATTTAAATAACTTGATGAACAAAGGATAGAGATAGGCGAATTTTAGTATAGATATAGAATAGAGAGTAGATAGGTGTACAATAGAGTAAAATTTAAATATATAGGGATAGCATAGGTGTATATAAAAGAGTAGAAGTAAGTGTTTATAGAAAATAAAGCTAGGTATATAGGATGTATATAGGATGTTTATAGAATTAGGTGAGAGTTAGGAATAGGATTGGGATATAGGATAGGTGTAAATATTTTTTTTGGATTGGATATAAGTTAGGTAAGATAGATAGATAAGGGTAGAGAGAGATAGGCAATTTTTTTGTAAATTTTTTTTTGGCAGTCTAAATGCTTTATATTTGCATTCAAATAAGTGGGATTATTTGTATTCAAATAGGGGGAAAATACTCATATTTCGACCAGGGTAGAAAATTAATTAATTACATCAAATAATTTTAATCACCGTGTATAAGGAATTTTATTAGATAATACGCTTTATTAAAAAACCGTGGAGAATAAAAATTCATTCGTTTCATTAAAAATAAGAGATTTAAATTATTTACAAGACGCTTTCTATAAAAAGAAGCAGTATTAAAATGCTCAACGTGTAATTTAATTATTCCCAGTAAAGAAACAAATGGAAATTACGTGCAAAATTTATATTAATTAACTTAATTTTAAGTAACCGGTATTAAACAAAAGGTACAAATAATAATTAATATTTAATTAGGATTCACTAAAAATTAAAGGGTATTATTTTAATTGGAGTTAATTGAACCATTAGTAACATATAATATGCATAAAAGCTTGTAAAAACCCAATAATGTTCAAATCGTAGAAGTGTTATTTAGAAGTATTATGTTTGAACACCTGCGTATTTTTAAAAGACACGTTCTGCGTAAATTTGGCAGATAACAAATGGTTGCAGAGAATGTTGGAGAAACCGTCGCTTAATATTTACTGGAAATGCTAATAAGGTGGGTTATTTCACAGTCCACATGGATTGAAAATAACCGATACTAAAGAATATCGATTAGTACCACTCAGAACAGGGTAGATAGAGACGGATAATATGCGCAAGACAGAGACACATATAGTAAAAGGCGTGAGTTGAGCAACGTCACTGGGTTGCGATTGGTTGAAAATAAGAGGCAAACATGAGAGGTAAAAATAACATTTCTGTATAAAAATTAATTAGTTATTCCCAAACGTTGCGAGCCGTGTCGAAATTTCTGAGATTTAACTGGTGCGAGTGCAAATTTAATAAGAACCGACGCACGGGCGGTCGAGATGGGAACATAGTATGCGAAATTCTAGAAACTGGCCGTTTTGGGAACAAAACCGACAGACAGGCTAACCATTATATAAACCCGGACTTTAAACAGTTTCTCTCTCTTAGATTTTCGATTTGATTCAATGCGTTAAACAGTGCTCTTAGTTTTCCGATTTTGATTGAATAATTTAAACAGTTTGCTCGTATATTTTGGTGATTTAAAACAGTTTGTTCGTTACGTGCTACAATGAAAGTAATTTAGCGCACTTAGAAAAGAAGATGCAAGGTAATAAAGTCTAGTTATAATTGCGAGTACTGTACCAATTAGTCAAATTTGCAACGACAAATGAATACACAAAAGTAGGCAGTTTTGGCGTATAGCGTGAAAGAAGTATGAATTTCTTTGCTATTTTCGGGGGTGTGAATAATTAACTGATTTGTAAACGTGACTGGATCCACGAATCAAGATTCAGATATACACAGATGAGTTCCGGAAAAGCACTGAAACAACTTTAGATGATGGTGGTGTAGAAAATTTTAAAGGCGACCAGTAATCCGAGGACCTAAACATAACCCAGTTGGAATGGTGTGATTAACAGAGGACGATGTATATTGGAGCCACGAGTGCATTAACCTTCAGGTAACTTATGCTTTGTTGTTCGATTTTGATGTTTTGGTGTGTGTTGAATAACTTTATAATTTATTTACTTAAAATGGACAGTAGTGAAACTGTACTAACAACAAATTTTAATTTTAAGGTGAAATTTTCTTGTTTAAGTAGAAAGGGTATTTAGTATTTATGTTCTGGATTATGATGAAAATTTGGGTATGTCTTTGAGCTCAATTAGACGAACCTGGTTAATTAACGTAAAGGGGTGGGAGATGCTCCCTTTGTACTCAGACTCAGGTCTGCATATATTGTTATATTAATTAGTAGGCATCCTACAAGGACTTTAATTCTGGATGCAAATTAAAATGATAACAAATTTAATCTTGAAATTTTATGATACTGAAATTTATGCTGAAATTTAATTTTGAAATTTTAATGTATTATGAATATTGATGTAAATAGAGTTAACGTTGATGTTTGTAGTAGGAATGTATTTGTTTTTTTCTTGAATGAGGATCAAAGTTTTAACTAGGTGAGCAGCCGAGGCGGAAAAGAGTAAACTGGCGATTAACAGAAGAAAGTCAACGGACCGGTTAATTTAAAAGGTTTCACAGCATTCTTGACGCCCAATCTGTGGGGCTCGATTCGAAAACCGTAGTTCCCGGATTTTGGTGGATTCACAGCATTCTTGACGCCCAATTCGTGAGGCTCAATTCTAATACATGGAAACACAGCAATATATATATATATATATATATATATATATATATATATAAAAGCATGAAAAATATGCGTTTTTGGAATATACTGAAGTTATAAAACAATGCTTGAACACAATATTTAATCAAAAGCTTAACGTTTCGGTATCCATTCTTTGTGTTTGCCAAAAGCTACAAATCAGTAAATCACTTACTTTGATTAGTAATAAAATTTATGAAAATCAAAGTTGATTGATAAGATTCGCATTATATAAAAAACTGAATTAATAAATTAACAAATCAAAATTACCAATTGGGGCACATCTTAAGTTAGCGACGGGTTTGAAACGGAAAACGCGAAATTAGTCAAAGGTATGTAGATGATAATGCAGTGCATACGTTCCAAAGTTGACAGTGGTTACACCACTTAGAGTGTTAATTACCTGAACAATTTTCTTTATGAATGTCAGATCTGACAACCATTAAAGTTTTAACGTTCAATCTAAAAAACTGAAATTTAAGGCCATCTTAATACGGCTATTATTTTGTTACTATTAAATCATAATTTCGTTTAAGCTTCTCAAAAGAAGATCCTTTATACACAGAATATGTACTTACGAAAAGTTGGTAATATTAGATGCTATTACGGCTTTCAACAAACAGATCTCCTGAATTAAAACGATAGGGATTTTGCGGCAAATTAATTTGTCAATACGTAAAGAAGGTGGTTGTTTAACACAACTGTTTTTTTTTGTAAAAATCCGGCAGAGGATTCAGCAAAAATAATAGACTCACAATTAATCTACAGGTCGCCCACTGCTACCTTTGCGCTGGAAATGATCAGGTTTCAATTCATCTTCTATTGTCCTCTTGCAGGTATTGAATTTAAAAAATTCCACATTGACTTGGAATTGTGGTACTTAGATGTCGTTTTTTACTGATCTGGGGGTTTTTGCGGATCAACTACTTCCATCCCGCTTTGGTTGAAGAATAGCATGTAAGTAATGGCATTAGAAAAACAACTCATGAAGGTTATTTGACCTGGAAAATTTATATCTCACAGGAATTTTAGGCTTTTCAGACAAATGCTTGACGTCCACGTGCCAGATTTATGAAACAAGTTGAAAACCTTGACATATATGTGAACAATAGATTATTTCCTGGAATTTACTAAATAGGTCGAAAGCATATATAACTAATCAAAGAACGTTCTCCAGAGATTGGATGACCCCTTGTAATTGTTAAATTTTTAAACGACTTTGGATCAGCGTCGGTAGTAGTATAGCTTTAATTACGAAATTCTTCACCTGCAGATTAATTTTCAATTAGTTTAGGTCTTTTATACATATACAAATAGGTTCGGAAAAGTTGCGCATCCGTAAGGAGGCGCCTGATACTGCTCCTCAATAAATATTCCTGTGATATGTATGTAATACGCAGCATTAAAGTACGATCGATATGTCTACACCCATAAGTGAATTACACTTACCGTAATTGTTGTTTTAAACAATGTCGGATTAACGTTGGTAGTGGCAAAATTATAATTACCAAATTCTTAATCTCCAAATCAACTTCGTTTTGTTTATGTATTTTATACAAATAAATTTGGCAAAGTTATGCATCTGTCAGTAGGCGCCAGAACCAATCCTAATGAATAAAATATACCTGTAATTTATATGTAATATGATTTGTTAAAATAAGCAATTGTACGCACTGGTATGATGATTGAGCCTATTACTACCGCAAGTCTGTTTTGATGCGAAAGTTGTGCTAGAAATCTTACCCCGCACAGATTGCAGTACCTATTTAGACTAAATGCCTGAATTGGTAAAAGCGTTGTCTAAATTATGTGACCAATAGTCGGAATTGGTATATTTATTTGCTCTTTATTTATGTTATATATCAAAGGGGTTTCTCCGTACTTAGGAAGACAGATGTGCACGGCCATTAGTAGATATACATTACCTTCGTTCTAGGACAAAAGGTGCAATTTTCTAGCGAAAACTACCGGTTTCCTATGTATTTTGAGCATTAGAGTACCAAAAAATCTAAGGTCTGTTCTGGTCATTCTTTGACCTACTATAGGAATCCCATAACAGTCTTAAAAATCCTCGTCGCATACATCTTTGATCGTAACCCAATAAAATCTGTCATAAGTCGTCCATTATTCTAGTCTTTCATCATACCCAATACTTTTTTGTACCAAGCATTGAAATCCCCATAAGGAGGAATTGAGGGTCAATTCAGGTTACTTTTCAACCAACACCCACAGTAGAGTATTTGTACCGGTCCTGGAACCACATTTCCTCCAGAATCCCACACTTTCCTCACACATCTGGACCAAATAGTTTTCTTCGAGTAGCCATTTTCATCTTTCGAGATAAACCTATCTTGTTTGGTATCAATTAATTGTAGAATTTTCTCAGCCACCTGAACTTTTAGGAATTTTTAGATAGCATCATTCCCCAGAGAGCTACTCCAATTTCAAGATTTTTTACCGGTAGAGATTTTTGCCCCCGTTCTTATAAAATTTTTAAAAATGCGACACATCGAATTAGTCTAGAATTTTACGCAAAATTCGAATCTGTAAACAGATTTAAAATTGGATCACCCCCTGCAAAGTTACACTTTTAAAGTCCTAAACCTCTAAATTTTGCTCTTTGCTCTATAAGCAAACCTAACAAATAGTTTTCTTCTACTAGCCATTGCATCTTTCGAGATAAACATATCTTGTTTGTGTAACATATGTGACACATCATGTCCATTTAAGTATTGTTGTCAATATGGTTATCGCGCTCTGCTGTCTGCGCCGTTTGTTGTGATGCAGTTCGGTATAAGATACGGTCGTGGATATATGTATGTGAAGCCCGTAATATATTATTTGTTATTATCATATACTTAAATAATATGTATTACAATTGTAAACTGTCAAATACTGTACTGGATATTTGTCCTAAATACAAAACATACGGTCACTAGCATTTGTTGTATGTGTATTAAAAACAGGACAGAGCTTTTCATAAAATCGAATATGTAACATGGTGACAGCGGTAAAACGTGTATTAACAGTGCCGGTATTGTTCTGTGTTTTTGTTTTCCACTGGAACATACGGAAATAGTATAGTGCGAAAATAAAACCTTCAATACGTGTACAAATACAGGTGCTTTGAGATAATAAAGGTTAGGATTAATAACCTTGTGCAATTGTTATTTATAACTAGGAGATTCAAAAGCAACACGTGTATAATTAAAAACATATTTCGGGTATCAGGTTATGATACTAACGTTAAATACTGCCGTGCTCTGGAAATAATTGATATTTATTAATTTTTTTCTTTTTGAATATACTCCGCTAATTTTAGGCATAATGACAGACCAGTGTCGGTCTCCCGATCCGTTTTCTTTTACGGGCGATATTACTGCAAACTGGAAACCTTGGAAGCAAAAGTTTGAATTTTATTTGCTTGCCAGCGGCAAGCAGGAGAAGAAAGACAATGTTAAAATTGCTGTTTTACTAAATTTACTCGGGGATGAAGGTATTAAAATTTACAATACCTTTGAATTTGCCTAGGGTGAAGACAGCACAAAATTACATGTGATTCTAGAAAAGTTTGAAAAACATTGTACGCCGGTTGTAAATCCTGTATACGAACACTTTAAGTTCTTTAAGAGAGAACAATTACCGGGCGAAACTATAGATCAGTTTGTAACCGCCCTAAGGCATTTAGCAAAAACATGTGATTTTCAAGAAAAAGATATCCTCATTAGAGATCGTCTTGTTTTGGGTGTTCGAGATTCTCGTATACAAGAGAAACTTTTACAGGAAAGTGAACTTCAACTTGAAAAAGCGATTAACATCAGCCGCGCTATGGAAAACAGTGCCGCAACCCTAAAGGAAATCTCAAAGGAAATGGTTTCTGTAAACGCTGTTAGTCGCAGGAACTTTCTTAAAAATAATTACAACACCCCCTCTACTAGCAGGCAGGACCAAAACGAATCAAGACATATGGGAAATTTCAGGAATTTCCATGCAGATATCAAAAATTATGACGGTACCTCATCATCAAAAACAGGTAATCCTGGAAATTGCATGAACTGTGGGAAAGTTCATGAGCGAGGTAAGTGTCCTGCTTTCAATAAGATTTGTAGTTTTTGTAAACGAAAAGGACATTTTCGGAATTATTGTCGTAAATTCATGAAATAACCGATTCAACAGTAAATATGGTCAGTGAATATACTGATAATTTTTCAGATTTTGTGAAGATAACACACAACAGGAAAGCGATAATTTAGTAGTTTGGACTGTCACGGTTTCTGCAATAGACAAAAATTTTGTAGAATGGGTTGAATCCGTGCTAATCGAAAAAGTGCCGATAAATGTTAAAATAGACACCGGTAGTCAAGTGAACACTTTAAATATATCGGATTTTGAATCTATGAATTTGTCGCGAAGTGAACTTTCAAAAAATCCAACTACTTTATTTTCTTACACTGGACACAAAATACCAGTAATCGGTCAAATATATCTAAAATGTAACTACAAAGAAAAAAACCCAAAAGTTTTATTTTATGTTTTAGAATCAAAAAAATTCTTTTCTATACTGGGACTAAAATCTGCTTACGATTTGGGAATTATTTTAACTAAAGACGAATCGCTTTCCAATAATGTTTGCTCAATTAAACAAAACAATAATTTGGAAAATATTATACAAACAAATGCATCTGTTTTTCTGGTGTGGGAGGGTGAATAAAGAATTTAATATAGTTTTGTCAGAGAATGCTGTACCTCATATTAGCGCCGCTAGAAAAATTCCGATCGCGATCAAGGTAAACATTAAAAAACAACTTAATAAAATGGTCGCTGATAATCTAATCACGCCAGTGACCACACCTACTGATTGGGTACATCCTATTGTTTTTGTACCCAAAAGTAATGGTGACTTGCGGATATGTATGGATCCACGAAAATTGAACCAATACATTAAACGAGAACATTTTGAAATTCCCACTCAAGAAGTATTGTTTTCACAATTAGCAGGTGCAAAATATTTTAGCTTACTAGATGCTTCGTCCGCATTTCTACAACTACCGTTGAATTACGAAAGCTCTCTGCTTTGCACTATAGCAACGAGTTTTGGCAGGTATCGATACTTGCGTTTACCCTATGGTATCTCATGTGCTCCTGAAATGTTTCAGCGCTGCATTTATGAAATTTTAGGTGACACAAAGGGATGTTTAACATATTTTGACGATATATTAGTGTATGGTGCTACTATCGAGGAACACAATCACAATCTAAGTGTCGTTTTGTATAAAATAAGAACTAGCGGCCTAACACTAAATAGAGAAAAATCGGAGTTTTGTGTAACCCGGATTAAATTTCTAGGACATATAATAGATAGTACCGGTATTTCACCGGACGAAAAGAAAACTGAAGCAATCCGCACGATGAGTTCCCCTAAATCTGTAAAAGATTTGCAACGTTTTTTGGGAATGATTATGTATTTATCTCGATTTATTCCCAATATTTCTACAGAAACAAATACTTTAAGAAAACTTTTAAGTTCAAGAAACGAATTTCTATGGACTGCCGTCGAAAACAAATGCTTTAATAACTTAAAACATCTCGTTGCCTCAGCAACTACTTTAAGTTATTTTGATCCGTCTAAACCTACAATTTTATCAGTAGATGCCAGTCCCTATGGCCTAGGTGCGGTAATACTCCAGAATAATAAACCTATAGAATTTGCTAGCGTTTCCTTAACATCAGCACAACAACGCTACAATCATATCGACAAGGAACTTTTAGCCGTTGTATTCGGGTGTGAACGTTTTCATTACTATCTTTTTGGGCAGCATTTTCACATTGAAAGTGACCACCGTCCGTTGTTGGGTCTTATAAAAAAACCATTAGACGAAATGTCTCCACGAATTCAACGACTTGTTGTCAAACTTTTAAAGTACTCTTTACTCTTGTTTACGTTCCTGGGAAAAACTTCAGGTTCCTGATACTCTAAGCCGTAACCTACACAAGAAATCATTAATACTGATTTCTTAGATTCCAACCTGAAAGTTTATTCAGTTATTGCTACCAGACCTAAAAACCAGCTACGGCTACAACACGCTATTAACGAAGATTGCTCATTACAGCAAATTAAACACTTTGTTAAAAATGGCTGGCCTAGTAATAAAAATAATGCCTCATTAGAAGTTCAAAAATTTTGGAACATTAAAAATGATATCTATCTACACGAAAATGTTTTATTTTATAACAAGCGCTTATAATACCAGAAAGTTTAAAATCAGAATTTCTCAACTTGGTACACCAATCTCACCAGGGTGTAGTTTCCTGTAAAAAACTAGCATCCCAATGCATGTATTATCCCGGTTGGAGTTCTGACATAGAAAAAATAGTTTTAGAATGTGAGATTTGCCAGTTTTATTCAAAATCAAATCCCAGAGAACCTCTTACTCCTCATGAAGTGCCGGATTTGCCTTGGCAAAAAATTGGAGTAGATTTTAAATCTCTCAATACACAAGATTTTCTTGTGATTATTGACTACTTCAACAAATTTATTATTGTAAACAAAATACATAATAAAACTGGAATTACTGTAATATCAGGCCTAAAAAACATATTTTCGGTAAATGGTTTGCCGCAGGAATTAGTATCTGATAACGGGCCTCCTTTTGATTTGCTTGAATTTAAAAATTTTGGAAAATTATGCGACATAAAATTAACTAACTCTAGTCCGTATTTTCCTCGATCAAATGGTATGATCGAAAGAAATGTATAAACAGCTAAAGGTCTATTAACTAAATGCTTACAAGACGGAAAAGATCCGTTGTTGTCTGTTCTTCAGTATAACATTACACCCAAACAAAATTTACCTGCACCGTGTAATTTGTTGATGGGTAGAAGATTACGGTCAACTCCACCTGTTGGCCAGGAAGTTTTAAAACCTATATTTCCTATAAGTGGTATAAAAAAACACTAAAACTTTCCCAGCAAAAGCAAAAGGAGCGTTACGATATTTCAACACATAAACTAACCAAACTCGTACCCACACAACCAGTTGCAGTTCAACAAAAAACGCGTCAGTGGCGTCCCGGTAGTGTTTTAAAAAAGTTTGGCCCAAATGATTATAACGTTGAAATAGATGGAACCGTTTATCAAAGAAACAGGCAACACCTCAGGACATTGCGAATGTCGTTGCCAACATATTTAAATAGCAAACAAAATGACGCAAATGACACTGAACCTATTTTGTTTCAACCCCCAGTAACCACTGCGCCTAAAGAGAACCTAACGGTTACAAGAAGTGGTAGAGTCAGCAAACCACCCGATAGATTAAACTATAAGTGACTAATCAATTTTTTTAATTTTTTTTATTTGAAAAAAGGGCATGTAACATATGTGACACATCATGTCCATTTATATATTGTTGTCAATATGGTTATCGCGCTCTGCTGTCTGCGCCGTTTGTTGTGATGCAGTTCGGTATAAGATACGGTCGTGGATATATGTATGTGAAGCCCGTAATATATTATTTGTTATTATCATATACTTAAATAATATGTATTACAATTGTAAACTGTCAAATACTGTACTGGATATTTGTCCTAAATACAAAACATACGGTCACTAGCATTTGTTGTATGTGTATTAAAAACAGGACAGAGCTTTTCATAAAATCGAATATGTAACAGTTTGGTATCGATTGATATTAGATTTGTCTCAGCTACCCAAATCTTTTTAAAATTTTTAAATTGCATCATCCCCCAGAGAGCTACACTCATTTTAAGATTTTTTGCTGGTAGCGATGTCTGACCGTCCTTATAAATGTTTTAGACATACGACAAATCAAACTAACCTACAATTTTACGTGCAATCTGAATCTGTAAACAGATTTAAAATCCGACCACTCCTCACAAAGTTACACTTTTAAAGACTCCC
This sequence comes from Platerodrilus igneus, assembly GCA_036346225.1. NCBI lineage: Eukaryota > Metazoa > Arthropoda > Insecta > Coleoptera > Lycidae > Platerodrilus > Platerodrilus igneus. The sequence goes on from JARFIW010001130.1 coordinate 1,521,016, forward strand.
AAACCTCAAAATTTTTGCATGCTTTACACAACCATTTCCCGAGAAATCTAAAACCGCGGGGATTTCAGAAATGAGTTCTTTATAAGCCATAAGTGTTTAATATTTAAAACCATTGCACACTTTCTAGTACGTCCTCGACTACGTATTTAAGTAAATGCAAACTTCATTTTATAATACAGATCAATTAACGGTTTATTATTTCAAACCGTATATAACGCGATCTGATTAGTAAAGCCTATGGTGCTAACCATTTCTACGCCATATTCGTCAGTAGCGATAACTGTGGCATTTTTATGTCTGTTGCTTCTCAAGTATGCGGCATAGGTAGTTTATTCCATTTCGAAATCGCATACTTTACACATAATTCGTGGTTGTTTCGTACAATGATTTAATCCGACCTAGGTCGAACTGGGCAGGGGCACGCATCGACATATGTTCAGATATTTAAGCTGCAAATAAAATTAGATAAAATTATAGACACTCCAAACAAACATAAAGAAAGGACTGTCTTCTGTGTATAACTTTGATTTAAAATTAGGTTTAAATGACTCCATGCTTGGTATTATAGATTTTTAAATTTTGTTATGTATAATGTCAGAATAAACATTTTAGAATAGTATTACATTGTTCTTTATTTATAAAAGCCTATGACGTCATCACGAAATAGCATTTGCACAGAGAGGGGTGCGCATGGGTAGGGGCGCGCATGAGCTGGAATGCATATGGGTAGGGGTTCGCACGGGCTGGGATGTGTCTGGGCGTACACGAGGGAAGCAGAAGTTAACAGTCACCAAGCATCTAATTCTTTATTTGGGTGGTAAGGAGTACTTGCCGGTGTATGTATCCGGAGTAAGAAACACGATTTGTACACGTAGATAATTAATAAAATTAGTTTATCGACCGAAGGCAACAAAAGGTACATCATTCCTAATAGTACAGCAACCTACGCATGGGGGGCATAAATATATAAGATAGTTGTTTATATTTGTATAGATTTTGTAAATCTATTGTATATATTAGTTTTTAAATTCCATAATTTTTAAGTTCTTCGCCCACTTTCCTCTCTTCCAAATACTTCCTGCTTCTATCCTGATTGACAGAGTATACGTGTTATCTCCACGTGGTGTTCGCGGGACACGGCGGTTTTAGATTTCTAAGGAAATGGTTGGCTATAGCATATGTCTTGGGTAGCGAAAAAAAAAGTTCTAAAGATGTAGTTAAATAAAGATGGGCAAAAATTAGAGGTTTGGGTCTTTAAAATGCGTAACTTTGTAAGGTGTGATCGTATTTAAAATCTATTTACAGATTTGGGCTTACTAGAAAAATCTAATATTAGTTGATACCAAACAAAATATAGTTATCTTAAAAGAGTGACTACCCCGTGGATAATAAATACAATATACTGCTTGTCAACAAAAAAGTTGTAGGGAAATTTAAAGACGAATTTAATGGGAATCTAGTATTAGAATTTGTTGGTAGTAGGGCTAAGTCTTACTGTGTTGTAAGCGAAAAAGACACGATCAAAAAGATTAAAGGGGTCTCACGAAGTGTAGTTAAGTAAAACCGCGGGTACTACAACCTATAACGAGCATATATGCCCAAAGGGGTGGGCATGCAACTACGCAACAGTGCGTAGGAGAATAAGGATTCTCTCCAATAAGAAATAAAAGTTTCCATGTACGTAGCACCAGTCATTGGGAAATGGTAGAAATGTTAAATCTATAAAGGTGATTAGTAATTGTGGTTGAGAAAAATAGTAGTTTTCTTGGACTAAATAAAATAGCTTGGGCTGATTAATGTATATGGTCACATATTCTTGTACACATCCACAAATCCCGTCGAATGGTTGGATACAAAAAGAACGTTGCGGCGGAATGTATGGTGGTTCCCGTTAGAATAATCCAAAGTGGTTAATCAATTGTATTAGATGTTTAAATATGCGAAAGTGTAAAAGCCTACATGAGCAAAATTTAATTATCAGGCAAAAAAAAGTGCGCGATGTGCTATACTTTTAAATAAAGTATAGAATGGTGCTTTGCAGCGGTACTGGCAGTAGAAAAGGCGACTGATTTTTCAACCAACTACAAGAATAGCAGTAGCGCGGAGAAGTTGTATGCATGTATTATACAGCGCACTGTTACTATAAAATATGTTAGCTTACGGGTAGCTCGAACGTGTAATTGATCACGACTTGTAGATCCCTCGCAAGTTTAAAAATTCTGAGACCATTGTCGTTTGAAAAATGTTTGGAAATTATCAGAACGGGAGCGGGTCGAAGTATAAGTTATATGGATGATTGACTGAGTTTTTTCACCCTTTTACGAGGGAATCGGAAGTTGACAGACATCGAGCATCTAATACTCTATTTGGGCGCTATCGAGTACTTGCCGGTTCTAGAAATCATAACGTGCTACCGACCGCTATGCGGAAGATTTGGTTCTAAAAAATGAGCAACCTACGAAAGCACAGAATACTTGGTATTAATGCTAATTGGTTTAGTGACCGCGCTTGTGCACTCTTCGAGTGTTTTCGGCAATCTTCGATTGTTTCCAAAAAAGATAGTTAAACCGCCATTTCCGAAAATATGACGTAGAAGCTATTTAAAATTAAATTGCTTTATTAGTAAGTATTCTGTAGACAACAAGTTTGGTACTCCCTTAGTAAAAGTTTAAAGTTTTTGTTTATAGTAGCACTGCATCTCCCACCGCAAGACTTGCAACCAATTTGTGTGCGTGTGCTATAACCCTTTTGGATTTTTGATATGCACGCGATGTGATTGTTGATCCGTATAACATGGAAGACGTTTCCGGTGTTTCTACTAACTGCATTCGCAGCATGGACGAAGCGAACGGGCGCATGCATTGGTGCTAAATGTACTGGACGAGCAGCAAGGATTGGCAAAAGAAGACGTCATTTAGTTCCCCGCTGAATCCTCAATTTCGTTCGGCTGTCTTCGGAAACCTTCGCTTTGCATTCTATAGGGTACATAAAGCAGGTACGCAAGAGTAAAGTTTTTAGTTATAAGTTAGTTCATTTACAAGTTTTACCAAAAGTCCTATAGTGCGGATTTTGTTTTGTACTAAAATGGTATCTGCAAACGTTTTTAAATGCGAGCCCTGTCACGTCTACTTTATCCGGAGTGATGCTCTCAAACGACACCAGAACAAATGTCGTGATGTAACATCGTCCAGGGTTAAGCCTATACGTCTGTCAGCAGCAAAGTATCGCGGTATCGCTTTTACGAGAATGGACAGATTACAGGACACAAGGAAAAATAGCATGGTATGTCATTAAGTCGTAAACGTTCAGCTAGCCAGCTGTTAAAGGGCCTTGTACGAAGCAACCACGAATTACGTGTAAAGTATGCGATTTCGAAATAGAAAAGATTACCTATGCCGCACACTTGAGAAGCAACAAACATAGAAATGCCACAGTTACCGCTACTGGCGAAGATGGCGTAGAAATGGTTAGCACCATAGGCTTTACTAAGCAGACCGCGTTATATACGGTTTGAAATAATTAACCGTTAATTGATCTGTATTACAAAATGACGTTTGCATTTCCCTAAATACGTAGTATTAACACGTTGTGTTATTAATAATCTACAAGCAATTATACGTGAATTTTCTAAATGCACGACATTAAAATATATTTCTTGTATTTCTCAAACATATAGTCAATAATATAATTAATAAAGAGCAAGGTCTATACCACTTTCACGCGTACTTCACATAATCGTAAAGCAATTAGTTTTGGAAGGGAAATGTATTTTCCAAAGTACATATTTAGCACTGCGCATATAATTATTTGTGACGTACTTAGTAATTAGAAAAAGTTAAACCAGAAATTGATAACTATTTAAAATTTTAAAAAGCCGCGGTTTTAAATATTCTAAAAACAGTACATTACTGCTTGAAAATGGTTTTAAATATTTAACACTTATGACTTATAAAGAACTCATTTCTAAAATCCCCGCGGTTTTATATTTCTCGGGAAACGGTTGTTTTTAAAGCATGCACAAATTTTGAGGTTTGGGAGTCTTTAGTGTAACTTTGTAAGGGATGGACGGATTTTAAATCTGTTTACAGATTCAGATTGTACGTAAAATTCTAGGTTAGTTTGATGTGTCGTATGTCTAAAAAATTTATAAGGACGGTCAGAAATCGCTGCCAGCAAAAATTTTAAAACGAGGGTAGCTCTCTGGGGGATGATGCAATCTAAAAATTTTAAAGAGATTTGGGTAGCTGAGAAAAATCTAATATTAATCGATACCAAATAAGATAGGTTTATCTCGAAAGATGCAATGGCTAGTCGAACAAAGCTATTTGTTAGGTTTGCTTATAAAGCAAAGAGCAAAATTTAGAGGTTCAGGACTTTAAAGGTGTAACTTTACAGGGGGTGGTTCCATGTTAAATCTGTTTACAGATTTGAATTCGGCGTAAAATTCTAGACTAACTCGATGTATCGCATGTTTAAAAATTTATAAGAATGGGGGCAAAAATCTTTACCGGTAAAAAATCTTAAAATTGGGGTAGCTCCCTGGGAGATGATGCTATCTAAAAAATTCCTAGAAATTCAGGTAGCTGAGAAAAATCTAATAATAATTGATACCAAACAAGATAGGTTTATCTCGAAAGATGCAATGGCTAGTCGAAGAAAACTATTTGTTAGGTTTGCTTATAGAGGCAAAGAGCAAAATTTAGGGGTTCAGGACTTTAAAAGTGTAACTTTGCAGGGGGTGGTCCCATGTTAAATCTGTTTACAGATTTGAATTCGAACTTTAAAGTCGCTTCTATTCGTTACTACTCTGTGGTATCTGATTCTTTTATTTTGCATAATAACCTCAAAATAAACAATTTCATAATAGAAGTGTATGTTATTATCATCTAATTCGCTTTGGATTTACCGTATTAATTTATTCAATTATAACAAATATTTTAAAATTGCTCAGTCATTAGTGTTACCCAATTCGTAGGCGTCTGCATTCACTTCGTAGGGTTGTTAAGTTAATATAACGCTTGAGCAGAGAGTCACAAAGTGACGCTGCTGACAGATCAGCTGTTCTATCAGATCAACATCGGAAGGGACTCGCCATTTTGTACGAGTACCGAGCTGTTATTAAGAACAGAAGGAGACGATGGCATTTTTACGTGCCGTCTAGTGCCTCCGCATGGCCATCTGAGTCGAGGGTGGATTTATGGTTGTCCTGGAGGGGACCGAGATTGAAAATTTTCTTCGGATTCTGCCCAGGCGACCTGAACGCAGAATGAAGTGACAACTTGGTGATCGGCCATCGGAATCCATTAACGGTGAAGTGATAATTTTTAAGAAATACTAAAGCTAAATGAATCTTTAATTTCCTCAGCACATCGACGGATAACGAATAAATTCTAGTAATAAAAAGAATTGGGCGTCGCCAATTTGGTGTTTATTTAGTAGAAAAACATGACCACATCGAGGGATAATGAATAAATTTTAGTAATAAAAAGAATTGGAGGTCGCCCATATAGTGATTATCTAGTAGAAACCATGACGTAGGTTTTTGGTTGGGAAATTTTTATGGAGTTGGGGTTGCTGTCATACGTACGAAAGTCAGATACTTACAGCCCTAATGAATGCGAGAATTTATTCCCGGTTAATGTTTCAATTCGTTGTGTGGATATGATTGAATCTTTAATACCAAGATTATCAACTTTTAGCAATACTCGTAAAGTTATTTGAGATATTACATAGTTAAACTATAAATTTTGCATTTAGAATCTAGTATAAAAGATCGTAAGAATAATCATGTTTCGATAGTTGCATTTCAAATTCATTTCCTTGTTTGGTGTCGAAATTAAAGTCAGATAAAATGAAGAAAAACCTTATTCCGTAGATGTAAGTTGAAATATTTAAGGACACATATGAAGCATGCAAGTGGTCTTTATAAAAAGTTTATAAAGTCGAATTCTAGCAAACTTTATCTAAGTATACTATGTCTGATGATTAGTAGGGTTATTATGTTATTCCTGTACTATGTCAAATTAGACTATTTAAATTTATTAAATTTTTCTGATTTTATACATTATTTCTATAATAAATACTACGTATGAGATTTATTTCAAGAATATTGTGAACCAATATAACAGATCTGTCAGTTTCGGGTTACAATAAATTTTTTTGTTCTTAAAAATAGTTCTAAATATCGAAATTTCATTATTTAGAGAGGAAAATTATGAATCTTTATTTCATACTAAAAGAATGATTTTACTTTTGAATAATATACTTGAGGTGTTTGTTAACATTTACTAAAAGAAAAGAAAAGAGTTATTTTAAATTATATTTTTGATTCAAAATACTAAGTCTTTTTATTTCTGTGGTAATTTCATACTGTTTAACTTATGAGTATTGTTGTATTTCTTTAATAGGGCACAAATAGTGTCTTTAGATTAACATTTATTGTGTAGTATTGTGTTTCAGGATCTCCACAGCAGGAGTTGAAGTAGCTTCTTTTGAGAGGGTTCCAGCAATATTTCTTTGTTTAGCTTGTATATTTTTTTTGATAGTCATCATAGCCTGTAGGTTTCTGCATCTGCTCAGAGGATATTTTAGATATTTATCGTCCATGTAGATGCGGTGGCGTTCAATCTTCCCCCGTTTTAATTCCTGTTTATAGTCGAGTTTACTTTACATCCACGCCCATTCTCATTGCTCACCCTTGGAGTAATTCCAAGAATAAGACGTGAATATTGTGACGCTCGGGAGTCTATTGAAAGCAACAACTTTAAGAATAATGCCTTACTTAGTAAAAGCCGATGCCCAACGTCAACATCATAGTAGTGGTGTATCCGATTCACACGACAAACGAAAGAAAAACCGTTATACGGGAACAACCATCTAATCTCAAATAATTGAAACAGTTCAAAATAAATTCCTTAAATGTCTATATTATAAATAATTTAAAACATTTATTGGACACAATTTCTACAGCAACGCTAGAAAACCGTTAAACATCGACAAAATTTAAGAACAACAAAAGGTAATACAACTTATAGTTTTGTATAAGATTTTAAATTCTGATGTTGATTTTCCATATATATATAGGTAAAATAAATAAATGTTCTTGCATATTCTGGTCGTTCCAAGAATCTATTTTTTATACCTAATATTAAAACTGAATTGAGACGTTACTCACCATATATATAAATGTTATCTATGTACAATTCCTTTCCAGAAAATAACTCAATATCGTTATTCTCCAGTAGTTTATATTAATTTAAAAAAATATTACAACAACTATGTATCAATCAAGGCTACATATTGACCTTCTAAATACACACACTCTCAAACAAGTACTCTCACACCCCCACACGCGCACACACCACACGCATACACACAGACACCAATACGCGCACTAGCATTTAAAAAACTCGATTCACACATACACATAATAAACACATATTAATATTAATTTTGTGATAGTGTAGATTTTAAGTTAATAAAACTTAATATTTAATTTAATGTTTGGTTATGTGAAATATGTAATTAGGGCTTGCCCTGTATTTTCAACAAGAATAAATAAATAAATAATTTATTATTTTTTACAGGTTCATATAACGTTTTATTTTGTCAAATGACGTAATCAACTAACAGTTTTCCATTACTCCACTGATTCCCTTTTGTGGTTCGAATTATACACTAATGGTTTGCAGTGACTGACCTTAAGCACACCAGCAAGAACAAAGGCCGTCGGCATTGAATGCGTTTCTTTAAATGGAGATAGCCGATTCTATCTGAACACAACTTCGGCCAAGCATTATCCCAGACATTGATTTGTTAGGTGCTGTATATAATAGATGACTTTCAGTTACTAAAAAAACTCGCATCAACTTTAACCAAAGTAATGATAACAGCCCTATCACTTATAGTTAACTCAAGCTTATACCTAACTACGAAGTCAGACTTCCTGTCGAAATTGAACCACAATAATAAAAATTCCCCAAACATTCTCAGTTATTCTGTAACATTTGTTACTGTTAGCAAACCCGTTCTTTAATCGGCTTTTTATTTTAGTAATTAATTAACTGTTTTGTGTAAACTGAGAAGTTCCAGTTTTCAATTTACAGAATAATTAATTGTAAGGCCTGGCAATAAAAGGAAAATCCCTAAAGATACATACCAAGGAAGCAACAGTAGAAAGTTTGACGGAATACTCTTTATATACATTCCGATTTAAGATATTTAACTTTCAATTTTAGAAATTAGGAACGTAACTGTGGTTTATACACGGTGACTTAAATATCATGTACATACGAAAGGGTGTGATTTTTTGGTGAATTTTATGACTAAAAATTTATATAAACATTGGTCCACAAACGCTTCGCTTCCGTTCTATAAGGTGTTAAAGCATGGAAATCTTTTTGGTATTCTGTTTATAGTTCCGCCGTTTTTGAGATACTAAGATCAAATTTGGAATATAGGTTACGCTGTATGGTTTACATCGCTGGTAGATTCTAAAACACAAAGTGCATTTCTTGTTTTATTTAGAAACTTTTTGGTCTCTTGCAGTTTTTCGTATCTGCGACCGTTATACAGGAAAATAATAAGAAACTATTTTATGTAAATCGCTAGATTAAATTAAAATGTTTTAGGTGGGTCTAATAGGTTCTGGATTAATTGTGGGCAATCTCTTGTTTTTATTAATTTTTTCAGTACGCTTCGCATTTGAACTCTAAGCCTGTGTCTGCATATGTTTATGAAAGTAACGAAAGTTGTAAACTGTATGGTGTAAAAGTGATTTAAATACTTGTTATAATCTCATAGAAATGTCAAGTTGTACGAATTCTGAAATGGCTGAGATGCTTTTCATCTCTGGCCTTACGAATGTAAATGCACGAAATGTCAACCGTCTGTACATCCCAATATAATGATACCTGATTAGCGAGTATTTTCAGATATTTATAGGCGTCTTGTAAAAACTGGGACTCTTAGTAAAAAATACCAATGTTGCAGGTAGACCACGTACTGTTCAGAACACCACAGTAGCTGTTCTAAATGATATAGAAGAACATCCAGACACTAGTACCAGAAAATTCGGCGAACATTTAAAAGTTAGTCATCAAGTTGATACGTGACTTAGTGGTGCCCGCTTATAAAAATATACAAGGTAAGTCTATATATAAAATTCGGAGTTAGATGCCTTTAAGTTAATATTTAAATTAATATGGTGTAGTGAATAGGGCATTCGGTTTGCATACAGACGGCTCCGGGTTCGAATCCCTCTTTAATCAAGTTTTTTTCTCTAAAAACTGTATATGGTAGCTATGTGAAGATGTATATACAGAATGGAGCAAAAATGGATATATATATATATATATATATATATTATAGTGGTTTCAAAAGATCAAAAATAATTATAAACAAAGCAATTTCAACACACCCTGTATAAAGAAACAACCAGAAATTACGTGCGAAAATTATATTAGTTAATTCAATTTTAAGTAGCTGGTATTAACGAAATTTTATAAATAATATAATTAATGAAATTTAAGTAGGTTTGCAAAAAAATTAAATGGTAGAAGCAAATGCCATTAATTTATTAATTAATTTGAATTTAATTGAACGATTAGAATTTAAAAACCCAAGAATACCAAGGTGAGACGCATTGCTAACGTAGAAATATATCAGGAGGGTTAAAATACGTGGAAAATCCAAATCGTAGAAGTGTTATTTAAAATATTACGATTGAACACCTGCGTATTTTTCTAAAGGTCAAGTTCTGCTTAAACTGTGTAGATAACAAATGGTTACGGAGAAGGTTGGATAAACCGTCGCCTATATTCACGGGAAATGCTAAGAAGAGGGGTTATTTAACTCACGTACAGAGTCCACGTGTGTAAACAGTGAACAAACGAGAATATTGATTTTTCAACCACTCAAGCGAGGTTAGGCTGAGACGTAGAAAACGTATAAGCATGCGACCACAATAGTAGAGGAGGGATTTGAGAGACGTAATTAAGTCTACGATTGGTCGATATGTTAGTTCAACTTGGCATAGACGCGAGGATAGTGTAGCGTGATATTTTTAAAGTTTTATAACGAGGTATTGAAATTTGCAGATTTGAAATTGGGGTTGAGTGCAAAATTGTGAGAATGTGTGTTGTGTGCAGGGGATTTCAGATAACTGGGGCCTGGAGAGGTTACAGTCGAACGACATAAATACTCTAGAGAACTAGGACTCGCTCTCTTGTCTTTTAACTTCGTGTCTTATTATTTCGATCGCCCAGAAAGCACGAGTTGTAAGTATTAACAAATAATTTAAATGCATAGTGATAGCCTCTAAATTAATTAAAACGCGGTTACTATTTCGAGATTATCTTATTGAGGTATCACCTATAATTTATTATCAACTCGTGTCGGGACATCAAATAACGTAGATTACTGTGAAAGAAAATTTAGAATTGGGTTACATCGAGAAGGCGGCGTTGGCGAATCTATTTCGATGGAGTTCGTCTAGTAATAGCGAGGACGACCTGCAGACCTGGTAGAAAATTACATGGCATCATCTACAGAGCGAAGATCTTCTAGAAATTCCAGGTAACGATTTAAATTTGTGATTCCTATAAACTGTAAATATTGGGGTGGCGTATGAGAGTGTTTTTCAAGGTAGTGTGAATTATTTACGTATTGAACAGAATATGTGTAAATAACTTTATTACGGTATTCAACTAGAAATTGAAGGTGTCTAGAAAGCTTTTAAACGTTCCCTCAGAACGTGAAATTTTGTGAAGAGTACATAACTTTGTTCTTTTTTGTTTTAGAGTATGCAAAGAGTAGAAGCATACATTAATTGGGTTATTATGAGCTCAACATATCCCACAGTTTACGTAGAGTATTAAAATAAATAAATAAATTATAATGAAGAAATTTTAGAAAAGGTATTATTCAAGGTCCATTTACTCCGCGTAAATTTTATGTGTTTGATGATTTTAAAGTTAAATACAGGACAGTGCAACGTAAAATTTACTGAAGTGTAATGTGAACAATAAAATAATAATGAATTGCATTTGTAAATAGGAATAAAGAAAAGATTGTATGTTTGTTGTATTTTGTGGTTTTATTGGGCGTGTGCGTGAATGATAGGATGTATGAATGAATATAGCTATCCAAAACGAGGTCCTAATGAGCTAGCCGGAAGCAGTTGAAGAAGGCCGTTCAACTGAGGAAGAGAGGAAAACGGGTAAGCAATATCTTTTTTGACTTATTTAAATTTTTGAAATTTTTCTATTTTCGAATTTGAAATTTAATGTAATTTTCGAAAATATTTTTGTTGGTGAGGAGTATACCTAAGTTCCACGGCAATATATATATATATATATATATATATCAGAGTAATTAAAAAATAGTGACAAATAAAGACGGTAGATTATCAAACTGACCTAATAAAAGAAATGGCAGATTTTCAAAGTTATTTAAAAAATGGCGGATTGTCAAAGTGACGCAAGAAAAAAATTGCGGATTTTAAAGATGCGTGACTGCTACGTCGGTCCCGGGTTCGAATCCCGACACGGTCCGCTTGAAAAATGTTAGGCGAGCAATTTTCACAAAAATACGCCCTCGTTCGGATGAGAGGTATAATGGAAGTCCCGTGTGTGAGTGTTGTCACGTACGTTAAAGATCCCTACCTTGCTTGGAACAGCAAGGGTTCGACAAAATTCCAATTTTTCCAAGTAAAATAACTCGCTCCCTGGCCAATGTAGTACCTTCGGGCGGAGCATTGGAAAATCACATGTAAGGATTTTAAAGATGAGGTAAAAAATGACCTATTGTCAAATATGGCGGATTGTCAAAGCGACGGACGAAAAATGGCGAATTGTCAAAGCGTCAGGTGTCGAAGTGACAGATATCAATGTTATGGCTGTGAAGTAACAACTGTGGCGTCAGTGGGGGAGGGGGGGGCTATCAAAGGTACGAAGTGTAGAATTCATAGGCAGAAGGGGTACACGCCCTAGTTTTACCCTACTCAAGTGCAGCGTAGTAGCCTCTTCACAGTATGTCAATTTAGCTATGAAAATCTTTTAAGGAATTCACAGAAGCGTCAATTCAATATTTGCACACGATTTACTGTGACCGCTGAAACGACCGTTCCACGAATAGCGGCGCGTTAGCAAATCAGCACAAGCTGAAGTATACAAATTTCAAAGCTTATTTCAGAATTCTGTCGCAATTCTAGTTTTCAATGACTTTGCTGAACAGCTTTGCGCGGATAAAAATTTTTAAAGATACAGAGTGGTCTCTTTGGATTTTGATTTATTGAGTATTACATAAACACTAAGGATTTCGACTTTTATAGAACGTTCATAGATTGGCACTCCGTAGAAACCTAATTCTTATACAAAAAGAAATAGCAACAGCAACCAAAAGCTTGTCGTTTTACATGCATAATTGAGCTCTTGAAAATTATAAATTCTAAATATACATATATCCCCCATAATTTTGTCCGCAGTAACTGTTCCAACTTGAATCCTTGAAAAGACTTTTTCACTTTAAAGTGAATAAAAGCTTCTCTAAGAAACTACATGTGAAGAATGACTGACAGGGATCACGTTAATATCAATCTATGGAAGAATAGGTATTAGCACTGAGGAAGTTGTAACCTCTTTTCAGGGAAGAAAACTTCGTCGAACTTTTGTAAAAAGTTGCTTCGAACCTTCATTAACGAGAAAATAAATAGGTAAATCTTTATTAAAATTTGCAATAAATATAGAAACATTAATTGCAACCTCTTTCTCATTATAAACCTTTAAGAATTTTTTCTAATTATGTTCTTACCACTTACAAGTAGCAAAATAAACCATGAGAAATAGGTATTCGCTTTTGTCAAACGTTAAGCAACACATTACTTCAAAACTTGTAACTGTAGTATTTACTTTCCTACACGTATAAAGTTTCAAGCACCTGCAGTTACGTGTTCCATAGATTTCTAGGTAAGAGAAAGATTAAATTTAAGTAATTGTGTTTTAGTCTCAAATGCAACTTTACTAATGTGTAAAGTATAATTAAACTTATAGTTGTAAACCTTATACATGCAAACTTGGAGTGTATTATACCGCGTAATAGCCATTGTTAGTTTTAATATACGAATAATGCTAGTCGAGAAGTTTCTCTCGGTTATAGCGTGGGTTACATGATCGCTATACTGATACATATTAAATCTAAGGAAACTAATCATTTCATGTACAATACAGTCACACTTTGTATTGGCTAGACATAACAGGACACTAATATGTAAGTCACCAAATGTAATAGAGTAACAGTTAGAATAAGAAACGCAACATTGTAATGAAGACGCAACTTCAGCAAACAATAAAATAAGCGATTAATCACGTATCATATAACGTTTAACTAGAATTAAGTTTACTATAGGCAATTATCAGAAATTGTTAGTAAGCAGTTACCACTGTCATCCAAGAAGCCTTCACCCCGACGGCTTGAAGGACTTCAAATCAGTTAACCTTTAAAAACAAAAACTTTCAAATTATTAAGTCTACAAGCTGTTCCCAATATATATAATAGATACGTAAACTTGAAAATGTTAATAGTAGTAGGTATAGGTGAAATGTTTAACTACAATTTGAATAATTATAGGTTTTGTAATGAAGCTTATATATTTAAAAGACACTTTCAAAGAGGTGTCACGTTTCCGCATTAAACATCTTTCAAACAATAAAGACTTTCATTAAGAATTGAATACTCTAACACAAACAGCCATATACAATAATAACCCCATTTCCATAATTACAAACTTCATTAATTAAAGACATCACACTCCTTCGTTCTCTTTCAGTATCTCTTTCTACAGTAACATTTCTTATAAACTTAAGAATAGTTTTAATTAATATAATATTTCATTTTCTATAAACAATAATTTAGGTACCATGATATTATTACCCATCAAAAACAAAATTAACATCACGGAAAAGTCTGGTGTCTATAAATTAAACTGTGACAAGTGCGAATCATAATAAATTCACCAAATTGGATGCAATTTTGAACAAATGTTTAAAGAACATAAATCTCTAATTAATAGTTATTGCTTAGATACTTCTATACCTCACAACTAAACGTCAATCGTATTCTTTGCCGCTAACACTAACCACATTTTTTCAAATAATAATATCGGAATATTACACATCTGACAGAAAGGAAAAAGTTGGACTACTTAGAGATCATTCAGACCTTACATACAGACTTGTTTGGATGAAGCCATAGATATAGACCCTAACCTTATAACTATAAAATTATTAAATCTCATAGCTTCACGCTAACTTTACTTTTGCCACAATTTATATAATTTAATTTCTGTCTACATATTTCAGTTCTCTTTGCCTAACCTGTTACGCTTTATTTTAAAACTCTAACGTAATATTTTATTAATTTAGGTTCAGGGATTTTTTTTTAGAACTCTTCGTGGAGGAATTTCCAGCAGATAATAATTAGAACGCTAACGCCTGTGAAAACCTCACCAAGTTGTAGTTCACACGTGCATTTATGACATTGACCTATGTTTGTGGTCGCCGAGTATGCTGATAGGGCGATTATCACGCTAAAACGGTTTGGTTTTAACCATTGCGCGTAGAAAATGCGTCAACCTCGGTTGGAGGGAGTAGACATTTTACGAGGGAAATGTAGCATAGCTTGGAGCACCCTGTTACCGTCTCTCACGGAGTGCTGACATGCGAGTGCCTCGATTTTATCAGCACGTGGTTCTCATCTCCCGATCCTCCATCCCATATCGTATCGACATGCAGACCAGCGAATTAGCAATACACTAAATAGCAGGAGCAGCCACAGAACCCTCCCCGAAAAATGGTAGCGCCGCACCTGTATAGGATTACCGGGTTAAGTGTTTAACGAATATTATTTCCCTGGTATTTTTTATCGAAATAATCGGTTAAGGTTAGTTAAACGTTATAAAACCTTAGTTGCAGATATAGTTTAAGTAAATTATAAATTCGATTTCAAAACCACTATAGAGCATTTCCCCGAAAAACATCAAGTTGACACGCTCCCTCAAATGTTTGTCATAGATAACGTTACCGAATATTCATAGTTATTTCATATTCCTTTAGTACCGCACTTATGTTTATACTAACCTTGCTTCTTTCCTTTTTAGTAAGCATACTTAGGATAAATTTTAAATTATATTTCTACCTTTATGTAATGTACTTCTTCGAAATCGCTAGATGATGGGTTAAGTTTCTATAACCCGAAATATGTAGCGACGTCGACCAAAAAATAAGAATATACAATTTTAATAATAAACAATCTTCCTATGGAGATATTGTGCATTTTAAATCAATCTTTAGAAAAGACCCTGTTCCAAAATTCTGAGATGTATAGTTTAAATTTTATACCCTTTCAAAAACTACTTAGAACTTTGTTAATACACTAGGCTAATCTAGGTAAAAATCTCGTTTTAAGGCAGATGGTAACGATTTATATAGATAGCAGTAGTAGAATTGGCCGATCCGAGGACAGATTCACCTTATGGGCTCCACCCATTGGAGCCACCGATACACCGATCCACCGGATTCACCGTCACCGATACACCCGATAAACCCGATTCATATCTAACCTAGGTAAGAGTTTTTTCGACTAGCCATATTAGATCCACCTTATGGGATCCACCACCAGGAGCGTTTTTTCTTAGGGAATGATAATGTTAATTAGACCTAAATCCTAATTTCCCGTGCAATCTAACCCCGTTTGAATTTTTAAAATCGGACTATCCCTAATATATGCTAGAAACTTGCATTTTTGGAAATTAAAATATTGATTAATTAAAAGTTGAAAATACAAACATTTTACTTTAAACAAGAAATTACCAACAACCGAAAAAATTTCAGTGCTTGCTTAACGATAATGTACAAATGAAAATGTCAATTGATTTTGTTCGTTGAATAATTAATACAGTCTATCTGATTTTCACTGTCTATTACTAGATAGACAATCATATCATACTTTCTCTAATGCAACACTATTGTAATTAATTTATGACTTGCTTTACATAAGCTGAAATTTGTCATTGAACGTATTGTTAACACAATTATAATAATAAAAGTGAATAACTACTGCTGCGTTCTTTCTAGATATCTTATATTTACCTTTATTAGTTTCAAATTGCCCGTTTGCTTTTTTTCTAAGGATTGTGACTGAATTAAAAATGGCATGGGTTGCCCTACCTAAGTTATATGTGTATTGTGGGTTGCAAGCATTTAGGTGACGGTGGCGCTGTGGTGGTAATGACAGATGATAACTTCGATAATGGGAAGCCTAACACTGCAAAACTCGACGTACGACGGATATCTCTAATAAAGAAATAGTAAAGTTTTCCACGTTCAAGGAAAGAAAATAGTTTCTCGCTAAAAACCTAAAATAAGACTGTTATTATTACAATTAATTAAACACTGTTTTAAGTTTATCGAGTTTTCTTTCAAAGGTTTAAATTGATTTACAAAAACCTGGTGACCAAAAAATTTAAAGATCGAGTTAAAGCTAAAATTGAATAAAGGTAAATATAAAATATCAAGAAAAAATGCAGGAAGAGTCATTCACTTTCACTATTATAATTGCATTAACAATACGTTCAATGACAAATTTCAGCATTATAAAAAGCAAGTAATATATTAATTACAATAATGTTACATTAGAGAAAGTATGATATGATTGTCTACCTAGTAATAGACAGTGAAAATCAGATAGATTGTATAAATTATTCACCGAACGAAATCAATTGACTTTCCCATTTGTACATTATCGTTAAGCAAGCATTGGAATTTTTCGGTTGATGGTAATTTCTTGTTTAATGTAAAATGTTTGTATTTTCAACTTTTAATTAATCAAAATTTTAATTTTCAAAGCATGCAAGTTTCTGGCATATATTAGGGATAGTCCGTTTTTAAAAATTCGAACCGGGTTAGATTGTCCGGGAAATTAGGGTTCAGGTCCAATTAACATGATCATTCCCTAAGAAAAAAATGCTCCGGGTGGTGGATCCCATAAGGTGGATCTAGTATGGCTAGTCGAAGAAAACTGGGTTATATATGAATCGGGTGGATCGGTGATGATGGGTCGGTGGATCGGTTTATCCAATGCGTAGATCCCATTAGGTGGATCTGTCCTCGGATCGGCCAACTCTACTACTGATAGCAAATATGGGATAGATTGTTCTTCGGTTGTGCAGTTGTTAAATTGTACTATGCTCTGCTACGCGGCAAGGGCCACATCTACCTTTGGAAAGTTAAAGTACTACTATATCAGTGCAAACCGTATGATAAACAACAACAACACACTCTTTAACGATTTAGGAATTTGTTTACTTCTTTTAACAGCCTTTCGGAATTTACAGATCTCCTAGAAGCTATGACTAATAAATTGGAATTTTTCTAAAACTACTGAAGTCTAAAAATATGCAACAAGAAATTAACTGGTTAAGGAAAAGGAGTAATTAAATTTTGGTTAATTTTATCATTATTTGTGTTTCTTATAGTGATCAATTCAAATTTCAACAGCTGTAATTATATAAATCCCGTTTGTAAAGCGTGTACTAGGGCAATACAACTTTTTTCAACTACGACATTTACATCAACCTCTTCCGCTAAACACCATTATTATGCGATCTTGACTGCAAGGCATATCTGAACACTTGATCATACATAATATGTGCTAACAAATGTGTCATCTTTACAATAGTACCAAACGCTTGCGAAACCCATACAGAGAGTTCTAGATCCAATCTAATAGTAATTTTCCATGCTTTGAATTAAATCTATTTAAAAGGCCCACATAACAAAATAGTAGGTGTGTGCTAAAGGATTTGCCAGAGATTTAATTTGGAGAAGCATTTAAAACTATACTAAAGCCTTGGCGGAGGTTCACATTCGATAGCCATTGTTGTTTTAATGATGATTAATTAAGGAGATAATTAAGTTTTAGACACCCATACTGCATTATATAGATAACAGCGTGCCAGGCTCTGTATTAACCACGACGCAATTAAATAGTTCCGTTCATAATTTTAATCGTTTTAAGGGACCGAAGACCTTAAGTTAAAATTATTTACTTATTTAGACTGCATTAAAATACTTCAGTTGCAACAAAACCTTTTTCCTGTAATAGGAAACAATTTCAAAAGTTTGTTAGCTTTACACTGGGGACTACTAATTATGATACTGTATATTATCTGAAATAGACAAGTTGGGAGTTTATACTATAACTAAGTTTTCTATCCTTCTGCATAAATAATACAAGCACGATCATCAAACACAGGATTCTAGGTTCATAAAATATTCATTAACAAATTGGCGTCTTGGAGCTTTTGTTGAACCTAATTCAAGTATACGTTATCAATTTTGTAGTCAGTCAACATAAATTAGTTAGTAAGAATGTTAAAGCTTCTATAGAAGGCGCAAACACTTTTTTTGTCGCATCATCGTTGTTGTTACTATTTTTGGTATAATTTCTCACAACAATGGATGTTTGGTCCGTAGCCCTTCGCAATATCAACAATCTGAAGTGCCTTATTTTAGAGACCACGTTCTAGTTCTCAGGTAGACGGCGATAAAATGATGTGCAGTTATAATGCTGAATTAATGGGGGTGGTTGTTTTGTTGTAACGTATTGATTTTCCTAGTATTCGTTTATGCAAACTTCTATAATAAATTTGTGTTAATATAATTCTTACTTTACATTCAAATTAATCTCCTTAAAATTGTTTTTAAAATTTCAAGTTCTTTATTTGAATTTGCACGGTTTTTCTGTGTAAACCATCCTTTTTTTTAAATTTATGTGCGTCCTCGTTAGTGTTAGTAGAATTGTTGGAGTGGCATGTGTGATTTTCAACGCGTGCGTAAAGTCGTTAATTATAATTTGATTCATTGGCATGTAGTCAGGTGTGTGCTCTATAAATTTGAGAATTTCAAGCTGTATGCTCGGAGAACATTTTTAAATATCTTTAAAGCTACCAGCTTGGCAATTGCGCATTGCTATAAAGTCAATTGACAGTTGTCGCATGTTATAACATTTTAGTAGAAGTTTACTACCTTAGATTTCTAACATATCCAATATGTGTGTTTTTAATTCGCGGTCTATATGTATGTTCGGTAGAGTTGTTAACATAAAAACAAGTCTTTATTTTATTTGGACCAAACACGTGGTAGGAGAATTGATTTCATTTGATATAAAACAAGTTTTAATGTGAATTGATGCAACAAATCATGATTTGAATATTGACTTCATGCAATATAAAAGTCCATTGTACTGATTGTTCTTTGTCTGTGACATATATGAAGATTTTAAGCTTTGGTTAATTTTAATCAACATCTGGAAATCGTGTAAACTAAATTAATTGATCTGTGAAGGAACGTTTCGACATGCGGTTGTTCTAGGTCCGCGACCAGTTATTTTGTTAGCTTCAAGTTCAAGATGGTGCCGCTTATGTTTTTGGTGATTACAGTTTATTTTGTATCAAAGGCATTTTAAAAATATTAATTTTATATGGTAGGCCTTCTAACATTTAAATCACCTCTCCTAAGTTTATTTTTGTTTGCTATTCAAGTATCAAACAAATGCAGGCAGACTATTTTTGTTTTTACAATTAATAGTATCTCTGGCAAATGTTTATGTAATAATTTAACTTTGTGATCTTTTATTAAATAAATTTTTATAGTGTCGAATTTGTTTTATAGTAAAGTGCTTGATATTTTTTGTTGTAAAAACCTGATTAACTATTTCTATGAATTCTAACCTTTACTTCTTCGTACTTAAAATGTTATGTGGTTTATCACTACAGCATGTATTCGAAACATTGTGCCATCTGGGTATTTGTTGTGCTGAATTTATTTAGTAAGAAAGGAACAATTTAAATGTGTACACCGAACTTCAATTATAGAAAAAATCCTTCTTTGATATAATTAATTACCAAGCAAATTAAGAAAACTTATTCATTCAAAATAATTTTTAGTCATGAAGTATTACTTGGTTTTTGTTAAATATATCTTATATTTTCATTGCAGTGTTGAACTACTTTTTTTTATTTTTGTCCTTAGAAAAAAAAACATAAGGAAATTATTATTGGTACCTTAGATTTTATAAAAGCATGGTTATAGTTAGTGCTAAAAGGGTGAAGTACTGTTTGTCTAGTGTTGTCTTAAAGAACTTTAATCTGTGATATAAAAATTATTGTAATTTATATAGCACAAGCGGTGTTCTTAGCATTTAATTTAATTATACGTATTTTTATTTCAAATTTAATTCTGCAGTGGCGTCCTTCCTTCTTAATGAGATTGAATAAAGTAAATCCATGCCTTTTCTCATACTTACCGCCTGGGGTAATTTCCAAGTAAGACGCATATTGAATACTGGAACGTCATTTTAGCAGTATCCCAGCAAAATTTCATTTTATTGTCGCCCAAACGTGGGGCGTGCAACAAGGATGGGTGTTTCATTGCACACTGTATCGTATTTCAAGGTATGATTGCTGCTGTGTGTATTTCGTTCGTGTTCTTGCATGTTACATATTAAACTATTTTTCATGCTGGGATTTCAATACTCAGTTGATTGTATCTTTATGTGGGAAATTCTGTGTTTCCTTGTATGCTGTATGTTCGTGGAGTGAGTTTGTTCAATTAAGCTTGATCAACCTCAGCTCAATTAAGCATCACATAAGTGATAAGTCAAATAAGAATCTCATTATAAGTATTGATTCATCATCATCATCATCATCATTAGGTCTTCAGTCCTAGAACTGGTTGGACGCGTATCCTCATTCTTTCTTAGTCTAAACCAACCTACATATTTTGCTTCAATATGCTCAGTCTGCGTCTATTACTATCTGTATGCAAAAGTCTGATCTCGGTCTACCCGTACCTATCTTTTCTTATCTCTGCTTGTAATATATCCCGTACTATTCCGCAGAAATGCTTTAGAACGTATCCTGTCCTTCCATTTCTTCTATTTTTTCGTTTTCTACAGATATCTTTATTCCTCTACTATTTCTACAACCAATTTGTTATTAACTTTGTCTGTCCGTGCTACCATCCTCCTACATTTGAAGCACAACATTCCAGAAGGCTGCTATCTCCTTTTGTCTGCTTTTCCTACTGCCCCTGTTTTATAAATGTGCTGTGCTGTGCTCCACACTATGCTTTGAACAGTTTTCTTCTTGAATCTATGTTCATTGTCTTTGAACATAGCTGCTGTTCTTTCTTGTTTGATGCAGTTCGGTCACCTTCTATTGTTTTACAGTTTATACACTATTTCCCTGATATTCAGTGGTGTGTGAAGGGGGTAAGCAGCCTTTGGCTGCCAAGTTCTCCCAGCACTTGAACCTTTCTCAAATTAATAGTAATTCTAAGTTATCCTTTCGCACAATCAACATTAGTTAAAAATATTTCACAACCAACACTTGTAGTTGTTTATAATAATCATCAGATTTAAGAGCACTTATCTATTCGTCATTGGGTTTTACGTCTTGAAACTGATTGGACTTGTACCTTATCTTATTTATGTTCTGAGCTAGCCAACCCAGTTCCCTCCAATTCTCAAACAGCCTATATACAGTTCGATTCCCTTCTATTGTTTTCTAATTATATGCCCTATTTTACCAAGATCCAGCGGTATGTGAAGGAGGTTAAGCAGCCTGTGGCTGCCAAGGATCCACCAACACTTAGACATTTTCCGTATTAATAGTTCTCCAGTAAATCCTTTCGCACAATTAACATTAGTTGAGAATATTGCAAAACCAATATCTGTAGTTGTTTATAGTAATCACCATGTTTAAGTACAGTTATTATTTTTGTCATTAGTTCTTGCATCTTGCGACTGGTTGGAAGCGCACCTCCATTGATTTTTATTCTGAGCTAGCCTATACATTTCCCTGAAATTTTCACAGCCTACATCTTTCACTATCTGTGTGTAGTAGTCTAACCTAGGTCTACCTCTACTTCTCTTTTTTCCTATATCTGCTTCTAATATATTCCGCACTATTCTCATGTCTTAGTATGTGGCCTATCATCCTATCTCTCCAATTTTTTAGGTTTTCCACATAGTTCTTTCTTCCCCTACCATTTCTAGTACCTCTTTATTCTTAACTTTGTCTGTCCATGATATCTTCATCATACGTATGTAGCACCACATTTCAAAGGTTTCTACCTTTTTTTTATCTGCTTCTCCTACTGTCCAGGCTACATAGCTCCACACATATGTTTAAGCAATATTTTCCTTGTTTCTATGTTTGTGGCCTTTGAACACAGTAGTTACTTTTTCTTGTAAAATGTAGCACGACCTTCTCTAAACATTGTAATATATTTTTTGTGCTTTTCTCATCTTGCGTTATTTTACTTCCTAGGTAGTAAAAATCTTTAACCTCTTGTAAGTTCTCGTTACCTATTTGTATTTTTGTTTTCGATTTATTTTCCCCTCTTTCACATACTAGAACTTTAGTTTTATTTTTGTTAATTTTCATACCATATCCCCACGTTAGAATCGTTTCCATTTCATTAAGAGCAGCTTCTAACTCTTCTTTGCTAGATGCTAATACCTCTGCAAATCTAAGCATATCAATCTTTTGTCTCTGCATATAAATTTCAAATGTCTTTCTGCATTTGACAGTATTCATTGCCTCTTCTATGTACAAGTTAAAAATTATTGGGGATAAGGCGCATAGCTGTCTCACCCCTTTCCTAATATTTACTTCTCTACTTTCTCGCTCTAATTCAATTACCGCCGTTTGCTCTTTGTATAAGTTATGTACTATCCGTCTGTTCTTAAAACTCATTTCAATCTTTTTGAGTATTTCCTAATTTTTTTCTACATTATCGAATGCTTTTTTCAGATCTACAAACCCTATATATATATATACGCTTTCCCCCGTCTATTGTTTTCTCCATTATCACCCTCACAACTAAAATAGCCTCCCGTGTTCGCCTGTTGCGCTTAAACCCTAATTGATCTTCTCCTAGTATTTCTTCATCTCGATTTTCCATTCTTTTTTGTACAATTCTAGTTAATATTTTTGACACGTGCGCTGTCACACTTTTTGTTCAAAAATTTTCACATCTATCCGCACCTCTTTTATTGGTATAGTTACTATGACGTTGCGTTTGAAATATTTGGGTATCTCGCATGTCTCATACATATAGCTTACAAGTCGGAACAGACGTTCTGTTACTGCTTGTCCAGCGGCTTTTAGAGTTTCTGCTTGCACCTTATCTATACCCGGCGCCTTACCATTCTTCAGACCCTTTAATGCTAACTCAAACTCATCTCTAAGTATAGGATATCCCAGGTCATCATTTTCAATGTCTGATTCCTGTTCTAATGCTGTTGGTTCCTCTCCTGAATATAAATTCTCTATATATATTCCTGCCATCTAGCTACTTTCTCTGCATTTTCTATAATGACGTTTTCTTCCGCGTCCCTTATATTTTTGCTATATGGTTTTATGTCCCTAAAATGCATTCTAATTAATTTGTATGCTTCGTCTGTCTTTCCTATTTCCACCTTAGTTTGTACCTCTTTGCACTTTTCATCACTCCATTGTTCTTTAGCTTTCCTGCATTTGTGAATAATTTCCCATTTTATGGCTTTGTATCGCTGTTTTCCTGTTTCGTCTGATCTATTTTTGTATTTTCGTCTTTCTTCAATTAAATTCAGGATATCCTTTGTTATCCATGGTTTCTTATTTTCCTTTTGTGTATACCCCAGAATATCTTTGGGCGCCATGTCTAGGCTGGATTTAATGTTATTCCATTCTGTTTCTACTTCCTTAGTATCAGAAATTTTCCCGATATCTTTCAGCAATTCATTTGACTTTTTTTCAAATCTTTCATGGACATCTTTATCTTTTAGCTTCTCAAAGTCAAAGTGCCTTTGTCCGTTCCTTTTTTTCAGATTTTTAAATTTAAGTGTGGCGTTCATAATTACGATGTTGTGGTCTGTGTCTATATCTGCTTCCGGGTAGCTTCTACAGTTTTTTGCTTGCTTTCTAAACCGTTGTCTAACAATAATGTAATCTATTTGATATCTTCCTATATCTCCTGACATCTTCCACGTGTATTGTCTTCAAGCATGATGTTGAAATAATGTATTTGTGATGGCTAAGTTGTTCTTGTCGCAAAATTCTACCAGCCATTCCCCTTGTCATTTCTCGTGCCTAAACTAAATAATCTTACTATCGCTCCTTCCATACCCCTCACCTACCACTGCATTAAAATCCCCCGTAATTATTAAATTTTCATGTCCTTTTACGTATCTGTGTATGTCTTCGATATCTTTGTAGATCGCCTCTACTTCTTCCTCACTGTAGCTAGAGGTGGGCATGTATACTTGTATTATTACGGTATTTACTGGTTTAGATTCAAATCTAACCATGAGTACTCTTTCGATCTTTTGTAAGTAGTTTTCTACACGTCGTCCTATCTTTTATCGCATAACCATCCCCACACCCGAATTTCCTTCCTCTGATCCTGTATGAATTACCCTAAAGTCTCTACTCCAAAAATCCCCAGCCTCTGGCCAGCGGACTTCGTTGATTCCTACTATGTCTAGTGCTAACCTATCAACTTCGAGTTTCAGGTTCTCTAGCTTACCTACTTGTTTTATACTTCTGACATTCCGCGCTCGAACTCGCAGAATGTTCACGGATCTTTTTGTATACTTTCAGATCACATCCCCCGAAGTAGACCCCTCCCGGAGATTTAAATGGGGGACTATTTTACCTCCGGAATTTTTTACCCCAGAGGATGTCATTATCATTAATAACAATTTGAGTAGGCTGTGTACTTGGGAGATAGTGTGGTAGTTTCCCGTTGCCTTCCACATCGCAGTAGTGTGTCTTAGATTGTCATACCGACCCGTATAGTCTCTGCCAATCTAAGTACGGAAAGAGCCGCTGCCCTCTTTCGGAGACCTGTCTTAGTCTGGTCCCTCACTAAAGACCCCACTAATTTGGTTAAACCTATAGTTCGGCTCTTTAGCTCATTGAAACGCGCAAGCCATTCTACATGTTCTAGTATTTTACAACGTCGTCAAGGTGCAGGTCCACTCAGAATTATTCCGTCAAAATACCAAGAAAAGTTAGGAGAACCTTTATATACGAACTTCTCTCAGACCAGCATTGATGAGACCTTTAAAAAGTTATATGAGGTGTAATGGTCCATTCAACGAGCACTTCCTCAATACATTCAAGACCTCGTAACCTATTAAAATCTTTTAATTAAATTTGCTACCGATTCCTTTTATTATTCTCGGTTTACTA
This sequence comes from Platerodrilus igneus, assembly GCA_036346225.1. NCBI lineage: Eukaryota > Metazoa > Arthropoda > Insecta > Coleoptera > Lycidae > Platerodrilus > Platerodrilus igneus. The sequence goes on from JARFIW010001130.1 coordinate 1,546,313, forward strand.
GTTTATCATTTTGGGTAGTCCAATTGTTCAATAGTCCAATTGTCGTCAAATTCCTTTCATTGCTTGGTGTTGACCATTCACGGGTAATAGTAATAATAAGCTGTTTAGATCCCGTTATTAAATTTTTTATGTTATTCCATAATGTTATTATATTACTTAATACCAAATCTTTTGGAATGTTTATAAATAAAGATATTGCATCATAACTAATTAGGATGTAATTATCTGGTAACTGAAAATTATTTATGAAGTTTGTGAATTCGTACGAGTCCTGAACGTTATAAAAATTATTATTCATTGATTTTGATAGAATATTTGCAATAAATTTTGATAAATTTTTATTAGGACTGCTATTGGGTTCTACAATAGCAGTATTCATAAAAACTCCACGTCTCCGTTTAGCCCTCCTTTTTGACTACCCATCTTGCTATTGTGAATGAAAATAAATTTTACCATTTGCAAAATGTAATTCGTATACTAATTTAACCACTTTAAGTATGCTTATAAATAAGTTTATTACAATTAATCAAGAGCAAATTCGATTGATCGTTTAAGACAGATAGCTGTCATTAAGGTGTTACGTTCCGTGTTTTTCTTCCAACCGATTCTGCATTCCTTAGAATGAACCGCAACAACCCCTAACTTATTTATGGTCATTTATTTATTCTCCAACCATTCCGAGCTCTTTGACAAATTTAAATAACCCTGTTAGTTATTTTGCCACACCTTGTACGATTCTACTCAGCGTTTTATTACAGTAGGCAACTCCTTTTAATTTATGCAGGTTGTAACGTAATTTTTGTTCTTACTGAACGAACCACGATGTGAACGCCAGTGAAACGTATTTTTTTTTTGTAGGTAGGTTGTTCTTTTTATGGGCGTGGCGTCAGTATTACTTATTTTTCCAAAAATCTTCCGACAAAGCTAGGGCTCTATTCCTAGGTAGAGCAATGAGAAGTGGGGGGGTAAGTCGAATTCTGTTTGCAAACCAAAGTTAAGCTAAATCAAATAGGCGCCACCATGTCCTGAGATAATTACGATAATTGCAAAGCACAGTTCTAAGGGCGGACGTGGAGACCCAAAGAAAAAATGATCGCCTTCGTTAACAAAAACCTGTCTTAACAAAATAAGACGCAGCTCCTGCAAGAAATTGTAATGGTTAAATAAATAAAAAGGTGGAACACCATTTGTGTCATACAAAAATATATAAAGAAATAATAAAAAGGTATTTCCAATATAGTATTGGCATCAATTTATTACTCAGAAAGGTTTTAGCTTTATGTAATTAGATTTGATCGCACTTGATCAAAATAAAAAGTCTTCAATTTTGAATTAATTGTTTACTAAAGACACTCTTTTAAAATATTGTAACTTGTAACAAAAAAATTTTCATCATCAACTATATCAAGATTAAACTTTTAACTTTTCTTTTTTGTCTTTCATTATTATTAATCAAGCAACTTTACTTTAAACATGAACTTGTTGTACAAAATAAAGTAATAATGGTTGGCAAGCATAACACAGTAAATTAAATTCTAACCTAGGCAGATCTTTTCAGGTAGATAACAAATTATTAGCTCCTAACAATATTAGAATTTGAGATTTCAAAATTACGTATAATAATCTAAGTGTAGATAAAGCTGCTCACAAAAATAGGCATGTTTATTTAAATTGCATTACAGCTGCTCAAAGCATTTGCTTTTAAGGCAACATCTGTCAGCTGTACAAAGTAGAAAAAGATGACGTCGAAAACACCTGTTGAACTTATCGACGGTTCATATGGAACAAAGTATGTTTTTTTTAGAACGCTAATTCAACGAAATTTCGTTTTACAGCTTGTAAAACCAGCTCAACAATCAGTTGAAACTTTTACAATTTAGGTGTACTAAACATAAAAGCAAGTTAATGTGTTCTAAGTTTTGAAACACATGCAAAAAGAAATTCTTATAGCTAATTACGAACCAAAACTGCAATATTCGCCTCACAGCAAGGCAAGACGGGATCCCCGTTCTTCAAGCAAAGATAACAGCGTTTGCAATTTGAAACGACTCCATCTAAATTAACATCTATAATTCCTTCCTAGACAAATTTCTTGTTAGGCAAAGTTTAAATCAATTATTCTTGTCGAGTTATATTTGTTGCGTTCCACGTGTCGAATCACATCTTGTAGCATTATATTTTATAGTAGTCGTGTTCTCAAGGTTGAATTCTAATTTGTCCCATCCTAAGTTGTATTCTAAATTGTATTCTAAATTGTATTCTAAATTGTCTTCTAAATTGTCGCGCTAAATAAATTACCTCAAATTACATAAGTTTGCATAATATATACTTTTCCAACCGTTATTCGAAGATATCTTCACCATTGATAATGGATTCGAAGATTGCCGGCCTCTAGCCAGGAGTACATGTTGACAAAACTATCGTCCGTGGCCGACTATTGCGTAACCAGGGCCGAGTGATCGCGCCGTCAGGGGCGGGGGACACGAAACAATCCAACAGAGATGTGCTTGCGAATAGCTTTATGCGACACAGATATCTGAATATAATTAGATTACTAAGAAACGATGCACGCTTAGCGCATTATTTTTGAAATTATATGCAAATAATGATTGTTGAAAATAAAATTGTTACAAGGTATAACACGTAGATATGGTTTTCTGTTCATCACTTTTACATTCCTAATATCTTGTAAACTTATGTCTCGATTGGGAACAGAAGTTTACATGCACTACTATCGTAATAATTGATACTTCGTATTTTGTACTAGGCGAATTTCTTTTCATTACTCACTCTACTACATACTTTTAACTTTCGATTCGCGATATCAAGTCCGATGTGGATAACAAATGAGAAGTTTTGGTATTTCATTGTAATGGTTGCGGTCATAAGGAGGTTGCGCGCTGCCACTGACCTAATCCATGCGAAGATGCTTTAAATCTTCGATAGGGTACTCGGACCAAGGCAAAAACTTTACTCTTTCCTTAACCTCGAATTCTTCTTTTTCCGGCCCTGATGACCAAGCCCGTTTTTCGTTAAATTTTATGAGTACTAGTGTTTGTGGCGACGAGCGCCCGTTTCTGTCTGTTGAAATTTTTGGTATTACTTTCACTGGCCCTCTAGACTCCGATGCTACCCGTACCACCCTTGGCGTTCCCAGTTGACACTATTTACGTTTTCTTAACCTAACTTTCCTTACCGCCTCGTCTCCTTTCTGTACCCTAGCCGATAATCCGAAATGTGCCATTTTGAGTTCCGTTTCTCTTCCCATCACTCTCCAAAACGTCCTCGTCATTCCCGAAATACCCAAACCACTCGTGATCGGGATTGATTTTTGGAAATCGATATCAGGAGCCCCTAATTTTTACAATGGCCTATGGACTTTTGCTTCCTCTTCCTCATTTGTCATCAACACTTCTGATCCTGCCCACATCGTGTCTGACCTTATTCTCGAACAAAAAAATCGTTAAGATTCCCTTATTTCCTCTACCTCTTTCACACAACCTCCTGATCTCGGTTGCAGTACCCTAATCCAGCATCACATCCGAATGCCCGCCAAACCTATCAAACAACGCTATTATTATCTCCCTCTCCTTCTTATGGTTGCCCATGCGAAAGTCAAAGTGATGCTTCGTTTTGGGGTCGTCGAACCTTTTACTAGTTTATGATCCAGTCCTATTGTACTAGTTAAGACGAATGACGACTCCTATAGGCTATGTGTCGATTTTCGAAAGGTCAACAAGGCTACCCAAAAACACGCCTATCCCTTTCCTTATTTTTCTATCATCCTTGACCGCGTCCGCGATGCTCGTTTACTTTCCTCCCTAGATATCCGCTCCGCCTATTAGTAAATTTATCTATCCCCAGAATCCAACCCCATCACCGCTTTCACCGTCGCTCAACGAGTTTTGTTTAAATTTTGCCAAATGACGTTCGGCCGCCACAACTCTCCTGTCACCTTCCAACGCTTCATCGATTGGTTCATCGGTTCTGACGTAGAACAGTTCTGTTTCGCATACCTCGATGATATCATCATTGCTACTATCTCCTTTGACAAACACCTCCGTGTCCACAACCTAGTCCTCTCACGTCTCTTCGTTGCTGGCCTGACCCTCCGTCAGGACAAATGCCATTTCTGGATATTTATTCACCCTACAACCATTCCGACCTCCTTTAAAAATTTAAATAACCCTGTTAGTTATTTTGCCCCACCCTGTATGATTTATTCAACTATTTATTATAGATGACAGCTCCTTTTAATTCATGCAGGAATAACACGTAGATATATGATTTTCTGTCCATCTGGTTAATATTTCAAATTCTTAATATCTTGTTAAGTTATGTCTAGATTGGGAACCGGATTCTACATACATTATCATCGTAATGATTGATAGTCCGTACCTTGTACTAGGCAATTTTCTTTACGTTGCTCACTCTACTACATACTTTTAACTTTCGATTCGCGTTATCAACTCCGATGTGGATAACTAATGGGAAATTTTGGTTTACAAAATAAATTTATAAATCACTCTTAATTGCTGTTTCACTCATATATGCAACGGTTTTGTGTTTTGTCCTGCAAATGTTTCACAAAGCAATACGTGTTTTTGCTTATTAATTTACATCCTGCGTGTATGGGTATGTATTCTGTGTGTGTCCAGTGACTAATAAGAACGTTATTTTTAGCTTTTTGCCTTAGATGTCTGTCTACATTCCATAGGGTTATTTCATACCTATCTGTTTTAATGAATTTTATGCCTACTGCTTTCCTCCGTTCAGTTGCGAAGATGGAGTATTCTTTAGAGTGTTGTGCTGCCTATCTGGATAGGATAGGGTAAGTGGATCTATGTCACATGCTACTTGACTAGTTGTAGTGGTGGGCAATTTGGTACTGGTTATAAGCAGGCAACATGGTACTGCACCGTGGTTGGTGTTTCCAGTAATAGTATTTTAATCGATTATATCGCACATTAATTCAAAATAAGCTCCATTTATGCACAATTTTTTTTTCAAACTCGCAAATTTATTCTAAACGGACATAAAATTTCTGTTTCAACTTACGTCTCATATGTCTACTATATGTGCAGTTGGTAGTATTGGACTACCCTCTACAAGATATAGCTCAAATTATAGTACATATCAATTAACAGTTTAACTACAAACTAACCAGTTTACTGTTTGGTGCTGGTGTACAAATTAACTTTACCAGTGATTCATCTTTATACTAGGAACTAGTTACTAAAAGCAGTTCCCTGTATTTCGTCTCTTTGTCCTTTTGTTTCTCAAAATTCAAACAACTAACATAATTATTACACTTAGAGATTATATTCCTGCATTACTTTTATTTTATTAAACATGTTTTGGTGTAGGAAAATCTAAATTCATTGTAGTTTTGATAGTCATTTTTCTCTTTATTTGCGGGTTCGTATCATTTATTTATAGTGTTTGAGGATTTATTATTATCTATAGAGGCTTGGTACCTCCATGTTTATCGTTTAAGTTGAATAAATAAATTACATTACTGTTACTGTTATGTTATAGTGTTATTATTTTATTTTATGCATTAGACAGTCAAGTGAGCTGTCTTTAACTGTTGACTAACCTATATGGTATTTATTTCAGGAGAAGAGTCGAGTTCTTAACTATCCTTACACCCACCCCAATCTTCGACTGAACTAGCTTGCTTTAGCTTTTCTCGTTACGTCACGGTGACTAATGCGAGACTTTCTTACTTGACCTTTCTATTTAGAACTAAAAATAATTCTGAAATATAGCTAAAGCAGTCGAATGATGGTGCTTGTTAAAAAAGCAACACCAGTTTATGCGTCTAGGACAGGTCGTCGACGTCGAACAGCCGCTGTTTACTCGTTGCCGTCATCTGGACCCGCGGACCACTTGCGGCCGTCATCTCGACGCTGAAACAACTTGCCACTGTAATGATGTAGATAAAAACGTAGCGGGCGTTGTTTAGCTTCATGCATTATGTCTTTAACCCGCCGGTTGGCGCTATATGAGCATGTTGCTCATGCTTGTACTAAATAGTACACTATATGACAGCTATGTATACATCATACCTGTTCGTTAGTCTACCTGACTTCCCATCCTTGATGAAGAGGGTATAAAATTTAGAGTTTTAAATAAAGTGGTCAGTATTGATTTATAACGCATTTAAGAATGGCCTACATCAAACCTTGTAACAATTACGCGATGATGCAGGAGGTATGTATTATACGTTTGAGGTAATATTTCAATTTCTATATACAGTGGCGGTGTCATGACTGATGACGGGCAGAGGCTATAACGTTACTGACATTTATTAGTTGCTTACTTCCTATAACGGCTACTGTTGCTTGTTTTTGAGTTGTAACTTTACATTCTATAAATCTTTATACTTAGAAATTTGTTTTAACGATTCCGACATGGTATGTAGAACAGCCTGCGGCAGATCTAGGCCAGGCGGCTTCGTGGCGTAGTTGGTATGCGTGTGACGACTACGCCTAAGGTCCCGGGTTCGAATCTCGACACGGTCCGTGAGCAAAATTTTTGACAAAATTCGCCCTTGTTCGGATGAGGGGTAAAATGGAGGTCTCGTGCGTGTGTTGTCACGCACGTTAAAGATCCCTACCTTGCTTGGAACAGCAAGGGTTCGGCAAAATTTCAAATTTTTTGGGTAAAAAAAACTCGCTTCCTGGCCAATATAGTACCTTCGGGTGGAGCTTTGGTAAATCAAATGTAGGGAGTAGATTTAGGCCGGCGGCTCCTGGTGTAGTTGGTATGCGTCTAGCTACTATGCCCAATGTCCCGGATTCAAATCCCATCCCGATCCGCTTGAAATATGTTAGGCGAACATTTTTCACAAAAATACGCCCTCGTTCGAATGACAGGTAAAACGTAGGTTTCGTGCGTGACTGTTATCACGCACGTTTAAGATCCCTACCTTGCTTGCAGCAGCAAGGGTTCGCTATAATTCAAAATTTCTAGGGAAAAAAAACTCGCTTCCTGGCCAATGTAGTACTTTCGGGTGGAGCATTGGGAAATCAAATGGTGGGGTAGATCTAGGCGATGCTAATCCGGAGAAACAACTGGGTGAATCAATTGCAACATTTGAACACAGTGATCATTTCACGGATTCGAAACAATCAAGGTTAGGTCTTCGATATGTCTGGAAAGACAGAACTACCTAATAGTTGATGCATCCACCATGTCCTAACATTAGCCATAAAAAGTAAAATCTAGTAACTACGAAGCCTGGTGTGAAAGCAGTAGCGACCAATATCGTGACTAACATTGATACATAGAAGTTATTTTTATCTGATGCTTTGTTACGGGAGATTCTAAATGTTTTACAAATATGCATATAGGGAAAATGCGTTCAAAATACTCTCAAGAAGGAGACTACCCCTACATAACTCTGGAAGAATTATGTGATTTATTTGGTCTGCTTTACATGGCAGGTATAAAGAAAGCCAATCATCTAAATGTACAAGAGCTTTGGGTCAACGACGGAACAACGTCGAAGTGTTTTCGTGCCGTAATGTTTAGTCAACGGTTTTATACACTTTTAGAGGCACTTCGGTTTGATGACATAAATACCAGAGCTCAAAGAAAGGAGTCGGACAACTTGGCGCCCAATAGACAGGTATTTGACGAATCTGTAAATATGTGTATGAACAATTACGGACCTAGTGGATTGCTCACAATAGATGAAATGTTACCTGCTTCTCGCGGAAGGTGGAAATTCCGGTAGTACATCGCCAGTAAGCCAACAAAGTATTGTATTAAAATTTATGCTTTGGTTGATGCTAAAGTGTTTTAAACATCTAACTTGGAAATGTATCCAGGTAAACAACCTGACGGCCCTTTCAGGCAAGACAATATAGCGGAAAGTATTGTTTTGAGATAATATTTACCGTTTTTGAACAGCGGTCGAAATATTACTATGGATAATTATTTCACATTAATTCCACTAGCAAAGAAACTGTTGAAAATAATTGTTTATTTTAAAACCTTTGCAGGGTGCGTTTTTTCTAATTTGATTATGTTGCTTGGTTTCCAAAGAAATGTTGTTGATTTTATATACATATGTCAGTTGCAGTATTTTATAAAACATGTATGTCATAATTTAATGTTTTTCCATATTTAATAGATTAATTTACATCGTTTCTTATTCATTGCATCAAACCACTCTGTGATTCTAGCATTGTAGAAAACCACAAAAGTTTTCCATATTGTCTAGAAAAACACAAGAGGTTATGGGCCTAGGTTACGTATCATCTATGCGTTATAAGTTTTGATGTAATTATGGAATTAGATCGAGCAAAAATTAATCTACTTCGTGGAGCTGAAAATTGGACAATATGGAAAACCAACATCGTGTTGATGTTAAAGCGGAAGCATGTCTACGAGGCAATACTACCTACGTACAAAGACAGTGAGCCTACCATGCCCGCACCTGATGCTGATGCAACCATAAGTTCAACCTATGAAACTGCAAAATTGAAATATGTGGATACAGATTTGGATGCCCAAATCTTAATCCGTACTTCGATCAGTGAGGATTTGTGTTCAATGTTGTCAACTTGTTCAAATGCAAGTTCTATGTAGGACAAACTTCTGAGCATCTATGAACAACGCTCTGGACAACGGTTAGATCTACTCTATACGAAATTGTTCACTTATGTGAAAGATCCCAGCGTTAACATTGCCACGCATTGCCATGCCATAGAAAGTATTGCAAAAGAAATCAAAGACGAAGTTGGCTCTATGACGGTGGAAGAAGTAATTGACTCGGTGGTTATAAATCGTATTTTGAATACACTGCCTCAAGAGTATTTTGAGTTTAAGGACACCTGGTCTGCAATGCCTAAAGAAAAGCAAACAATGCAAAAACTGCTTGAGCGACTATGCCTTAAGGAGCTCTCTCTAAAAAATCGCGATGGCGGTGAGTCGGTTACAGATGCTATGTATCTTAAGACAAAGAAGAGTGATCCAAAAGTGGGCGAGTATAAGAAAAACAATAGCCGACGTCATAGGAAAATATCGGTTCAATGTTTTGCCTGTAAAAAATTTGGTCACATAATGAAAGACTGTACCAATGAGAAAGCTTTGAAGAAACACGCTGAATATAAACAGCGTAAGCAGCAGCAACAATTTAGTGAAAAACCAGTTCAAGAAGGAATTTTAGTTGAATGTAGACTTTCTGACTCGACTAACTGCTACGTACTTGAATCAACGTCGACTGTATCTGAAGAGTGGATTCTGGATTCAGGAGCGTCCCGTCATCTATGTAATAGGCGAGAATGGTTTCAATAGCTCACCTTACTAAAGGTCCCTGGAGTTGTTCGAGTAGGTAATGCAGAAGCTATCTATGCATTTGCAGAGGGTGACATTCAAGTTCAAACAAAAATAGGTAATAAATGGAAAGTAATCTGGCTACGTGGTGTTTGGTATGTTCCAAAAATCGTCAAAAACATTGTATCTGTTGGAGTCGTCACAGCTCGAGGCTGTAGTTGTGTCTATGTTGGTGGAAAGTGCTCTATCACACGATCCAGTCAAACGATTGTAACAGGCAAAAAGGTAAATGGAATATACAAACTAGCAATTAAAGCGAACGTTTCAAACACATCTTCTACCTGCGAGGTTAACTTAAGTGAAGATGTGCAATTGCAGATGTGGCATGAAAGGTTAGCTCATCAAAACAAACGTCATGTCAAGTCGTTTCTGCGCCTAGAGGGTATTGATGTGAATGAGGATAACGAATTCTGCGAAGGTTGTGTTTACGGTAAACAACATCGTTCGTCTTATAGATCTAGGCCCAATCGTACAACTAAAGTGTGTGAACTTGTCAGTACTGATGTTTGTGGACCAATGGATGTACCTTCACTATCTGGTAAGCGACTCTATGTGGAGTTCAAAGATGACTACTCCAAATTTCGCATGGTGTATTTTATTAAAGAAAAATCTGAAGTTATTGATCGGACTCGTGAATTTATTGCTCATGCTAAACAAAGTGGACATGTGATAAAAACAATGTTGTCAGATGGTGGTAAAGAATATGAGAATTCTGAGTACCACAAACTACTTGCTGATAATGGTATCATTTTAGGAAATCGGCCCCGTATACTCCGGAGCAAAATGGTGCTGCTGAGCGTGAAAACCGTACCCTATGTGAATCAGCAAGATCCATGATCCATACAAAGAATTTATCTAAAAAGCTATGGGCTGAAGCGGTAAATACTGCCATGTACGTTCTTAATCGGACAGGTAATACACCAGTTAGTGGTAAAACGCCATATGAATTGTGGTATGGAAGAAAGGCGAAATTTGACCACTTAAAGATATTTGGAACTGAATGCTATGTACATGTTCCTAAGCAAAATCGAAAGAAATTTGATAGAAAAGGAGACAAAGGTATTTTGTTGGTTATCACGGCGATTATGACGGATATCGTGTTTATGTACCACACAAAATCAAGTACGCATATCAAAAGATGTCACATTTACAACAGAAGTGACAGTTAAACAATCAACTATTGTAAATATGCCTCCTCTAGTTCATGGTTCCAAACTAATGCTCCTGTGGTAGTGAAACCAGATGATACATCGTTAAGCGACAACATTGCACCTATAGAGTCTAAACATCATGAAGGCACACGGCAACTGCGAAATCGTAATATGTTGAAGAAACCCGCTCGCTACTATGATGGCTGTGATGATGAAGATGAGGTTCTTATTTCCTATGATGAACCGACCAAGTATAGTGAAGCAATACAGTCAAATGAGTCAGCACAATGGAAAAGTGCTATGGATGATGAAATGGATTCACTAAACGAAAACAAAACATGGAAACTGGTTAAGCTTCCAGAAAATCGAAAACTAGTTAAAAGTCGATGGGTTTATAAGGTCAAGGTAAATGCAGATGGAAGTATTGGTCGCTATAAAGCTCGACTTGTAGCAAAAGGGTTTACCCAGAGAGCTGGCATTGACTATGAAGAAACTTTTAGTCCAGTAGCACGGATGGATACAATCAGGTCACTCATTAGTATAGCAGCTGCAAAAGGTATGAAAATGCGTCAGTTTGATGTAAAAACCGCGTTCCTTTATGGAGATCTTCAGGAGGAGATTTACATGGAGCAACCTGATGGCTACAATGATGGCTCTGGCCGTGTGTGTTTACTTCAAAAGGTCTATATGGTTTGAAACAAGCTTCCCGTTGCTGGAATTCAAAATTCACATCAGTTTTATTGAAATATGGGCTCAAACAAAGTATGTCTGACCCGTGCTTGTTTATAGGTTGTTACAATGGTGAAAAACTGATGATAGCCATCTATGTTGATGACGGTTTAGTATTGTCTACAACCGAACAAACGGCAAAGAAGTTTCTTGAGGAGTTGAAACGAGAGTTTAAAATCACAATTGGTGAAGATTTACATTATCTCGGACTATGTATTCAGCATAATAGTGATGGTTCAATTACTGTCCATCAAAAGGGTTACATTGAGCATACTCTTACAATGTTTGGAATGGATGATTGTAAGCCAGTTATGACTCAATTAGTAAACCCTTGTCTTGTGACAGTGACAGTGAAGTATCTGTAGATGTTCCTTATCGACAAGTCATTGGTCGATTAATGTACTTGGCTCATTGCACTCGCCCAGATATTATGTTTGCAGTGAACTACTGGTCAAGATTTGTCGAAAAACCAACTAGTCATACGTGGATTGGTGTTAAGCGGATTCTTAGATACCTTGCAGGTACAAAGGACTATCAACTCACTTACCACCATGGCCATGACAAGCTTGAAATCTACAGCGATGCAGACTTCGCCAGTGGTAGTGATCGGAAATCTACCAGTGGAGTTTTGTTTAAGTATGGTGACGCAGCAATCTGCTGGATGAGCAGGAAACAATCTGATATCGCTCTATCCACAATGGAAGCGGAATTCGTGGCAAGTTGTGAAGCTGCTAAACATGCCATGTGGATCAAGCGACTTTTCTTCAAGTTAGTCAATTATGATGAAGTTCCTGTTATTAATATCGATAACCAAAGTGCAATTCAAGTTATCAAGAACCCAGAGCTGCACCGCAGTACAAAACATATTGCAATTCGTTATTTCTTCGTCCGCAAAAGGTTCAAGACGGTCAACTTAAAGTATCATATGTGAAACAAAAATCAAGCCGCAGACGGGTTAACGAAAGGGTTGGAACGTTGCCGTTTGGTTCAAGTTAACAATCTTCTCGGATTGCTTTAACGATATAAAACTAAACAATTAGGGAAGTGTTGAAAATAATTGTTTATTTTAAAACCTTTGCAGGGTGCGTTTTTCTAATTTGATTATGTTGCTTGGTTTCCAAAGAAATGTTGTTGATTTTATATACATATGTCAGTTGCAGTATTTTATAAAACATGTATGTCATAATTTAATGTTTTTCCATATTTAATAGATTAATTTACATCGTTTCTTATTCATTGCATCAAACCACTCTGTGATTCTAGCATTGTAGAAAACCACAAGAGTTTTCCATATTGTCTAGAAAACCACAAGAGAAACTCTTAGAAAAAGGGACACGCCTTGTTGGAACAATAAGAAAAAATAAGAGAGAAATTCCAAGTTTCTTTATCAATACAAAGGAAAGATTAGTAAACAGCAGCATGTTCGGATGTTCAAAACCGGCGTGTTAGTTTCGTATGTGCTTAAGAAATATAAAAATTTATTGCTTTTTTCAACTATGCATTCAGATGATAAACTAGATGAAATTTACGAAAGAAAACCCGAATTCATAACTTTCTAAAATAAAATAAAAGGTGTCGTCGACATTGTTGATGAAATGTTCTTTCTATATTCTACTGCAAAAATCAGTTGCAGGTGGCCGCTTACCATTTTCTTTTGTTTGTTGAATATTTGTGGCATAAATACCCAGATAATTTATTTTTCTGACACAAATAATAAGTTAGATGGTCGAATTTATTTGAAACAGTTGGCAATAGATCTAATGAAGCCATTAGTGTTGTCAAGATTATCAATACCAAATATACTAATCGAATTGAAGATATCAACTTGCCGGAGTTGAGGAAGTAGAAGCCTCAACCAGTGCGGGCGTTACCGCTATGTGTGCAGTTTGCCCAAGACGCAAAAACAGAAAAATAAATAAAATCTGTTGTAAGTGTAACAAACATCTCTGTAATGAACATGCAAACTTTTTATATCAGCAGTGCTTACACCCGCCAGAATCTTCTTCATCATCACTATAGCGTTTCTTCTATTGTTTTGTGAGCTAGAAGCTTTTACAGAAAATAAATAAAGAAATTTTATTACATAATAACAAAATCTTTTTCCAAAGTAAGCAGAGTTTGTTATAACAGGTCAGCATAATAATGCAATCATTTATTATGTGAGAAAAATGGCCACGCGCGACAAACCGCGTAATTTTTCAGTAGCGACAAATGCCGGGTTAACTGCGCTAGAATTTATAAAGCAAGTAAATGCCGTTTAAACAAGAACATAAAAATATGCATAACCTTTGTAGCGTTTTTCCATAATATAATTTTACTGTACGCCTCTGATTATTATATTCTAAATTTGATCTATTTATAATTGCAGCTATTTTTAACCTCTAATTACAGGAAATTATTTTTTTATTTTTTACTAGAGAATTTAAACAAACGAAATTGACTAAAGAATGAAAATAAAATATGCTCCCTGGCCACGTGCACGTTTTAAATAATATGAAGTAAGATTGTGGTGTGCGTAGTCGTGCAAAAATGGTATGTACTACATACAGAGCGCTTTCGATTTATTTCAAGATCATCTTCAGTGTTTAAGCAGCTACAAACTATTAATTAAATATAAGGAATTCTAAATAAAAATTTACCTTCTGTAATTGACAAATAGTTAAACAGTTTTGACCTTGTCAATATCATGGGTATCATGGAAGTCGTATATTAGGGGTAGGAACTCAAATTCGTTTGTACAAAGGCTAATAGTTTTTCAACGAACTTCGTTCGTTTATGAAATCGATTTGTCGTCCGTCTGTCTGTCCGTCCGAGGCCTTTCTAATGGTCGGACATCAATGTGTGATACATCAATCGATTCAGCTCGGTGTCCTGAGCTTAAGTTTTGATGTCAGTTGAAATCGGGCCACGGGGACGCCGTGCCCCCGCGATATTCCGTCGGGAAAATTAAAATTTCAAATAGGTCCAAAATTAATGTGCGATACATATTTGGACTCCCCTAACATAGCTGAGTCGAAATATGGTACACCCCACAAAATCTGACCACGGATACCCGACCCCCGGAATTAATTTTATCAAAAATTTCAAATAGGTCCAAAATTAATGTGCGATACATATTTAGAATACTCTGAAAAAACTGAATCGAAATATGATGCCCCCTTATTTACTCACACACACACACACAAACACACATACATACATACATACATACATACATACATACATACATACATACATACACACACACATATATAGCTTTTAAAATATTTATTCAATAAAATAAAATATATTAAAATGTCTCTTTTGTTGTTTATAAATTTTTGTATTTTATCTGAATACTTATAATTATTACAACATAATAATTTTAATTTCTTTAAATTGTTTTAAAGTAAGTCTACATTTGGAAGTTCGTTGCGACAATGCCTTGCATTTTCAACTTGTTAGGTTTTGGTTTTGTATGTTACATAATTTTAAAATTGTTTAATATACTGTTATTTATTTCCAAAAGGTTACAGTAGGTCCCGACTTGTAAGGTTATTTGAGGGGATGTGGTGTAAAATTTTAACGTCTTGGTTTCTATTGAATTTGTGGTTTTGTTTGAGTAAGTGGGGGCCAAATGCTGATTGGGTAGGTTTGTTAACGTGTTCTTTAATTCTGGTGTCAAGGTTTCTAGTCGTTCTGCCTATATATGATGTATTACATTCAGAGCAGCATAATTTGTAGATACCGCTTTTTAATAGGTCTGGTGTAGTGTCTTTCGTGTTGCTAAGATAGAGGTTGAGGTTGCCGTATGAGCGGTAGATTAGTTTTGTGTCGGGGATAAATTTTTTAAAAGATTTCTGAATGTTTTTGTTAAGGTTGTTGTTTATGAAAGGGATGCAGATAAATTTTTTGTTGGTTTCTTTGTTAATATTAGGGTAGACTCCTTCTTTTAGTTTTTTAATTGTGTTTTTTTTAATAATAGAGTGAATGATGTTGGGATTATATCAGTTTTTTAAGGGGTTTTGGACTCTAGAAGTTTTTCTCTTCGAAAAAGTTCCTATTTTTCATTGGTATGTTAATTAATCTATTGACAAAGCTATAATATGATGCCATTTTGTGTTGGATACGGTGGAATGAGGATTCGTGTATTGTATGGTCTGTTTGTGTGGGTTTTCTGTATATGTCGAAGATGAAATTGTTGGTAGTTTTAGTAATTTTTAGGTCGAGGTAATTGATAGAATTCTTTTTCTCGTGTTCTACTGTGAATTAGATTCTAGGGTTTAAACTGTTTAATTCTGTTAGAAGTGTGTTATCTTTGTTCTGGTTACCGCCGAGGAAGATTAAACAGTCGTCCACGTATCTAAACCAATTGTAAATATTTTTGTGTTTTGGTATTTCTAGGTTGTCGATGTAGATGTCGGCGAGTTAAGAGGATAGGTTGTTACTCATTGATAAACCGTCAGGTTGTGAATAATAATTTTCATTGAATAGAAAAAAGTCTTGTAATAGGGATATTGTAAGTAATGTAATGTAATTGTTCATATTCGTGTCATTTACGTTGTTTTGTTTTAGGATTTCTGTAATTAAGGGGATAGTTCCGTGACGGTCAACGTTGCTGTATAAGTTAGTAATATCTAAGGAGAACATATGGTTGTTTGTTGGGATTTTTGATTCTTTTAGTTTCTTTATGAGTTGGTTTTATGAATAATACTACTGGTCTTATTGGGATGCAATTTTTGTGGATTTTTGGTAATCCGAATAATTTTGGTATTTGTGGATCGCTAGGGATTAGTGTTTTTGGTGCCTTGTGTTTTACAAGAAAATACTTTTTCGAGATTAATATGGTTTTAAGTTTGTTGTGGAATGCGGTGACAGAGTTCTTGTTTAGTTATTTGAAACAATTATTTGTTAAAAAGGTTTTGACTTTGTGTGGATAGTCTTTTTTTATAATTACTAGCCAATTGCTTTTGTCAGTTTTAGATATTATGAGATTGTACTCTGATATCTTTTGGCGGATTTTTTCGATTAGTGTTTGTTCTTATTGATTTTTGTATGTTTTGTTTGGTTTTGGTTCTTTTGGAATAACGTGCAGCCAATTTCATTGCGTAGGGCATTTTTTGTTTTGTGATTGATATCTAGTTGTTCGAGAATGGTATCGATTTCAATGGAGAAGCGTTTAACATTATTTAAAGTTAGAGGTTGTTTAATGTTGTATTTAAGTCCTAATTGTAATAGTTCTTCTTCTTCATAGGTGAATTTGGTGTCTGATATGTTTTTAATGCGTGTGTGGAAGTTGAAAGTTATTTGTGCAATGTTGGGTTTGTTTTTGTGTAATTTGATGTTGTAGTTGTAATTGGGTTTTTGTTGATTTCGGAGGTTGTTTAATTTCGTGGTTAATTTTTTATATTTTTCATCTCTAAGATATTCCATGGCTTCGTTAATACTGTGTAAGTAATTGCCTAAAATTATGGGGGCGAAAGATAATACTAAATCATTATAACTAATTTTTAATTTTAGGTTTAAAAGACTTATGTTAATATTTGATCTTGTACTTAATGTTTGCGACTTTACTAGTTTAACTAGTACTTTATGTACAGTAATTGACAACATACTAACAAACTTATAACACTATGATGCAGAAATAGATATGTCAGAAATGCCGTGCCACAGTTTTCCATTAACTAAATGTATTAGCCGTGAGTCGACCGGTGGCGAGTGACTCGGGTGGCGAGACGCGACTCCATGTTGTCCCTGGGACAAAATGGCGGAGGTGAAAAATTGTTGTGAGTTGTTTGTGGTATGTGGTATTATACGTAAATGAACATGGTTAATTAGGTTCCATAAGGATAATTTTTACAACTTAGATGTAAATTAAATGGAGAGATTTCAAGCTTCTTCGGACACTACTACTCCCCTTTCGAATAGGCTGCTTTGTAAGAAGCAAACCGCAACTAGAATAACTTACTTAATTAAGTTCTTTTCATGAATGTGGAGAAGAATGGTGTTAAGTATTTTTAAAATTATATTATACGTTCTGTTGGCAAATGTAAACTGAACTTTGCGGTGGGAGCAGAATAAATAAAATTTTACATGCATTGAAATGTGCTTTTTAAACTACATGTCAAATTTTTGAAAAGCTTTTAATGTAAACAAGAAATACTCTCCTAAAATACCACCAAATAATGGACTCAATATAAGTCCTGTATTTGTTTAGGTTACCAGAAACATCTTCCTAGAGGTTTAATTAGATGGTAATGCTTGCAAGATAAACAACTTTATTAATCAACGCATAAACATTATTCTAGGCAAAGATGAGTTTACCCGTAAATGCAAAACTCCAGTGTGATATAATTATGATTATTTAAGTACACACCTTACGTTATACCACATAGATTTTTCGCTGGCTACTACAACGCTACTTCAATTGCGAAATTAATTAATTTGAGTTGCTGCAGTTATTGCAGTGTAAAAAGCGTTTGCTTTGCATTATAGATGACGTCGTTCAAAGAACCTACAATTCTGTCGTCGGTAACATGGAAATTTCGTCTCTGGAATAATTTATTTCTCCGTAGCTACACTGAAAATGTTCAAGTTTACAGAAAACATCTGTGTTGAGTGTTCTACTCGATTGATTTCCTATACATCATCCAAAGATGCAAATTCCAGAAGCATTTCATGAAAGCGAGAGAAATACTGTTGGTCCATACCGACAAACGAAAACTCAATCTGCACGCTTTACGGAAGAAAAATATTTTTAAGGATTACTTAGGAAAGCTTCTATCTAGAAAATAAGGCTTTGCTCAAATGTGTAGCAACCATGACGGTATATATCCTTTTTGGATCGGATTGTTAATACTAACTTTCGGCTGCTAAAAACTTTAGCAAAATGGAATTTTACAGCAAAGGTCTTTAGGCATCAGTTTGAAACACTGTATATAGAGTAGGTGGCCCACGTAAAGTTATAACAGTTTGCTATTTTAAAATGTAATATTATCAACTGTATTTCTGATCATTTGCTCACATATTAAAATTGCCTTAATAATACTCATGTCCTTCATTAACTTCTTTTAATCGTCTATTTGTTACTTATTACATATTTGTAATACATTAGTTTTACAACAATTCTCAGTAGTCACTCTATCAAAACTTTGTATGCAACAACTTAGTGTAACTAATTTTTTAGTCCAACACTAACAAATCTTAGTAGGAACTATTTTTAAAAATGCATGCCAGAAATTATTTAACTTTGTAAAGATTTAGTGTTGTTTTATTACCTAATATATTTCCAACATATACTAAACAAAATGGACTACAAGATCTATCTAATACGGTTATAATAACGCTAAAATTGTTCCTGTTTTCTTTATTAGAAAAAACACATTTTTCAAACATATTTAATGCATAGACCAAAAGTATGATATTCTTTTTTCACAAGCAGCATTTAAACGTTGCCGCAGCAATGGTATTTCACACCAGACGTCGAATTGCAACGGTGTTATGACCATCAAGCGACCCACTTCTATACTCACTTGGTGAATCAACTTTGGGTCGGTTCAACGTCAGGTATCGACTGAAGTAGTCACTAAGGGTATACAAATTTGAATCTTTTTAACGTAATTGTCAAGTACACAATATTACATTTAAGTCGGCATCAGTGCGAATTGCAGAACTAGTTTTATAATAATAGTAGATAATGGTAAATAAATCTGTACGTGTTCTAACAAGTCGGTTAACTATTTTAAAATATTTCTTTCTTGATGCTTTTATCTTTGAGGTGAATAGTGTATTATTTAAAATGAAATTTGTGTCCGAACAAACAGGAAAATGTGACTGTACCGAAAAAGCTGAGCGAAGGATATGTAAAAAATTAAAGCGCCTTCAAATCATCAAATCTTTTTCTAAGACTATTATAGAAATAGTACACGTATGATTTTTACTATTTACTCTTTTGCTTAAATAAAATATTACAAAGCCTTTGAAACCCATATAATATCATTCTAAATAGTAATTCCCACTAATAATGCAAAATCTGCATTTCTAAAAACATTCTTACACAACGGCCGTATATTTCTCATAAAAAACATGGCGACATCCCTATCGAGTTTAACATAAACAAAGAGCAAATAAATATATTATTTCCGACTATTTGCTACGGTAAAATTATGGATCAGGAAGAAAAGTAAACGTTGGAGACGAAAATGGTACCCGTAACAAAAAACCGAACCGACCGCTAGCAGTAGTCGTAGATTGGGGGTGGGCAAGACAAATATAATCAAGGGTTGATAATGAATCCATTTGTATCCTGTACGCCATAGTATACCATGACAGTACGAATTTCTATCTATCAAGCTATAGGTACCCAAAAAAAAACAACATATTACTAAAGCTCGGTTTATTATTATCAGGTAGAAAATAACTCCTGAATATATTTTCAATGTTTTACAAGTCAAAAAAAGAAAAAAAATTATTAAGATTATAGTGCACGCTCACAGTCGAACGGAAATATCAGTGACAAATATTAAATATTACCAAGGTTCATGAGCTCCCTAACGTGAACACGCAATACAAAACTATCTATACAGGCAAATCTCGAAAAATAAGGGACTAAATTCTCAATTAGTAGCCCACACGTCCGACAATTGGTACATAAGCCGTCGCCGTAAATGGTATTTTCTACTCTGGGTTAACTTATAAATAGTCACTGTTGGTAGATTAATAAAATATTCACAGGCAGCCTCCGTAAAATTTTAAGAGAGCTACCGCATTAGTGATGTATTAGAGCTTCGAAAACTCACGCGGGGTTCCAAGTTCCTGTAATCACTGTAACAGTAGAACGGACTTGATCCCAAGTATAATTTCGTATCCACGGAAGGCGTTTACTAGGACATCGGTCTTATAAGCAAAGCAGGGTGTAATCCAATTAGCACCAAAACTAGTTACCATAAGTGATAAGATAAAATAAGGCTAGTAAAACCTATAAGCCGGAGGTGGGAAAGAGCTAGAAGTAAGAATAATGTAACCAAACAGCAAAAATCGTGATCATTCTTACCAAATACACAGGAAGTACAGAAAATCAAAGAAACACGTGTATTTGCTCTTCAGGACAGATTGTAGGTGACAAACAATTCGAAAATGAACCTTATCAAAATGTTCCACTATTGCAAACAATATCAGACCTTCTTTCAAACTCGAGTTTTACACAGCTGTTTTGTTAAAGTAAAG
Organism: Platerodrilus igneus; assembly: GCA_036346225.1. Classification (NCBI taxonomy): domain Eukaryota; kingdom Metazoa; phylum Arthropoda; class Insecta; order Coleoptera; family Lycidae; genus Platerodrilus; species Platerodrilus igneus. The sequence goes on from JARFIW010001130.1 coordinate 1,566,745, forward strand.
CCAGGATTAGAAATATAAATGAGAAAACCAGATATATGATAATGGATGAGTACAGATAAAAATATGTTATCTACTATGCAGGTATAAATTTAAAAGTCAAAAGATAGTAATTTGAATATTTATTGCACTAATAAGCCATCGACGTCCATGTAATGGGAAAAGGGGATATATGAAAAGAAAGAAGCAGGAAATTATCGTTTACAATAGGTAAACGAAAAATATTACAAACAAAATCTAAATAACGCTTTTACCAATTCCGGTATGTAGTCAAAATATGTACCGCAAACTGCACTGCATAATAGTTCTAGAAAAACTTTTTCACGGTCACCGACTTGTGATAGCTTGTGATAGCTCCATGTTGAAGAGTAGTACCGAGATTTGGTTTGGACTGATTGAAAGCGAGCTGAGTTCGTTTAAACATTCCGAGATTAAATTTTTAAAATATTACTGGCGAGATAACCAGCAATTCAAAGATAATTTATTCGTGGGAAAATAATAGTAGCGATTCAGGCATGACAAGGGAGTTGTATGCGAATAAGAAATTTAGGGTTGCCAAACAACTTAATCCTCCTTTAGAGGACAAGCAAATTATAAAGTATTTAGCAGGTCACTTCGAAACGAAAGTAAGGCAATGCACAGCCTTTATATACCCCTCTTTTATATACTAGTACTTTAGTTTTATTTTTGTCAATTTTCATACCGTATCTCTCTGTTAGAACTGTTTCCATTTCATTAAGAGCTGCGTCTTCCTTGTTAGATGCAAACCGCTATATTATCGGCAAATCTAATCATATGAAGCTTTTGTCCCTGCATAATAATTCCAAATGTCTTCCTGCATTTGAGAGTATTCATTGCCTTTTCGATGTATAATTTAAAAATGAATGGGTATAGGGCACTTCCCTGTCTCACAACTTTCCTAATATTTACGTCTCTACGTTCCTGCTCTAATTCTATTACCGCTGTTTGTTCTTTGTATAAGCCATGTACTAATCCGTCTATCGCTAAAACTCATTCCAATATTTTGAGTATTCCGAAATTTTTTTCCATTTTACATTGTCGAATGCTTTTCGCAGATCTACAAACCCTATATACACGTTTTCTCCTGTTTCTATTATTTTCTCCATTATCACCCTGAGAGCTAAAATAGCCTCCCGTATTCCCCTGTACTACGTGCCACAGCCAAAGGCGTAGTCGCTTGTTGTACAGTAATTTATTCAAGTATCTATTTGTATATATTTTGCTCTTTTTATTCAAATATAACATCGTACATGATACATTGCTATAGAGAATGTGTACTTCAACTAGTTATTCAAACCTGCTTCGCCGCGAATTTAAAAGTTTGTTGGAATTGATGGTAGTCCGTATCTTATTTAATAAAAGCCGTATTAATATACTTTGTATTGGATTACTTACGTTACGTGATTGCATTCAGCTCTTCGAAATGTCGATTGGCTTTATCACTTGATAAAGACTTGCTACGAATTCTACACAGACCTGTTTTGATAACGTATTGAATTATACTTTGTTTGTGACGAAAGAACACTCACTCTTTTGCTAAAGCTATATAACGAACAATATTCATGTTTCTGTAAAAGCAAATTCCTTGTTCGTCATGGTCCTACTATAGATGTTTTTTTGTTGGATTTGCATGTGGTAAGCTAATTTGCAGTTTACAAATTGTAAATTTATTTCTGCATTCCTTAATTCGTTCATATTTGCTCTTCAGCTTCTTCCGTGTGCGTTGCTTCTTCCGTAGGCGTAATGCCTGAGATGCCGTAAGGATGTTTTACCACCGTATAGACATTTACTGAGTCAAGCTGTCCGTCCTATCGATGCGTGCAGCGAAGCCACCTTATAAGTCCATCTGGTGAGTCCTACTCATATTATCGCTTTTATTTTAACCTTGTGGTCTACCCGATGGGCTGCTGCCTATTTATAGTCACTGCAGGGAGAATTTATTTATCTTGCTACCTCATAAACTAAGGGGTAAGAATAATTAAACCTACTACACGGAAATTGTCTTATCGCCCGACGCCACGAAAAGAGTAGCTTGTCTAGAATTGGTCCAAAAATTTTAGTGTGTTGTTTCTGTATTTGAACAAATTTTATATCGTTCATTCTAATGATACTTGCCCCGAGTCTGCGGTTATTTTCTTGGTTCTACTTTCCATTAGTATTGTTTTGATTATTATTTTGCTTTACTATTTATTTTATTTCAGATATTTATCACAATACAACTTTTCTTACAGTCGAGCACCGGAGGCTGTCGCTCGTCTCCTACGACCCACCCCTACTCTCCCATTGAGCACGCTACCTGTTGCTTCTGTTGAGTGTATTATGATTTACGTAACACCTGTTTCGCCTAAATCCAAATTAATCTTCTCCTAGTATTTCTTCGGATCGTCTTTCCATTCGTCTGTGTACAATTCTAGTTAATATTTTTAACACGTGTGCTATCAAACCTATTGTTCGAAATTATCACATTTATCCGAACCTCTTTTTTGGTATAGTGATTATGATGTTACGTTTGAAATCTCTGCATATCTCGCCTGTCTCATACATATAGCTTACAAGTTGTAAGAAACGTTCTGCTACTGCTTCTCCAGCGCTTTTAGAGTTACTGCTTGCACCTTATCTGTACCTGGTGCCTTACCATTTTCCAAATCCTTTAATGCTAATTAAAACTCATCTCTGAGTATGGGATATACCAAATTATCCTTTTCAATGTCTGATTCCTGTTCTATTGCTGTTTTAGTTCCTCTCCCGCATATAAATTCCCTATTATATTCTTACAAGCTAACCAATTTCTCTACATGTTCTCTAATGACGTTTGCTCTCACGTCACTTATATTTTTGCCATACGGGTTTATATCCCTAAAATTCATTATAATTAGTTTCTATGCTACGTCTGTTTCCTATTTTCATCTTAGTTTGTAACTTTTTTGCACTTTTCATCAATCCATTGTTCTTTAGCTTTCCTGCATTTGCGAATAATTTCCCATTTTATAGCTTTGTATCTCTGTTTTCCTATTTCGTCTGGTCCACTTTTGTATTTTGGTCTTTCTTCTATTAAATTTAGGATATCCTTTGTTATCCATGGTTTCTATTTTCTTTTTGTGCATACCCCAGAATATCTATGACCGCCATGTTTAAGCTGGATTTAGTGATATTCTATTCAGTTTCTACTTCCTTAGTATCAGGAATTTTTCCGATATCTTTCAGCAATTCATTTGACTTTTTTTCAAATTTTTCGTGGATATCTTTAACTTTTAGTTTCTCAAAGTCAAAGTGCCTATTTCTGTTCCTCTTTTTTTTTTTAATTTAAGGGTGGACTTCATAATTACGATGTTGTAGTCAGTGTCTACATCTGCTGATCTGCAGCTTCTACAGTGTTTGACTAGATTCATAAACTGTTGTCTAACAAGAATGTAATCTATTTAAGATCTTCCAATATATCCTCTTGCGCACTGTGGCCAGAGGTGGGCATGTACACTTGTATTATTACTGTAATTACCGGGTTAGATTCTAATCCAACCATGAGCACTCTTTCGTTCTTTTGTAAGTAGTGTTCTACACAGTGCCTATATGGTCTCTGCCAATCTAAAAACCGACAGAGCTGCTGTCCTCTTTCGAAGACCTGTCCTAGTCTTTTTCCTCGTTTAAGACCCTACTACTGTAGTGGAACCTGTACTTTGGCTCTTTAGGTCATTGGAACGCAAAAGCCATTCCACCTGTTCTAGTAATCTAGAACTTTTTCAATGTGCAGTTCCATTCGGAACGGATGTGTAAGCTATCTCAGAATAAAAATCAACAAAGGTAGGCGTGCAACCAATTGCAAGACGAAAACCTTAAAAACGAAAAAAAAATCCTTCTTAAACCTGATGATTATTATATACAGCTACAGGCGTTGTTTTTGCAATATTCTCAACTAATGCTAACTGTGTGAGAGTATTTACTGGAAAAACTATTAATCTGGAAGGTATCTACGTGTTGAGGGTTCTTGGTATAACCGCAGATTCCTTAACCCCCTTCAAATACCACTGAATATCGGTGATATAGGGTATATATTTTCAAAACAATAGAAGGAGAAACCAGCTGTATCTGAGAAGAAAGAGCAGCTGCTATTTTCGAAGACCACAAACATAGAAACAAGGAAAATATTGTTGAAAGCATATATGTTGAGCACAGTACTGTACGGCTATAAAATAGGACAGGAGCAGAAGCAAACAGGAAAAAGACAGAAGCCTTTTGAAATGTGGTGCTTCAGATGTATGTTGATCACAGTATGGACAGACAAAGTTAATAACCAAGAGGTTCTAGAAATAGTAGGGGAAGAAAGATATCTTGTGCAATAGAAATAGTGAAACGGAAGGACAGGGTGCGTTCTCGGGCATTTGGGGAATAATGCGTGATATATTACAAGCAGATGTAGGAAAAAAGAAAGATATAGGTAGACTATTGTACGCAGATAGTAAAAGACGTAGGCTGTGTGAACTTCAGGGAAATGTGTATAGGTTAGCTCAGAATAGGAAACAATGGAAGTACGCGTCTAGCCATTTCCAAGACTGAAGACCTAATAATGATGACGCAGTTAATGTAGTAATAGTAGTGTATGGTCTGTTTAAGAAAAAATATAGTATTAGTAAAAATTGTTTGTGTTTATCATGCGTTTTTATATAGTGGTTTCTCAATACACTGAGGTTTCTCAGTAAATAATTGTAAATACTGAAACTTGTAAGGACGGATTACTAAACAGTAAATTGGAGTTCATAACATAAGGATTAGCGTGGATACTTCAAAATATGACTAGAATTTATCTACCAGATTTCAGTTTTGAGTTGAGTTCTCAACTGCTTTATTTTGACGTAACGCTTTATAGAATCCATTTTCTCTTTCAGATGTAAGTTTTTAACCACAAAAATACAAATATTTATATAAACACTAAACTGTCTTAACTTCCATAGTTCTGTTGTCTCAAAAACACTATAAAAACTTACACAGCCAATATAATAAAAATGGACCTTTCGATTCTTATCCAGTATTTACTAAATCGCACTTGTAAACAATGTACATTGTTGAAAATCATATTGTTTCATAACATCATCAATGTGTGACCTATATAGGAATAAAAACCTAAAATAGATGTCCGCTGAGGGTTTCCGTTCTGAATACTATGCTAACATATTCAGCGATTCTGGAATAAACAAATATGTATGCAAATTGTAGTGATATATGTCTATACCCAAACTGAGAAAGCATTTTTACAGCTAAAGGACAGGCTATTCCCTTCAAAGTGCTATACACACAACAACGTCGAAAACCTTTTCATAAACAAGGTAGCTATCTGAAAACGAAAGGATGATAAGTTTTAAGTAGCAGTTCAGTTTAAAACTGGTTATGAAAACAGCTGTTTTCTATTAGGTGGTCTTATAAGAAATACTCTTGAATTTTCAGACATCATCGAGAATTATACAGTATAAATATTAGTCGTAATATAATGCATTGCTTGTTTTTTTGCGAATGACTATAAATAATAATAAATCTATTTTTTATTCATTATTTATATGACGCCTCCAGATACAAAGAAAATGCTTGATCTATTGGAAAACGCATTTCTTCTTACTTTTCACAAACAGCAGTGATGTGGTGCGACAGGGAACAAAACTATGGTATGCATACATTCAAATAAAAAGTTGTTTTAAGTAGTTCAAGCCTAAGTTTGAAATTTATAGTAATTTACAAATTTTTTATATAGACTTAGTTATTTGCATGGTTCTGATGCGGTGCAGCTAATAATCGTATGCGAATATAAATTCGAGTGTTCCCATTTACCAATGCTTTAAGGCTGCTGTATTTTAACTATAAATCTGATAAGATAAAAGAAAATATTACATTTGAATTGACAGAACTAATGTAGACGCACACTGTAAAGTAGATTTTAAGAACAATTAATATTAATTAGGCATGATAATTTAATTTTGTTTTTAGAAGCTTTAATTTCAATTAGAGTAGTTAGTATAATGCGAAAAATCAATTTTCCTAAATTTTTTGGGATTCTAAACAATACCGAGATAAACCATAAGTCAGTAAGTAGGATTAACATTGCGGTAACAAAAACCTTTAAATATGAGATTCCATAAAACATACCATGTTAGAAATATTGCAATGCAAGATTGCTATTTATGTGAAACTAAAAATTAGGATCAAAATAAAACGCATTACACATGGTTAAACGTTCGAATCCAATTACAACAACAATACAAAGTAGACGACGATTATGTAACTAACATGACCATAACCTTTTTATTTAAAATAGGTAAAACTTGCTATATTGTGAAAAAAACCAGTAGAAGGGAAAAGCGATGTTTCACAACTAAGCACCACATATAAAAGTTAAGTTCAGGAGATAATTAGGAAAACCGAAATAAAGTAGTACGTGCATGTAGCAGGCAGAAGAGCCGCGTCCTTTTAGGTGGCAATTTTGTAACCATCACATGCAGATAGGAATTTATCACGATTTGTTGATTTCGATCAGCGCGTAGGACTCAATGAAGAGAAACTAAAAGTTAGTGGACACAGCTTCAAGATGTAGCAAAGGAAAATTAAACGATGCACAAGCTTTTGTGTAACTTCGCTTGCAAGTTTTGGCAATGCTGTTAGGCGTACGTCAGATTTGCGAGTATAACTCAAATAAGTCGGTTTTCGTTGTGTTAAGGTAAAATCAGATTGTGAAAGAATATGCAGCCATCCCAGTGATGGAGTTGTATATGGTGGAAGCACTTTATTTTAAAAATTTCTTTGATATGGCTAAATTTAATAGGTGCTCTTAAGGGATTGTTCAAAAGAGGTAAGGTAAAATGAGATAAATTTAGGAAACTAAAAGCAAAGTGGACCATCTACCGCGTGAGGAATATATTGAAGGACTGAGACAAGACGGGTTCGTGCCCCTTAACTATGACAATCGAGAAGCCTCTCGGAGTAAGAACATATTGTAACTTAGTTTTGTATTTCAGCAGTATCAAATGTTTATTTTTTGTATTTTTCTATTTTTTCCATAGGAATCCACTCCCACACCAGAAAAAAAGTTGTGAACAGAACTAAATTTCAGAGAACATTCTTCCATACCGTTAATAATGTCGATAGATTTATAGATATACATAATATACACAAGTATTGCTTTTATATAGCTACTGTAGTAAATAATATAGTAAATCATATGACGCAAGCGTTAGTCATTCTTCTTGTGTAAGTGATAGCACTTGTCTTCGTTTTTGCTGTCTCATTCACCCAGGAAGCTACACATTTGGAAAGCAAAGCTGCAAACTTCTTCAATGACGCAAATATCTTTTACACGGCAACAAATAAATTGTTCAAGAATACTTGTATTAAATCGTTTCCAGCAAATGTTTATTATGTTTCCTTCATACCAGTGGAATGCGCAAGGAAAATTTGTTAACATTATGTACTAGAATTGCTTTCAAACTAATTTTTGAAAAGCCATCAAAAGTTTCCTTTGAACTACTTCATGTTTAATACCGAATGCATGCATGGACTTATGATACATGAAAAGAACGCGCCATCATTTCCTTGCATTGAAAGTCATCAATGCTAAATGACAGATATGATCTTTAACATCCGTCAGAAAATAATTTCAACTCTTCGATCCCTATTTCAAAAAGTCAGCCTGTCGGTTAGACAGATGCAAATTTTATGCGTGATCATCTAAATAACATTTAGTTAAAGAAAGTGATGGAACGGTGTCTATTTCGTAACAGCATTTGTTTCTGTACCCTGTATTCCAATTTTTTTAAATTTTTTCCCAATTCCTTGTATTCCTACATATTTTTAATTTTGTTGGATCATTCTCCAGAAAATTTTGGCGTTGTACTTTGTGTTCGGGACTTTATGGATGGTTCCCTCTTTTAGTTTCGTCCATCGCCATCGCGATGGAGGTTTTAGCGTTAGATCCCAATGGGGTGTAATTGAAAGTTGGGAAAGAGCATTAGGGGTAACTTAGCAGGAGGTGTAAGAGAGAAAGAGAAAGAGTGGGAGACAAGGAGTGGTGATGGATTTCTCTCGCCAATCATAAAATCGCAAATTATTCCCTGGGGTTGAGGTAGTATTTGACTGAGGGTTCTCTACTTCTCAGGTGGTACCATCCTAACACTTCAGCACCATGGGGCGAAGATCCTAATCCTTGTTATTTTTCCAATTTCTTGAAAAATTGAGCAAGCCGTTTCACAACCTTTCGCCTTTGACAGCACTTGCCATTTTGTACCTGTACGGTTTGAGAACTTTTTACGTCTGACCTTTTACCTTTAATTTAAGTTTTTAATTTTTTGTATGAACGGAGGACGGTGGACGTAGTACCGGAATTGTATTGACGAAAGGGTTGTTAGGGCAGAAGACTTTTGGAAAAAGTCTAGATTTTAAGGAAAGTAAAACGCATTTTCCTTACTATAAATATAAATTATATAAGATACAATAGTAAATTTGAAAGATGAAAGTAATATGGACGCACATTGTATAGTAGATTTCACGAAGAGTTAATAATAATTAAACATGACGTTTCAGTTTTTGTTTCTATAAAGGAAATTCGAATAATAAGGTATAACATCGTTTCTTTGAAATACATTGTTAACGCAATAATCCGGACCCATGACTTATTTTAGAATCAAAACAAGCACAAATCTCAATATTATAGGACGCTATGTATGCCATTCCCAAGAAAAGATAATTTACAGCATGACAGTTACCGTCTGCCCCAACCACCAAGGACATTAAAATGATATCATATTACAAACATAACGCAAACTACATACAAAGTTTGTAATACTTACGTAATTAACGTGATGATAACTATTCATTCGGCATATATAAAATGTGTAAGAGATAGTATGCCATGTATATCAATATTTCAAACTAAGACAATGGTGTTGTAGTGTCAATGGGGTTTAATGTTTTCTTTTAGGAGTTTCTTTACTAATACCTGACCAGTTTAATGTTAGAGATTAGGTTTATAATGAAATTATAATTATTTATACTTTCATTAAAACAATGCAATCTTAATAGAAGCTAGGAATAAGTTGAATTTTATTTGAATTTATTAATAAACTAGGTAAAATGGAGATCCTTGTGATAGAATATCCATCCACCACAATGATGGAGTCGTATTTGAGAGAGGCACCTTATTTTAAAAATTACTTTGATATGACAAAACTTAATGAGTATTCGTAAGGTATTTAGAGATAGGTAAAATAGAATGTGGCGATATTTAGGAAAGACGTTTATTTGGAATAACCGTTTCTATGTAGAGATTATATCGAACAGTCTCCCGAGTGAAGATTGTTTGGCGCACCTTAGAGTCATCGTATATTTATTCCAAAGTGCGAGAAACCTTTACACTAGGAAAATCCAAAATAATAATCATAATTAATTCTCCGAGCAGTACTGGGAACTCAAAAACCGCATGTACTTAATGCGTCATAAACTACTTAAATCTACAAAGCTACGAGGGAATTACACGACTTACTTCTGCTGCAGTACGTGTGTAATAAAATTGTTGTAAAGTCAAATAAGCTTAACAAAATGAAAGACGGTTCTGAGAAAGTATACAGAGGAAAATCAAATCTGTGTTTTTATAACATGAATCATCTTGATTCAACACAATACTGTGTTTAAATAGCCCCAACACAGACTATTCTTGATTGTAACTACTACCTTAGCATCTAAACTGAGCATTTTCTTAAGTTAAGAATAGAGTATCGTTGAAGCTCAAGTAAAGACTGAATTTGATTTCTAAGATCAGTTTATGTGTAGCAATAAGATTAGACAATTCATGCAATAAATTGTATTTGTATTTGACTCTAAATAACGTTTACTCATACAGACAGTAAAATATATTCCACTTAACAAAGCACTTATATCGAAGTAACAAATTAATACTATTGTTTCTAGAATATAAAATGTTAAATTGAATTTAGAATTGTCTTTGTTTCAAGAGAAGTAGATGGTTATGGCAACCATAACTTTAAACTTGTTTCAACAGAAGTAGATGGCTGTGAAAACCAAAACCTTAAGCTTGTTACAAAGAGAAATCTGAGATATTATTGTTCAATAGTTCCACATCAAATGCATTTGCTACAGCTACAACATAAACTTCTTCCACTGCCCCAGTAACGGCAGAAGCCAAAAAAGTGTCAGTATTCCTTGAAGTTGCAAATTTACTTTCAAATTAAGTGTCGTTTTCCTAAAAGCAACACCTTTATTAAAATTTCATAGCACTTTCTACCTGCCAACCTAATAATCAACACATTTTTTTGAAATTATGTAAATGTCTCAAAAATTGTGATCGATGCCCCAAAAGTGGAATAAGTGCATTAATTTGTTCATCAGTTAATTGGTGAAGGTCGCTTATCGTAATTTCATGAGCTGAAACTGTGAAACTTCATTATTACAATGCATAGCACTGATAAGACCTACACACTATGCTAATTAAAGCAAGGAGTGACTACTACATAGCTAAGAATTCCGAGTTTGCAATCTGAAAGGTGTCCTTTGGTGGTTTGCAGAAATAATGTTCAGGTTAGGTTTCTGATAGAAATGTTTTACTATTAAAAACAAAGTAGCAAACCTCCAAATATTTTGTTTAAACATCTGCAAATTCAAAAGTGAATGTCACCGTCAATAAAGTATTAAAATCTCTAAAATTCTAACTAAAGTTTGAGGTTATAAATTTATGGTAAAACCGTAGGCAGCCAAAAAATATGTTTTACGCTAATTTATGCTATTAGAATGCAATCTAAATAAAAACATCAAACAAAAACTTACTATTAAATATGGTAAGTTCCAATCTTTTAACAAGTTTTCTATTGCACATAGGCAGTGTGTATTAAACATACACAAGCGCGCGAAACAGTAATTTTGTTCCTAACCATCCTCCCGGGTCTTTACGTTCAAACGAGTTCTCGGTTAGGTTACTATTAGAAATAGATATTATTATTAAAAAACACAAAACACAAATCACATAACACGCATATAAGAACAGTCTGCAATGGTTTTAGCAACAAAAAAAAAGTTAGCCAAGACCGAGTCGAGGTCGCACTATTAGAGTTCCGTACCAATACTGCAGCGAGCAATCAATAAACTAAATTAAGCTGTTTTTATTTTTTATATATATTTAAATCTTATCGAAATTTGATTGTGACAACTGAAAAATGAATATATTGCCCCACATTGTACTGGTACATTAGTAAATACGTTGTCTATTACTGTTTAAAAAAAATTTCCCAGCAACTATTACACTGTCAAAAAAACCTGCAGTTTTCCGATAATCTATCACTCAATAGCTACTATCCCTATTAAAATCAAAATTTTAGCTTTGGAAATGTAGGCGAACAGGGGGAGGACGGTACTTTTTGGCACATTTTGAGCTATATCATAAAGACTACTGGACCGAAAATTATAAAAAGAAAAAATTTAGAAGCCTTATAGAATCCTCTTTTAAATGATGCCTCATACGATATATTTATTAATACTTTTTTTCTTTTGACCGAATTAACCCCAGCCATTTTAATCTAAAATTTTTTTTTCTATTTTCTGACTGTCGATGTATGTGCGCGCCATAAAGACCTAGCATTGTGCCAAATTTCAAATTCCTACGCTATATAGTTTTTGAGAAATGCCTCTGTGACAGACGGATGGACGGACACGAAAGTGATCTTATAAAGGTTCCGTTGAACGGAACCCTAAAAACAAAATTGTTCTGATATGCGCGTTAAGTGATTTATATTTTTTTATTAATAATATCTATATCTAACAGTAGCCTAACCTCAAAAAGCCTATCACGGGACTCGTTCGAACGCAAAGACTCGGGAGGATGGTTAAGAAAAAAATTTTTGCGCTCGCGAATACATCACACCAGAAACTATCGGTGCGACGGTGGACACAGCGCAGATAACGATGGGACTATGATAATTCTTAATACATTAGATCAAGCATAGTAGCAGTTGTTAATATTTGATGATTTCTTTGAAATTACTTGATTCAATAATTATATACTGCGGAACTAATGTTTAGTTTGATGATATAAGAATAGTTCATTTTATATTAAATTATCAATGCGGCTGTTTGAGTGAACTACAGCATTAAGTTGCAGTAAGAAATGTAGAGCGTTAGGCCAAGAATAATTGGTCAGTTGATTTAAATGCATATTATTTACTGTTGCGGGTACCGCTTGTATAACGTTGAAATCCAACAGCATGCAATTGTTTGAATTAAAGAAAGAGTTGTATTTTAAAGAACTATACTTTTCCAAATCAAGAATAGTTGCTCTTTGATACGACACTATTGTGTCAGGTATAAAATTATTCTTAAATATAGTTTAGATTTCTTTTTGTGTACCGTCAATCTTCAACCACTCGACTAAAAATGCTTGGAACACCGCCACCTTACTTCGTCTTAAATAAGAAAGACGAACTATGACATTGGTAGCAGCCGAATGTCCAGAACGCACAAAGTGAAAGCACGATGTTCAACAACGTCTACTTAAACGCGATCAAAGCTTAGATAATAATGGACCCATCCAGAGTCAGGCAAGTATTGTATTGAAGAGAGGTGTACGTTTTAAAAGTCGCCCTAAGCTCTATATACGTATCTCAATAACTGAAAACGATACAAAAGTACGAATTAGTTTGAAAATTTACAATTTTTTTCAAAATGTCACGATATGTACAGTACGTAAAGATACAAAACGAGGGACACTATTTATGTATTGAGAACTGGCCACACTGGTATTGCCAGGTGAAATCTGAAATTGCCATCATAAAGTTTGACATTTTTGAGGTTATAGGTACTCAGAACGTCTTTACGTGTGAGCACTATTTGTCTTTTTTGCAGTGTTTAAAATTTCATCTCAGCCAAAATATGGAATTCACTTTCGAAAATTTTTGAGCTATGATTCATTATAACTTTCGACGGGGTCTAACTCTAGAACAATTCAATTTTTGGCGATGAAGCGTCATCCATATCCACTATATATCGCTGGTGAATTCAAACGCGGACGTTATTCGCTCACGGGCGAAGTAAAAAAAGGTCGTCCAAAATCGGTCGTTGTGCCAGAAAATATAGATGCTGTGCGAAATCTAATTGAAGAAGATTGTCATGTGACATATCAAGAAAGCGAAAGACGTTTAAGCATTAGTATGACCAGCATATATAAGATTTTGCATGAACATTTGTGTTCGGAAGCTGTGTGCGCGTTGGATTCCACATTTGTTGACAGATAATCCAAAAAAAATACTCGTGTCGATTGGTACCGTAAAATGATTTCAAAATACAACTGTGATGCATCCAAACCGGTATACAACATCGTTACAGGTGACGAATTGTAGATTTATGCGTAAAGCCAGAAAGAAAAGGCCAGTCGGCAGTTTAGGTGTTTCAATGTGAAGCAAAGCCAACAAAAGTTGTTCGTTCTCGAAGCGTTAAGAAGCAAATGGTGGTGTTTTTCTTCACGAAAACCGGTCTTGTGGCAACTGTGGCTCTCGAAAATCAAAAGATCGTTAATTCAGCGTGGTATAGTACCATTTGTTTGTCTGAAATTTTCGTAAATTGAGAAAAACCACCCCTAAACGACGAATCATTTTGCATCATGACAATGCAAACTCACACACATCACATGCAACAAACGAGTATTTGGACACACAAAAGAGTCGAATTGGTGGTTCATCCGCCTTACAGCCCCGGCTTGGCACCCAATGACTTCTTCTTGTTTCCAGTAATTAAAGATAAACCGCGTGTACAACGATTTTCATCGCCCGAAAAAGCGGTTGAGGCCTTCAAAACGCATGTTTTAGAACTGCCATCTTCTGACTGGACAAAGTACTTTGAAGGGTGGTTCAAAAGGTGGTGTAAAAGTGTATAGATCGTAAAGGCGATTATTTTGAAAAGCACTAAAAGTATTTTTATCAAATTCATTTGTTTATTTTTTCTTTTCTCAATACATAAATAGAGTCCCTCGTATAACCAAAATTAAAAAAAAAATGGACAAGAGTATGTAAACCATAAAAATTCTCTTTATCAAATTGTAAATAAATTCGCAGATTAGAAAAGTTATTTTCATTTTATTACACAAGATTGATGTTTTTACAAAACTACCTACGGCATGGTCTCCAACACTGCTTAAATTTATTTTTGCGCAAGTGTACATCATTGTATAATTTGCAATATAGGGTTTCCTGATTTGTAGGTATATATTTGCGACCAATTCCAGGAATTCAAGATATAAAATCCTATTTCCCGACTTTTCTAGGTTTTCTAAGGTTTCCAGAATCGATCCGAACCTTGTTTGCGATTTAAAGGAATCGTATTTATTAGCTTTTGTTCATATTTTGCACTAGCACTCTAACTGCATCAATTATTGCAGGTTCTGACGCATAAATACATTATGGGTCTGTGAGTTAAGCAGACATATGACAAAACATATTTGATAAAACGTGCTTTAAAATAAGTATGCAAACGTTTTTCAAATAATAAACGTTATGCTCAATATATTAATCTGAGAATGCCTTCAAATACACAATGGCTGCCATCATATCACGTAAGAGTTCGTTATCTTTTACTATATTTTATGCAATAAGTGCAACATACCCTCTAAATATATGCCTAATATACCTTAATATTACACCGCCAACACTAAAAAGCAGTCACAAAGGAACTAAACTTGTAGCAATCTTGATATTTCAGTTGTAGGCGGAAGAATGCGCAAATGCTGAATAAAATTCTTCCCGTATTTTGTAACTCCTGTGTCACCGCATTCGCAGATAATAACACCACTCAACAAAATAAACTTATGAAGTATGTTTTGCAAACTACGTTATTCAGAAATTCAAAGCAGGTACCACTTTGTTGATTTGTCTCTAAACCATCTCGCAGAGATGGATCTCTATGTTTCTGAAAACTTTATTCTTTCAGTCCTTTATGTTCTCGGCGCTCATTTACATCATATGTATTTCAAGTTGTAAGTATAACGAAGTTATATGATTTCTTAATGAGGTGCTTCCTTTCTTAACGCATTTGTCTTAATAAGTATGTATATACGATTTTACTATTTTGATTAACACTCACCAACTTCATTTTTTACAATTAACTATTTTAAGAAAACATAAGTAAAGGTTAACTTTATTTATTCAGATTGTAGTATTTACATTTTACTGAATATATTTTAAGTTTGTAATTAAAATTAATAAAATTTACCCTAAAGATAAAATTTACGCGTCCTTATATTCCAAGATATATAAGATGAGCAATTATCGCTTCAAAACAGTGTATTTATTAGTTTGTTAGTTTGTTAGTTATAGTTTGTTGACAGATTCCAATCCAACTTTACTAATGCTCTAAATAAATGCTTTCGTATAAGGAATATTCGGGCATGATTTAATATTGAAAAGTTTACATCTTGCTTGAAATTGGCTTTGCATATATTGCAATCTCGGAGACTACAAGAAACAGAAGATCGCTTAATTGGGTAAATTTATAGGCAACCACATGAATAACTTAAAGCAAATTTGAGTGAGATTCAGACTTTAAATTTTGAATAGTATTTAAAAATACCATTACTGTATTTTAAAGGATGTGTTATAACCTTTTTATTTTTCAAAACATTTTTATTCCGTAGGCAATTTTTTTTTGAATATCGCAATACTCAATAATTGATTGTATAAGGATTTGATTTAGAATGTTCCGTCCCTTGAAACTATCAGGATTAACGTTTCTATCAGTGCCATATTCGAATTTAAGCTACTTAAATGGAGTAAAATTTTTTTTAACGATCTACCGATTTTTTAAGAATATTTTGTGTTACCAAAAGATCGATTTTGTTTTTGGTAATTATGGTACATCAAACATCACAAACTTAATACAGAGCTATTCACAATCATAACATCGATGAGCACTTCACTAACACTCCGACTTCGCAAACGTGAAGAGTAAGAAAATTTCAGAAATTTAAGAACTACTCTCGAAACGGTTTAGAAGAAGAAGCATTGTAAATTTCCAAAAACGTTTTCTGACACATTTGTAAATGCAGTAGTCATACCATAATTTTCAAAGTAATAGTTATTGATTATACAAGGGAAAAAGTACTAGATTTTAACTCGAGGTTAAAATCTTACATTTTTACCCGTGTACAATACACTATTTTTTTCTGTGACAGGCAAAACGATGATTTAATATTGAAAAAAATATTACAATATATTAAAGTCAAAAAATCAATCGAAGTTAAATTTGAAGTTTCAAACAAGTAGCTTGTTGTACCTATAGGGACATTTAGACTTGCGTTGCTAAGGAAACCTTTAAAGCAATCAAATATCTGTCAATTTAATTCTGCGAGTGGGTTCCAAAAATATTGCTTACCGAAGTTGTTTATATAGGTTATTTTGAACGCGACGAAGTTATGATACGATGTTATGTTTCACCCGAATGTTACAAGTGTGGACCCGGCTTTAAATTAAATATCTTCCCGTTCTTATTTATTTGCACATACCCGGAAAAAAAGTACTCATTTTTATCCCGGGAAAAAAGTAAATTAATAACAAGTGACATTTTGTTACCTGTCAAGAAACATTAAATGTCAAATTTTTCCCGTCACAGAAAAAATATATTTATTGTCGCTTTGTTATAAATTTTACATGTTGCACGAAATCATTACGTATATATATATATATATATATATATATATATATATATATATATAAAGTAAGATGTATCTGTAAACAAACTCTTATGAAAATAATAAGAACCATTGACAAATACAAATCGGGCTGGTAGTTATATAGCCATTAACAAAACATTAGCTTTATTAATTCATAGGGGAGGAAACATCCACTGACCAATGGTTTCGGCTTGTTAGCCTCATCAGAGTGGACTGTTCCCAAGAACCCTATGAAGTAATCGAAGCTATTATAATGATATAATTTCGAAACAATCACTGTACTATGGCAAAAGTAAATAAAACCGCCATCAGGTGATAAAACACCAACACTATTAAAGTGTGGAAGTACAGAATTGAACCGAAACTACATAATAAATTTTAAAAATGACTATAAAAGTACGTTTGGCCTTTGAGATTTGCGGAAAGCTAATGTTTTGTTAATGGCTATATAACTACCAGCCCGATTTGTATTTGTCAATGGCTCTTATTATTTTCATAAGAGTTTGTTTACAGATACATCTTACTATATATTCAATTTTCTTATTGCAGACTGCAAATAACTTGTCTTTGTATATATATATATATATATATATATATATATATATATGTAGTGGATTTAAAGGGTTAAATTTGGTGGTTAACAATGCAATTTCAAACACCCTATATAGAGGAAGGAACATAATATTTACGTGAAAAATTAATTTCATTTATTTAATTTAAATTAGCAAGTATTGACATAATTGTATAATTAGGGATTAAAAGTTAATAGGTTCATAAAGAAAACTAGCTTCATAAGTCAATAGAAATTAGTAATAAATTTAATGTAGTTTAATATAAAGGGTTATAACGTCAGAAAACGCAGCAGAGCATGTAAAATCAATAAATCCAAGGCGAATAGCTTTCGTTGTAACAAACAAATATACCGGTTTGGTTAAATACCATGAAATGAAACTCCGAGAATTGTTATTTTAAACGTTCGTTAATTGTACACCTGCATGTTTTGAGTCGACATCTATGTATTTTGGAGCATAACAAAGCAAGTTTCAAAAAATATTGTTCAACCGACTGTCGCAAAGCACGTACTCATCTACGTGGGCGCGGGCAGCTATATCGATTTTCTACCGCTCAAGCAAGGTTAGAACGCGACATCAAATATGCATAAGACGGGAATAGAGATATCACAGGCGGGGCTTTAAGACGTCACTGAAATGTATGATTGGTCGAAATAGTTAGTTTGAGAATAGACGAGTACGCGAGAAGTCGATGTGATAATTTGTTGAGATAGCGTGTGACGCGAGAATATTTCTAGAAGCTTAAAACGGTTAGACAAAATTTGGAGAAATACTATTTTACAATTAGGTATTTTGCGTAAAGTGTGGCTAGAAAGGGAGCCTAGCTTTATGATAAATACTCTAACAAAATTAATAGGGGCCTCTTTATTCTTTAATTTTGCATCGCATAACGACATACAAAAATCAACTGACGAAGCTTGTAAGTATTAAAATTTGTAAAGTTTAGTATTAGATTGTTGTGACCTTATAGTTAGTAACGCGTATTGTGTCGAGTTTATTTAAAATTTAATTGAGGTACAACGAATACTTTAACAAGCTCGTAAATTAAAACTACGATAATAAACAAGTGTAATTTACATGGATTTGGATATTAAAATTGATATTGGATGGGTAGCAGAAAGCGCAACTTAGATTGTGGTCATCTCTAAAACATCTTGTGGAGCCGCACGCTTAACCACTTGGCCGACGGGTTCTAAAACATAATACATCGTCAACGGAGATGGAATCTTCAAGTTTTTCCAGGTAACGCATTTGAATTTGCTGTGTTTTTTTGTTATAAACTTATGAAATTGTGATGTGTGAGAGTGAACTTTAATGGGTATTTTACGGTATTTTACGTATTGTAAAGGATACATATAGCTGACTATAAATATGGTATTTTGAATATAAAACAAAAGGTGTACGTAAAGCTTATGGAATTGCTTGATGAATTTAAATTTAATTGTTAAGAGTACATGGGTTTTTTTAAGTTTGTAGTAATAGTATGCAAAGTGGAAAGCATACATTATAAACTGGGTTGTTATGAGCTCACCATACTCCAGCGTAGTAATAAACAAAGAGAAGGTATTATTTAGGGCCCATTTACTCCCGTTGCATTAAATGTGTTAGAAATTTCAATTTAAAAAAACAAGGACTTGACAAAATTAGAAATTTATTGAGGTGTAACTTGAGCAGCGAACTGTAAATAACTATGAATATTATTATTTGTAAATAGTGGTTAATAAATATTGTATGATTGTTATATTATTTTGTGATTTTATTTGAATGGTGTTTGAACGGAAAACAGAATGAGAGTAAATTTAGGTATACGAGAAAAAGTCCAGCTGAGCTAGTCAGGGAAGCTGCTGAAGAAATTAATTTCAGAAAAGGCAGAAAACGGGTAAGGAAAATTTTGTGAATTTTTAGATTTGTAAATTGATTTTTTTTGTAACTGGCAAGTACCAGAGCTCGAATGTTTTTTACGCTGGCGAGGTCTTTTAAAAAGTTCCACGGCTCGAACGATTTTTAGGAAGTTCCAGAGCTTGACCAGAGAAATACTATATATAATATATATTGCCGTGGAATGTTCTTTGTCGGTCACAGGAACTGGTACTTTCTTTGAAACATTTGAGCCCCACAGATTGAGCGTCATAAATTGCCGTGTAACCCAGATAATCGGTCCGGACCTCACCAGTTTTCAAAAAGAAATTTATTTCCAAATATACAAAATTTTTTACAAAAATTTTCTTACCCTTTTCTGCTTTATTGAATTATTTTCTTCAACAGCTTCCCTGGCTAGCTCAGCTGTGCTTCTTCTCGTATACCTAAATTTACTCTCATTTTCTTTACCGTTCACACACCATACAATGAAATCACAAAATAATACAACAATCATACAATATTTATTAACCACTATTTACAAATAATAATCCAAAGTTATTTACAGTTCGGTGCTCAAGTTACACCTCGATACATGCTATCTTTGTAAAGTCCAAGTTTTAAAAATGAAAATTTCTAACACATTTAATGCAACAGGAGTAAATGGGCCCCAAATAATACCTGAACTTGGTTTCTTACTACACACTGGAGTATGGTGAGCTCATGATAACCCAGTTTATCAATGTATGCTTTTCACTTTGCATACTATTACTACAAACTTCAAAAAAAACCTACGTATTCTTAACAATTAAATTTAAATTCATCAAGCAATTCAATAAGCTCTACGTACACCTTTTGTTTTATATTCAAAATGCCATATTAATAGTCAGCTATACGTATCCTTTTCAATACGTAAAATAACAAAAAAAAAACCATCAAAGTTCACTCTCACACATCACAAAAATTCCAACAGTTTATAAAAACAGCAAATTCTAATGCGTTACCTGGAAAAACTTGAAGATTCCATCTCCGTTGACGATGTATTATGTTCCTGAACCCCTCGGTCTAGTGGTTCTGCGTGCGGCTCCAAAAGATGAAAACCATCTAAGCTACGCTTCATGCTACCCATCCATATCAATTTCAATATCCAAATCCATGTATATTACACTTGTTTATTAGCGCTTTACTAATTTACGAGCTTGTAAAAGTATTCTTTGAACCTTAGTTAAATTAAAATAAACTCGACACAATTCGCGTTTCTAACTATAAGGCCACAACAATCTAATGCTGTACTAATTAATTTCCAAATTTTTAATACTTACAAGCCTCGTCAGTAGATTTTTGTACGTCGTAAGCGATGCAAAATAAAAAAGAAAGAGCTATTAATTTCCCTAGCTTATTTATATCATAAGCCAGGCCTCTCTTGGCCACACTTTACTCGAAATACCTAATTGCAAAATAACATTTCCGCAAATTTTGGTGTAACCGTTCTAAACTTCTACAAATATTGCTCGTCAATACACTATTCACGACAAGCTATCACATGTTCCTCTGTTCTAAAACTATCTATTTCGTCCAATCATACATTTCAGTGACGTCTTATAACCCCACCTGTAATATCTCTAATCCTGTCTTATGCATATTGGATGTCGCGTTCTAACCTTGATTGAGTGGTAGAAAATCGATATATCTGCCCGCGTCTTTATAAACCCCACGTGGATTGAATACGTGCCTACGAAAATGCATGCTTCTATGCCCGTCTCATTCTGTAGCATATTATTAATTGTGCATCCTTTCTGCTCCTTAAGAAGCTCTTGTTAGTGTTTATTACAAAACCGCTGACGGTTGCACAATATTTCCTTGAAGCTCGCTCTGTTATCTACAGAAATAACTGAAAAGTGACCTTTCCAACGTGCAGCTGTGCCTAGTTAATGATCGTTTAAAATAACATTTCTAGGAGTTTGTTTTCATTGTATTCTATATAATCGACGTCTGTCTGTTTGTTAAGCAAAGCTTCTCGCCTTGAGATTATTGATTTTTCATGCTCTTATGCGTTTTCTGACGTTATAGCCCCCTTAAATTAAAATAAATTAAATTAATTAATAATTTCTATTGGCTTATACAATTGGTTTTCTTTATGAATCTATTACCTCTTAATCCCTAATTATAAAATTGTCAATACTTGTTAATTTAAATTAAATTTATAAAATTAATTTTGCACGTATATAAATGGTTCCTTTCTCTATACAGGGTGTTAGAAAATTGCTTGTTGACCCCAAAATTTAACCCTTTAAATCCACTACTATATATATTAATATATATCTGTGTGTCGTATTTCTATATTTATTTGATAAATGGGTAAAAGTAAATTTTGTTATGAACCAATAATATGCTCCGGCTTATTGAAACTTATCTCAGGTTTTTAATGAATTTAAATAACTATAAACAAACAGTGTGGGTACAAAACTGTATGCCTATATATTAACCACTGCCAGATACAGCCCCCTCTATTTAATTTTTAATAAACTTGCTCTAAACTGGGTGTGATCTTTACTACCATTTTTCAGAAAATAAACAAAGTTAGAATGCGTAACGTTTGATAAAATTTTAGATTTCAAGGAATAATACAGCTTTTAAGTGTTACAAATATAAGAACTAAGTTGTTTTATACCTGTAATTCCATTGAAGTACGTCTGCGTTTACAATAATGGACCTTGAACTGCAAATAGACCACCCAAACTTTGAAGAGCAGGATTACCTGTTGAATTTTAAGTTTTAATATTTTGTATTTAAAATTTCACGCTTTAATTTTAGGCTATAGAACTACTAAAAGGATATTATAATGAAAAATGATACTCAGAATCGGCTATCTAATTTTGGACTCGTTCAACTATCATTGCGGGAAGCCTGCTTCAGAATAATGGAATCTTCTGGACGATTTTTAACTCTCGGTACCTCAATTTACATCCGCTTGGAAGCCAAACACATTTCATTGGAAGAACACATAATCTTCTGGATTACTAATGGTTGTATAAACCTTTTACATTTATTACACGTTGCACAAAAACCTCTTTTAACTAGCTTCAGCTCTTATTACTTAAATAAAAAACACGAGAGCAGGTAAAAACATCTATTCTCTAAATTACAAATTTTATAAGCTCCTTTTTATTTATTTCTTATCACCTAGGAGATCTCTTAAAAAACAATTTTTATTCGCCTACTATATAAAGTTATTACAATTACACACTCCTTGATCAATTATTTACAAAAATCTCTAATCACTCTTTCAAAACCTTTCAGTTGGATCACTTGGTCCTATTTTCCATTTGTTTATAATTATTTTCTAATACTACTAATAAATTGTGTTTCAATTATTATGGTACCTAATTATTTATATTAAACATACATATAGTGAACATACATTAAACAAAACCTTAATTTTACATCCTATAACTACTTATTTTTACTAAAACATGCTAAATGACTTATTTTTTAGATCTTGTGGTGTCTTACTTTTACAAACAGTAGTGTCCATTCAAATAGTGAACATAAACATTTTATACAATCCACAGAAGCTTCCTCAAATGGAATTACGTTTCATTTTATAAATTAAATTAAATAAACATCTGTTTGAAATCTCAAAAGCTCTATCACACTGAAATAGCATTCGATATTAGTTCAGTAATTAATTTTGTACGATCTTGTTTATCATTAGTTTTAAATAGGATATTTCATAAATATGAGTAGTAAATAAGTGCGTCTAACCTTGGATATTATATAGAACATTACATAACATCACAATATATATATATATATATATATATATATATATATATATATATTTCTGTATATTTATAGGATGAAAAAGAGTAAATAAGGCAGCTAATTATTTATGGCAGAGAACCGCAAGTAAATACAATTCACTTAAAGTTTTAAAACGTTTTCCATAGGTATAGTGTCGGGAGTTGCATTTTTAAAATAGATTTCTAAGTTAATTTTGCTTCATTTTAGAATAAGTGTAAATACCAATTACAAATAGTAGGTGTAAGAAATGTAGATATTTAACGTGCAGTGTAAACACATGCATCTTATTTAGATTAGAATATAGATATAAGAGTCCGAAAAGCTTTCAATTTTCAGTAGTGTAGAAATCAACAATTTAAGACCGTTATCAAAAAGGGTGAACGACTAACGGATATTCTAAGTGTCAATATTCTTTGCATGCTTCTTTATTATATTTACTAGGAAGTTTTAACGTTTGTATAAATTCAAAGTTATAGCAGGAGCGTAACGAATAATGTTGAAAACAAGTTCTTAGTAACAGTTTATTTCAAGGTTTTCTTGATAGCTGGGTAGTGTGATAAACAAAATAATTGTTGCTAAATTTCTCGGTAGGCAGACAGAGGACGTGCTCTAATAACATTTATTTTCTGCAAGGTAGTGACGTATGGAATAGGCAGGGATCGATATATGATAAAGGCAGATTATTGGTAGCATGCATTGAAATGGGATAGAAGATATCATATGTTAAGGGTTCGTTTGACTTTGTAAGAAACTGTGGGACAAGGAAAAATTAAAGTTTATAGGCACGAGTGAAATACAGCATGGGTGTATAGATATCATTTGAAAATGTGGAGTAGGGAATAGATATCGAGATTATAGACAAGAGTGCATAGGAGGAACGGAGATAGATTATTGAATCTCATATATAGAATGGGGATAGACGATAGTTTAGAGAGGGAAAATGCTAGTTAGGGTAATCGTGATTGTAAACATGCCAATTATGTAACTAGTGATTTTAATAAATTAATTCAAGTTAATTTAAACATGCCCTTCTGGTGTATTGTTGTATAAGCAGTTCAACAATTTTATGCAATACATTTAAGTATACGAAGCTTGCGTCAGTACTGTAAGTAAAGATTTTTTGCTATTTTTGGTTGTTGGTGCAAGATAAGCACTTTGTGGAGTAGTAGGTATTAAATGGATCGATATGATGGTATACTGAGGCTAGTTGGATGCGTAGATGAAATCTAAAATTTGGAAATAGCGTAATTTGGTGGACGAGAGAATTGGATAGCAGATTGCCGTCGAGAAGGGCATGATTCAACTTGGAGGTTGGTTTCAGAACATGCAGTCATAATCGAGGGCAACGTCTTTGATGGTTTAGTTGCAGATCCATGTAAGATGGTGCTTACCAGGTAACAATTTTTATGAAACTTTATTCTGTTGTGTGCATTTGGTGCTTTATGACATTTTGGTGCCGTATTGGCATAATTTTAAAAATGTTAATGACAAAAGGGTTTATTTTTGAACTGTTATAGAGTACTTTTTGACCATATTTTTATGTGGGGATCTATAGTTATAAAATAATTTTTCAGCATCTATTTATGTACAAAGTAAAAGGGTCTATAGATGATTTTAGTGCAAAAATTAGCACATGTGTACAGAAAGGGTTTTTACTATGAGCTCATATTAGATCTGGGGTTAAGGTAAGGGTATCGTTAAGCCCAGTTACTTTATTGAATTTATTGATGAGTAAAGTTGTAGTGCAAATATTAGATAGAAAATGAATTATTGTGAAATGAGGATGTTTGTAATGTAATCTATGTGTGAAATAATTATTAGATAAAGATTTCTTTTGTTGTATAGGACTTTCTGTTGGAATAAATTGTGTTGAATGTTTGGTAGTCGGGTTTCCTTTTGCACAAAATAGGGTAATAATTTTAGGTATAAGTAGCAGGGCATCCGTGGCGAACTTCACTAAAAAGATCAGTTTTGGCGACCAGGAAGGTAGGTGATCCAGCATATGTCCAGGTAGACTTCTGAGCATTTATATAGACGCAATTTGTGAGACTCAAATTAATTTTAGGCTTCAATCCAGCTTAGCTTCAGAGAATTATGACGCCCAAAATGTGGGGCACGAGTTTACCAACTTGTTTTCAAGGGAACCCCGCAAGAACTATAGTAATATATATATATATATATATATATATATATATATATATATATAAAGACTCATTAAACCGACTTTTCTCTTAAATATATATATATATATATATATATATATATATATATATATATTACTGTAGTTCTTATTTGAAAATCATGCCCCACGAATTGGGCGTCATAAAAATGCAGTAAACTTCTATTTGGAAATATATCTCCAGTAATTTGCACCTAAATAAGACTTCGTTATAAATTTCGTGTTTGATTAGGATCTGTTCTGTTTGATATTGACCAAAATTGCTTCTTCATGTTGATCTACCACGGCTACTCATGTACACTACCTCCTAGGATATACTTACCCCAACTACACATTCTTTCAACACCTTTATACACAACAAAATACAAAGATAAAGTAAAATCCTTGGACAAACATACACTCTTTTATTCATGTGACATAAATGATATTCCAACAGTCTCAATATTTACATTGGTATATCCTTATCAATTTTTTCGCCTATTTGTGCAAATTTTATATTTGATTCCTGGCTCAGTCGTTCGCATCTGCCCTGACGCTACTCAACGTTTCATTCATCTTTTCTAACATTCTCAAAATTAATTCATTACCTTGTTCACCTGATTCACTCCTCGACTGATCTCTACTACCTCCTGATTCCTCCATTTCTTGTGTTCTCTCAAATAAGGCACTGTCGCTACTTCCTATTTCAACCCCTTGACTGCCTATCCACTCCTTCCTCTGCATACGTTTAACTCACACTCACACCTACTCAAAATTTTTACAAATTTCACTCACACACTCAAGAAATATCTACACAATTTTCACTAACTCAACTCTCTCTTAACTCGCCAGTTTCCTGGAATAAAATTTTAATTTTATCTGGGAAATCGTGCCATTCACGTTCTGGTCGCCCTAAAATTACTATAGTTTTGCCTGGAAAGAAGTCCTAAATTCGAGCCCCAATGTTGGGTTGACATAAAAATGCTATAGTTCTTATCTGGAAATATATCCCCAGTAATTTGCACCTAAATAAAACTTCGTTATAAATTTCGTGTTTGATTATGATGTGTTTACTTTGATATTTACCAAAATTGCTTCTCTATGTTGATCTACTACGGCTACTCATGTGCACTACCTCCTAGGATATACTTACCCCAACTACACATTCTTTCAACACCTTTATACACAACAAATTACAAAAATAAAGTAAAGTCCTTACATTCACCCTTTTATTCATATGACATAAATGATTATTCCAATAATCTCATTATTTACATTGGTATATTTATAGTAAAACATTTCACCCTTGTTTTTCAATCTAAATTGTTTGTGAGTTATTACACTTCAACATTTTTATTTTTCAAAGTAGATGGGCCTATCGTGAAACCTAAATTTACCTTTACTTGGTCTATAGTGAGCTCAGTATAAACCTTTTTCCTTGATATGCATAAAATATTGCATGGTCAGATTACTCTAAAGACCCGTTTACTCTTTATATATAAAATTATGACTCCTGTTTTTACTTACCCAAATAATAATGGAAAATAGTCTTCTATATACAGTAATCAAATTAATTTTCAGTTCTTAAAATTTTCATCAAATAATTCTAAACACACCCAGCTTTATAACACAATGCCAGCACCACAGTTCAACAATAAAACAAATTCGTTACCTGGTGTGTACTTCGGAGGCACCACCTCCTCGGATGACCTCCACCAAATTCACGTATTTGGATTTTCCCACGTTCTCACTCCTACATGGACAGCAACTCCATCTCAACTCATTCATCCAGTTCCCCCAGGTATTAGTGGATGCTTTTCATACCACCATCAATCCAAATCCAAATTATGCATTCAGTTTCAATTGAACCTGCCACCAGCACTCTCGTTTAAAAAATACTTGGTTCGCTTACTTTACTAGCATTCTGTTGTACTTGTACAATTATTTATACCAATTTATTTTTAGCCCGCTCAACTTGTTAGCACTAACTCGTGCATTTATAACACTTGTAAAAATATACGACGGACTGCACTGTCGCGGCTTTTAAATTAGGAGGTCTTCTCAATGCAACTTAATGTACTCGAAGCGGATTAGAAGATTAAGAGAGCCTTGCCACCCCTGGCAAGAGCTTTTATAATCTTCAAACCCATTCTCTAGTCACGTATTCTAACAGTTTTCGCTGAACTATCATATTCGTTACAAAACAATTCTCAAAATTCCTCCACTCAAATACAGAACGAACTTTTAAAACTCAGAATTCACTCCTTCTCCCATGGTATTACCGTGAAAAAATAGCTATCAGTTGCAACCTTCGACGCGTACCTAGAAAACCTTTCCTCTCCATATACTCTGACCACCTGCAAAACACGCCCATAGTGCCTGCGTCTTTATTTTCCTTGCAATGATGCGTTCATAACCACTATTTTCTGTCTCACTCGTGTTTTCATACTTTCATCAAGCTCCCACTACCTACGTGCTGTCTACAGTTACGATTCCTTCGCTAAATGTGCGCCTTGAAAATCGATATCGTCGACAAACATCTTGCATCTTTGTTTCACCCATTTGTCTTTTAAAATATACTCGTCTGTCGCGCGCTTGAAAACTTCTACCAGCTGATGTATTTTCTGTTTTTCTTGATTGCCTTTTAACAATTCTCTGTCTCTTAAAATTATTGATTTTTGCTTCAAAAATAACATATTTGTTCGTTACCTCGGCTTATCCCGCTGTGCAATACCGTGAAATGTTATCGCATCGTCTTGTAGCTTTCAAAGAAATATTTATTTATTTGAAGCCTATTCTCTGAACTTCTCGACCATTTGGTTATGTTATTTTTCTACAAATTAAGTGAACGTACCTTTTAGTTTAGGACGCTAAACAAATATCTGTTGCATCAACTATTAATTTCTATTTACCGCAAAGCTTGTATTAAATTAATGTGTACAAATTATTGATTGTTCCCTACCACGAAGCTTTAGTATTCTCCATGGCTGTATGCAATTGTCAACCTTGTATTAAATTAACGTATACAAATTATTGATTTTTCCTTACCACAAAGCTACATAAAAATATGTCCTGTAACACTAAAAATTTCTATATGTAATCGTCTACCTTGCCTTATACTAGAACATGCAAATTCTTGATTTGAAGCGTAACAAATTATTTATTATTTTCCTATTTACAGGGTCTTTATAAAATACCTTCTGGGCTTATTTACACACGTTGACCTTTAACCTACACAGTAATATATATATATATATATATATATATATATATATATATATATATAAACGGGTTTTATCTACACTGATGAAGTAACTCCCACCATGTAGACGGTGAATTATTCTTTATTTGCCATAAAAGGCGTCTTAAATAATAATCAAATTGTCAACTGAAATAAGCTACAGAATGCGCTAAACCAATTGTATGGCTAAACAGCAGAAGAATTATGGCGTGCACTATATTAAATGTTAAGTAATGCCGTATTATACTTACATATTAGAATATAGCACTTCAAACGAATTAAACACTTAAGTAAAAATACGCTTATTAAAATATAATTTAGGTCCATGCAAGGGTGCCAACTTACTGTAACTGGAAGTTAAATGCAGTTATTGCAGTGGCAACTTATAGCCAACACCCGTAATAGAGTAGTCAACCAAATAACTAAGTCGTGTAAAGTAGTCTTACAGAACTTCCATTTAACAAGGTTTAGAAAGGTTAAAACTTTTCGTAAGAGGATGAAAGAGATATAAAGCTTATGTAATTCCAAGAAAGCGAAATATGAAAACGATGCCAAAAGGTACTTCATGCAGCAGAACTGTTGGTCATAAAAGATAAAGGCTTTAAACTTTTAAAGTGATCGTTTCCAATAATAGGACTTTGTAATAGAAATTTGCTTTGAACAGTTTTTAAAAGGTGTAATACTGTTTAAAATTGCATGAAACTAAGATAGCTGAAATATAGGATGCAATTCTACAGAACATTGAACAGATTTTTATTCTCCAATAACGGCATACTACTTATGGGTATGTGTTCTTTCACATGCAAGAAAAGAAAAGTGTTGCATTTAAAATTATGATTAAATATTTTTAATACCTATGTGTAACATGACCAGAGTATTTGTAAATTTAAATTGCATATAAGACGTTTGGCTTCAAAATAGCTTTAACGATAAACACCAACAAGTGAAAAAATGCACCTAAAGATTTTACGCTCTAACAACACTTATTTTGGATATCACCTATTGCTGCTACGGAACTCATGTTAATTTTGTAGATATTAGTTAATGAATAACTTGTATTTTAGTATGTTGATGGTTAAAAATTGAGTGCAGTAAGTAAATAAATAGTGCTTAGCATACTTTGGTTCTGTTCTATTCTGTAGCATGGGCTAGCGGTTAAAACGGACAAAAAGTCAATTTGCCTTAGTTCTGTAAAGTATTTTATTTTTTTTACTGATATCGACAAAAACGTGTTAAACTAGTTTTATGAATACCTACAATAATAATGAACGGTAGTCAAAGAGCATCATAACGCTAAACCAAAACTACAATAACAAAACAAAAAAAGATATGCTAAGTTTAGTTTGGCATGGTAATTCAGGCAAAACTGTTGGTGGTTGGGATATCTTAGTATTAATAATGCTATGGCTAAGCACACGGTGCAAAGACTAAGTTAACGTTCATTGAAGAGAAACCAAGGAAACAATGTAGATGATAAAAATTAACAATGTTTGTTACGTTCAATTACACCCTGCCAAATGGTTTTTGTTCATTTTACAGTTCCTTATAAATACTTCCGCGCTTTCGTTTCAATATTCCGTAATTACCTGTCATAAGAAACGCTCCTGACTGTACCTGCTAATTAAATCTATCAATCTATTTCTTTAAAGCGCATTCTAAAAGGCTGGAAATAAATGCTTATTCAACATCTTGTATGTTTTAATTTGTACAACCAGTATCTTGTGAATATAACCATTGCGCTTGTAATAAAACTACAGTTTATTTATCTAAAACGTGCCTCTTAGAAATATTATTCTAGCAAATATATTGGATTATCTACAATTGGTGATCTCTAAGGAATACTTATTTCTATTTTTAAACAAGAATAAGAGTTTCAATAACATAAGATTCCTTCAATAGTACTTAATAAGCGCAATTGTAGTCAAAATTTCAGGTTTACTTATCTAACAACGACATTTGACAGTGTTTTGGTAACACATGTTACTAAAATATGGGAATTGCTTATCTTTTCGTAGTCCGAAATTTCATTCGATGTCAATCCTGCTCTCGGCGCGGCGGTGAAGTACATACCCTCTACAGGGTTAACACCGTTCTTGTCTTCAGGAACAATGCACCCATTTTTCGGTTTCACAAACAAAGAGATATTGCTGGATGCATTGGTAAGTTCTGGAGCATTGATTCATACCAGCGAGTTTTTCTATTTAGCTCTTCGGTATATTGTGATCTGTCCTTAATCACAGGCCCCTTTGGATCTTCACCGTAACCGCTAAAAAGGCTGATACTGCCGCACGAAATGATTCTGCCAAAGGAATTTTTGAAGTGCCTGATATGATAGATGTAGCTAAAATGATGGCAACGTGTAATGTCGAAAGAAAAGTTCCGGTTGGCAGTTAGTGAACCGGATCGATGGTGCTTATTGATGTTGCTGTGAAGATTTTGTTTGCTCCTGTTTGTGTATCTGCTCTTGGCAAGGAAGCAAATCCGATTGCAGCTGATGTTTTACCCGTTTCTATGTCTTAGTTTACTACTGTTAGAAGAGAAGCAGGTTCTAACGCGGCTGAAAGTCTTTTTCAGGTTTCTGTTGTTATTGATTGTAGCAATAAGTTTAACCGCTACCGCTTATGAGTTTTTTTCCTTATGCGACTTGTTTCAGACACACTACTACCACGTATACTGGCAGCCGGAGTGCATACCGAAAGTCATCTGCTGGGTATCATGAAAATCGCGTAAGTAATTTATATTCAACTTACTCATAAACGGTCGTATGACTATCACAACCAAGATTTAACCTAGTAATTTCGATTGCAATGTTTTTTTATTGTCTGTAATACTGAAAAACAACCCATCGGGATAATTTGTCCTACATGAATTAATATTTCCGTCGCGGGTTGATCTTGATTTTTGTTACGAGCATTTTATTTACTTAGACCACATGTTTCGCTTGTGCAAATTAAAGCTTGTAAATAAAATTTATACCTGGATGCCGCCTGCTTTTTTTTAAATAAGAAAATTGAGCACACCCTGACTCACCTCACTCTCCTCTTTTCTAGCTAGCTCGGTCTGTCTATCTGGATTTTATTACTGTTTTTTTTTATATACGATTCCCCTCTCTTCAACGTAACATGTTATCAATAAAAAACATTTAAAATTGTTTATTTTATGACAAAAAAAGGAAACCATAGTATCAGTTAAGGAACGTCAATCTCAATTTTCACTACTTGAGGAGAAAATCATATCCTCGGCATCGTCATCGGTGTGGAAGTTTTGTAGAGCACTTGAGAAACTAGAGGAACGAAAGCCAAGAGTTTTTTAAGGTCTCTAGGTTTCTTACTACCGATTTTTTGCCAATTTGGATACAACAGTGTGAGTGGAGTGGTGGTAGTGTTGTCAGATATTTTCCTTTTTTTCTATATCATTTTCAAGTCACTTCTTTTCATCATTCGAATATGGACAAGGTTTCTCCATTTGAACTTTTGCCCAAGATGCGTTTTTTTTTCTGTTTGTAATACGTTGCAGCAAATACTTTGAGGAAACGATGCTGTTATGAGACTTTTCATAAACTTTAAAAGGATTTTTCGTCGAAGCACCTTTTACTATCTTTGCCCAATCGGTAGAGACATAAATCTGTTTGTCGTATTTTCTCTTTCTCTATTAATCCAAAAACCTGGTTACATGGTAAGTATATGTGACCAGGTATTAAAAAGCTTCAATGTATTCCGTTCACTCTGAATTCATCACTATTTGCAATATAACCCATTATAACCGTCATTTTGAATTTTTATTTTGCCTTCGATATCGGTTGTTATACATAATAATATTAAAATAATTAGGGGTTTGTTTTTGAGAAAATTCAGAAGATATAAAGCATTTTCATCTGGCCCTCTAGAACCTTGAGACTCATTCCAAAAGTAAGTATAAACTTCATATGAAGTCATGTTGTGAACTCCAAGTAATATGTCCATAACTGTCTCATGTAGTAACAGATACCCGCATCTAAGTCTGGAGAAGGCAGTGTTTCAGGAGATCAAAAATAATTACATAACTGTCACTGTTAGATAACTTGTTACATATAATATGCGATTTCATTAGTTCTTTGGCTGTATCAGCAAATGCAAGGTG
This sequence comes from Platerodrilus igneus, assembly GCA_036346225.1. Classification (NCBI taxonomy): domain Eukaryota; kingdom Metazoa; phylum Arthropoda; class Insecta; order Coleoptera; family Lycidae; genus Platerodrilus; species Platerodrilus igneus. Next base: position 1,599,207 of record JARFIW010001130.1, read on the forward strand.
TTCATTGTGTTACTCTTTCACTTGTAGTTTTTCTTCATCATTTGTTAAAAAATTCAAATTATTTTTTAGCAGATTAAGCTTTTACATGTATCTTTCAATGGTAGATGAAAGTGGAAACTTAAGTCAGTATTAAACCTTTCTCTAAAAACAAATTTACACGCGGTTTCCAAACTCGCCGTTTCCAATGGTGGAGATTCGTTTTTGTAATGCTCTGAATACAGCTAGATCAATATGTTAATTCTTAGCGAAAGAGACACATAGAGCTTCTTTGAATTTTTCTTTCAGGTATAGTTAAACTGATATGGTGGAAATTATTTTATAAATTTTTTGATAAGCTCACGAGTTGATTGTGGTGGTTTTGTTGTGGGGTTTGTGTGTGTGTCTCTCAAATCTTGAAACATTCCTTTTGATAAGGCATAGGCAAATCTCTGATCTGAAATTCTTAAGGTATGTTTAAAGATATTTTTACACACTTCTATTGCACTGCCGTTTTAATCTGGAAAAAAATATTCACGGGTAAAGGCCATCTGACTATTTTTATTTTTAGTACGCTTTCGCTTAACTTCAAAAACTTTAATATTTAACTGTATGTATATTGTTTGTAGTATACAATTTTTCAATCCATAGATGCGTGTTTGTGTTGTCTTTTCTCGCTGACAAAATTTGTCTTGCATTTTCAACTACATTTGCATTTAAAAAATCTGTATTGATTTTCCTCTACTGTCGTTCGTTTTACAGATTTATATGCTTTACCGCTGTTCCTACATTTTCTTTATTCTTCATTCGATTATTTTCGCTTTGATGTCTATTTCTCAAATGTTTTCGATTTGCTTCTGGATTTTCTTTTGAGAAAGCATTAATTACTACATTTGTATGGAATCTTCTTCATTTTGAAGAATTTCATTAATGTTTTCCATTGTCACTACTTCAGTTCCGTGTTCTTCAACTTTCATTTCTTTATTTCTAAAAGCTTCATTCATTGCTTTCGTTGCGACTACTTCATGTCTAGGCACTTATTCATGTCTAAGTAATTCTTCAATTGTAATCTCTTCTTCTCCAGCATTTTCCACACAACTCTCTTCAAAACCCTATATCAATACCATCTCCCCCTTCACCTTCAACTGCTTCAGCGGAATAATAGATTAGAATAACTTCATTCATTTGTTCCACTATCACTACTTTAACAATAAAATTATTATTATGTTCTTCACCACTTCTCAATATCTTCGATTGCTTTTCACCAATATTTAACTTTGCATCTTCACTGCTGAGCAATTAAAAAATAAACTAGTTTTCAGTGTTGTGCATTAATAAATACGTCACGTTTAGTGGTTCGGTATGAAATTTTCCACAATTTCAATTACATTTTCAAACCTAAATCTTCTTTCTTATTATCATATTAAATTCATGAAATTGTTGCTGACAATATTTACCATTTTAATTTAAGTACAAAAACATGATTGCTTTCATAACCTATACTAAGCAGATCAAGTTTAAATTCTAACAAATAATTATTATATGGTTATCGGTATTAGTAGTAGTAGTACCTTTCCGTTTCTTAGGCATCTAAAGAATTTTTAAACTTCTTGAGTTGAACATTTTAGGCACAAATCACTAATAAAGACAATATTGCAAAACTAGCTGTGATACTTTGTGGACAATCTAACAGCACTGAGAGGTTAAGACGCTTGGCGTCAAACAACAAGCTGAGGGGCAGCAGTACCAAACTAAATTTAAGTCTGAAACAAATACTCTATAATTTTTCTGTTGATTAGACTAGTTTGGCACTAAACCACATATTTCAAAGAATGTATTATAACAAAAAACTCTAAATATCGAATTTGTTGTGTAGGACACTTTGGCGCCGAACGCCTCATATATGTATACACTGTAATCAGCGTGAAATTAAATCGAATATGGAGACCATGTAGCAAAATTCCTAAACCGTGTGGCAAAAACAACTGAAGACGCACCTCATTTCACTATTTGGACAGTAGTGTTACCTTTTTAAATGAACTTCTATAGTAGGAAAATTTCTAGGAGCACTATCGGTTAGACGGCATCGTGGCTTAGTTGGTTCGCTTGTGATTACTAAGCCCAAGATCTTGAGTTCGAGGACCGCTTAAAATATGTTAGGTGAGCATTTTTCACCAAAATACGTCCTCGTTTGTATGAGAGGTAAAATGTAGATCCCGTGTATGTGTTGTCCAGCAAGCTAAAGATCCCTACCTTGCTTGGATCAACGCAGGTTCGGCAAAATTTAGAACTTCTAGGTAATAAAATTTACTTCTTGGCCAAGGACATACATCCAGGTGACGTATTGGGAAATCAAATGTAGGGATAGTATCGGTTGACATAAACTAAAACTGTAATAAGAAAGTTAAATATTACACACCTTTTAGGTTTAAATGAAATATGAACCAACCGCAGTTAAGGTACATACATAGGGGGTGATATTTATTTCGACAATGGATGATATTGTTCGCAGTGATACAGAAAATAGCATGTGCTCATTAAATGTACTGCTGGCCAATATAATATATGCAATACTCCATAAGTGCTTGTGCTTGATGTCACTACCCTAGGTTTGACTTCCCAGTGCTCGACTTGGAAGTACTAAATTACTAGTAAGCGGGTTTTTTATCTTTAAATATTGGATTTTAGGGAACTCTTGCTATTGCAAGCCAGGTACAGCTATTTAATCTGCATGACAGCAGCCTAGCTTAGATCTACGTTTTACTTCTCATCCAAAGGAGGATATATTTTGTGAAAAATGCTCGCCTAACATTTTTCAAGCGGCCCGTGCCGGAATTCGGACCTTGAACTTGGGCTGAGTAGCCACACGCAAACCAACTAAGCCACAGAGTTGCAACAGGTTACCACCACTTGTCTATTCGCCCTGTAATCGTGTTTAGGTCAGCAACTTAGCTGTCCTTCTTATAAAGGCGTCGCCGTGGATCAATGTAGTAAGCGTAAGACTACGGATCCCAAGGTCCCGGGTTCAAATCCCGACACGGCCGACTGCTTGAAAAATGGCAGGTGAGCATTTTACACAAAAATTACGCCCTCGTTCGAATGAGAGGTTAAATGGAGGTCCCGTGTGTGAGTGTTGTCACGCACGTTAAAGATTCCTACCTTGCCTGGAACGGCAAGGGTTCGGCAAAATTCTAAATTTCCAGGCAACAAAAAACTCGCCTCCTGGCCAATGTAGTACCTTACAGGTGGAGCATTGGTAATGTAAATGAACTGTCCTTCTTATAATCGAGAACACCATCATCCACCAGTCTGGGGCAACAGTTGCAAAACATTGCTGCAGTCTGTTACAAAATTCAAACCTACCGAGACAAAACCAAAATAGGCTGCTGCCATATTTATATAAAGAATTTGCAAATTTACAATGCCTATTCTGATGCGAACAAGAATTTCATTTTTTCTTATAATAAACGTCCTGATGCGGTCGTTGAATAGGATCAATTTGTAAAACCTTCGTTTTGTTATTCCAAATACGTTTAATGTGCACTTTATTTGAAAATGATAAAGAAATGCAACCCAAACGTATTTCTAAAGACAAGCAGTTTATTATCATGAAGAGGATCTCTGATCTTAAGTGTGCCCTAAATCGGCAGAGTCTGGCGTTTGCGATTTGTCCTTATTACTAAATGCAGATCCAGTGTACACACCAGATACGGATAAGGAGTCTTTAAATCAAGAGAACTATTAAAACTACTAACTACCCTAACAGAGAGCGTGATATGTACATAGAATCTACAAATGTTACTAAATATAATTTACGTTTCAAATTGAACAATGTAAATTATTTAAATAGCACTACCTACCTTATTAATTTATTTGCATACTAGCGGCTACGTATCAGATAATTAAATCTTATTCTAAGGTGTTCGCAATGGGCTATGAATACGACCGCCTTAGCTCAGATTCTCCAATGGAGCTTCTGGTTTGCTTTCCTAAAACTTTAAACAGGGAAATTGAGAACAGGCGGGATAAAGGATAGATGGGTATTCAACGGGTTCACTTCATCACAAGTATCGTACTGTACTCCGCACCTGTCCCTAAAGGCAGAATATCACGTCAGGGATCATGGTTGTTGGTTCTTGGATGAAGATCCTTTATTTTCAAAATCCTCACTTGTCGGAAAAGTTACATGTGTCTATTGCGAACCGTGTGGATTATAGTAAAATTTCTTTCACACGATATAACAAACTTGTTACCAAAGAAACTCGATGGTCGTTCAAGGTTATCAAATGCACGCCCTTGATATAAGTCCTAAAATTTGATCCAGGGTTCCTTGAAGAGATTGGGGCACGTTTAATACACCAAATGGCCTAAAGTTGCATACGTAGAGGCATCTGCTACATACACAAAAAAGTAGTTTTAGGATGAGAGTTTAATTCAAAAGCAATTTAATGAAAAGCTCGCTTTAAATCGATAGAGGGTATAAATGTTGCTCTTTTTAAGCGACTGAGGATTGAACCTATACCAGGTAAAGGATGTCCATCTGAATGGTAATGGAATTGAGCGTACGGCTATCAAAACAAAGACGGTATTCTCCATTTCTTTTATAAACAAGAAGAATTGAGCTCGACCTAGGGCAATCGTTATGTTTATTTCAAGGCACAAAAGCTTTTACTAAGCTGATGAGAGTGGATATTGATGTTGTTTAAAGTTAATTGAGTAACTGGTAGAAGTAATATGAGAGGCATCGGTAACGCAACCAATCTGAGAAGTTTAGTACTTGCGACATTTATTGATAGTATTTTTGTTCATTGGTAAGAGGTATTTGGTGAAATATATTATTAGAAACAGCAGTATTCTGGTTAGTTGAGCCAAGGGAAATCATGTAACTATAAAAAGTTAACAAAAATCAATACCTAATAATAATGGACACGCTTGGGAAAGCACAAAAAGAAAGTAATTTCACGTTCAAATTATTCAATTCAAATTTTTTAATTAAGAGAATGAGAATGTATAACTTACGAAGGCACAGGATCAAGTAGCATGGTGCAACCTCGATTACATCGAGGAATCGTATAAGGGTACTGCAGCTGCTGCCACCGAGAAACAAAATGCCGTTCAAATGATTAGTTGGACGATTAAGAATCACATGGTTAGTTATCGCGCAAAGAATGTCGATCTTGACAGCGGTAGAATGCCCGAGATTTTCTGTCTACAGAAACGTAAAATGCTTTACATCTTAAGGTAATGATTATAAATTAAAAAAATTTTTAAATTCGGGTTTATGGGATGTAACTCGATAAAGGTTTGTTTTAGGGTAGAAAATTAAGAAGTTGCTAATATAAAAGTAACGTGGAGTCGATAGGCCGAGAGGTATCTCGGAAATGTTAGAACTGTGCATAGAGATACCTAACAGTTTAGATAATTCAGGTGGGTTGCAAACGATCGGGTGTGGTGGAAGGTGTTTTGCAAACGTTCAGGTGGCGGTGTAAGATGTAGTGTGACAGCATGGGGCGCTGAGGCGCAATCGTATTGTGGGATGCCTATCCTAGGTTAGCAAGGCGTCTAGGAAGGCTTCAGGATGTGTTGAGGCGGAAGCGCTGCAGCAGGATCAGTGGGTTCCTCTACTTTTAACGCTTACATCAATGTGAAGGTCACTTTGCATTTTAGTAAGTCATAAAGTAAGTGGTAATAATACCTAATTTTATGGACACGCGTTCAATAATATGTAGTGTATATTAGAGTTGTTTCAACATAAATATAGAAAAAATCATTTAAATTCAATTCTAATTTTAGAATGATTGTTAAAAAATGGTAATAAAGCGGTGAGCCTTTGATATCACAACGCTATCGTACACCGAATGACTTGTCTTTATGGGAAAAACAATCCTGCTTCTCGGGAACTCGTTGTACTGTTATTAATCACAAAGAAAACAACTTAAGTACACTTTCGACCGTATTAAATTTATGTAAGAAGTGTTAATTCTGTTCCTGAGATATTTTTCCAATAAGTCAAAGTTTTAGCTTCCGGTTGATGGACTGCTTATCAGGTTCTACTTAAAATTAATAAACAAAAGTTTTTATGCTATAACTCAACAAATCTTTTACACTTCAAAATATATAAATAAAGTTTGCAAATAGGAAATTACAAAAGTTTGTAAAATAGGAATTTTAATGAAGGAAATGGGTTTCAAGTTGTATCAAGTAAGGTTGCTAAATTTGCAGGAAATTTCTCTGGTTAAAATATTTTCCGTATGCCGCTTTTTTTATGAAATTTTCTAACATTGTTAATGTTATAAAGCTGAGTGTACATCCCTAGGCACGAACGTTTAAAAATTGATAATCTAGGTAGTTATCACATAAGGCAAATGCAAGTGTACAATTAGCCACTTCAATGAACATGCGGATAATTTCAATTAACGGTGACCTGTAAACACTTTTATAAGTCAATTTAAAAATTTCAATATGCCGAATCAAGGTCGGTTAATTTTATGCAATGGTATAAATAGATTAAAGCGGTAGGCTATTTTATTGTAATGTAAAAACCGCGTAGTTTGGTAATTTTTAATCTAATTTGTATACTAACAAGTAAACACGTCGATATCTTGTGAATAAAGTTTATAACTTATTTTGCTATGAATACCGATTGCTACATTCCATTTCGAAGTTTAAGTACTTTTGCATTTTACACTCTTGATACTCTATTTTAATAAATGTTTGCTTTCACGTTTGATGAATTGCTCAATCATACGAGTCGCCTATGTACGTAGTATTCAATATTTGTTGTAGTTAATCGACCTAGTTTAATGGTCATTAGATAAAGCCATGTGTTATCGTTGAACGCTAGAAATATGCTCAAAGTTGATATTATTCTGTAACGGGTTTTCCGTAAACTATTTAATACGTACAGTTTTAGCATCGATAATATCTAGCCGGTAACTCCCAGCTAAAAATCCTGTTTTGGTAAAATACGGAAAACCTCGACTATACTAACAAAAATGGTTGCCGACTAACTCAATGAGACGTGTGGTGTAAGTGTTTGAAGATGGTTCGAGAATGCTGTGGAGTATAAAATATGTCTTGATCGGGAAATACCTTGGACGCTACCTAATCCCACAGGGTTGCTAAAGAAAAGCCCTAGAAAGAATAACAAGAAAATACCAAAATCTGAGGTCCGGAGAGTGATTCTGGCTGAAAAATGTACCTGAAGGATCAGTAACGACAATATTACTTAACCATAAAGCAAACCTAAACCATAAAAACACATAGACCTACTTAATACTGCTAGCTGCAGAAAAGGTTTCTAAAAACAAATGCAAAATGACTGGCATATTCAATCACGCTTCTAGGTAATTGCAAAATGATTTATTGCAGCAAAACTGCAACTATACCAGTACAATAATGAAAACAAAAAAACAAAATTCACACATGTCTACATTATTATACAAGACTTGCTTCTAACTATTTAGCATACTTACGTTTTTATTACAGATAAATAATATAGTTTTAAGCAAGTGTTAAAAATCAAATTATCGCAAATCCGCTTAACTAGTATCTTAACCTAAACCACCAGACGTATAACAGGTACGTTTTATCAGTTCATGCATTAAATGTCAAATGTTATTTTTATACTAACACTCTCTCTGTGGAATAGTGTTGGATGGATTTATAAATACCTAATGGGCTACTGATTATCATTACAGTGGATACAATTAGATGCCTAAGGGAAACTTTGTAATATTCAAAATGGTTATTTCTATCACAAGGTTGTTGATCTGCGAACCAGTGCGCCCCTAAAACTGAAACTAACCCACTTAGAAAGGTATTATCCAAATGTGATTGGTTTACATCTAGACTTGTCCGATAAGATCATATCAAGGTAATTACTAACTAACGCAGCATGTGGAGGAGTTGTAAGTTACGTAGAAAGCTCTATAAAAATGGACTTGCCCTTCCTAAAATAATTTGAGATATCTTTGGCAAACTTCGGACGGATGAATTAAGGCTACAAAAAAAACTTACTTCGTGCCGTTTATACCATCTAATTTATATATCTATTTACGTTTACTTATAGTAAAACTACAATTAAAAACAGAGATTTTCCAATTATTTGAGTCAGCACAAAACTGTATATGAACCTATCTCCGCTCAGACGATGACATTCCCGAGTGCGAGCATAATACATTATTAATCATAACAACTGGATCACAAGACTGTACTAATTACAATGACGATATCATCCTTTATCTTTAAAAACTGACATAATGAATTTGACAACTTCTGAATACGAACCATATATAATAAAACAATTTCACCTTAGATCAAAATTTTGGTACCCTAAAAACCTACTCCTATTGGTGGAATTTTCTAACACAGAAACTATTAAAATGAAATATAATTATAAATATTTCTAAGGAACGTTATATACTTTTCAGGAAACAATTTTGCTGTACGTTCGGGGTCCGAGTTCATTATATTTCAAGTGTCGGTTCGCGTTGTTTTTTTTGGTGTGGTTCAAAATAGAGGTTGCACGACAACGCGTAAATATTGGCAGTAAACTCTATCCGTTTACGCTAAAGGAAATTGCCCCATTATGCATGCCATACGCTGTAAGTGGAAGGAAAGGACAACTAGAATTAGAAGAAATAGATGCAAAAAAGCGAAAGTTGGACTACATGGAAAACACTGTGACAATACGCGAACCATACAGAGATTTGTTAGACAAAAAACATCTTATTAGAGAAAATGAGGAAGAAATTAAACGATTATTGTGCCGGCGGACTGACTTAGATACATCCGGGTTCTAAAAGCTGCATGCAATTGTGGTTAGTAAGAAAGACTCTTTTAGTTATGTATGCGTCTTTGTGGAAAGGATGGTACTAAATCCGTATACTATTTAGAGATTATTCTAAAACCATATTTATCAAAATGACAGATAACATAGACGAACTAAAGAATGCGGATTTCGTAACCTTGGCGTATACCACACGCAATGGGGTTTCGCTATACATTGTACATTTGTCTAGCAAAGAACCTTTCGGACCATTTAAAACCGTGGATCATACAACCTATAACGAGCATATATTCCCAAAAGTGGTGGACATGCAACAACGCAACAGTGAGTGGGTGAATAAGGATTCCCTCCAATACCCACAAGAAGAAATCGATCAAGCTAACAAGATACGTATGCAGGATATAGTAGGAGAGCCGCGATTAAAAGATTGTTACAAGCTGCAAGAATTACACGAAGGAATGTATCTGGTTGTCGGTAGAATCAACGATTTTATATATAGAGGCAAACTTCGGTACATGTTACAATTCGAAAACCTAAACGGTCTCTATATATCAAACTATTGGTTGGAAAAGGAGTTAGAAGGCTTGTGTGTCAATTTGAATTTTAAGCTGCGAATAAAATTAGATACAACTAAAACCACTCTAAACAAACGTAAAAAAAGGATTGTCTTCTGTGTATAAATTTGTATTTAAATTAAGTTTAAATGGCTCCTGCTAGGAATTAAATATTTTTAAATTTTTGCTATGTATAATGTCAGAATAAAAACTTACAATAGTATGACATTGCGCTTTATTTACAAAAGGCTATGACGTCACTACGAAATAGCAGTCATACAGAGAGGCGTGCGCATGGGCAGGGGTGCGCATGGGCAGGGATGTGCCTGGGCGTACACGAGGGAAGCGGAAGTTAACAATCAGCAAGCAACTAATCCTTTATTGGGGTGTATTCGGGTATTTGTCGGCGTATGTATCCGGAGTAAGAAATACGATTTGTACACGCAGCTTATTAATAAAATTAGTTTATCGAGCGAAGATGACAAGCGTTACGTCATCCCTGAATGAGTATTAACCTATGCATGGAGGCATATAGATATGGGTCTAAGATAGTTGTTTATATTTGTATAGATTTTGTAAATCTGTTGTATATATTAGTTTTAAAATTCTATAATTTTTAAGTTCTTCTCCCACCTTTCCTTCTTCCAAATCCTTCTTGCTTCTGTCCTGGTGGATAGAGTGTACGTGTTACCTCCACGTGGTGTTCTCTGGGCAATCAATATCTTGTTGTCTTTGTATTCTGCAAAATGTTGGTTGACTAGCAACGCGTACCAGTTGTAATTATTACAGACCAGCTTTATACACAATTGATTAGTAAAATTAGTCTTTCGTGCGAAGATGACAAACGTTACTTCATCCCCGGAAGCATATCAACCTACGCTTGGGGGCTTAAAGATATATGATAGTTGCTATATTTGTATATATATTATTGTGCATATAGTAGTATGTAAGTTAGTTATAAGATATACCTACAATCCCCATCCTTAATAATTTCTTCGCTCCCGGCGACATGTGTTTACCTCCACGCGGTCTCGCTAGACGGTAAAACATATTGTTAGATTAACGACAATATGTCTTATCGCCTGAAAACACGTTTCCTCTCTTTTTAAACAGCACATTAATCTCTTTCTTGTTACAGGTCTTTGTAAACAATGCATTAATCTCTTTTTTTGCTACAGGTTACTTTCGACTGCTTAGATTCGGCTACACGAAGAAAATAAAATAATGTTATACTTTGCAATGTAAAAATTGTATTCTATTAGTTAATTAAACTGTAAATCGGATAAAATAAATTATTAAACTTTTGTGTGCTTAATTTCTTTGTGTTAATACCTCTAAGTGTTTGGTTAAAGCATACGTATTCTGTAGCGAAAAATTTTTTAAAAATGTAATTAAATATAGATGAGCAAAAATTTAGAGGTTTGCGGTCTTTAAAAGGTGTAACTTTGTAAGGGGTGGCCCTATTTTAAATTTGTTTGCATATTTGGATTCTGCGTAAAATTTTAGACCAATTTGATGTATCACATGGCTAAAAAATTTATAAGGACGGCAGAAATCGCCACCGGTAAAAATACTAAAATGAGGGTAGCTCGCTGGAGTATGATGCTATCTAAAAAATTCCTAGAAATTCGGGTTGCTGTGAAATATCTAATATTAATTGATACCAAACAAAATATATTTCTCTCGAAAGATGAAGTAGCTAGTCAAAGAAAGCTATTTGGTACAGAATGTGTGAGAAAATGTGCAAGCTGGAGAAAATGTGGCGCCAGTTAGCCTGTATTTGTACTACTGTGGGTGTTGGTTGAAAAGTAATTTGAATTGATCCTCAATTCCTCCTTATGGGGATTTCAATGTATGGTTTAAAAATGACCAGAATAGACCTTAGATTTTTCCATAAGAAAATGGGTGATTTTGTTTTAGAAGTAACCTACCTAATCTACTCCTGCTTTTTCTAAAATCTTAGAAAGGGTTTTATACATTCAAATTTATAATTTTATTAGAGAGCATAATGTAATACCGGATATGCAAGCAGGATTTAGGAAATATTTTAATACGACTACTTCTTTAGCTACCGTTGCGGATGACATTATAAAGGCTTCTGACAAAGGACTGGTGACCATATTAATTATTCTCGATTTTTCAAAGCCTTTGATACGGTTAATCACGAGCTCTTATTTGCCAAACTTAAATTACATTTTTTAAAGCGTTTGCGGATATTTTTATCTCTTAGTTTCTCACCTTCTTCGGTTCCTTTTTACAAATTTTTTAATTTGAGCGTGGTCTTCATAATTACGATGTTGTGGTCAGTGTCTATATTTGCTTATAAGTAGCTTCTACAGTTCTTTGCTTGATTCCTAAACCGCTGTCTAACAAGAATGTAATCTATTTGATATCTTTTTATGCCTCCTGGCATCTTCCACGTGTATCGTCTTCTAGCACGATGTTGAAATAATACGTTTGTGATGGTTAAATTGTTTTGTCGTAAAATTCTATTTTCCCTGACGTTCTTCGTCCCTAAGCCAAGTAAACCTACTACCGCTCCTTCGCTACCCGCATCTACCACTGCATTAAAATCCTCCATAGTTACTAAATTTTTGTTCCTTTGCGCATTCTTATCTTTTCGATATCTTTGTAGGTCGTTTCTACCTCTTCTTCATTCTACGTAGGTGCCAACTTGTATACTTGTATTATCACTCTATTTAATGTAAAAAGCGATATTCAATCACTGTATAATTTCATTAATTTAACTCTGCATGTATGTCCTATTATTAATTCATCCACAATTGCCAGTAAGAAGGTTACATAAATCTATATTAATTAAATCGGGGTTTAAAAATCGATTGATAAAACAAGTGTAATGAAAGAGATTATGCAGAGTTGTCTTTACGGAGGAGTTTGTGTTTCAAAGTGCTTTATGTAAATAATTTTACAGACTGATAAAGCTGTACATGAATCTCTGCTTTATGTACATTCGCTTAATAGAAACACAAATTTCCCACTGAAAGTTCTATAAAGTAACTGAGCTTGTAAGAAACTTCCTTAGATGTCAGAAACTTTAAGGCAAATATTAATCCATTCTGTCGCTTTGTTCTGGTTGTCTAGTGTCTGTAGGCCTTAGTGTAACTTATAATCAAACAAAATAAAGAGTTGAACTGACTCTGTAGTTTCTAGTTTGGTGCTTCTCCCAATGCATCTACATCTATTATTCTAGTATGTACCTATTGATAGTGAGAAGTCTACTTTTAGGTTAGGTTTGGTTCTGTAAACAACGTTATAAAATTTGAACTCGAATTACTCTCAGCGTTGGAACTTAATAGTGATTAATCTTAATTACATTACTGACGTAGCATCTGCGAAGAGAAGTATTTTGAGTAAACGGAGTTTAATGAATTGTATGTTTTGATTATGCATCAACTTTCAAAATAAATTTTAACAAACATTGCTGTTCGTGTTTATGGATGTTACAACTATGGTTAAATAAAAAAGGCATGCGTAAGGAAGTAAATACAAAAACATACCAGATTTGATAGATGTGTTGGAGAAGTTTCAATATTATCGATCCTTGTATATTTACGTGTATATTTTCACTTTTGCAATACTGTATATATAGCTCATCCTTCACAGTTATTAGAGAAAAAGAAAAAGTCGATTGCAATAGGACCAGAACGCGGGTTGCTCTATGCAAGCTTGCCCCTTACCACTAGCCCATGGAGACAATCAATAACTTAAATTGTCAAAGAAAAGGCTTACTTTCTCGAGCGTAAATAATTTTTGCATTAATAATTAAAAGAAACTGTATGTTAGATTTAATTCCTATCAGAACTTATTTCATAGGTTAACTAATTTTCTCAGCTTACTTATTTTGCAAAACTCAACCCGATTAAGCCCCGAAAGTTTTTTAACTTTTCTTAGAGTAAAACCAACACATTGATTTTTTTCAAACCTTTAGAGAGGAGCTCGAACACTATCAAACATTTACTAAGAACCGTCATAAAGAGTATAATTTTGAAATATGCAAGGGAAGAGAGAAATGCAATAAAAGAATTACTCTTTTTAAACTTTCTATAGGCTTACTTTTTACTTTTTTACTTTTACCTTACTCTTTACCCTTATGGCCGTAAATATAATTTTACTAAATCTTGTGCGCGCCTTGCGATCGCGTGGGCCAAAGGTAAGGCCTATTGTTAACCTAAAAAACATTTATAGAAACCATGTAAAATAGAGCCTATCTAGGTCTGTATGCCTCCACAATTGTGTATATACATATTGTTAGGAATAACGAAACGTTTGTAGTCATTACAGGACAAACTGATTTTATTTTAGAGCTATGTGTAGATTTCATGCATTTTGCTATGTGGCATCTCTAAATTAGATTTCATTCATCATGACATCTTTGTTTATGCGTTTAATGTTTTTAACAATATTGTTGTCACCAATAATGCTATAACCTTTAGTCTTCGTACTCATAAATTCTAAAACTAACGAACCAGGAAGCTCATCGCTAAATCGCTACGTGTAAGTTAACCTTTTAAATAACCAGTTTCCATTTTCTTTAGTATTCATTAAAATTACTATATTTATTTTAAAAAATAAAAATAAATTGTTTGTTTCCTGAATCCTGTTCTGTATATGTTATAGGATATTAGTTACATTGAAGGTTAATAATTATTTACTATGTATAAATATGTTAAGCTACCCTTAGGGTTTATTATTATCGGGAATGCACCGTGAAAACGCACTATTGAGGTGCCAAAGTTCTCTATTCTAATTGGTTGTAGGACGTCAGCCAATTTAAATGAGCCAATTCTGGTTGCGATGAATATAGTGCAGAAACGAGTGAGGTGATTTCCACAAATAGAGGTCCATCCCTTCAGTAGCGGAAACTAACTGAAACGGTTGCGTTTTATAATTTCCCGTTGGAACGCTACCCCATTTGGAGGAATCTATATGAATAACATATATAGAAAACCAGATCGCACGAACAAGGCTAAGAAAACCTCATCGCAGAAGAAACCCCGTCGTCGAGAATTGAACGGTAAGCGTTATAGTTTTAGTAACCTTAAATAGAAATTTGCATTTATTCGAACCTTAATCTTCAATTAAGTTTAGCGATCCGTAATAAAATAACCCAGTAACGAAAGTTATGTTGTAGTTGCTATGCAAGGTGGTAGTCACTTGTGTCAAAATGTTCGATATTTGCACCCAGGTCCTTGTAAAATCTGGTGTATCTATACAGTACTTATGTGAATCAACATCGGAATAGAAAGGTTTAATTTGATTGTCGTCCATACGCGTCATGGTTCCATAATGAACATCATACATTAATGGTTTTAATAAGACCAGGATGCTAAAATTGGCAAATATTTGTTTATAGTAGTGCACCTAAACACGATTAATTTGAACGACAAATAAATTCTCACATGATTACTCGAGAGTTATAGTTCTGTGTAGATGCTATGGAACTTGCGCACAACTGATTGCTGTCAGGCGCTCTTTGATTCACAATTTTAACGTCAACACACTGACAAGGTTTTCTATAGTTTTTCCAAAAACTGAATTGTTGCCATTTATTTTTCAAATTATTTTAAAATCACTCATTTTACATTAAACTTGAAAAATTGAAAGAAGAAGTTGATGTTATATTTTATACTTATCTAGTAATAAAATTAAGTGGTTTGAAATAGTTTATTAACAAAAAGCTAGCAAAAAATATTCTAATATAAATCACTCTAAATCTTGATATGGTTTGCCGTCAGAGCTGTGTACATGGTTTAAAAAGCAATATATATTATAGTTGACACCTGAAGGAGGAAGAATCGATAACACGTTTTAAAGTATATAGAAATGAACCCTTTAAGCGAAAAGAAGGGATTGATTAATTACGAAAATATAGAAAATGTTATAAAATCGGTTCGGTTCGGCCTCATTAACAAAGTAATGACAGGTAGTAACCAGAAACATCTTGTTCCCTTTAACAATTAATATAAAAATTATTTACATTCGAAGAATTAAGTTATGTTTTTGACAATATGTTATCGATTGACTCTTTGGTCTACTGGTAACGTACATGATTTGCATGTAGACCTTTAACAAAACTGTCAGTTTGACACATTCAGCTGTATACAAGTTCTGCAACAACCTGTATCTTTCCACTCTCACAATGAGCTCATAGAGCATTGTAAAAGTGGCAAAACATAGGCTGTTGCAGAATTTGTATACAGGTGAATGTGTCAAAGTGACAGTTATGTCAAAGATTGCCGACATCAAAATGGCAGATGTGTCAAAGAGATAGATGTCAGAACTACAGCTATAAAAATGACCGCGAACTAAGGAATTTTACATCGTTGTCGCGTAACTTGAACTCTTACATATGGCTTGGTAACGCGAATTAATGAACGAATCGCCGAATACTAAATCTCAATTCTTGCATATTACTTGGAAAAATGCGAATAAATGAATATAATTCATTTCCGGTCTTATATGCAATATAGTCTAACTACGCCATAATTTCCATATAATTCCAGACTTTTTCCGAGAATTAGTTACCGTTGATGTAAGAATTTACCAGAATGTCGGCATTAAACAAACAATTAGTCAAGCTGCGTGATTTATGTATTCAGTAAAACGTACCGTTTGTCCTTGTCTAACGTACGGAGTTAATCGTTTTCGCGCGAATTCCTTGAATAAATGTTTATTTATTTAATGACATTTAAAGCATTTCTCTGTATTTTAAGTATTCGTTTCTGAATAAAGAAGATTATAGACTAATGTTTTGGTTAAAAACTTTTAAAGTGAATTAAAATGATACATCTACACGCATATTTAATAAGGATTGTTTGTACTTTGTGAATGCAACTCCCTATTGTTTTTACGAGGATACTTTTTACGGGATAATTATTTTATGCACAGAAAATGAAATGTGTTCTAAAGCATATTAATGGACAGAAAATTAATTTAGTATGTTAGTAAATACAATAGAAACATGTTTTATCTAAGTATTCTTATATTTACACACACGGAAATATGCTTCAAAAGTACATGCGACTTCTTTTTAGTCTACACGGAAATATATTTCACTTTGCTTTTATATCTCCACACGGGAAAATTAATCAAATAATTAATAAGAGCTTTGTGTTTTTATTGCAAAAAAGTACGCTTGTATTATACAGGGTTGCACAATAAATGTTTGGAAATCTTAATTTTGTCGGTTCCTTACTATGCGTGGGTTCGATTAATGGAATTTAGATTTCAATTACCTCTCGAGACCTCTTTATTACATCCATATATATATATATATATATATATATATATATATATATATACATGCTAAGGGGTCACGAAATGACATTGAAACCCAAATTCCACAAATAAATCCCACCTAGATATAAGGAATCCGGAAAAAGTAGAAATTTCCGTAAATCTATTGTTACGCCCTGAACAATACAGGCGTACTTTTATTTATTAAAATGTGTCAGCAAAAAATGCAATTGCGCCAGTATAAACAATCGCCCTGTATAACATAAGGATATTGTAAATACAAAGCAAATAATGTAAGCAGCATAGTAGAAGTAATAAATCGTTTAGATACCCTAAAAGCGCAATCAATGCGAACGCATATCGATCATTTTAAGATAAATACAAAGTTATTTATTTTCACTTATTAATTATCAATATATTTTTGTTAAAAATAAATTTGATTTTCTGTAAACAGCATAGAATAATACTAGCTTTACGCATTTAGCATAAAAACTACAATCAATGTTGTATTTAAAACCCTAATTTTATTTGTCGTAAAGGCAAATATTTTTATAAAAATGCACCCTTTTTCCATTTAAAAGCACTTAAAGTTTAAACTAATTGCCCTGTGGATTACAGAAATTTATTTTAGATAGGGAATTTTCTATAATAAACGACATTAAGAAAGAGGTTTCGGGAGAATACCTTAATTTTGTATAACTAATTAATAAATGAAACGTTTATTTCAAGAAGCAGCCGAAACACTAAAAAGTCAGAAATGTAAAAGAAACTGATAAGAAATATCTATGATCTTTGCATTCACTGTTGGAGAGAAACGATTCGCCATGATAATCGTATATGTTTAGAGTAGGACGAACTGTCCACACTACTAATAAGTGAAACGAGATTACGAGGTAATAGTACGCCGCGATTTTAGACGCTGAGTTTTTCTGGGAAACCTTGCATCATAATATTCCATACTAATTTATAAATAGATAATTTGTATATATATAAGAAAGCGTTTATTAAATAATTCGATAGAGAAATGTTATTTTGGTATTAGTTGCGAGCTGTTGCTTTGCGAAGATGATATTTGAAGTATGCAGTAAGCATACTGTAATTTAATATTTACGATGTTACAATGAATATAGAAGTGATGTTTTTAAACGTAACCTACATAAAAAACGAAAATAATAAAATACAATGAAGTGGGGAAATTCTTCAATATAACGCTATTTTAAAAATTTTGTTAAATAATTGAAAGGAAGATATAAGCAAATATGAAAATTCTTTATTGCTGTTTCTAAATGGAGATTTTATGCATCATCTTGTAAGCAGATTTTTGACGTCAATTTAAAATAAGAAGATACATAAGTAGGAGTTAAATAAAAAACGCTTCGTGGATTTTTGCAAGAAAATTTTTTTTGTAACTGGTATTTAAATTTTGTCATTTAGTTTAAGATAGTCCAAATAAATTTTTTTGTAAAGGATGTTTACCAGGACAGTTTGTGTTCAGGGTTTGAAAAACTCTGACTTTTTAATAGATTACCTGTCAAGGATTTTTTGGCCAAACATACCTTACAAGCGCGCGAATAAATAAAGTCAGGTAAAATATTCATAAAAGAAGAAATTTAGTTCTGTAAATTTAAAATAAGTTAAGGAACATTTTCTTTTATAATAAGTACTTCTTAGAGATTATTTGATGTTTGAAAGAAACGATGTTGTAAATGTTCTATATGCATTTGTATGAGAGAAAATATTTCATGCTGTATAATTGCTTTAATATTGCTGTGTTTGATTTGATTGTGAAAACTCTGTCTATTCCGTTGAGCTAGCCAGGCAAAGTTAGAAAGGAAAGTAAGTGAATAATTCAAATTTTACAATTTGCTGTATCTGTATCGCAGCACACTTTCGGCGACGTCACAACAAACGGCGTTGTCACAGCACTCTTTTGGTGGCACTCCAACGAGCGGCTTTATCATATCACCCTTTTAGTGTCGCTCCATCGCGGGACCTACCACATCACTTTTTAGCGGCACTTCAACGTGCGGCCATTGTCATATCATTCTTTTAGCGGCGCATCAAGGCGAAGCGTTGTCACAGCACTCTTCTGGTAACGCCACAACGCGAGGCCTTTTCATATCACTCTTTTAGCGACGCTCCAACACAGGGCTTACCAATATATATTAAGGTTATAAGTTTTAGAGCATCAATTTCATTATTTTATAACCACACCTGGAATTCTCTAGAAGAGCAATTCTCATTTTTTATAAATTTCTGAAGCTACTACAAGAAATTTAAGAGAGAATTAGGTTTCTAAAACCTAACTTTTTATAATTTTTCAATTAGTTGCATATTCTATCTCGTAAACATTATCTTCTGTAATCACTAATTAATTGCGATTTTGTTTTTCGGTTATTGCGAGTTGAGTGCCATTCTACAACATTTTATTATAAATTCGTTTCCAATTTTGTTTAATACTAATGGTAATTTGGTTATTTATTTAGTACTTGAATATGTAACCTTCAGTGTAATGAAATGTGCGGAATTGGTATTTAATTACTAAAAAATCAATAATTGTACTTGTGGGGAAATGTTAAATTCTTACTTTCTGTTTTATGAAAGTAAAGAGCTTACAAACGTTACCCCAGTTACATATCCCCAAATTAATATATATATATATATATATATATATATATGTGAAATTATTAAGACTTAAGAATTATTGTTACATTGTATAATTGAAGGACGTAATAAAAGGTTAATAAAAGTTCACAAACCAGACATGAGAACGGAAACAGTTACATTGTATTCCAGACGTAATATGACGCTGCAGGTGCAGGTCACAGTAGACAATAGGACAGCAATTGTTAGAATTCAGATTATTAAAATGTAATATTTTGTATTGTATCAAGAAATAGCAGACATGAGATCTGCATTTTCCACAAAGTGATGTAAAAGCCGGGGTAGCATAAATACC
The DNA here is from genome assembly GCA_036346225.1 of Platerodrilus igneus. Taxonomy (NCBI): domain Eukaryota; kingdom Metazoa; phylum Arthropoda; class Insecta; order Coleoptera; family Lycidae; genus Platerodrilus; species Platerodrilus igneus. Next base: position 1,618,744 of record JARFIW010001130.1, read on the forward strand.
CTCACAAGCCCAAGATGGACAGTCAGTCTCGAACTTCACAACTTTAACATTGTTGGTTGTTCAAGCTACTCATTTTAGTTCTAATTAATTAATTAGTGAAAGTATTTTTGACTACTTTTATTTTTAAACGTTAATGAACATAACGTAACCATTTGTTGAAATCACTTGTAATTTCTGTATAAATTAAAATACACTTGATAGAAGTGAAAATTGGAAATAAAGTCTTTTTAAAAAAAAGCTCCCAAAAGCTCAAAACCTATCTCCCCAAACATAAAACTATCGATAACTTTCAATCAAGATAAGGCTTTTGCGTATACGCAAATTATGTGTTTAATTTGTATCTTATTAAAAAGTTATTGCTGGTTTAGCTTTGCGGTAACGTTTAAAGAAAAGCAATCTCTTTCTCATAAATTAAAATGTACTACGTAAACAATTAGAATATAAAAAGTGTCTACTCTTGTATATAAGCAACATTGTTAAGCATCCGGAAAGTTGCTGTATTAATTAGCAAAGGTTGAAAATGTTTTAAGCCACCGAGTTCTAGCAGTCATAACACAAAGCTTTGAGCGGTGCTTTCTAAAAACTGGGTTTTTGATTCGTCAATTAAGAATTCAGTAAGATAAATTTTCTTAGTCTATGCAATTGGCAACTTTGGTGAAAAGGCAACCCTATGCCATTTCTAAAAGCACAAACACTAGCAGAAATAAGCAGCCGTATTCAAATTCTAGTGCATACTAAAACACATCGGGCTGAGTACGAATCGCTGTTTCTGATTAATAATTAATAAAGGAGAATTAATGTAGCGAGCCGTAGCTAGTACATTACATGTAATGAATGTCGTAACGCAGATTAGAGCTTAATAATTAATGCATGATTAATTACTATATTATGTGCACAAAGAGGCACTGATAGGCACTTTAGAAGGTATTGGATAATTTGGTGGCTATTGACATTTTGGTAGCTCCATTAGACTAGTTTTCAAGAAAGAGTAAGATATTATAGTTAACCTAAAATAACTTCAGAAATAAATTATTTTTTACTATCTTAAGCAGAAGTCATGTATGTAAACTAATTCTACTTGCTTTACAGTATAGCTGAAGATTTTTCTTTTAAATCTAGGCATGATTGACTGCGGCTCTTTAGCAGTTTGTACAGGTTTCACAATTAATTATTGAGTTTTATGAATACTTGTTTTTAATTAATGCGATCCAGGTTTCAATTTAAATACGTATGCACCTATTACTACATTTACAAATTTAACATTAGTATATAATTGCATTTCTGATGTTACATTTTCCTTTGCTTTGTTGTATTGTAAACATGGAAAAGATTTGGTGCTCGTTGTTTAACTACGTTTGATCTTGTACTCAAAGAGAATTCACCAGTATTATTCCTTATTCAAAACAGTAGTTTACGTTTTTTATTAAGATTATAAACACTATTGTTTTGGTGAAGAACATTCTGCCGTTAGCGCCCCTTCAAATAATTATAGATATAGTATCCTTACAGGAAGCTGTGCAAATTACTACCAGGCAAGTTCTTTGAAAGCTAGTGTTTACCTCCTATCAAGTATTCTAAATTACATCTTAAAAAACTTTATTTTTCCAAGAAACCAGTTTCTACTTTTAAAAATGTCCTAAAAGGTACCCCTCGTGAAAGATACATTATAAAATAATTACCTGCATGTAGTTGTAACTATATATCTTTACAAGAGTTTTCTGTTTTTTAACTGATTTTAAAATCTCCTGGCCGCAAATTGTTTTTGTAAAAGCTCAGAACTCGTTTTCTAGGGATAACTAAACAAGATCTACTATATACAAACTTGTAATCACTCTGCTTCTTCCAAGTTCAGTATGGGTACTATAAATGCTAATTCTAGTTTTGTTTATAAATATTCGTACCCCTTAGAGAAAATTTCTAGAAGATCGATCATAATATTAGCAAAAAAATTCTTTTAATTCAGTATTTCACATAGTTTGATGCAGCATAACGTATTTATAGTGTATTTAAAAAAAGAGTTACTGGGTATTGTGAGTTCCTCTCGGGCTGGCAACGAACTTAAATGCTCCGACAACTGAGTTGGCATGAGCTCTTCTGGATACTAATATCCTTCTCTGAACAAATGGAGCTATCGGATTCGGAGGAATAAACCAGCTGCTTGGTGGAAGATGGACACGAAGAAGCGTGTTATTTTCGAAACGTTAGTTTGGTTTGGGAAACTTTTCCGTTTAAAAATAAATTAAATCGCCGGCTAGGGTAAGCCGATTTTATTTATTATACAATGATTTTAAAATAAGGTTATCTGTTGTAGCAAATTAATTTAATTTCTAAAAACGTGTTGTTCATTTCAACATGGTTTTTGTTAAATTGCCACTTAAGTGAATTTGAATACTTTTTCGAGTACGGTAGAATAACGGTATGAATAAATGGGTAAATATCAGCAGAAATATTGAGCTGGTTCACGCTTTTTCTACATCTTGGATTGAATCCTGGAAGACTTGCTATTTCTGGATTAATATTCTTTGGTTTAGAGGATCAGGTGTTCGGGTGTCTGCCATGATGTCCTCTATCTGCAGTTAGTTAAACCTGATTGCGTTTTGTCTTGACGTATGGTTGAGATCAAAGACTTTGAAAATACTTTACTCAGGTATTTATGTATATATCCGTTTAAATTTTTATAAAAGAGAAACTTATAATAATTGTTTGTTTCACAAATGTTTGAATACTAATAGCACTGTAAAGATGCAATGCTTTAATTAATGTTTGAATTAATACGTTGTAATTTATCTTGTAAAAACCCCGAAACATGAGCTCATATAACGTCGGTTTATTTTGTTAACTTTTTGATACTCTGTAATTATTAAAAAGAAAAGAAAGAAAATTTACTGAAGTAAAATTTCTTCTAAGAGAATTGAAATTGGTTAAAGATTAATTTTTTATTTTACTAAAATAATCCAAAGTTTGATTACTCTTATTGGTACAATTACAATTATTATACGTAATTATATCACCTGTTGTTGTCTTATTTCAAACTGAATCAGTAAAGTACTTGTGAAATAAATTATTTCCATGTGTATGCTACTGCAGAGGTAAAACAAAGAACCCACTGTTTAACTCTAATGATAAGGTCTCTCGGAGATTGACCTAAGAAAGATTAAATAAATACATTAGCCGAAAGTCATTCATGCACACGTTACAAGCAAGTAAGCGTTGCAGGAAGCACAAATTACACCGCGTCAAAATAAAATCACCGTACGCCAGCAAAGTGGGAGCGTTTCGGTGGGACCAGAACTTTCCACACTATGGAAAGTGTCCTACAATCATTCGAAACAACACACTACTAATAAAAGTCTAGTTAACTAATAAGTAGTTATGGTGCTCACAAAAATTACAAATTTTCCAACAAATTCCCAAAATAATATCCTTATACAACACGGAATTTAATTTTAGATTAGTTTCACCGGACACGAAGTGTCTAATTAAAACAAAAGAAGAAAACCTTGCACATACGTTAAAAATTTTGCCACACAAACAAAATACCGCGTTTCTTGTTCAGAAATTTACAAACCAATCCTTAGAACTAATATACAATTGATCACAACACATGATGAATGTCCTAGTTATTGGATAGTAACCAGATTACAAATTGCCAAAGCCATTTTTTCTTAATATGAACCAAACACCTAGACCAAATAAGCAATCTTGAGACATCAGTTTTGCAGCGTCTAACGATAGGAGACGCCTTTAGGTAAATCCAAACCATGAGACCCATATGATTAGTTCTACTTATTCAAAAATTTCTATTTTTCAGAATTATTAGGTTAGAAACAAATATTATTATCCGACTGCGACTTCATGCGTTAAAGTATTTTTGGTTTTTATGAAGAATGACCTACCAATTTAGGCTGCCATACTTGGCAAAAAGTCATATATTATCTGCAAAAATAAAAGACATACTTGTTAAAATGTTTTTTTCTTATAATTCGGCTACCCATTATCACTATTCCTCTGGAATTCTAAATTTACACCACAGATGTTGAAAAGTGTGGGTATAAGTAAAAAAAAATGAAAACAATTGAAATTTGACTTGCAGAATAATTGGCGTTGTTTTAATTACAAAAATCGATGTACTAACATCGATCGTTTGCTACAGTTTGATAGAATTTTTTGAGATGTAATACTGAATAATTCCTTTTAATTATCGGTTTTTTCTTACAAAATCCATTTATTCATCAATGTATTCAATAATTTCGAAATAAATTTTAAATCTATTCCTCTCTTAGGTATTTCAAAGCTTATACGTGGTATTAGTTTATCAAAAAGTGATTGCCCTCTTTTACTACATATTTAGCAACGCCGTTAAAAATGGCCGACATTCTACGATTTAAAAGACAATCATTTCGAATTGGGGTTGATAAATACGCCTAACATTCGCCCAGAGGTTGTACGACAACGCGTAATATTGGTAGTAAACTCTATCCGTTTACCCTAAAGGAAATTGCCCCATTGCGCACGCCATACGCTATAAGTGCAAAAAAAAGGCAGCTGAATTAGAGAAAATGGATGCAAAAAGGCGAAAGTTGGACTACGTAGAAAACACTGCGACAATACGCGAACAATACAAAGATGTGTTACACAAAGAACATCTTATTAGAAAAAACGTGTGAGAATTAAAAGATTATTTTATGTGCCGATGGACTGACTTAGAAACGTCCGGGTTTTACAATCTGTATGCATATGTGGTTATTAAGAAAGACTATTTTAGTTATGTATGCGTCCTTGCGGAAAAGGATGGGACTAAATCCGTATACTTTTTAAAAGGTTATTCTAAAAAACGAATTTATCACAACGGCAGATAACACAGACAAACTAAGGAATGCGGGTTTCGTAATCTCGGCGTACACCACACGCAAAGAGGTTCCGCTAAACATTGTATATTTGCCTAGTAAAGAACCTTTCGGATCATTTATACCCGAGGGTCTTGTAACCTATAACGACCGCATAATCCCAAAAGTGGTGAACATGCAACTACGCAACAGTGAGTGGGAGAATAAAGATTCCCTCCAATACCGACAAGAAGAAGTCGATAAAGCTAACAAGATACGTATGCAGGATATAGTGGGAAAGCCTCGATTAAAAGATTGTCACAAGCTGCAAGAATTACACGAGGGAATGGGTCTGGTTGTCGTCGGAATCAAATACATTATATACAGTGACAAACTTCGGTACATTATACAATTCGAAAACCTAGACAGTTTCTATGTATCAAACTATTGGTTAGAAAAGGAGATAGAGGTCTTGGGTGTCGTTTTAAATTTTAAGCTGCAAATTGAATTAGATAAAATTAAAACCACCCCAAACAAACATAAAGAAAGGACCGTTTTCTGTGTATAACTTCGTATTAAAATTAAGTTTAACGACCTTATGCTTGGCATTAAATATTTTTAAATTTTGTATAATAGCGTAAGTTTGACCTAAGTAAAAGGAATCAATGATCTTATGTCGGAGACACTTCCGCCTTATAGAGCAATTTCACTCTATAAGGCAATTTCACTCAATAAGGCAGATTACCCTATAAGGCAATTTCATCGTATAAGGCAATTTCACCTTATAAGGCAATTTCACCCTATAAGGCAATTTAGGATTCCCTCCAATACCGACAAGAGGTAATCGATCAAGCTAACAAGATACGTATGCAGGATATAGTGGGAGAGCCGCGATTAAAAGATTGTGACAAGCTGCAAGAATTACACAAAGAAATGTATCTGGTTGTCTGTAGAATCAAAGACTTTATATATAGAACAAACTTCGGTTAATTTTGCAATTCATAAACCTAGACGGTCTGGTCTCTATGTATCAAGCTATTGGTTAGAAAACGAGATAGAGAGTTGGGTGTCGATTTAAACTTTATACTGCTAATAAAATTAGATAAAATTAAAACCACTCCAAACAAACATAAAGAAAGGACTATTTTCTGTGTATAACTATGTATTAAAATTAAGTATAAATGGCTACATGCTTGGTAAGAAATATGTTTAATATTTTGTTATGAATAATGTCAGAATAAAAGTTTTATAATAGTATTACATTGCTCTTTATTTACAAGAGGCTATGACGTCACCACAACCTTGGAAAAGTAGCTGGAAAGCTACACTCTCGTTTTCTCTAGAGAGGACTGACACGATGGGAAGTAAAAGAAATTATCGGAAAAGAAGACCTCGAAAGTATTAATAAAAAATTTCCAAAATCCCATATGTGTTTCGTACAAAGTGGAACTAGCAGATGTTAAGTTAGAAACTTTATTGGAAGAACTACCAGATATATTAGACGGACTCAAAAAAGAATATTGCTATCTTTTTGAAATGGATGCGACCCAATACTTTGCTGGCATATTTAGCAAGATGGAGATGTTTAATTATTTAACTACAAATCATAACTCCTGCTACAAGGGCGAATACGAAGAAAACTGCAATATTATAGTTGACAACGATAACACTGTGGGCATCGATGGCTAGCAACCAATGCAAGAATTAAGAGATACAACAAATTTGTGTGTCAGATAACAAGTCCTGGTGTTAATAAACAACTTGGAAATCATATACTAGATTTTTACGTTGTCCAGATGTAGGTTTAAAGGAAACATTTGCGTCTACTTTGGCCAAAGAACATGGTATTACGCGATTGGAAGCGACAATATGCAACTGTACAATTGGAGACTTTGTCAGTGCGGAACAGGTGTATAATCCCTTAAAAGACTGTTTAACCTTACTGGAAGACAGTAAGTTATACTTCCTAAAGGCGCCAATGTACTCGGTACCTCTTGTAAAAATGTGGAGCAAGTTATCGGACAAGCTATAAAATAGCTGCTGTTTAGTTTATTATTTCCTACTACAGTAGGTGTATTAGGGGAATAGCAATACAAAGAAATCGACTGGCTTGCAAATTGAGTTGTCCAAAAAATCAGAGGAAAGGAAAAATTGATAAAGCATGTGATCTCGGCTTTTAGGTTTAACTATTTCCCTGTGAATTATTTGGAGATTGTAGAGGAGGAAGAGAGTCAAAATAAAATAATAATCTTACACAAATGCTACATTAATGCAGGTAGTGCATATTTTATACTATCTGCAACACCATGAACCAAATTTTTTTTAAAGAGCACCAATTGTGAGCCAGTGATACGGGTTATGAAGTTGGCTGGCCCTAAACGTTGTAGCGCTATTGAAGCGTATTTTTTATACGTTGCGGCGTCAGTATTACAAATTTTTTTAAATGGGCGCCAGTGAACAAATATCTTCCGACGTAACTAGGGGTCTATTCCTGGGTAGAGCAATGAGAAGGGGGGGAGTCGAATTTTGTTTGCAAACCAAAGTTAAGCTAAATTAAATAGGCGCCACCATGTCCTGAGATAATGACGATAATTGCAATGCACAGTTCCAAGGGCGGACGTGGAAACCCAAAGAACAAATGATCGCCTTCGTTAACAAAAACCTGTCTTAACAAAATAAGATGCAGCTCCTGTAAGAAATTACAATGGTTAAATAAATAAAAAAGTAGAACACTATTTGTGTCCTGTAAAAATATATAAAGAAATAATAAAAAATAATTCCAATATAATATTGGCTTCAAATTATTACTCAGAAAAATTTTAGCTTTATGTAATTAGATTTGATCGTACTTGACCAAAATAAAAGCCTTAGATTTTGAACTAAATGTTTACTAAAAATAACTCTTTTAAAATATTGGAACTTGTATCAAAAAAATTTCATAATCAACTACATCAAAATTAAAATTTTAACTTTCCTTTTTTCTTTCATTAATCAAGCTAATTTACTCAAAACATGAACTTGTTATACAACTTAAAGTAATAATGATTGGCAAGCATAGCACAGTGAATTAAATTCTAACCTGAGCAGATCTTTTCAGGTAGATAACAAATTACTAGTACCTAACATAATCAGAATTTGAGCTTTCAATTTTACGTTTAATAATCAAAGTATAGATACAGCTGATCACAAAAATAGGCATGTTTGTTTTAATTGTATTACAGCTGCTCAAAGCATTTGCTTTCAAGACAACATCTGTCAACTGTACAAAGTAGAAAAATATGACGTCGAAAACACATGTTGAACTTATCGACGGTTCATATGGAACAAGCACGTTACTTCAGAAAGCTAAATCAACAAAATTTTATTTCACAGCTTGTAAAACCAGCTCAACAATTAATTGAAATTTTTACAATTTACGTGTACTAAACATCAAAGCAGGTAAACGTGTTCTAAACTTTGAAACACATGCAAAAAGAGATCTTATAGCTATCTACGAACCAAAAACTGCATTAGTTGCTTTACAACAAACTGAGACGGGATCTCCGTTCAGGCAAATTTCTAATCAGACAAAGTTTAAATTGACTGTTTTGGTCGAATTACATTTCATCGTTGTCTTGTTCTAAAAATTGCTTACGTATTCCAAAGGTTGCATCTTACATTGTCGCATCTAAGGGTCGCTGTCCTACGTGTCGCATTTTTAGTTGTCGTATTCTAAGTTGTCGAATTCTAAGTTGTCATACTCTAAGTTGTTGTTCTCTAAGTTGTCGCGCGTTATTAGAAGATATCTCACACTTTATAATTGATTCGAAGGTTGCCGGCCTCTAGCCAAAAATACATGTTAACAAAGGTGATGCCCGTGGCCGACTATTCAACGTAACCAGAGCTAAGCGGTCGCGCCGTCGGAGGGGGAACACGAAACAATCAAACAGATATGTACTTGGAAATAGCTTTATGCGACACAGATATCTTATTATAATTTGATCTCTGAGGAACAATACATGCTTAGCGTGCGATTCAATGCAATTAAATTACAACTTGAAAAATAAAATGTTACAACCATATTCTACAATTCCAAAAAAAAAATCATTTCTGATTGAGGTTGGTAAATACGCCTAACATTCGCTCACAGGTTGTACGACAACACGTAAATATTGGTAATAAACTCTAACCGTTTACGCTAAAGGAAATTGCCACATTATGCACGCCATACGCTGTAAGTGGAAGAAAAGTAGCTGAAATTAGAGGAAATAGATGCAAAAAGCAAAAATTGGACTACACGGAAAACACTGCGACATTACGCGAACAATACAAATATGTGTTAGACAAAGAACACCTTATTAGAGAAAATAAAAAAGAATTAAAAGATTATTTTATATGCTGATAGACTGAATTAGATACATCCGGGCTCTACAAGCTGTATGCATTTGTGGTTAGTAAGAAAGACTATTTTAGTTATGTAGGCGTTCTTGCGGAAAAGTATGGTACTAGATCCGTATACTTTTTAAAAGGTTATTCTAAAAACGTATTTATCAAAATGGTAGATAACATAGACGAACTAAGGAATGCGAGTTTCGTAACCTTGGCGTACACCACACGCAAAGGGGTTCCGCTAAACACTGTATATTTGCCTAGTAAAGAACTTTCGGATCATTTAAACCCGAGGGTCCTACAACCTATAACGATCGTATATTCCCAAAAGTGTTGGACATGCAACTACGCAACTGTGAGTGGGAGAATAAGGATTTCTTCCAATACCGACAAGAAGAAGTCGATCAAGCTAACAAAATACGTATGCAGGATATAGTGGGAAAACCGTAATTAAAAGATTGTCACAAGCTGCAAGAATTACACGAAGGAATGAATCTGGTTGCCGGTGGAATCAAAGGCTTTGTATATAGAGACAAACTTCGGTACATTTTGCAATTCAAAAACCTAGACGGTGCCTATGTATCAAACTATTGGCTAGAAAAGGAGATAGAGAGCAAACATAAAGAAAGGACTGTTTCCTGTGTATAACTTCGTATTAAAATTAAGTTACAACGACTTTATGCTTGATATTAAATATCTTTAAATTTTGTTATGTATAATGTCAGAATAAAAATTATAGAATAGCATTACATCGCTCTTTATTTATAAAAGGTTATGGCGTCACCACGATCTTGGAAAAGTAGCTAAAACTAGGTAACCGGGAGCATCTCCAAGTGGTGTTTGCTGGACAACTAATATCCTGATATCTTCGTAATCTGCAAAATATTGGTTGACTAACAACGCGTACCAGTTGTAATTATTACAGTTAATAAATTTCTAAACCTAGTCTATGCATTTTATCAAGTTTTAATGTAAGAGGTAGGTGGATGGGGTAGAGGTGTGTGAGATGGTGTGGAGGGTGGTGGTGGTGTGTGGAGAGTGGCGTAGGTGTGTGGAGGGTGGTGGAGGTGTGTGGAGAGTGGTGGTGTGTGGAGGGTGGTAGAGGTGTGTGAAGGGATGTGGAGGGATGTAGAGTGATGTTTGGAGGATGTGGTGGGATGTGTGGAGAGATATATATGAATATGGAGGGATGTGGTGGGATGTGTGTAGGGATGTGGGGGGATGCGTGGAAGGATGTGGAGGAATGTGGAAGGATGTGGAGGAATGTGGTAGTGTGTGGAGGGTAGTGGAGGTGTGTGGAGGAATGCGGTGGAATGTAAAGGGTGGTGGAGGAAGGTGGTGGGATGTGGAGAAATGTAGAGGACGTGGAGGGATGTGGTGGGATGTGGAGGGATGTGAAGGGATGTGGTGAGATATGGATGGATGTGGTGAGATGCGGTGGAATGTGGAGGGGTGTGGACGGATGTGGAGGGGTGTGGAAGGACGTGGTGGGTGGTGGAGGAGTGTGGAGGGTGGTGGGGGAGGCACCAAAAACCGTGTTCTCCGTCTACTTACAAGTACGATATTATTAATAAAATGCTTCTTCTAATTTAACTATGGAACATAGCAACATACGACTCTTAAGTTAATGTTGGCTTTATCTACTCAACGTTTAAATGAAAACATGATTATGGTTTAAGTATAGTGTGTGAAATTAAGTGGATGTTGTTAACATAACCTATTTTTCATGGCGTACCGAAATAGTGTTTATAATATGGCACACATTTACCAATCCTCATTCTAGGTATACACCCATTTATGAGGCAAAACGCATGTATTGATTATAATTGTATACTGTAGCAGCATGCGATAAATAATAATTATAAAAGCCAATTACAAGACTACCAACAATCTTACTATCAGTCTGTGTTTGTATGTATCGACAAGTATTTCAGGTTTAGTATTTGTATATCAAGTAGGCAGAAGTGTATATTATACAATATATATATATATATATATATATATATATATATATATATATATATTACTAACATAGCACTAACCTATCGTGAGATGCGAAGGGTCTCAGGAGACTTTTCGCGCGAGACCGAATAAAGTCACGTTTTGTAATAAAATAGCAAGTCTCGATTCGAGTGTCGTCTGACGTCTCGTCTGGCAAAACAGGCGAAACTGTGAACGAAACGAGACTTCTCCCGTTTCACATGCAACACTATGACCAATCTATCTGAAATTTTACTGAAGTCAAAAGCAAACCTGCATTCAACTGTCAAACCAGTTCTTCCCGGGCAGAACTTACCTGTCCATAAACGTCCGGTATCGTATACACTGACGATGACATGAATGCTGCTAAAGGTAACACTGTTGAACTTACGGAAGAACACACGGATCCTGATTTCTAACTATTTAATATAGGCACTCGACATTTACCTTCTCAAGATGAGCTTAACGATTTAGTACGGGATTTTAATTTGTCGAAAGCTCAAGTCGAACTGTTGGGATCCAGATTGCAAGGTTGGAACATATTGCCGAGCGGTACGCATATTTCCACATAACGGCGACGTGTGCAAAATTGTTTTCATTTTTTTCATAGTGTAATCAGTTGTGTATTGTGTAGAGGCTGCTGAATGCATTAGAATGAAAATACAATATTTCTCAATTCATCTACTCTAAGCTGGAAGGGAGAGCTCCTCTACAGTAGAAATTCGCACTCCTCTGTTTTCATTACCCACACAGTACATATAAAGGAAAACTACGATAATATGAAAAATTTGTTTGAAAAAAATAAATATACGCAACGCGGGCGGAGCTTATATATAGTGATTCGAAAATCCTAGCACTTTTGTTAGTAATACAAATGGGTTACAGTAAGTATTGCTGTTTTCTCTATGAATGGGAGAGCAGATCAAATGGTAAACACCACTTCGGAAAAGGCTGGAAAATGCCAGAAAAACTTGTCTTTTGAGAAAAATTCTACAAAGCCTCCTCTCGTTGATACAAAGGTTTTGCTACCACCTTAGCACATAAAACGGGGAATGATAAAAAACTTTGTCCAAGTTGTAAATAAAAATTGTGAAGATTGAGAGTGAGAAATTATCCAGAGTAAGTGAGATACAAATAAATAGAAAGGGAATTTTTATTGAGTCGCAAATTTGTCACATTATAAAGGACAGTATATTTGATTCAAAATTGACCGAGAGTAATGCTGCAGCATGGGTATCATTTAAAGAGGTATGTCCCAATTTTTGAGAAAATTCAAAGGCAAGGAATTACAAAAAAAATTGCGAATCTTTTAATTTCCACATGCAAAATATAGTTTGCAGCATGTCTGTGAAGATTCATTTTCTCCATCCGCATTTGGACTTTTCTCCAGCAAATCTAGGGTTTGCGAGTGAGGTACATAGTGAATGGTTTCACCGAGAGGTTGTGTACTATAAAAATAAATACCAAGGATAGTGAAGCCCCGCAATGCTTCCAGATTACCTTTGGAACCCAGTCACGAATTTTTCATGGGTATCCTAGAAACGAAAGTCACATGCAAAAAAATTTTGGGATTCGGTAGTGAAGTGAAATGCATGATTTGTGTTATAACAGGTGCAAGCATTGCATAATAAAATGTTCCACTATAAAAATTTGAATAACTTTTGACTGAAGGGTGATAGTAATCAGCGAGAAATATTCTATAAAAAACGCACATCGCACATTAGTAAACAAAAAAAAACAATTTGTTGTTCAGAGTTATTAGTACGATAATAGCAATAATCATTTTAGTTGTTATAAAACATATTAGTAGTAATAATAATAATAATAATAAAAATAGTAACTGTAGTAATAAATACGATAATAAGAATAGAATCTGATACTTTAGTGTATCAGATTCTTTTTTAAGACTAAAAGTAAATACTGGAATAATCAATCAATGTGTATTATTTTTATTCTTATTATCATTAAATATCCGTTACTCTGTTGTAAAGTTGCTACTGCTGTAGAAATTTTATTTATGCTCATTCTTTTTTTCAACACCTTTCAAACTATAATCCCATATTTTTTAATGTCCTGAGAAGTTTCTGTAGAATATCCATGCACCAATCACCTTTTCTTCATGACATGCCCACCACCTGATGAAGAAGAATTTGGTGCTTGTACAGATACAATCCTGTTATAAGATGATATGCATTGCTGCCGTTGTTGCCTCTTTGTAGTTAGTTTGTGAAAACATACAGATTTCTTTAAATGTTTCAGAAAATTGGAAATACTGGGCCCAATATCGTTCTTCTGAGATCGTTTAGACAATCAACCATTTGTATTTTGAAACAATCGCCTAAAGTGTAATGAACGTATTCGTGCGTGGTTTGAGGAATTGAAATTTTCCCTGCGCATTGATTGAATCCACTTCTTTGTAATTAATTGCTCCATCTTTAAGAAACCTTAAAGATTGTTGTTTGTGTTGTAATGGAATTTATAAAATCATACCAAAAATAGTAATAGGGAAATATATTCTGTTCCCGTGCATCGCACAAAATATTTTTAATTTAGTGAACCTATTAATAATAATAAACTAAAATCAACCCGTTGGTTTTCCGCTTTCCAGTGTTCAACTGACTAAGAAATAAGAATTATAAACGGTAATACTTTCAGATGGTGTGATACTTTTTTGTTTTTTTTTTTTCGGTTTTCTTCCTACACTTGTATACAGTGCAATATTGAATCATATTATAAACTTACTATAATATGTCTTGCCGGCTAGTTTTAACTATGGAGCATACAATACAATAACACATATACAATTTATTTATTGGCATAGTTTTGTGCGGGGCATGTAGGTTTATACGTCCTTTACACGTTTGAACAACTCAAATAAAATACACTATTAAGTCTAATCAGAATATGCAAATAATAAGTTAGTACTCAAATAAAGTTCAACAACAATACACAAATAAGTATATCAAAAATATACAAATATACAATATTATACAAACCAGTTCATTAGTGCTATAAAAGTACCTGGCCTCACAGATGATAAAGGATTTATATTTGATTACTAAAGGAAACTGCACAAGATTCAATCAGCAATATGGCATTTAAATTTTTGCATATAAAATTATTCCCGATGCTGCAATGCAACTTTGTGTTGATTGAAATTGAAGAGGTGTTTTTAATTAACTGAATAAATACAAATTGTTACCGCCGCATTATTTTCACAATTGACGTCACATGAGGGATGGGATTTTGCTTTCACAGCACTGCGTGGTAAGGAATAGGGTACCGGATTTGCGTATTTACTGGTTTAAGCTCGCACCACCCAAAAGAAAATACTAGTTGTAGCTAGCGGTAGTAAGTTAACATCATGATTGTAAAGAAACAGAAATGGAATTTAACAAGTAATCGTTTCCCCTGCAGTTGCAAAAGTTGATACCGAAAGCTGATTTGCACTTTTTATAATTACAAAAACATGCTCAGTGCCTTTAGATATTTATGCTGACTATATAACACGCAAAGGGTATTAGCGATTTCGCATTTTTAAAGCTGCTCACATTTATTTATTGATATGTTTGATCTAAGGTGCACTGTATATTTTTGAAACTGAATAAATCCCCTAGCCATAAACCACAATTCGGTATTCCCAATAATTGCAACGTAATTAAATAGCCAACAACATTTAATGAATTTCAAAATTCAATAAATGAATGATTATCGAATACCTAATTAGTCGAAACAGTGTATGCTAGTTTCATGTTTTAGTATTTATCTAACAATTCACTGCAAGCGGTTAGTGATGGACACGGATTCCAAGTTTAATTTTTAATAAACTATCGTTCTGTTAGAAAACATAATTTGCTTTCAGTATTATCTAATTTATATCGTTGTAGCTTAATTTCGCTTTTGGGGCTCCCAAATTTTGCAAGCAAAGGAGCAGCTCTCTAATATTTAATCAAATAAGGATTGTTAGCACACTGTTTAGGCTGTTATGTATATTCGTGAGTGTTGATTAGATTTTAGAGTACACTCGCAGCTTCTCATGAGGTTGACTTAACGTGCGTAAAGTTCTTTTACAAATATAGTTCAAAATCTATTACATATAAATATCTTAAGGCCATATTTATAGACAATTCCTAAGGTCAACCGTCAACCTCAATCACAAATATCTCTAGCGTTTAACCCTTTCACTGCGGAATGCTGAAACAAAGTGGTTATTAAAAATTGATACTTTTTGCAGCTTGCGAACATTGTTGTCTAGAGCAATGTGATCCATTCGATTGGAGATATTAATTTTTAATTTTGTGTGAGAATAAAACACAAAATGAAAATGCCATTTCTTTATTTACGAGCTATTCTAAAAAACAAATACAAACCGAAAAAATCGAATTGTTTAAAAAACAGGGTATTATACACAGCAGTATATTGCAGGTTACACACAAATATCTTGATTAGCATTTTTTATTATTTTTGCGCAAATTATGCATCGTTTTGTAGCAGATTTCTTTTGAGCAGTGGATGGAACAAATTTAGCAAAGTGTCTCTCTGTCAGACGTAATTCAGCATTCTGATCCAACATTCTTCTCCTAGCGTACGAGTAACAACTGGCGTATGATATTTTTTAATTAGTTCTTTAATTAATTGTAAGTGAAATTTTTCAAGAGGGACGTAATTTACATTATCACATTTGTGTAGTTGGTAATCATTAAGAACTGAGCAGTCTAATAAGTGAAAGAATACTTTTTATACCATTTCATAGATTTACGTACACACTCTGTAGACGAAAGTAACATATCCGACTTATTTACAGCACCCATATTCTCGTAGTCGACAATACAACTGGGTTTCAGAATTGCTCTTCCAGTTGCACGATCCTTTTTCCTGTTTCCTTTACATCAGACTTATGGCAACTTGTCAACATATTTACTTCCTTTTTATCTTTCCATCTTATTGCAAGAAGGTTTTTATAAGAACTGTATATAATCTCTCCTCTTTCTAATGTTTCAGTAAATTTTGGCATATTTTTGCGAGTCTTTTTTACTGTACCAAAAGCTGTGGTTTTACTTTTACGCAAGCTACTGAATAAATTAGGACTAGCATACCAGTTGTCGACAAATAACGTATGACCTTTATTCAGGTAAGGTTCAAGCAGCGTCATTACTATATTTCCAGATATACCAAAAATTCTCCACATTTGTGGATGCACCAGTGTAAACAACGAAATCAAGAATGTACCCGGTCTCGCAGTTACATAGTAAAAAAAACTTTACACCAAATCGGTGTCGCTTAGAAGCCGTATACTGTCTGAAGAACACACGCCCTCTGAAAAGCAACAAACCTTCATCGATACATAAATTTTTAAACGGATAAAAAGCTTGTTTAAATTTTGTTTTAGATGATCAACAATCATTCCTATTAGTTTGTCAGGTGGAGGGATGTCATTATTACTAAAATGCCGCAATTTAGTAATCAGTAAGAATCTGTCTCTCTTCGTGAGCCTATTAAACATAGGAGCATTTATAAATTCATCAGTTGACCAATAAGAATTTAGTTCAGTTTTCTTTGCATGTGGCATCAGCAGGGTAACAGCAAAATAGCAGTACAGCTCTTTATAATCTTCTGGCCACCATCCTCTTACACGAGAACTATCAGAATTCCTCTGTCTCTCTAAATAGTCATAATACTAATCTGTCTGGTTTGCAATTTCTTTTAGTGGTTCTTCCGCAAAAAAGAATTCAAAGTATCTTAGGGTTGAATTATCTAAATTACCGCCAACCTTACAACCAGAGTTTGATTCATCAAAACTGGAAATCCTTGGTTCAAAAACATTTGCCCTCCACTCAAAATATTTTTCACGTGATGAAGATGCTGTTATATCCGTGCATTCTTCACTGCTATCGTCCAAGTTTTCGTCATTTTCCATATCTATTCTGTTAGACACAAATTCCGCAACATCTTCGTGCGGTTCATTTTCGTCAGTCTCATTTCTACATCGTTGTCAGACCATCCGTCACACCGCTGAAAAAAATAGTACTAAGAATTCACATAAATAACAACAAAACGGTATGCAACAGATTTAAAACCAATTTTATCAACTGCAGGCAAACCTACAATTCGCTCAAAGTCTCTTTCATGTTCGCTATTGCTTTTTGCTAACATATCCTCTAATTCCTTCGTCGTTAAACCACGAACCATAAGTATTTTACCACAAAATCAACTCGTCAAAACAATCAGAAACGTGGTTAGGAAGGTAACAAAGAAACACGTGCCATATAATACAATAAGTGCACAATTGCTATAAAAATAAGAATAGCATTGTAATATAACAGTAAATCCCTACTCTCATGTTTTTGTGCTGTACGCCCATTGTTACTGTTGAAATTTTCAATACAACATTTGCATTTTAGCAGTGTATTAAATAGTTAACTCTTTCCGTATTAGATTGTACATACTTTAATATTGATAGCGTGTAATCAGGTACGAGTTTGCAATCCAGCTTTAGTGGTATCATCTTCACATAATATTACAATTTGAATCGTACACTTACAATGTACGCTTTGGGTTCGTATATATGCCCGCCTTCGATGAAGGGATTTTAGCGAATTAATTTGAGAGGAAATTATTCGGAGGTGATTTTAATATAATTTTTTTTATTGCCTAATTGGAATTACGGTTTTCATCTGAAGTTGAGTCCTCGACTGCTATCTGGTAACCACTTGTTACACATTTTGTTTGTTTGCGCATTGAATCCGATTGTGGATCGGTAAGTAAACCGCGATTTTATTGACTGTCATTAGGGGATTATATTTTAGGGTTCGAGTTCTAGTTCAGGTTTTACTTCAAGTTCTACTTTGAGTTCTAGTTCTAGTTTCATTCAAGACTTATGTTCCACGTGCTACAATCTACGTTTTACGTTCTGCTATTCTATGTTCTAGTACCGTTGTAACCTGTATGTTGAATTTCGAGTTCTAGATGTGGCTTCTGTAATGAAAAGGGGAAGATGTTTACAAGTAAGGTCCCAGTGTACCCATGCGAGATAATTGGTGGCGATATTCTACCTGCACGCGCCATTTGAGCTGAAACATCGCCATCCACATCAGCAGTTGGTGAGTCCGTTCCATATCTTTTTTTCATCGTAACCGTTTGGTTGACTTTGCATGCTGGTGAATTACATTGTAACAGTATTGGGTTTAGGGTTGCAGTGTCCATACAAATATAATAGGGTTGGGTTCTAATTTAGGGTATTGAACATTGCATATTCACAATACTTAATAGAGTATGTAAAACTAAGCCAACGACCCGCCTATTATTATTACAGGTACTATTGCAGATACCCTCAGTACTTAAGGGTTATCCTACTAGGATCCTAGTGAACCCCTTAATCACCACTTTTAACTACAATCTTAAATTGCAATCGACAATACGATCCTAATAAACATTCCTGTTAATTACGATCCTAAATACAATTTTGGATAAGAGACTCTGGAGAATTCTGCCTGTTCAAGCAATTTGATTAAAATGGTAAATATTCTATTACGAAAATGAAAAACCCTTCATTAGAATAATGTCACCAATAACGATTTGGATACTAATTTGGCTGGATGTCGACTTTAATTCTGGGGAATGCAGAACACCTACTAAACCATTTCAGGTTAGATATTTTGATTCGATTTATTCCTAAAAATGTTTTTATCTCAATAATAATTCAAAGTGTAAGAGCCGACAAATTGGGATTTCTTTTATAAATTTGTGAAAAGTAATAGACATCTTGAAACGTTTCAATAGGTCTCTAAATGTAATAAAAAGCTCGTTTTGCTGGCTTGATTTTCTAAGAATCTGACAGATGTATATAATTTAAAAGGGGAGAAGATATTTGTTAGTAATAACGCTAGTGGTAGTGATATCCCACGCGCAGGATACGTCACTGTAGTGACGCGCTCGTGTTACGACTCGCCGGTAGACAGGTGTAGTAGAGTTCCGCCGTGACCGTGATATACAACAGACGTGCACGCGCTCTGACGCGATGTATAATGTTTTACATTGATATCCATTGTACATGTATAATCTTTAAGTTGTACGTTATGTTGAATTATTCCTGTGTTAACTTGAGTTCTGTTTCTTATTAAATCGCTTTCTATAAATGCATTTTGCTTACTTTCCTAGCGTGTTGAAATGCTCTGTTCAATCACATCCAACAGGTTATGGACCCAGAACAACTCAAACGAGAATAACAAATAGCAGGTGCAGTAACAAGCGATAAGAAACAAAAAACGACAGGTGTACGTGTCGGCGTCTTCTTTAGCAGTAGTGTCGGTTACAGTTTTTCCTGTATTAACGTGTTGAGATTGTATATTGTTTTTCAAGATGAATTGTGCGAATGTTTCGCGACTTGAAATGTTAAATAAAGAAAATTTCGATACCTGGAAAATACAGATGGAAGCGCTACTAATAAAGCAAGATGCTTGGGGTTACGTGAACGGAACCTGGGGTAAACCAGATTTGAAGGATGATGACCCACATTCTAAGAGAGAAATTGAAAAATGGCTTAAATGCGATAGTAAAGCCAAATCAGAAATAATTCTTTCAATTAGTCCTTCTGAATTAAAACAAATTAAAGGCTGTATTACTTCAAGGGATGTTTAGTTAAAACTGGAAAATACGTATCAATCTAAGGGACCGGCTAGAAAAGCAAATTTATTGAAGCAACTAACTTTACAACGTATGGACGAAGGTTCTGATATACGTGAACATATAAACAAGTTTTTTGATGCTGTCGATAAATTAGCCGACATGGACCTTGAGATAAATCCAGATTTACTAGCAATTATGTTATTATATAGCTTACCGCCGAGCTTCGAAAATTTTCGGTGTGCTATAGAATCAAGAGACGAATTGCCATCCCCAGAAACGCTACGAATTAAAATAGTAGAAGAGAGCGATGCTAGAAATAGCGACGAACGAAATACTTCTCAGAATGCTTTGTTTGTAAACAAAAAACCGGGTCAGTGGCGGCGTGAAAACAAGAAACCCGCGAATAATTATAAAACTACCGAAAGTGTACTCGCGAATAAAAGCAGAAATGTGAATCAATATTTTAAATTTCGCTGTCATAAATGCAGAAAAATCGGTCATAAAGCCTCAGAGTGCTACAAACACAAAAATGCTAATGTGCAATCTTCAGCTAGTTGTTCCCAAAGTGCTACTGAAAATGTGAGTTTTGTTACTTCGCAAGTGTGTCAAATTGATTCTCAAAATCAAGATACCAGATGGTGCTTGGATAGTGGAGCTTCTTCACATTTATGTAGGAATGTTGAAAGTTTTCAAAAACTCGAAGAATGCATGCATGGTAGCTTGAATTTAGCCAACAACAGTTCAACAGATGTCGTAGCTAAAGGTATTGTAACATTTAGCACGGATATACGAGGTGAGTCCAAAAATATTATTTTAAACGATACTCTTCATGTACCAGATTTGCGTACGAATTTATTGTCAGTTAGTAAAATTACTAAAAATGGTTTTAGAGTCTTATTTAAAAAAGACTGTGCGTTAGTTCTCAGCAGAGATGGGACTGTTAAATTAATTGCAGATCGCATCGGTGATCTTTATTACGCGCGCGAAAGTCAGAACATTTCGAACGTAGCAATAAATAACGGACCGGTACATATTTCTCAGAAACTTTTACTTTGGCACAAACGTTTAGGACACTTGAATTTTAAGGATCTAATCGATTCTATACGTAAAGGTGTTATAACGGGTATTGATCTTGAACTTGATCTGAAAATATCGACCTTAATTGTGATATATGTGCAAAATGTAAAATGTCGAGAATGCCGTTCCCAAATAAATCGAACAGGGAATCGAATTTATTAGACATTATTCACACGGACGTTTGTGGTCCTATGCGTGTTCTATCGAACGGAAAGGCAAAATATTTTGTTGAATTCATAGACGATCACTCGCGTTGGTGCAAAGTACGATTTATTAGTCATAAATCGGAAGTTACAAAATTACGGTGGAATATTTAAACTTAGTTGAAAATCAGAAAGGTAAACGCGTCAAATGCTTTCAATCAGATAATGGCACGGAATATACAAATTTGAACTTTGATACTTTATTAAAGGAACGCGGAATTACTAGGCGTTTAACGGCACCGTACAATCCGGAACAGAACGGGTAGCCGAGAGAAAAATCGTACTTTACTCGATTCTGCTCGCTGTCTACTCATGGAATCCGGTTTGCCAGACTCATTTTGGGCTGAAGCCGTTAATACCGCAAATTATATTCGTAATCGTGTGCCTACGAAAAGTCTAAATGGGAAAGCTCCACATGAAATTTGGATGGGAAGTCCACCAGATGTGAGTAATTTTAGGCAATTCGGTTGCAAAGTTTTCTGTTTGAACAGAAATCCGAGCAAAGGAAAATTTGATGAAAGAGCTAAAGAAGGAATATTCTTGGGTTACTCGGAGGAATCAAAGGCATTCAGGGTTTGGTTACCTGAAGAGCGAAAAACCGAAATAACTCGTGATGTAAAATTTGTTGAATCAAGTAATAAGCAAAATTTACAAGAACCGTCTGACGTTTTTTCTGAAACTAAAGAGAATAAATTAGGATCTGAAATCGAGTATGAACCCCCTAATACTCTTATTTGGTCAGAATCCGCCGAAGTCGATAATTTAGAAAATGATGTGTCTAAAGAGATCAGTTTAGTTAAAGGACCGGGAAGACCTAGAATTGTCCGGACCGGGCACCAGGTCGTCCGCGAAATTATTTAATATGGTACCAGAAGCAAACATAAACTCTGAAACAGAGGAATATTTATTTATGTCAGAAGTTCCTATGAAACAAGCTTTAAATTCGACTGAAGCTGACGAATGGTATAAAGCTATGGTTAAGGAAATGGTTTCTATATTAAAGAATAAAACTTGGTCTTTAGTTGACAGGCCACATGATAAAGAAATTATCGGAAGCAGAATGGTTTTACGAAATAAACTGAAAAGTGACGGGAGTCTTGATCGAAGGAAAGCAAGATTAGTTGCGCAGGGATACGGTCAGCAGCCTGGCGTACACTTCAATCAAACTTTTGCTCCTGTGGCTCGCTTAAGTTCAGTAAGATTAGTTTCTGCGATAGCAGCGCATTTTGGAATGCATTTGCATCAATTAGATGTGACATGTGCTTATTTAAATGGAGAATTGCAAGAGACCATATACATGGAACCTCCAAAATAGTTAGCAAAAATCTTGGAGATTATTTCTCTAAACGATGAATCATATATTGGAAAGGTATCAGGTGATATGCTGAAAGATATACAGAGTGGCAACAAAGTTTGTTTGCTGAATAAGGCTTTATATGGTTTAAAGCAAGCTGGACGAAGTTGGTATGCCAAGTTAAACAAAACATTACTAGAATGTGGTGCTAAACCAACAAATTCTGATCCTTGTTTATATCGAATGGGTCAAGGTGATGAATTAACTCTGATAATAATCTATGTTGACGATATATTAATTGCTTTCAGGAATCTCAAAACAATTGACAGTTTAAAATCTAAATTGTTCACAAAGTTTGAAGTTAAGGATCTCGGTAGCGTTGGATACTGTTTGGGAATTGAATTTTCTCGAAAAGATGATAAAATTATGCTACATCAGAAAGGTTACATAAAGGAAATATTAGACAGATTTGGAATGTCTGAAGCTAAACCAATCAGTACTCCTATCGATCCGGGCACTAAGTTGTCTAAACCAACTGAATCCGCGTCGGATGAAGAAGAAAAATTACCGTACAGAGAACTGATCGGAGCGTTGACTTATCTATCAGTTGCAACGCGACCTGATATAAGTTACGCTGTTAGCTATCTTAGCCAGTTTAATAACTGCTATAGGAATTGTCATTGGAGCGCAGCGAAGCGTGTTCTTCGATATCTTAAAGGAAGTATTAATTTAGGGTTGGTGTATTCTCCCACCAAAGATGCTCTAAAGGGGTACGTAGATGCCGATTGGGCTGGATGTACCATCGACAGAAGATCTTTTACAGGATTTTCATTTATGTTGTCTAGTTGTCCAATCTCATGGGAATCTAGAAAGCAGCGTACTGTGGCTCTTTCGTCTACAGAGGCCGAATATATGGGATTGACTGAAATTGCCAAAGAGGCTATTTATCTTCGAAACGCCCTGATAGAACTTGGTTTCGAAAAATTAGCTCAGGTAGTTGTTTATAATGACAACATGAGTGCATTGAAGTTAGCTGATAATCCAGTGTTTCACGCACGAAGTAAACACATCGATGTGAAGAATCATTTCATACGTGAAGCCCTGAACGATTACAACATTTACCTTCGGAAGATATGCCTGCGGATGTGCTTACGAAAGCTTTGTCTCGTAAAAGTTCGAAAATTGTGTGAAAATGATGGGTTTGTTCAACTCTACACAGTTAGCCGCGTGTGTATCAAGGGGGAGTGTTAGTAATAACGCTAGTGGTAGTGATATCCCACGCGCAGGATACGTCACTGTAGTGACGCGCTCGTGTTACGACTCGCCGGTAGACAGGTGTAGTAGAGTTCCGTCGTGACCGTGATATACAACAGACGTGCACGCGCTCTGACGCGATGTATAATGTTTTACATTGATATCCATTGTACATGTATAATCTTTAAGTTGTACGTTATGTTGAATTATTCCTGTGTTAACTTGAGTTCTGTTTCTTATTAAATCGCTTTATATAAATGCATTTTGCTTACTTTTCTAGCGTGTTGAAATGCTCTGTTCAATCACATCCAACAATATTTAAAAAGTTGTAAATATTTAACCATTATACTGTGTATTGTGGAGGTGCCTTGTATGATTGAATCAGCTAGTCGAGGCAAGGAAAATTATAAATTAACATTTTCACAAGTGCTTGTTAACCCTAGATAAGATAACATAGCATTTATATGTACGCCCAAGCCGTGGGGCGAATATCATAGCAATTATATGTTGACCCAATCGTGGGGCTAAATATTAATAGAACAACAAGGGGCTAACAGGGGTTAACACAGAATTTATATATATATATATATATATATATAAATAATATATATTTATATATATATATATATATATATATATATTAACAGTTATAAAATGAAAAATGAAAACCCAACTTTTCTATCTAAAGTTGAATTACCAATTCAAATCAAACTGGTAATTGAAAACCGTTAAAAGAACAGCTGCAACAGGATTTGAACCTGCGATTTTTGATTTGCCGGATCAATGCTCTAACCAACTGAGCTAAGCAGCCAATTGTATAGAATGTGTAAGAATTTATACTACTGAAGCTTGTTCTTGTTTCGATTTTCAATTATGTCTTGCTGGGAATGGGTGGGAATACTTTCGGTGGTACGGGAGTGGGCTCCTATGATAAACGTAAAAAAATTTAGACAGTCAAATATTTAAAATGACCGAAATAAAACTATTTTACACGTACTACTTACCATAGGCTTTACTAGTTGCTAAAATTAAAGGGCGCTCAAACATCTTGACCCAGCAATTTCCTTAATACCCGGAAGACGCTTATACCGGATAGATCTCCTTGTTATCAGTGTTTCAAAATGTCATTACCTCAGCTGACACGTCTTTTTAAACATACCTTAAAACATTGCTGCATTCTCCGACTCCAGGCGGGTTAGGAAACGCTACCTGCCATTAGAGGCGGTCCTGCTCGAGCCGTCGGGTTAGACGCACGCGGTTCACTTAAATTTAAACAGCACGTCTTCTTATTAGAGTAAATGTGCGGAGTGCATCTTTAATAAAGTATTATTGTTTACGTACGTAAATGCGCGATTTATTACTTAGTAGTGTTGGTTAGAAATTTCCTATTTGTCTGTAAAAATTATTATTGTATAAATAAACTAGTTTTGGTATGTGAGCTTGTATCAATTCAAAATTGGAAACGTAGCAACCGAATAAAACAGTCTTGCCCTTTAGTGGTTTAGAGTAAAATATCTTTGGAGAAAATCTTGTTTGTAAGAGAGATGTAACCCTCGCGCGCTATTTAAGCATACTTTCGTCCACGGAAGGTATTTGTTAATTTCAGTTACCTCAAAAGCTTTACTAATAGAATACCTTTAAAATGTTATAGAAACCGGTGTAATCTATAATTAATAAAGGTGTAATTTCAATGCAAGATTAAATCAGGCAAGCAAATAAACAAAAAAACATGTAGTACATTGTTATATAGACAGTAATGACGATAGTGATTTTGCACTAGTATCAAATTAGAGAAATCGCCAATCTAAAAGCGACACTACCTTCCACAATAATATTTGTATGAAGTCACGTGGTTCACAAGAAACCGCAACAACCACAGACTAATAAAATATACTAAAGATTGGTGCGTTTACAGGAACTGAGGACATTGAACTAAAAAAGCTATAAGACCTGTAATGTGTGAGAACGGAACTCAGAATTTTAACAGAAGAGAATAACATTGTAATAAATTAATAAAGCTAGGAAATAGAATGAAGAAAGAAGGAAAATATGGGTTCCGGACAGCGGATGTGTGTAGGTCCTTCAGATAGGTTGCCGACGATGAATCGGATTGAGTGTCGCTGTTTGAATGGCCAGTAAGTTCAAACGCGTGTACTTTGCGTGGGTTTAAATTGCATTGATGGTGTGTTAGAACGGTGTTAAATGAGTTTTCACTCAACAACTATATGTTAGATACTAAACTACTGAAATGAGGGAGCTATAGTGCCAAGGAAGTATTCAGTCCATCTGTAGAGTAACCTGAACGCATTTGCCACCGCTAAACTGTGAGTACCGTTCTGAGCTTTTCTTGTTATATTTTGGTTGAGACTTGATAAATATGTACATGCAAGCTTCTAGACATAATTGTAATAAATTCGTAGAGTGACGTAATTAGTTGTTTACATATAAGTATAATATTATTGAAAGGAAGTTTAAAACTTCTAAAACGCTGAGGAAATTCGTATTATGTGAAACTAACTCCGATTGCAGGATGTATTGCTGGTAACTTTTTTGTGCAAATATATTATTTATGTACCTCTGAATGGCAAAAGCAAGTGGTGTTTCGGTATGTATTTGTAAGTAAAGGGCTGTCGTATAAAGCAATTTAGGAATCTAGTACAAGGGAATGGTGCTATTAATTTCAAATTAATGTTTTATTAGGAGTTCTTTTTATAATGCCTGGCCAGTACAGGTTATAAGAAGTTTGTTTCTTTTGAGGTTAATGTATGTGAAATTATATTATCGAGAATTATTGTAAATAGAGTTTAAGGGTAGATGGAATTTTAGTTTGAATTAGTTATAGAACAGATAAAGTGATGATTATGAGAGGACATCCAGTTACTACAACAACGAAGTTACATGTAACTGCAAGTCAATCAGTGTTTTTAAAGTATATCTAAAAAATAGGTAACAGCTGAGGTGATTAGATTTTGGAACATTGAAAGCAAAGAGGTCTATTGAAATAAGCGCCTTCCGGAGTAGTAAATATATCAACAAAACCGCTTGGTCAACACGGTTGAGGGCTTTTTTAATTTTGAGAATTAGTAAAGTCTTTAAAGGAAGTAATACCTGTAGTTTTATATTTCGGCAATTTTGCAACTTGATCATTTTATGTTTTCTATGTATTCATGGGAACCCAATCTCGCGTCTCTGAAAGTAAGCGGGCGCAACTTTAAAATTGCTGCCGGTTTCCGCTCCTTCTGAGCAACTCAAAGGTCATAACGTAAAGTAATATTTTACCCCTAACAGCTCTAAGGTATTGTTGACTTTTAACAATATAGGCTGCTACGAAAGTGTATTGGTATCATTTCTATCGACATACCCTGAAACTTCCGATTTAGCCGATTTATGGTAACTTTTAAGGTGCCTCTTCTTATGATAAATAATCGTAATTCCAAATTCTTTTATGAATATAAAACGCTCGATGAACTCCGAAAGGAAGCGCATGCCCTGTTTTTAATCAATCACTTCCAACCCGTTTTACATTACTTGCGTCTGTTGAAACTATTTTGACTCTTCGTATTCCTATATGCATTTGGTTAAAGGAGTGCAAAAACTTTTTCTTTCATTTACATGTTCAAATTCTAATTAAGCGAAATAAAAGTTAAAAAATTAAATGCCTGTGTTAGTGATTTTTTACGCTTGCCTCTACACCGCTTAATCAAAGCAAGACATCTTTCCACACCTCTTCAGCAGTTTCAAAAATTACGCCTGCAGAAATACTACTTAGTTGCCGTCTATGGATGGTATTTGGATAGCGTTAAATCTAGGCTGAGAGTTGAATGTCATAGAAATGGAGTATCCAAATCTTGCAGCTAGGAAGGTTTTTTGAGCAGTATGTGACTTTATATAAACTTAATGGCACAGCGCTTAAGCGCTGTTGAGTAATGCATATCCTTTTCTTAAGGCCACATACATTCAACCTGGATGAAGTATAATTCAGACTCTACCGCCGTACTTTTTGATACACGTTGAAAGTGAATTACATCTTTGAAATTTTACAAAACACAGAACTAGGGTATTTTCAAATTATTGCACTAAGATAGAGGTGTGTAAGTTGCAGAAACTCCATTACCGACTTCATTCATTAACGTTAGTTTCAAGGAACGTGGAACACTATTTTGCAATTAATTTATGATGCTCTTCTCTGTATGAGGAGTTCTTGGTCAACCACATAAGCTCTTTCAGGACATTAGTCGAAAGTCTGTCTGAAGCTTCCTAAATTTGTGCTACCACTTTAGGGTTCTAAGACTAGATTTAGAATTGCAGAGTCACAAAGTTTTACAACGTTAACGTCAACGTTTCGGTGTAGTTTAGAGTATTGACTGAAAATTGCTAATTTGAATTATGCATATTAAATGAGTTTGATCCCTAAAAATTGTACGCTAAAATAGAATTTAAAGCTTACATAATTACACAGACATACACCAATGACAACAGGTTGGGTTTTATTCCTGACAATTATGTATCCACGCGAGTTTCTATTAGGAAAATAGAGAATAATTTTTCTTCTCATCCAGTATGCATAATGTCCCACCTATATTTTGCTAAATGATGTGTTTGCACAAGTTTTAAAAGCATGTGATCACCAAATGGTAAACAATTCAAGAATGATTATCTTTGTTTATCCCAGTAAACTTGAGCGTTTTCTATTAAGATGTTACGCTTTTTGGAAATTTGCGATTTAGGTAAATATAAAATTGTACCTCTGAAATAATTAGCTATATATTTAGCTAGGTTAGGGTAGACCTTAGAATGGATTTAATACAGGCATTCAAATAATTTGATTAAGAATTACACACTCTGTAATGAGTTTCTACTGGAATAACAAACAAGACTATTTCAGGTAGGGTTGACTTTCGTAGTGCGTCACTTTACAAACTATAATTAGAAAATAATATCTATGTAAACCCTTGAAACTAAATTATATATATATACTACCCTCTATGTAATTTCAACGTTATTCCTCAACCTTGTTTATTTTAGTAGGAGCTTATTCGAATGTAATATGCTTATATTTCTGATTGAAAATTATCGATTTGCTTGAACTCAAAATATTCAGAATTGATATAATTCGGTACAAACGTTGTAACCATGAAAATAAACCTATGAATAAAATGAACATTCCAAACGTGTATGATATAAGTAGCTAAACAAAAGGCTTTTGTTTACAGGAACAGAGTCTAAAATATAGTATGAAGCAGTATTGTTAAACCTAG
Source organism: Platerodrilus igneus (assembly GCA_036346225.1). NCBI lineage: Eukaryota > Metazoa > Arthropoda > Insecta > Coleoptera > Lycidae > Platerodrilus > Platerodrilus igneus. Next base: position 1,647,629 of record JARFIW010001130.1, read on the forward strand.
CGCTATTGTAGCAGGTATATGCCATAATTGTTTGCTCTTCCATTGTTTGAAATTGAGTTTAGTTAAAACAAATATGGCTATATTCTTGATAACTATATCTTTGAATAGTGGAAATGTAGGTGCAGCCCAATTGATGGAGCTGTACTCGATTACAAGAATTATTTTTGGTTAGTTTATAAAAAGAAGCGTATTCGCATGTTAGACAACGAGGATTGAATAAGGGAACGCGTAAAATTTAGAAAATTCAAGAAATAGTAGGCAGAATTTCAGGTAAACATTGAATCTGATCGATCTGCGAATATTTCATTTGCTTTTATACCTGTACATTCTAAAGATTTCTTTATACAATTCTGAAAACTTGAAACTATCGGAAACTGTATTTGCTTTTGACTTGGTTCGGATAGCGAGTCTGCTGGTTCAGAAATAACTTCCTTGCATACAAGTAGTAGGATTGGTGCATCCTGGAACAGCGCCGCCGCCGCCGCTAATCGCTTTTTAATGAGTTTTCTCATTAATAACCCATTAGCACTAATCGCTTTTTAATGGAGATTTTCATTAAAAATCCATTAGCACTAATCGCTTTTTAATGGGATTTCTCATTAAAAACCCATTAACACTAATCGATTTTTTAATTGGAAAATTCATTAACACTAATTGCTTTTTAGTGGGAAAACTCATTAACGGTGTAATCATTTTTCGTTACGTCAGATCCACCTTATGGGATCCACCACTCGGAACGTTTTTTCTTAATGTATGATACATAAGTTTCATCTAGAATTTTCTGAGAAATTCGAATCTGCTGGAAGTGTTTAAATCAAACAACCCTTACAAAGTTTTCTGCGGGATAATTTTAAGAAACCTAATAAAACGCATAGAATAAGTTTAGAAATTTATTAACTGTAATATTTACAACTGATGCGTGTTGTTAGTCAACCAACATTTTGCAGATTACAAAAACAGCAAAATATTAGCAGTCCATTGAGCACCACGGGGAGGTCACACGCACACTTCGTTTACCAGGATAGAAGGGGGACGGATTTGGAAAACGGGTAGGTAGGGGAAAAGAGCTTAAAAATTATAAAACCTTAAAACTACTATATACAAACACTTAAATAATGTGCAACTTAAAACTATGTAAAATAAAAATTGTCTATTTTACGGTGTCCCCAGGCGTACGTATTGACAGATCCGGGGATAATAATACGTTTATCGTTATCCCCGGATAAGCTAATTTTGTTAATTAACTTTCTATAAAGTTCATGTTTAGAGTTCCTAATAGAAATCATTGTATGTCTGAGAGCACCTCTATTATTTCGAGCAATATGCTTAAAACTATTCACAGGTATGCTTTTCACTACACTACGGTTAACACCTTTGATTTTTTCACAATGTCTTTCTCACTTATTATACAATACGACAAACTCTAAAACCAAATCACCGTTTATTTATTCCTTAAACTTACTCACCACCTCCTTATTAACTAAGGGGATATTATGCTTATTGTCTTGAAGAAAATCACTAGTGTCAAAATTGTGTATATTATTACTAATATCTAAATATAAGTCTTTCGTTTGTGTACTATAAACTAACGAGACGGTGTTTGTATAGAGCAGTTGAATTTGATCATTATACATGCGCCGCATAACATTGTAATGGAAATCGTACATTAAACTTTTAGCTAGGTCGGATGAAAATTTGACCTAGATCGGATTAATCCGACCTAGGTCGGATTTAGTCCGAATGTTGGACATATGTCAGACATCTGGCGGACATGGCTGACATATGTTGGACATATGTTGAACATATGTCGGATATATGTCGGATATATGTAGAATATATACTGGACATATATCGGATGTATGTCGGATATAGTTTGGATGTATGTCATACGGATGAGAGAGGAGAGAGAAGGACGGAGTATGGGGAGGGTTTAGGTTAGTTTACGTAGTTTAGAGTTAGGTTAGTCGGTGTTGTGTGGAGTTAGATTAGGTTAGTTGGACTAGTGAGGAGTTAGGTTAGCTAGTATTGTCTGGAGTTAGGTTAGGTTAGTTGGACTTATCAGGAGTTAGGTTAGCTAGTGTTTTCGGGAGTTAGGTTAGGTTAGTTGGACTTTTTCAGGAGTTAGGTTAGCTAGTGTCGTCTGGAGTTAGGTTAGGTTAGTTGGACTTGTGTGGACTTAGGTTAGATAGAAGGAAAAATTGATAGATTAGGTCAGCGCCGCGGCGCTGACCTAACCTATCTTCCATTACAATGTTATGCGGCGCATGTATAATGATTAAATTCAACTGCTCTATACAGATACCTACTCGTTAGTTTATACTGTACAAACAGAAGGCTTATATTTAGATGTTAGTAATAATATACACAATTTTAACACTAGTGATTATCTTCAACGCAATAAGCATAATATCTTCTTAGTTAATAAGAAGGTGGTGGGTATGTTTAAGGACTAAATAAACGGTGATTTGCTTCTAGAGTTTGTCGTATTGTATAATAAGTGAAAAAATCAAAGGTGTTAACCGTAGTGTAGTGAAAAGCATACTTGTGAATAGTTTTAAGGATATTGATTGAAATAATAAAGGTGCTCTTACACATACAATGATTTCTATTAGGAGCTCTAAACATGAACTTTATATAAAGTTAGTTAACAAAATTAGCTTATCCGGAGATGACGATAAACGTTTTAATATCCCCGGATCTGTCAATACGTACGCCTGGGGGCACCGTAAAATAGACAATTTTTATTTTACATAGTTTCACGTTGCACATTATTTAAGTGTTTGTATATAGTAGTTTTATGGTTTTATAATTTTTAAGCTCTTTTCCCCTACCTACCAGTTTTCCAAATCCCTCTCCCTTCTATCCTGGCGAGCGAAGTGTGCGTGTGCCCTCCCCGTGGTGTTCAATGAACTGCTACTGTCTTTGTAATCTGCAAAATGTTGGTTGACTAACAACACGCATCAGTTGTAAATATTACAGTTAATAAATTTGTAAACTTAGTCTATGCGTTTTATTAGGTTTCTTAAAATTATCCCGCAGAAAACTTTGTAAGGGTGGTTTGATTTAAACACTTCCAGCAGATTCGAACTCCCCAGAAAATTCTAGATGAAACCATGTATCATACTTTAAGAAAAAACGCTCTGAGTGGTGGATCTCATAAGGTGGATCTGACGTAAGGAAAAATGATTACATCATTAATGAGTTTTCCCACTAAAGTGCGATTAGTGTTAATGAGTTTTCCAATTAAAAAGCGATTACTGTTAATGGGTTTTTAATGAGAAATTCCATTAAAAAGCGATTAGTGCTAATGGATTTCTAATGAGAAACCCCATTAAAAAGCGATTAGTGCTAATGGGTTTTAATGAAAAAACTCATTAAAAAGCGATCAGCGGCGGCGGCGGCAGCGGCGCTGTTCCAGGATGCACCAATCCTTCTACTCATACTCCACTTTACTCGAAGGCATCTTTCGAATTAATTGAATATGTGATCCTGCACGTTCATAATTAGTGTTCTACAACTTACTCTGTTGAAGTCCCATACGATAGCTAACGAGCTAAATGTCGAATTTATTGGTTTTTAGTATACGGTTCAAACCCAATACACGTATTATTCTAAAAGCGCAACGCAAAATAAATAACGGGGATGTTTACTATGTTCCTAGCTTTATACTTCATACTATTTACGGTTTATCCGTCAGCTGTTATATTGAGAAACTAGGGCTAGCAACAAAAGCGGTTTTTAGTAAAACCGGTAAACCGGTTTCGGTAAAACCGCGGTTTTGAACAAAACCGAAAACCGGTTTTGGTAAATCGGTTTGGGTGAAACGGGTTTTGGTGGAAACCGGTTTCGATGAAGTGGTTACGGTAAAACCGATTTCGGCAAAACCGGTTTCGATAAAACCGATTTCAGTAAAATATGTTTTGGTAAAGCCGGTTTTGGTACCTGATTTGGGTAAAATTGGTTTTGGTAAAACCGATTACGGTAAAATCATTTTCGTTAAAATCGGTTTTGGTGAAACCAATTATCGTAAAACCGATTTCGGCAAAACGTACTCAAAAACCGATTTTGGTTATTAGAACTGTGTTTAAAATTTTACGCTGGAAGTATCGATACCACGCCGTCCCGTTGATTATCAAGCTGCCAACGTTGATGAGACTCATTTTAATGATTCTGTTTTTTGTACCATTGCTTGTACTTCCTCAAATTATGTTCACTGTTTTAGAATACTAGAATAATTGAATTTTTCAACAAGTTTTAGGTAGTACACAGTAACGAAGTATTCATATTAACACAGGCAACTTCAGTTATGCCGTTTCGGTATATAAAACATACACAACACGAAATTACAAATATATTATTGCGATCCACTATTAGGCAACCCGTCAAACATACAAACGCCCGAGGCACAGCGTATTCTTTAAGATTCGAGAATCCTTCTAGAAAATACTAGATAATGAGTCATGTCTTTAATTTAGGGTATATATAAGGCCGCTTATGAATGTACCAGACAGTCCACATAAGAATGTCGTATATAAATTATATCGTGTATAGTGAATGTAGTTGAGCTTTTTGGAAGCCGAATAGTATATATGCATAAATGTTATATGAGCTAAACGTGTCTAATGTACATGCAGCTTGTAGTATACATAAATAAATAGAACTTGGATTGAATAATAGTTGTGTTAGTGTTGTTAATGGACCTATGGTAAAGAAGTTAGTTTAAGAAGATATTAGTGCTTGTAAATTCATTAGTGTAATAGTGCTTCATTGTTAAGTGTCCTGAAAACATCTATAAATAAGGCTTACACTGTTAATTGGACTTGTGAACAGTGAGTAATAGAGACTTTTATTATTACTTGTTTTGAATTAACGAAACGCGGTAGCAGTAGCCCGCTTCAATATTTTACTCTCGGTTTAAGTGTCTAGTTATTCTTTTCGCATTTGCAGTATGGACTTGTGTATGCGTTTATACTTCTTTTTAGTAAAGCTCTACAGTGTTTTATAAAACTTATAACAGAAACATAGGGATGGAAAAGTATCACAACATTCATATTTATTTGTATATCACGCTTACAAGAGTAGCTTAGCATAAGTGTTATCAATTGGAACATAAATATTATGCATAAAAAGAATAACTACTACTCTCACGGTGTAGCTAGTACTTTTACCTGGAAAATAGTCTCGATTCTACTAGTAAGATATTTCTAAGCTGTCATAGATAAAATTCTAATAGAACACATATGGAGCATTTGTGTTTTTTTAATAAGAAATGAAGTAAAGTAGATTTTTAAAACTAGTTACAGCATTATTTTATTTTGTTAAAGATAATCCTAATCACTGTAAAATATTGGTTGTTTACTACAGAAGCCGGCTCCGCCGACATTTTTATCTACATACATCCAGGAACACGATACAAAAAGAATCGGAACAAAGAATAGGACACAAAGAGTGTACAGCGCCGCACGGAAGAAAACACTTAAAAACAGTGTTTACTTCTTTGCGAGCGCTGTAACCTTAATTGTGTTTTGTTCTAATTCGTTTTATACCGTATTTCAGGACGTGTGTAGAGGAGAATGTACTCAAGCTGAATTTTTGAAAATGCCCCCTTGGCAGCCAAAGGAATTGGTAGAATTAAATATCAAATTAAAATATTACAATGCATTTTATGATTTTTATTGAATTAACTTAAACTATGTATCATTAAACTATAGAATAACATAAAATATAAACTTCTAAATTAGAAAAATTAAATAATTTAAAAAACACAAAATAAAATGTATAAAAGTAAGATTTTAAAAAAATTAACCATCTTGACAATTTTTATATATTTTGAAAATAATAATTTTAATTTTAAACAAGAAAGTATTAATAGATAATTATGTTATATAACGTGATATCTATCGATTTCCTATTCACTTTTTTAATTGTTATACAAAAATACTAGCATATTAACAGTTTTACTTTATAAACAACTTCTTTTAGCATTGATAATATTCCTTGCATTTGAAAATACTTTTTCTGAAGGTGATGAGGTGCAGGTATTGCTAATTATCTTTCGGATAATTTGCCAATTTTGGGAATTTTAATTTAATGGCTGCCCACCATTGTAGGAGGCATAAGTTTCTATTGATTTGTGTCACCTCCTTATTATATACTTCTACTTCAGTTTTATTTGAAGTACTTTCTTAACATAGCCCAGGAAAAAGTATATTTAAAGCTGTTTTATGCTGAGTAGTAGGTGGCGCTGTAATCTCATCCTTATCTGAAATTTTAGAATTTCTTTTCTAAAAAGTTTGTATTTCCAGTCTACTTCCATACCATCTTTTCTATTTTTATACCGAGGATCCAGATATGTACATATATCGGTAAATAAGACTCCTGTGCCAGTAGTAATTATCTTGAACCGGTTTTTAATTCTTCAGACACTGTGCTTTTTAAAGCTTTGTATTGGACCAACATCGCTTTCATCTTTAAGGAGAAAATTGTTTGTCAGGGATCTTATTGGTGGATGGATCATTGAAATAGTAGAATTTTTCTGAACTTAATACGAAAGTAATTAGAAAAATGATTTTAAAATATCTCTTAATTTTTCTAAGTTCCCAAGCATCTTCAGGTAGTTCTAAAACGCACCTCATGTGACGATATGTATACTAGCAATATATAATACTCCAACGACAGCATCTCGTTTTTCAATCAACCTCCCAATCATATAGTATGTCGAATTCCAACGAGTCCTTACTACTTGGATTAACTTATGATTTGGTATATTATTATGTTATTATCGATTATTACTCAGGGCACTTGTTGCCACTGTGGAATGTTTAAGTGTCCAACAATTGCAATTCATTTATTAACTCTTTAAGAGTGTCTATTTCTACACCTTTAGCAAGTGAAAGCTGTAGAATATGTTCACAACAGTACACACTTTCTGGAATTTTTTTTGATGTCCTTGTTGCTTTAAGGATATTTGGAGCATTATCATGAACTACTGCAAGAGTTTTTCCAGTTAAACTCCATTCTTGAATTGTGTATTCGAGTTTTGCTTGTAGAAATATATTGGTTGTCTTTCGTGTAAATATTCTGGTGATAATGTGTAGGAAACAAATTTCCAGTTAATGATAGAATGCGGAGTGACACATATATACGAATCTCCGCTTCTTGAAGCCCAGCAATCAGTTGTTAATTATATGTTGTCCCTCATCGAAGCAATTTTCATAATTTCCTTAAAGCAATTCTAGTTTTAATAGTATTTCTACTTGGTGGAAATGTTTGGTTAAGTATTTCTAGAATCCTGTTCCTTCAACAAACAACACGGGTATTAGTCTATTCCTACTCTTGATCTATAAAGTCGTGACATGAAATAGGTTAGTGTTAACACAGTATAAAACAAATAGCTCATGTGATAAAATTATTGAATTGATCATAAAGAAACAGTTAATGCTTCGATAGTAATTAAGAAAATAGAATTGTTGATTTGTAGACGTTAATATTTGTACTGTAAGTGATTAGCTGGAACTAACTTTCCTGTGTACGGTAGAATTTCACTGTAAATACGATTAGTTTAAAACTGCTTTAGTTACTCGGTCTGCCAGTGGGATAGAAGTGAAAAATATTTGACGATTTTCTTCTGCATGTATGTCACCCATAGCCAACAAGAGGAATTGTACAGTAAAATTCGTTTCTTCTTGAAGGAGTTCAAGTCAAGCATGGCAAAGAGCTTGGCCTTAAATTCTAAAAACTTCATATAATAATTGACCAGAATGCAGAGAAACACGTTCGCATCTCTGCGAGCCTGGCAGTGAAACTAGAACAAAATAACCACGCGTTCTACAAAATTTGGATGATGTGTTTTTGCAGGAAGCTACAACAACCAGAAACGCGGTTGAACACTTGAAAGAGGAGTTTTAAAAAAACTACAAAATTACAGAATATCTGGAGGCAAAATTCTCCGGCGGTTTGGAAAAATTTAAAGCTGAATTTTCAAAGAAATTTTTAGAATACTCGCGTCAAGTAGAAAGAAATGTGCTAGAGATAAAACAACCGATTAATTCTCTAACAGTACGAGCACCGGAGCATTCAATTTTAAACACACAACTGCACACCCCAGAATTTGAGAGTGTCGGAGCATGTAACCGACAAGTTTCAAAATAGAACCATATACATTTGTTGGAAAATCACACCGGCAAACATATTTCAAGCAATTGGAAGTAGCTGCGGAGCCAGCGGTTGAAAAATGATGAAAGAACACCGCATTGATTGTCGTTTTATGATATGAAGCCATCAATATTCTGCATACCATACAAGACCACGACGACTTTCATCTGCAAAAAGTGTACCAAGTTAGACTCTAGAACCGTTACTAAAGAACCAACGAAGATTCACAAGAGTTTGAAGCATAACTTTCTTGTTTGGCGGGAATAGCCTACCCAGTGCAGATACTTGTTGAGGGATACGCGACGGAGAAATCCGGTAAGCACTATAGCTGGTTCAATCGAGAACGCGTCTGGGTCCTCCTACAATTGATCTAGCAAAGCTCCTTCCAAAAGTACTACATTGACAAGAATGCCATTTTTTTACCTGGAAATTCTGAATTTTGCCAAACCCTTACAGTTCCAAGCAGTATTATTAACGTTCGCTTCAACACTCATGCACGAGACTTGCATTTTACTTCTCCTAACATTTTTCAAGCAGTTCGTGTCGGTATTTGAACACGGGACCTTGGTGCGCCCGAGTTCAGTCGTAGTCTGGTCCAAAAAGTTCCCGGAGCACTGTTTGGTGAGTTCTTCTATCGCCATACAGGCTCAGCTCGTCATGTAAACAACCAAAGAGCACTACCCATCCAGTGCACTCTTTTTCATTGCGACATCGTAGTTATTGGCGTTTAATATTCGAATAGGTTTACTAGTCATCAATTTGGTCAATACCTTTTCCACAAGTGCTCGCTCTGCTGGATGTTCGTCACAAACTGGTTCAACAGCGCGCACAAAATCTTCCATGAGAGCACCAACTTTCTGTTCTTTCTGGTAGGATGACGTCACCTGTCAAATATACTCACACAAACACGTCCTCAGTTTCGCAATATTTCACTTATTTGTTCCCTACACTCAGGCATCCTCTTTCGTATGTACATGAAATCCGTATATCTTCAAGATGGCCGTTCTTAAGATAATTCTTTCGCTGTTGTACGCAATTACTTCCTGATAGGCGAATATTTTGCTCCCAACTCCGATTTTTACATCTAGCGTACTGTGCGTTAGAATTTCTTTACCAGCTATGGTTTGATCACTCACCGTCGCAAGTAGCACTTTTCACGGTTGCACATTGCATCTGTCTTAACAATTGTCCTAATAGCTCCGGTGTCAATAGAGAATTTGACGGTCTTGTCGCTAAATTGTGTACATTTGTAAATACTATCTGTATGTTTAGATCGTGCTTGCGGCTTTTTTGGTCCCTCCTCGAACTGATTACATTCAGAGAGTATCTGCACAAACTTGTCACAATTTCAGCATCTGATTCCTTTTATCATTGGTTAGTGTTCACCAAGTATCAGTCGAACCACCTTCTCTATGCTTTTTTGGCCGTGCTCCTCTACGGAGCCCCTACCGCTATCATGATTTAAAATCTTGCTTTCCCGTTTCAAATTTTAAAGTATGAGCTACTGCGTCATCTATGGTCCTCGGTTGAACCAGCTTACCGGATTTTTCCGTCGCGTACGCCTCAACAAGTATCTGCACTGGGTAGGTTATTCTCGCCAAGCAAGTAATTTATGGTCAAACTCTTGTAAATCTTCGTTGGCTGTTTAGTAACGGTTCTTGAGTCGAACGTGGTACACATTTTGCAGATGAGAGTCGTTGTAGTCTTGTATAGTATGCAGAATATTGAAGGCTTCATATCATAAAGCGACAATCAATGCGGTACCCTTTCATCATTTTTCAACCGCTGGCTCTGGCAGCAGCTTCCAATTGCTTGAAATATGTTAGCCAATGTGACTTTCCAACAAATGTATATGGTTCTATTGTAAAATTTGTCGTCGGTTGAACTGAATGCTTCGGTGCTCGTACTGTTAGTGAATTAATCAGTTGTTTTATCTGTAGCGCATTTTCTTCTCTGAAAACTTAGCCTTAAAATTTTCCAAACCGCCGGAGAATTTGCCTTCAGGTTTTCCATAATTTTGAAGTTTTTTAAAACTCCTTTTTGAAGTGTTCAACCGCGTTTCCGGTTGTTGTAGCTTCCTGCAAAAACACGTCACCCAAATTTTGCAAAACGCGTGGTTATTTTCTTCTAGTTTCGCGATCGTCGGCAGTCCTCCGTTAAACCAGCCGTAGGACTTACCGGATTTCTCCGTCGCGTACCCCCCAACAAGTATCTGCACTGGGTAAGCTATTCTCGCCAAGCAAGCAATTTATGCACAAACTCTTGTAAATCTTCGTTGGCTCTTTAGTAACGGTTCTTGAGTCAAACGTGGTACACTTTTTGCAGCTGAGAGTCGTCGTGGTCTTGTATGATTTGCAGAATATTGAAGGCTTTGTATCATAAAACGACCATCAATGCGGTGTCCTTTCATCATTTTTCAACCGCTGGCTCTCGCAGCAGCTTCCAATTGCTCGAAATATGTTTGCCAATGTGACTTTTTAACAAATGTATATGGTTCTATTTTGAAACTTGTCGGTTGCATGCTCCAACACTCTCAAATTCTGAAGTGTGCTGTTGTATCTCTAGAATTGAATGCTCCAGTGCTCGAACTGTTAATGATGCGAGTATTCTAAAAATTTCTCTGAAAACTCAGCTTTAATTTTTTCCAAACTGCCGGAGAATTTTGCCTCCGGGTTTTCCGTAATTGTGTAGTTTTTTTTTAAACTTCTCTTTCAAGTGTTCAACTACGTTTCCGGTTGTTCGAGCTTCCTGCAAAAACACCCCAACCAAATTTCGTAGAATGCGTGGTTATTTCCTTCTAGTTTCGCTGCCAGGCTCGCAGAGGTGCGAACCTGTTTCTCTGCATTCTTGTCAATTTTTCTATGAAGCCCTTAGAATTCACGGCTAAGCTCTTTGCCATGCCTTGCTTGAACTTCTTCACGAAGAAACGAATTTTACTCTACAGTTACTCTTGTTGGCTACGGGTGACATACATGCAGAAGAAAATTTTCAAATATTTTTCACTTCTATCCCACTGGCAGACCGAGTAACTAAAGCAGTTTTAAACTAAACGTATTTACAGTGAAATTTTACCGCACACAGGAAAATTAATTCCAGCTAGTCACTTATAGTACAAATACTAACGTCTATAAATCAACAATTCTATCTTCTTAATTACTATCGAAGCATTAACCGTTACTTTATGATCAATACAGTAATTTATATAACATGAGCAATTTGTGTTATACTATGTTTTCACTAACCTATTTCACGTCACGACTTTATAGATCAAGAGACATAACTGACTGATACCCCGAGAAAGAGCGTTTTATTCACCTATTTAAATTTTTTTAGATTATCTTAAGAACCTGCCAAAATTATGCAAAATGCACTATCATATACTTAATAATGTTTCTAAGTCATTCTTGTACTGTGTCAATCATTTTTGACATCCCGTGGTGTCGCATGCATTGTTCTTGTCGTAAGTACACTATTTGACGCCTTGTTAAAGCAATAATATATTACTTATTAACAATTTATAGTTTTCGTAGTAATAAACACCCGTATAAGGTAAATCGTTTTACTAGTAATATTTTACATAAAGCAATAATAGGGAATACGTACTCTTTGGTCTGTTGTGGTCAAATGCTGATTTTTCTATTCTAGAATAGATTTTTTCCATTATTGTTGGGATGACTTCAACTGCAAACATTTTTTTACGCTATAAAAATTATACTGGCTTAGAACAGAATTAAGGCAAAGTATATGTTTACCGTCCGATAAAATAAAAGGTTTACTCCATATATTTTCTAATATTTTAAAACACTTTAGTTGCATGGGTTGTTATTAAAATATAAATTTAGGTTAGAGGTTTCATGATGACAAAGCAGTCTGGAAATGTGGTTTATGTTTCAAGAGTTGTCATGTCTCAAATTCCGGTGTTTTCATTACTGAATTTATACGGAGTGTTTCTATTTGTTTACAAATTTGGGTTACAGATTTAACTTTCAATGCTGAAGCTTGTGGTTTTCTTTATGTTTTGTGTCAAAGCTTGGTAAAATACTGAACCTTTGTTGGTAGGTTGTTTTCAAAAGCTTGGATTAACGTACATAAAAAATGTTTTGATCACGACGAGCTTGATATAAAATACAATACAATAGACTACGTGATTCCTAATTTTTACAGTTAAAGTTGCTGAAAATCCACGTTTAGTGGTAATACTTTGTTTTGTTTACACTGCTGTTAGTTCTATACCAATCGCCACGTCGCGCCAGTGGCGACAACATATACTTCGAGTTCCAGTTTAATATTGGGATAAATAACAATCTCTCAAGTTTTAGAAAGCACAGACATTGAACTTTAGATTAGAGACGGCTGCGGTTCATTTACTATAAGTGTGATATAATGGGGTTACATTACACTTTCGGCTTTTGCAAAACTTTGTCTTCAATACAGAATAAAACAGGGAGCTCGAAAAATAAAGTTTATAAAATGAGGTGCTACAGAAAATTGATGTAAACTAACTCTACAGATGAATAGCAAAGAAAGAGCACTAAAACTAGTTGTTCGAATACAATCTATTTGGAGAGAATCTACTGATAAATCAACACCTGCGATTTGTTTCAATAACGCCAGAAATGGGTTCCGACTATCTCAACATAATACTTCCAACACAAGGGTTGCATTTCTGGGAACCAATGTGCCCTTAAAAATGAAACTGACACACTTGACAATGAATTATCCGAACAAGCTACTCTACCTTGCTCGATAACCTTTAGTCAAAGTAATGGACCTACCAAAGTGGCATTTGAAAACTATTTTCGTAATATACAGGGTGTCCAAGAAACACAAAACGTATCAGAGTTGTATATTTTTAAATGGAATACCTTGTATACTATTTTATTTTCAAATTCTACTATCAAAATAAAAGAGAGTTTTGTTAGTATTCCGAAGCCAAAACCTTACGGTATTTGAAATATTTTATGTTTTGTGTAAATGGGGCAATAATTTTAATAATTAAATTTTCAACATCACTTTTGGTTTTTTTAAACCAAATTTGACTTGGGGTTTAGTATTTGATCAAGTTTTGTGTAGTTTTTGTGAAACATTGACTAATATATACACGGTGTGTGAAAATCATTAGTTAATAATCGCCAACTTTGAATGGTAACAACCTGTTTAATTCAAATAGAACACTAATTTATACCAACAGTCTTTGAAGACTTTACAATGTAACTCAGAAGATATTTTAATCATTTTATGTTATAGTGAGTTTTAACCGTTGTTTTTAATTGATTGACAAACATTGAAAAATTTTTCAGCTTATGATTAAGGCACAAAATGGTTGCCGAAACGTCAAAAATATAACAATTTTATCTTAATAATTATTTATTTTAGACCTACGATATCCTTATAACTTAAATTATATTCTTTTTCAACTAGTGAATATTAGGTCACTAAAGTGTGGGGGTCAAATATATATATATATATATATATATATATATATATATATATATATATATATATTGTCGTGGAATTATAAGTTAAATAGGTCTAGACAATAAAATTTTAACAACAGTGTATATAGGAAACATTTACGCGCCAAATTAATCATTTTAGATAGGGAAGACGGACGGTTATTAACATATTTTGTATTTTTAAATTAGAATGTTAAAATTGCATAAAGGGAGGAAGCTTTAGGGTACATAAAAATTCAAGGATACGCATAATTAGTTGTAATAAGTTTAGATCAAGCGCATGGAATCAGAAACGGAGTCTTCAAGTATAGAAGATCAATAATTTAAACACATATTTCCATTTAAATAAACGAAAACGTCCCTTTTACAAATCCTAAGAAGGGGATAAACTTGGAATTGTTATTTTAAACAACAAGTGGCTTTGAAGAATTACCTTTTAGTTAAATGTCAAGTTCATAGAACTTGAATGAACGTTGGCACAAAATTCTAGAAAACTGTTTGCAACGGTCAGTTTGACAAGCTGCTAAAGATAACAAGTGCTTTGAAGACTAAGTGAAATGAACGATCTATAATGTAAAACAGACAGAGAAACGTATAAAAAAGCGTTGGTTACAACTCGCGTTTAGAATACAAGGGAGAAGTCAAAGCCAACAACAGTATCGATTGTCTGTAGCTTGAGAGCGGTTTCTAAAAGAGACAATAAATATAGGTGGAACGGAAAAAGATAGCTGAGACGTGGAGCGTTTAACAGGGGAAAGCTATATCATTGGTCTAAGACTAGCAGTTTTGAGAAGCTCGCTGCTGTTGAGGTTATTAAACGAATTTCAGTGTAACATTATGATAATCTCGGAATTTTTCAGACGGTACGTTCAAAATTAGTAGAATTGATTGTAAAAATAAGCTTTTCGATGAAGAGAAATTCCGTGAGGGGTTGTGAAAGGCGTATAAATACTCTTAGAGAGATATTTAAGCTCTCTTGCTCTTACATCATATATCGCGCTTAGATCTCTCGCGTAATTACTAGTACGTGATCTTAAGTTGTATTAATTATTATTTATTCGGTAAAGTAGCATACAACAGCATATTTTAAAGTACGTAAAGCTGTTTGTAACGTACCGAAAAAGTATTAAAAGTGATTTGCACGAGTGGGTGCTTAAGGTACAAAAGGTGCCGTTACTACACGATTCAATCGAATGATAGGATGATACTTGAGTAAGCGAATCGGAAAGCTTAATTAGTATGCATGGAGTGTAGTAGTATGGTAGTATGGGAGAAGACAAGTATCCGGGCAGAATATTAAAGATGGTTGCAGAGATTTGGATAGTGGGAATTAGTTGGATCCAGGCATAATCGTTAAGTATATGGGCACAACGACGAGAGTTTCTGGTACACGTCTCCAAAGTTAACACGGGACGAAGCTTACTCCAAGTAAAGAAAATTAATGTCTGGCTTTTTGCTTAAACATTTGTGCTGATATTTCTGTGTTTGAGTATTTTGACTTATTGGGGGTGTATTTATTACCATAAAAACTCATTTAAAGGGGCATATGTACAGGACAGTTAATGTTGATTATTTAAAAATGTTTATTGATGATATAAATGGTTGTAAGAAGTAAACGGGTTTTTAGATTTATTTTTAATAAAAATGCAAGATTTAAAAGCATTTAGAGTAACTGGGTTACAATAAGCTCAAAATAGACCAGAATAAAATCAATCTAGGGTTGCATGACGGGCCGATCCACTTGTCTAAAATAAAATTGTTGAAATATATTAAAATCATAAAATTTTAAAGGATTTAATGATTGAGGTGGTAACAGTTTTATCAAACTGTATGTACCAATGTGTAAATATTTTCTTAATAATGGAAACTTGTTAATATGTGTAAATAAAAATGTTGTATGTTTTGTTGCATTTGAGTGGTAATTTCATTTGACTGTGTTTGTGAGAAAGGAAGGTACTTAGGATGGTAGGTATTCAACAAGAAACCGATTGCTGAGCTAGTCAGGGTGTGCAGAACTACGGAGGCGTTCAAAAGGTAGTGTAAGAAATTTTTTTTTAATTTTTATTTTTAGAAAATTTTATGTTGGCCCAAGCGTAAGGGGAGAGAATTTTGAAAGTTCCACGGCAATATATATATATATACATATATATATATATATATATATATATATATATATATATATATGTATATATAGTTAATAGAATAGTTGTTCAAATCTTGGGATGCAATCGTTCATACAGCAATAAAAACTACAGTGTCAAATTGTAATTCAATTCTAACGTTTCGGTACACGAATTGTGCCTTTTTCAAAGACTAAAATTTGCTGAAATAGTTACAAGGTCTGAAACAATACAATCCATCTATTTACATGATTACTTTGACTTTATATAAATGATGGTAACAAAATAAGAAACGCAGTTCCATACATAACGCACAGCATTAATAAATAATTATATAACATTACAGTTAAAAGTAGCAAGTCAAAAAATTAAAAATACATTAAACACTACAATCAGAATAAAATATATAACTGTGCTAGAGTAACACAAAACAATTACTATATGATAATGGTTCTTACAAAAATTATCATCGGAAAACAAGGTATTACACGAGTACGGAAGATAACAATATAAATCTAATACATGACGATAACAAGGACAAATAGGAACTATAAAACTAAACGTGATTCCTTTGTATAGCAAACAACGCTATCTACATTCACATTTTTCATTAACACTATATAACCCCGAATATACCACATTTAAATTATTAATATCTAACTTATTATTTAAAGGATTACGTTGTTGGTAAATATGAAACGAATCATTCACATTCAACATTACCAGTACTTCTAAAGCGTTGCAATAATCTTTCAAACGCAGCTCTACTAGGATGAATTCGATTAGGAAATTTCTGAGCGTAAATTCTTGTAGCTAATAGACAATTTTCTTCAGCTTTGCCAACTACCAACATCATATCAATCCTTGCGTTAAGACTATAGGTTTTCATTTTACAAATGTTCACCTCACAACAACACATACAAAACTGATAAACAACAAAAACAAAACTTAAACATGGTTGCTGTTGCAACGAAGTCAAATAGTTAATATTATTTGCTAGGCACGCGTCGCCTGTGATCAAAGTAAAATATACCCAACTTTAGAATTATGTACCAACATTTTTAATTATTCGCTAATAACTCGGAAACCGTTGAATATGAATATAGGGTAACCTTAAATTGTTGAATAGAGAATTTAATTCTGCATTTTACTACTTGAAAATATACTGGGTATTCCATTTGAAATAAGCGAGTTAACGGCATTAATTGTTCAATAAACGGAGAACGATGCAATGGACACCCTGTATATTATTTCGATAACTAGTGTTATGTTTCCATTAACTACAAGTTTATACTATTCCCCTACAAAAGTTAAATGTT
This sequence comes from Platerodrilus igneus, assembly GCA_036346225.1. Lineage (NCBI taxonomy): Eukaryota > Metazoa > Arthropoda > Insecta > Coleoptera > Lycidae > Platerodrilus > Platerodrilus igneus. The sequence continues at coordinate 1,664,678 of JARFIW010001130.1, forward strand.
CATCATCATCTAAATCATGGCGTTACAAAAATTTTTAATGAATCATGCGATTTTGAAGAAAGTTGAATATCTCAACAACTATGAGATTTAGGTATAGGTAATCCTGATAAAACTTGCCCTAGTTTGATACGAGCAATTAGAATTTGTAATAAAATACTAGGTGTTCTATTTAAAAAACATAACTTTGGTATATAACTTTTTTATTGAACACCCTGTATAACACTAATTAATTTTACGTTGTAGCCATTTTGAATATACATAAGATTTATTTGAAAGTTTTTTCGCTAAACGTTACCATTAAGCAGTAATCGAGCGTTTCGTATGCGTTGGAACACCCGGTATATATATATTTATTTATTTGATAATTAAATAACTCAAGTTCATCAATACTAAAATATCAGTTAGTAAAATAAAATAATAACTTAAATTTCTATGCAAAGCTCAAATGGTCATTTCAAATCGAGCTAGTACTTGAAAGATGGAAAATATAAGGTCCCAGACAAGAAAGCTGAAGATTCAGGTGCAGATTCTTATATTTTCCATCTTTCAATTACTAGCTCGATTTGAAATGATTATTTGAGTATAATTTATTATTTCTTCAATTAGGTAGTTAATTACACAGGTTGAGTTGATAAATACTAATGTATTATAGTTAATAAGATAAAATAATAACTTAAATTTTTTATGTAAATTATGTAAATTTTCCAACTGTCGTCATCGTTCCTGGTGGCGTAATTGGAAAAACGCAAGGTCCTAGAAAGACTAAGATACAAGTTCGAGTCCTGTCCGTGACCTTATATTTTCCATCTTTCAATAACTAGCTCGATTTGAAATGATCATTTGGGCTTTGTATAAAAAGACTAAGTTATTATTTCGTCTTATTAAATTGTGTAAAGGACTACCTAATATATATATATATATAAATATATATATATATATATATATATATATATATATTGCTGTGATATGCTCCTTTGAATGCGGGAACTGGGTCCTTTCAACAAAAAAATTCTAGTCCCACCGATTGATGCATCATAAACTGCTGTGATCCTGTTTTCGCCTCGGCTGCTCACCTAATTTTATAAACCTCCTCATTCATAAAAAAAACAACACTTTCCTACCACAAACATCAACGTTAACTCTATTTACATCAATATTCAGAATACATTAAATTTTCAAATTAAATTTCAGCATAAAATTCAGTTTTAAAAAGAATTTCAAGATTAATTTTATTATCACTTTAACGTGCATCCAGAATTAAGTCCTTGTTGGATGCCTACTAATTAATATAACAATATAAGCAGACCGGAGTCTGAGTATAAAGGGAGCATCTACCACCCCTTTACGTTAATTAACCAGGTTCGTCTAATTGAGCTCAAAAACATACCCATATTTTCATCATAATTCAGAACATCAATACTAAATACCCCTTTCTACTTAAACAAGCAAATTTCATCTTAAAATTAAAATTTTATGGTTAGTACAATTTCACTAATGTCCATTTAAAGTAAATCAATTATCAAGTAATTCAACACACACCAAAATGTCAAACAAAATAGTATAATAAAGTTATTCAACACACACCAAAATGTCAAACAAAATAGTATAATTTACCTGAAGGTTACTGTCCTCGTAGCTTTAATGTACATCGTCCCTTTAGTTAATCACACCATTCCAACAGGATTATATTTACGGCTTCTAATTCTCAACGCTTTTAAAATTTTCTCCATCACCATTTATTTAAAGTTGTTTCGGGGCTTTTCCGGAACTCATCTGTGTATATCTGACCCTTGTTTCGTGGATCCAGACACGTATTTGAACCATTTAAGTATTAATACCCCCGAAAAATAACAAAGAAATTCATACTTCTTTCACCAAGATACGCCAAAACTGCCTACTTTTGTGTATACATTTGTCGTTGTAAATTTTGCTAATTGGTACAGTGATACTAAATTTTATTACCTTGTATCTAAGTGCACTGAAGTACATTCATGTTAGCACGTAAATAACAAACTATTTTGAATCACTAAAATATACGAGCAAACTTTAAATTATTTTATCAAACTAAAATGCACTGTTTAACATCTTCAATCAAGTCGCGGATGTAAGAGCTTTTAACGCATCGAATAGTCAAAAGTCTAAGAGAGCTCATTTATATTCACCTCGGTATATATAGCAAAAAGCCTGTCTGTCGGTCTGTTCCCCAAAACGGGTAATTCTAAAGAATTTCTCATGCCATGTTCCCAGTCCGTCGCTCGCGCGTCGGTTTTTACGAATTTTTCACTCGCCCCATTCAAAACTCAGAAATTCTCACACGGCACGCAAACATGTCCGAGAAAAGCTAATTAATTTTGTACAGAAATCGTTGTTTCTACCTCTGATATTTGCATCCTATTTTCAACCAATTGAGACCCTCGTGACGTTGCTTAAATCACGCCTTTTACTATATGTGTCTTTGCTTGACGCATTTTCTCTTTCCTTTTCTAACCTGTTTGTATTGGTGCAAATTGATATTCTTTATTATCGATTATATTTTAGTCCATGTGGACTCTCTGGGTTTAATAACCCCGTATCGCACCTTCTCGTGAATATTAAGCCACGGTTTCTTCAAGATTCTTTGAAACCATTTGTTATCTACACAATTTTCGCCGTACGTGATATTTAAACTACGCAGGTGTTCAAAATAATATTAATTCTCAGAGCTTTATTTTCTGGTATTATAATCTTGGATTTTCACACTTTTATGCTTATTATTAATAATGGTTTAATTAACTCCAATTAAAATTGACTTCTATCCTTTCATTTTTAGCGAATACAAGTTAACTATTAATTATTATGTGTACACTTTGTTTTACTACCGGTTACTTAAAATAGGGTTAATTAATATAAATTTTGCACGTAATTTCCATTTGTTTAGGAATAATTACATTACCCGTAGAGCTTGTTAATACTGTTTCTTTTGATATAAAGCGTCTTGTACATGATTTAAATCTCTTATGTTTAATGAAACTAATAACCTTTTATGCTTCACGGTTTTAATAAAGCGTACCTCTTCCCAAAGCTTCTACACGGTGATTAAAATTATTTGATGTGATTATTTAATTTTCTACCCTGGTCTAAATATGAGTATTTTCCCCCTATTTGAATACAAATAATCCCACTTATTTGAATGCAAATATAAAGCATTTAGACAAAAAAATTACAAAAAAATTGCCTATCTCTCTACCCTTATCTATCTAACTTACCTACTTTGTCTCCAATCCAAAAAAAATATTTACACCTACCCTATATCCCTATCCTATTCCTAACTCTCACCTAATTCTATAAACTGAAATTATCCCTAACTTCATCCTACTCATCCATCTAATCCTATATACATCCTATATACCTATCCTATTCCTAACTTTTAACTAATCTTCACTATACTTTACGTCCCCCTACCTAATCCTATATGCCTATCCTACTCTTACTCTATTCCTAACTCTCCACTAATCTTCTATGAAATATCTACACTTAACCTATCTTATCTTCTTCCTACATTTACTCTTTATTCTCATCCTAAACCTATTCCTAATTATCTCCCATATTTATCCTATATCTAGCTTTATTTTCTATACACACCTATTTCTACTCTTCTATATACACCTATTCTATCCCTATCCTATTTAAATCTAACTCTCTTCTATATCTATACTAAAATTCACCTATCTCTATCCTTTGTCCATCAAGTTATTTAAATCTAACTCTGTTCTTGACCCTCCAAGTCTTTCTTCTTACCATCCGAATACTCTTCATCCCTATTTCTCCCCCTTCTATATCTATACTTATCATCCCTATTATCTCACATAAAATAAACTTATCATCCCTATTATCCTGACTCTTAAATATTACTTCTTCATCAGTCCCTACACTTGTCTGTTTCTCATTTATCGTTGTTTCCCTTTCTGCCGACAAACCAAACGATACTACCTTACAATTATCAAATTTTCCCTCTACGGAGAATCCTCTGTGCCTTCTAGAATTCTTATGTAATGGAATCCGCCAGAATGAATCCCTTAAATCTACTTTATTAAAAACAAACTTGCCACTTAACCTCGTCAAAAATAATTCTGCCTTCACCTGCTCCTGATATGCTGCTGTTGTTTCTACCCCCACTAATTCTGCATTTTCTTGTACTAAAGCTTGAACCTCTACTCTCCTATCCTCTGGACATCTTATTGTGTTGATCTGTTTACCTTCATCATCCTCTACCTCTACTACATTAATACTAAACCCCGTGTCATCCTCTGTGACTTCATAACTGCCCTTCCATGGCACTACCCTATCATTAATCCTTATTACCTTCCGTTCCATATCTATCAACACCCCTAACTTCATCATACAGTCAACACCTAAAATGCTCTGAAACTTCAGTCCAGGTACAATTACAAACTCCTGTTCACAGCTTAAATCTCCTATATCTATCCTAAGCACCACAACACTATTTACTACAGCAAACTTCTTTTATTTGGAGCTACTAAATGGCTACGCTTTATAGGCATAATTCTATCACAAACCTTATCCCTAATTTTGCTGACGAATTCCTCCGATATTAAACTCGCCTCTGCCCCTGTATCAAGTAATACTTCTACATTATTCTCAAAAATTTCTAAATTAATAATTGGCAAACATAATTTATCTACAGTCTGGCTCTACTTCCTCCTCAATTTTGAAAAATTCACGTGGATGTTCATACACATTTACACTGAAATCTAGTGGTCTGTCGCGTTCTAAAAATCCTGTCCAGGTCTGTTTTCCCTACTCGGTCCTGGTCTAGCCGTCACCTCAGCGTATGTCCTAGGCGTTTCCACTCGTTCCGTGTCTGTATTAGCAGTCCCGCTCATGTCTGGTGAACTATTCATTCTGGTAGGTCCCGGTCTCGGTGCAGGTCCCCTTCCTAAACTATTACTCCTAACGTATGGTCGTCTCTGTTCCCAATTCTGTCGCTGGTATCCGTAACTATTCCCCCGTCTAGCGTAGTTGTCCCTTCTATTGTCAAACCTAACTGTGTTGATCTGTCTTTCCCTATTATCCCGAGGTCGTCCACTACTTACGTCGTCGTACCTCTGCAGGTATTCCAAAAACATTTCTCTGTCCACTATGTTCTGTAGTGCTACGTGCTGTCTTATGTCTACCTCGAAGTGTCGTGATAAATACTTAATAATTTGTCGGTCCGTCAGTGGTGGGTTCAGTTGCTTTGCTATGCTATACTTGCGTATAGCATATTGCTCCTACTTCCTGAAAATTCTCCTTAAATTTCCCTGTGATTAAGTCGTCTCGTACCTGGTCTTGTCTGTGGTCACTCCAGTAGTGCTTTAAAATTTGTTTTCAAAGTCCTGATACGTGTCTATGTCCTGTCCTACTAAATTGTACCATGCTTCCGCGTTGTCCTTTAATAAAGCCTTTATCGTATTCAGTTTAGTCTGTTCGTCAAATAAATTTCCCACTAGATTTCTTACACTATTAATAAAAATTTGTGGATTTACCCTGTTATCGCCATAAAACTTCATGTGTTGGTCCAATGATACTCCACATGTAGAAAATCTGGGACCATCCCCCGTTAAATTTGACATGTTGTATTTGATACTACTAACTTCGCGTTCTACCCTGCCTAACTGATCCCTACATGAGTCCGTCACTTCAGTCATTTTACATTAATCTCTTCTTCACAAAAATGCGTACTTCGGACCTTAAATGTCCCATTTCCTGTCGAAGACCTGTAATATCACGCTCATTTTTATCAACCCTATTTTCAACTTCCCCAATCTTTACGGTAAGACTGTTTTTAAATTCTGAAACTTCTTGATTCGTCTTATCTATTTTCTGACTAATTTGCTCAAACTTACGATTCGATTCCTCACTCATTTCTCTAATCTCTTCTAACTTCCTGTTCGATTCTTCCCTAGCTCTATTAGATTCATCGTTCATCCTCTCTAGCATTCTCATTATCATCTCGTTTCCTTGATCCCCTGATTCCGTCCTCGACTGATCTCTACTGCCTCCAGCTTCTTCCATTTTCGTATTTTTTTCACACAATGCACTATCGTCACTTCCAATTTCCACTCCTTGACTCCTTAACCACTCTTTTCTCTGCATACGTTCTAATCACTCTCACACACTCTAAAATACTCTTAAATTTATACACACACAGAAACTCTTTCTCTCAGATCGCCAGTTTCCTGGAATAAAATCACAAAAATTTTATTTGGAACTCGAGCCCTCACGTTGTGGTCGCCATAAACTGCTGTGATATGCTCCTTTGAATGCGGGAACTGGGTCCTTTCAACAAAAAAATTCTAGTCCCACCGATTGATGCATCATAAACCGCTGTGATCCTGTTTTCGCCTCGGCTGGTTACCTAATTTTATAAACCTCCTCATTCATAAAAAAAAACAACACTTTCCTACCACAAACATCAACGTTAACTCTATTTACATCAATATTCAGAATACATTAAATTTTCAAATTAAATTTCAGCATAAAATTCAGTTTTAAAAAGAATTTCAAGATTAATTTTATTATCACTTTAACGTGCATCCAGAATTAAGTCCTTGTTGGATGCCTACTAATTAATATAACAATATAAGCAGACCGGAGTCTGAGTATAAAGGAGCATCTACCACCCTTTACGTTAATTAACCAGGTTCGTCTAATTGAGCTCAAAGACATACCCATATTTTCATCATAATTCAGAACATCAATACTAAATACCCTTTCTACTTAAACAAGCAAATTTCATCTTAAAATTAAAATTTTATGGTTAGTACAATTTCACTAATGTCCATTTAAAGTAAATCAATTATCAAGTAATTCAACACACACCAAAATGTCAAACAAAATAGTATAATAAAGTTATTCAACACACACCAAAATGTCAAACAAAATAGTATAATTTACCTGAAGGTTACTGTCCTCGTAGCTTTAATGTACATCGTCCCTTTAGTTAATCACACCATTCCAACAGGATTATATTTACGGCTTCTAATTCTCAACGCTTTTAAAATTTTCTCCATCACCATTTATTTAAAGTTGTTTCGGGGCTTTTCCGGAACTCATCTGTGTATATCTGACCCTTGTTTCGTGGATCCAGACACGTATTTGAACCATTTAAGTATTAATACCCCGAAAATAACAAAGAAATTCATACTTCTTTCACCAAGATACGCCAAAACTGCCTACTTTTGTGTATACATTTGTCGTTGTAAATTTTGCTAATTGGTACAGTGATACTAAATTTTATTACCTTGTATCTAAGTGCACTGAAGTACATTCATGTTAGCACGTAAATAACAAACTATTTTGAATCACTAAAATATACGAGCAAACTTTAAATTATTTTATCAAACTAAAATGCACTGTTTAACATCTTCAATCAAGTCGCGGATGTAAGAGCTTTTAACGCATCGAATAGTCAAAAGTCTAAGAGAGCTCATTTATATTCACCTCGGTATATATAGCAAAAGCCTGTCTGTCGGTCTGTTCCCCAAAACGGGTAATTCTAAAGAATTTCTCATGCCATGTTCCCAGTCCGTCGCTCGCGCGTCGGTTTTACGAATTTTCACTCGCCCCATTCAAAACTCAGAAATTCTCACACGGCACGCAAACATGTCCGAGAAAAGCTAATTAATTTTGTACAGAAATCGTTGTTTCTACCTCTGATATTTGCATCCTATTTTCAACCAATTGAGACCCTCGTGACGTTGCTTAAATCACGCCTTTTACTATATGTGTCTTTGCTTGACGCATTTTCTCTTCCTTTTCTAACCTGTTCGTATTGGTGCAAATTGATATTCTTTATTATCGATTATATTTTAGTCCATGTGGACTCTCTGGGTTTAATAACCCCGTATCGCACCTTCTCGTGAATATTAAGCCACGGTTTCTTCAAGATTCTTTGAAACCATTTGTTATCTACACAATTTTCGCCGTACGTGATATTTAAACTACGCAGGTGTTCAAAATAATATTAATTCTCAGAGCTTTATTTTCTGGTATTATAATCTTGGATTTTCACACTTTTATGCTTATTATTAATAATGGTTTAATTAACTCCAATTAAAATTGACTTCTATCCTTTCATTTTTAGCGAATACAAGTTAACTATTAATTATTATGTGTACACTTTGTTTTACTACCGGTTACTTAAAATAGGGTTAATTAATATAAATTTTGCACGTAATTTCCATTTGTTTAGGAATAATTACATTACCCGTAGAGCTTGTTAATACTGTTTCTTTTGATATAAAGTGTCTTGTACATGATTTAAATCTCTTATGTTTAATGAAACTAATAACCTTTTATGCTTCACGGTTTTAATAAAACGTACCTCTTCCCAAAGCTTCTACACGGTGAATAAAATTATTTGATGCGATTATTTAATTTTCTACCCTGGTCTAAATATGAGTAATATATATATATATATATATATATATATATATATATATATATATATATGTAGCGCTTTCCACGACGGCCGTCTATTAGACATCTATCAGAAAGTCCAAGAGATAGAAGTACGAAATTTTGTACATGGTGCTATTTCGACATGGCGAATCGAATTAAACTATCTTTGTTTTGATAGCAACTTCAGGTTGTACTGCAAGTTGATATTATCTTCGTTGTTTTAAATAGAACAAGTTGTATGTTTTTACAATTTTAAATTTAACACAATTTTAAGTTAAATTCGTTTAATAAGTTATATCTTGCAATATTATACCGTTTTCGAGATATTTAACCTTCTATGTATATTTTGTAAAAACTGATATCCTTTCTTAAAAATAATCTACATTCAAATTGACAGTTATAAGAACCATTTATTATAGCAGATTTGATATTGAAATCTATAATAATCATTGTATTTGTTTCCATTCAATACCACCCGAGGTGTTCAAAACTTTTACTTAAAGTTTATAACATAAAAATCTCAAGGTTTATTTTTCTAAACTTCCATAGAATGATAATAAACAAATTTGGTGTAAATGGTTAGGCTAGCTTTACTCAGAAGCTCATATGTACCATTTCAAAATCACTGCCGTGGTTAGTAAACAAATACGTCTAATCAAAAACAAGAATGCACCCTAGAACCTCATTTAAACTATAAAATACCCCCAAACATAACGAATACAAATAAATCACGAACAAATAAATCCAAATATCCCAGAAATAATAAATTCTCAAGATAACGCTAATCTACTCGTACATACTCCAAATTCATTGTGAGACATAAAGAGAGATGATTATCATCATGAAACACACATGCCCATCAAGTAGTCCGTTTTGTACACACTGTCACATGTTTTACTAATACTAGCAAATTTTGTAAACGGTTTACAAAGGGAAGGGAGTATTAGGCATTTAATTGGAAACCACTAAAGTTGCCATAATAGTCCAGTAATTTATCCTGTGCCACCGAATTGACAAATGTTTAAGCAGGCTTGTTAAAAGTTTTAGATTACTGCTTCGCATGGCAAGTCTTTGTTTAGGCGCGAATAGTTTTCCCATTTGTAATATTAGTTGTTAGTTCCAGCTGTTAGACAATTTTCAACCAAATATGTACCCTTTAATTATATTTAGCAAACAAAAATTGAAGTGTATAGCATTCCCCTTTGTTGAAGTCTCTGTATAAATTCGCTTATATTAAAACGGTATACTCGATTCTACTAGTAAACTTTATTAGAAATAAACCAAATAAAGTTGTTTGTGACATGCGGATGATGTGCCTCCATGAAAGCTTAACGCTTTATAAAGATGACTGCGATCCTTTTTCCAGGCTTATACTAAAAGTTGCTAGCATTATTGCCATTGGCATACCTTGATTCCGTATACCAGATGTGCTCTATATTGAGCTTTTTTGTAAGCATAATTGATAAATACATTCCATTCCAAATACAAATAAACTAGAAGGCGCTTGGATGCTAGGTGGATTTACTCAGCGTAAAGTTCATTTTAATTGCGGGAAATTTCAAATCTATGGATACAAAAACAACATCAGCTGATTTCTTCCGCACAATTTTAGAGAAGTCCGAAAATTAATTTTAGGTATTTTTGTAATGAATTAGACCTGTAGTAAGGCTTTAATGAACAGAGAACTCAACATATACATTAGTTAACTACTTGACATTAACTGACAGTATGTAAGACAAAATAATACAGCTGACTAAAGTATTTAATTAACATCTCATTCTATCCGCCTATCGAATATAGTCACTCAAGTACAAAGGAGGCCTTCTTTTACGTATAGCAACGTCTGCTTCTCTTAAAGCCAAACCCGCTCGATTCCTTGGTGATGCATTTTCAGCAAGAGATACCTCGGATGGCAGTTCATCGTTATGCCCAAACTGTGAAGTTTCGAAGTCAGAACTAGACTCATCATTTTCTCTAACGGGAGGCAGTGCGCTTCTTGCTCTTGAGTAGCAGTAGAAGTCCTATTTAGCTCCTCTCCTAGGGGAGCCAGGTGTCTAAGTGAAACCGTAGATTCCGGCCCATCTATTAAACACACTTGAGCATACTGTGGATTAGCATTCAGATGTTCTACTTTTTCAACTAAAGCGTCGTATTTACTATTCCTGTCAAACTTTCGAAGTACAACCGGACCCGGGGAAGAAACCCACGATGATAAGGAGATTCCATTAGTTGAACGCCTATCGCTTGTGTAAACATCCTTTCGTGGGTAGTAGCATTTGTAGCAGTACACAATAACGACCTGATTGAGTGAAGCGCTTGGGGCATTACCTCTTTCCCACTGACTAGTTTTTAAATTTCTGGATCGAAGAGCAAGATTAATGGTTTTCCAGATGATGCCGTTATAACGTACACACTGTTTTTAGCGGGGCATATACTTCTACAGTGTCTAGTACGGCAACAAAAGAAGCATCGCTTGGATGATTCAAAGCGTTGCTGTACTGCCCTTACTTGTGAATTTTTGTTTTCGTTTTGGGACTCTAATGAAACATTGTTAACAGTAGGTATAGGCGTTGTTTTATAGAGATTTGATTATATTTGAGCTGTTTCCAGGGATCTTGCTTTATCTAGTGCTTGTTGAAGAGATAAAGCATTGCTTTCTAGAAGTCTTTGCCTAATGTCACCTGAAAATAATCCTCATATGAAAGCATCTCTAATATATTCGTCTTGATATTGTTCAGAGGAATCCGATTTAAATTGACAACTTTTTCCGAGAGATTTTAATATTTGCAAGTACTGATCGATGCTTTCACCAGGTCGTTGTTCGCGCGTCGCGAGGACATGTCTACTGTATATCTGATTTACTTCTTTAACATATATTTTAGTTAAATTTTCTATAGCTAGTTTATAAGACAAACAATCAGAGATGTACTCATATACAGCCGGAGATACGTAGTTTACGAGTATACTTAGTTTTAAAAGATCTGCCTTGGGATCTTCTGCAGGAAAAGTCAGAGACTCATTTAAGTTTTGAATCTTTGAAACTAGTGTTTCCATTCATGGGTGGCAGTCTGTAAGTTAAGATCTACGCCAAATTTCTCAGGACGTAACAATTGATCCATTTTTCAAGTTACAATAGTTCTGTTCATTAAATTGTAATGAATTAGACCTGTAGCACAGCTTTAATAAACAGAGAACTCAACGTATACATTAGTTAACTACTTGACATTAACTGACAGTATGTAAGACAAAATAACACAGCTATCATTTATTGAGCACTGCTTAAACAATATCAACTGTTCAAATGAAAAATGCAGGCGATAAGCTTACACGCGATTGTAAGCTTATGCTTCCACTCAGAACTGTAAAATGACTAATGAACATAAGTCTCTTAGGGTCGAAACAAGACTACCAAAGCAGCTTTGTAAATGGCTTACTAGATTCGAAAATGGATCTGAACGTGCGCGCTTGTATTTGACTTGCAAACGAGAATATATACAGAGTATGTAATATTTAAAGTAGTAAATAGCATAGCATAAAATTTCTAACATCCTCCTTTGTTGGAAGAGATGTGAAACGAATAACTTTCAACATGATGAATACAAAATGCCTACGAGGAGTAGCTCAATATTCGCAACCTATAAAGAGTTTAAGATACAAAACTTATTCACGTTAAAGCATAACAAACTTTATGAAAATGCACAAATTAAACTGAAGTCTACAAATATTGAAATGAGCACTGACCCGCTTAAATGCGGAAGTATGTACAATAAAATGAAAACAAACTAATATTGTTAATATTGGTACGCATATGTACACTGTTCACTGTGAGTTGTCACCTTCTTGAATAGGAAGAGGGCAGACCTTAGAGGTGGCTAGTTGAGTAATACCTGTCTGAAGGGGAATGGATACTACTCGAATAATACCGCCGATTCCATTTTAATTGGACGATGCGGTCAAGTTTCCACTTATTTGAAAGATTGTCATTTTGGAGAAGCACAGTGTGCCGAGTTTAATGTTTTGACATGTTTTCCACTTAAATCTTTGTTGGAACTCGAAAATATATTCTTAGGTTCAACGCCGCCAAAGGTTTTAAGTAATTTGTGGAAGTCTTTGATATAATGTTAGCTTATTTTCAAATATATGGTACTGTTGTAATTGGTTTGCCAATTAAAAAGCTTGAAGGTGTGAGAGAGATGTCATTTGGAACGGAGGATAATGAGTGAAAGGGTCAAAAATTTAAAATCCTTTCAACTTGCACTAAAATACTATAGAATTCTTAATACGTAAAGGTAGACTCACAGATAACGCGTTTTAAGTGGAACTTGGTGGATTTAATGACAGCTTCCCAGATATAGTCCTTGCAATTTCTTAATAGACTTACGTCATCGATGTTTGTGACGTCACATAGTGGCGACATTGTCACTACCTAGAACTGTTAACACATGAATATAATAACGCTTTCAGAAGCATACAGCCGTTGAAAATATATTAAATAGTAGGTGAGAAATGTGATGTAAGACTTTTTAGAATGTATTTTTAAAATAGTTTTCTATTGAGAATGTTGCAATTTAAAATTTTTAAATTAATAATGAATGTGATTAACCTGTGAATTTTTACTACTGAGCATATTTAAATATGATTGCTCAATTTTCTATGGATAAGACCAACGGCGATAAGTATAAGTGTATCTAAAGGTTTTTTGACGTACCCTAAACCCTAAAATAAAAACGTAAATTCAGTAATACAAAATTTTAAAACGTACTTATCTACAGGTATTAAGAACCCACATCTGGTTCGAGTCGTCGCTGTAGGCAGTGGAGCTTCATTGTTCAGCAGCAAGACGTTTCATTGGAATTCAGGTATTAGTTTATCAATGTCATATTTTAAACACTTAACCCGTTATACTTCATTAAAATCTTAAATTATTAACTAATATAAACTGTTTGGCAGTGCGTATTTTTCAAGTAATTGTTTACACTGTCACATTTAGAAATTGTTAATGTAGAATTAACTAGAGGTCATTTGACTGGCAGTGTCACATACATCTGTATATAGTTCAGAACTCACGCTGTATGCAGATATTGATTTATTCACAAAATTAACCAGAGATAAGAGTTTTCATTGGCCGAGGCGCAGATTAAAAAAGACCCAATAGAGAAGTTAGTAAATTATTAATTAAAGAAAGGAAATTATAGGGAAATTTGGTGGAGCCCCAATTAGGGCGAAACGCGTCGACAGGATGCCCTCGTGGCTGAATTTGAGTCACTTGCCAATAATTCCTTTTTACTTTGTTTAATTTAAGAATCATTAAACCTACTTTTCTCTTAAATATAACTTGTGGCTATGGAAAAAGGCAGTTGAGCCGGATCTCCTCCGTGTCGACTGTTGTTAAAACTTGCGATGTCAGGTGAAACGACACGAAGACACAAATTGTGAGATAGGTGATGCTGTACTTCCCATAAGGTGTCTGTGTTAAATTTTACAACTTTGCTACTCCTGTCCTGATGAGCCCCAATTAGGGCGAAACGCGTCGACAGGATGCCCTCGTGGCTGAATTTGAGTCACTTGCCAATAATTCCTTTTTACTTTGTTTAATTTAAGACTATTTAAACCTACTTTTCTCTTAAATATAACTTTTGGCTATGGAAAAAGGCAGTTGAGCCGGATCTCCTCCGTGTCGACTGTTGTTAAAACTTGCGATGTCAGGTGAAACGAAACGAAGACACAAATTGTGAGCTAGGTGATGCTGTACTTCCCATAAGGTGTCTGTGTTAAATTTTACAACTTTGTTACTCCTGTCCTGATGAGCCCCAATTAGGGCGAAACGCGTCGACAGGATGCCCTCGTGGCTGAATTTGAGTCACTTGCCAATAATTCCTTTTTACTTTGTTTAATTTAAGACTCCATTAAACCTACTTTTCTCTTATATATATATATATATATATATATATATATATTGTAGTGGTTTTAAAGGGTTAAAAGTAAATATAAACAAAGAAATTTCAAAACACCCTGTATAAAGGAAACAACCAGAATTTACGTGCGAAATTTATTCCAGTTAGTTCATTGTTAAGTAACAGGTATTAACAAAATTTTACAAATAATCATTAAAATTTAGTAGGTTTGCAAAGAAAATTAATTGTAGAAGCCAATGCAATTAATTTATTAATTTAATTGAGTTTAATTGAACGGTTATTTACGTATAATATGCATAAAAGCATGAAAAATTGATATATCCAAGACGAAACGCTTTACTATATGAAATACTTAGAAGAGCGAAATCCTAGAAATGTTATTTTAAAACAATCGTTAATTAAACACCTGCATGTTTTCTAAATGTTAACTTCCACTTATTTTGTGTAGATAAAACTCAAAATTCTAGGTATATTATACAAACGGTCGGATGTTTTCGCATTAAACGCTAATAAGGGGTTATTTAAAGCACGTAGGCAAGTACACGTGGGGATAGATAGCAGATGGACAGGAATATTGATTTCTACCACTCAAACAAGGTTAGAAAGCGGGATTTGTAAGACGTCGATGCATAGACTATTGGTCGATATCGTTAGTTGTACATCAGATAAAACACGGGAATATTGAATGTTAATTTTTCAGAAAATATCGTAACGACGCGCTGAATTTCGAGGATTTAGATAACGGTTGAACCCAAAATTTTAAGAAATATTATTGTAATTGAAGGACTTCGGGTGGAATGCGGCCGAGAGGTGGCATCGGAAATTGTATAGTTACTTTTTGAAAATGAATAAAAGTCCCATAGTATTTTGATCGCTTCAGACTACGTACGAAAGTTACCACGAGCTTGTAAGGAAAGCAATTGTTCTGAAAAACTGATTCACATTTGATTTTGTAACTAACGGCTGCATTGAAGAAAAATGTTTAATGGTTAAACTTTATCAAACCTATGCACAACAGTTATATTGTTATTGATGCAACTCCAGCATGACTAAAATTAACGGTCTTATGAGCACTAGTAAAATATCTGCTGCTTTAGGAGGTGTTTCCTGTGTTTATAAGAAAATGCTTAGTTTAGCCGATTCTAAGTTAGTATTATTTGCAATTGTGAGTAAATTCTAATAAATTGTGGAAAGAATAGCGGTCCAACACGGCAATGTATTTCAAGAAGTTTGAATGAGTTAGAATCTGTATTATCCGTCCCAATTTATACGCATAAACTGGGAGGATCAATGATCTGCAGTTTATAAATATTGGTTCATATATCATTCTATCTCGTTAAAGCACTCCCTTTTGAAAATAAATAATTTTGTATGCACAAAGCGTAAAAA
Organism: Platerodrilus igneus; assembly: GCA_036346225.1. NCBI lineage: Eukaryota > Metazoa > Arthropoda > Insecta > Coleoptera > Lycidae > Platerodrilus > Platerodrilus igneus. The sequence continues at coordinate 1,680,424 of JARFIW010001130.1, forward strand.
TGTCATCGCTCTTTCAAAGCGTGATCTTTTTATATAAGTATATGTGCCAGCGGGGCTTATAGTATGAACTGTGTCGTAGCTGTCGAACGAAAACGTACCATACAATATCTAACCTTCCGGTTGCCGTCAAAATGCTTCACATCGCAGGGAAACTGAATTTCCACTTTACCCTTTTGTAGGTCCAGGTTTTAAAGCAAGTTTCAATTATGCTGATAATGATTCAAGGCAAGTGTACATATGTCAATGTATTAGGGTTTTAGTTAATTCGAGTATGATAATGAATGTTGCGATTTTCTAGTAGTATCAATGTAACTTAAAATTTATGTATTGCATGCGCTTTGAACAAATTTGCATCTGGGGTTCCCTCTTGCGACTACCATAAGCTGGTATAAACTATAAACAAACAATTACAGACATAAGCACTTGCTTATTGCAAATGTGGCTGTAAAGTTTAGTCCTAACGATAGTACTTTCCAATTTGTTGAAAACTCAGCATTACTTTGGGAATAGACAGATACCATCCGCCCAATTGAAAACATTAAGTACAATGCTTCTTTTATGGTAAGTTGAAATTTCTTTGGAGTAAGAAGCGTATCCATAGTTGACGATCTTATACCTCGAGGGTGATACTATCGACACAAATGCAAGGCGTTTGTATTACTTTAGATATAAGAAGGATAAGAAGATATAACTATTAAATTTGGACCGACACAGTAAACATGGATGTACCATGTATAGTAAGATTTAAGAACGATAAACGCTAATCAAGCAAAATATTTTCAATTTTTTTTTTGTTATTAGAAATTGATTTATATTAGGACAGTTGGTATAAACAAAGGCAATAAAAATAAATTCTCTTAACATAAATTGCTACGTTTTTACCAAAATAAAAAGATAACGAGAAAGCATTAATTAAGACAAAGGCCGATACAATTAAAAATCGCTGAAATAAAAGATTCCATAAAACACACAATAGATTGTTCACTAGAAAATACCTCGTTTTATGTAATACAAGAATCATATATATGTGGGGGAGTATGACTGTAAATAATGCTAAAGTAAAACACAATGCGTCTTGCAATAATCAATTCCACAGATTATACATTGAAGAAATAAATTAATGCGCAAGAAACGCAGGAACCGCAAAAATGTAAAACTATATCCAAGGCATGGCTAGGCGTTTAAGTTCATATAAAATACCATTGCAAAAACACAAAGTACAAAAAGGTATATGACCTACATGTAATAAACGTGATAATAACCTTTTATTCAGCATGGATAAAAAATGTCACATTATGGAAACAGATTTTTGACCGAGGTTAGCATGCATTACAAGAAGGAAGAAATATTTATGTGGATTATGTCTAGCGGAAAGGAGGTCAGGTTCAAATAGTAGAAGCAAAAATGTAACTACAATAAGATGTAGGGTCACGCGGGGTAAAAGTGCGCCATACACGACCGTAGTATGATTTGATTTACACTAAGGTGGAACAAAAATCCATGACGTGTGTATGGGATACTAAATAAATAAAAGGGTTTAAAGTTGCGAGTTTTCACCTGTACAGAAATGCGAATTTGTAGGTTAAGGTCGAATTGAGATGCAAATTATACATGGTATCTGTTTATTCATAGAAAGTTGGCATAATGTTAACTCAAATGTTTTGTTAGACTATTTGAATAGCGATGGGGTAAAGTTTCCAAAAATAGAGCTTGTTCAATTTTAAGTATGCTTATGTAGTAGATTGTATTTAGAACAATTTTCAATGATTAATTAGAATGTGTGGCAATAGTAACTTTTAAGGTAGCTTCTGTATGTGGTATAGTGCCAGTTAAAAATTAAACAACAAAAAGTTGATACTTTTAATAAAGTATGGAAATATGGATATGAAAAGCTGCAATAACTGAAGTTTTTGTTTATTGTTAGATTGATATTTTCAGAAATGAGACTGCGGATATAACTACCAATTAATATAAGAAAATCGGTGTGATTACAGTAGTAATAAATAATGTTGTCTGACATTCAGACAATAATTCGAGTATAGTGAACGAAGATTAATTTAAATTGTTGGTTATTTTGCAAAGAGAAAATCCAATGACGGTTTTGCTGCTGTTGTAGCGCTTCAAACTGACCCATTTCTGTTTACAAAACAACAAACCAAGATCATGGTATACTAAAAAGTACAAATTGTTTCTCATGCGTCCTTTATCCTCGAATGCAAAGAACTAATTATCGGTAACTTTTTAAGTCTCCGATATGATAGGATAGATGGCATTACCAAGTTTTGTCTAGCAATGCCATCTATACTATCACGTCGGAGACTTGAAAAAATCACCGATAGTTACTTGTTTACATTCAAGTATAGAGGGTGCATGAGAAGCATGTTGTACTTATTAATACACCACGATTAATGTATAATTTAAAAACTTTGTTGATGGTTTTGCAAAAAGAACTACGTCAGTCTGGCGAGCTGCAACAGCAGCGAAACCGGTCATTGGCTTTTTAATTAGCATTGTAACCAACAATGTAAACTGATTTTCTTTCACTATACTCGAACTACTTTCCCAATGTCAGACAAAATTATTCATTACTATTGAGCTGGAAATGTATGAGTTTCCGTTGGGCAAGTTCCTCATTTAACATAGGGTGTAGTAGATCCGCCAGTGTTAAGTAGGTAATCAATTATTTGTTTATCTTCATCTTGTCTTTAACTAGTTATTAAAATTTTGTCTGGCAATAGCAGATATACTAACATTTAGGAAATTTTAAAAGTTACCGATAGTTAGTTATTTACATTCGAGTGTAGAGGGCGCATAAGAAACATGTTGTACTTATTAATACTACACGATTTGTGTATAATTCAATAACTTTGTTGGTTGTTTTACAATAAGAAATGCGTCAATTTTACGGGCTGCAACAGCAGCAAAACCGGTCACTGGCTTTACTCTTTGCAAAATATCCAACAGTCTAAATTGATTTTCGTCACTATACTCAGATGTCAGACAAAATTATTAATTACTATATAGCTAGAAACGTATTAGTTGCCGTAGACCAGCCTCTTCATTTAACATTGAGTATAGTACCTTCTTAGAAGGTCCGCTAGTGTTAAGTAGATAATTGGCCACTTGTTTATTTTCATTGTGATAAAAGTAGTATTAAATTTTTTTAAAGATTTTTTTAGTAGTACTTGGCCAGTCTGATGTAAAAAACATGCATTTTTAGGAAGAATCTGTATTCTTTTGATAATTATTTAATGTTACAAGAGATTAAAGTTTAGGTTGAATTTTATTTGAACTCATTTACAAAACAGAAAAATGTAGACAAAATTTATAGAACGATATGCAGTCACCTCAGTGAGGGAGTCATATTTGCAAAACGCGCTTTAGCTAAAAAATTTCTTTAATTTGACGAATATTTAATTAGTGTTTAGAAGGTATTGCAGAGAAAGGTAAAGTGTGATGGGGCGAGATTTAGGAAACCAAAGCAAAGAAGATCTATCCAGAACACCCGTCTTCCGTATAGTGGAATATCGAAACAATTGCTGATTCTAGAACGTTTGGTTCTTATTAATTATGACAGCAAGTAAAGCCTTCCAATCTAAATTGTCATTGAAACGTAGTTTTTACATGTCAGGCATTTTAAATGATTATTGCTATTATTTTACTTATTTCTTTCTTAGGAACCAATTTCCGCACTGTAGTTAGCTGTTGTGAAATCAAAATTGTTACTAGGTTCCCGCTCCTAGTGGATACATCTAAATTTGTAACGTATTGTCAGTTTTACCCGTAACACAAATTACACTAAAGGTCGTTAACAATACAAATTATATATATATATATATATATATATATATATATATATTGTAGCTAATTTTGTTCGACGTTAATCGTCAATAAACGATGCTATGAACCGTGGAGATGATTTTAGTAAAAGTGTTGCCCTAATTATTTTTCTCGTTCAGTTTAAAAGAAACAGACATCAAACGTATAGTCACATTTTTTATTTTTTTTTAACAAACAGTTTTTCAAATAACAATTGCTACATGCACATACAGCTTCGCTTTAACGAACAATACCCTACATGTAATCTCAAAAAAAAAAATATTTTTATACAAACATTAAAAACTGAAGGTAGAGCTCAATGTTGCCATAACGGCCTTTCCTTCAAAATAATATTCTTTATTTAAATTAATACTCTCCCCTTTATATCGGATTTAAACCTAGCTGATCAGCTATATTCAATAATTCTTATTATATAATAACCAAATCTACCGAAGTCAGACACCTTCAATTCCAATTGTCTACTTTCACACAAAGATTTACACACAAAATCTTAGGTAGTTTAACCTAATTAAATTATAGAAAAGAGTGTCTTCTTAAAAATTTTAAAACAATATGGTTCTAGTGTGACAGCTTAAATAATGCTGGTGTCCCTTTTCATATAGTACGCTTTCATCCATGTCCAAAATTGTTGTATAAACACCATTAGAACTGCATTCCAAATTAATATATCTTATGATCAATTTACCATTAGATCTACTTCAGCTTCATATATGCTTTCCATTCAAATTAAAACCATATCTTGCCATAATTCATTTTTGTTCAATTATTTAAAGCCATTTTATTTATCTACTTTCTTCAGAGTTGCAATAAACTTAATAAAGTTGTAAATAAAAGTCGTATGTTTACTACATTAACTAGCAGCGTGACGTTTAAAACGAGCATTAAACAAATAACATTTGACGTTTTTAAAGACTATTAAACACTTTCTACGTTATGTATCTAGAAAAATATCGTTCAGTCGTGCTGTTACTTCTACGTTTTCATTCGTCGAAATTTAGAGGTTTATCTGATCTCGAATCATCTACATGATGCAATGTTTATAAGTGTGACTTCTACGGTCTGAGGCTACAGTTAATTAATACATTTATACACATTATCTCTTATCATCACGGTTATAATTGTCCCATAGTTAACATCAATATATATAAATATATATTCACGTGGTAAGGGGTCACGACAGGTCATTGAAACCCAAATTCTACAAATAAATCCCACAAAAAAATAATATCCGAAAAAATTAAATTTTTCGTAAATTTATGGTTGCGCCCTGTATACTACAAGCGTGCTTTTATTCATTGATATACAAGCGGAAAATGCAATTGACCGTATATAAATAATCTCCTTGTATGATATAAGCGTATTGTAAATAAATAGCGGGTAACGTAAGTTGTATATGTAAAAATAATTAATTTTACGATACCGTAAACTGAATTTAATGCATACGCAAGTCGATCATTTTAAGATAAATACAATCCCATTTACTTTCACTTATTAATTATCAATACATTTTTGATGAAAATGCTTTTCATTTACTGAACATAACATATAGTAGTACTAGCTTTACGCATTTGGTAAAAATAAGTAATTTCGTGTATTTGAAACTCTAATAATAGAAACACGTTTTGATGTTAAAAATATAAGGAAGCGTTTATTAATTAAGGTATTCATTAGATTCTTAAATTTAATCGCGAAATGTTGTTTTGATTTAGGTCACGAGCTGTTGCTTTGTGAAGGTGATATTTGAAGTATGCAGTTAGCATTCTGTAATTTAATAGTTGCGATGGTACGATAGATATAAAAGTGATATTTTAAATGCAAATTACATAAAAAGTGGAATTTATTAATTACAAGGAGGAAGGGAAATTCTTCAATATAACGCTAATTTTAAAATTTTTATTAAATAATTGAAAGGAAGATTTAAGCAAAATGTACTTTGGTAACTGCTGTTTGAAATGAGGATTTCAGATAGGTTCTAGAAAATAGATAATTGGTATATATAAGGAAACGTTTACATAAGGGATTCATTCAATTTTTAAATTCGATCGCGAAATGTTATTTTGTTTTAAGTCGCCAGCTGTTGCTTTGTGAAGCTAATATTTGAAGTATGCAGTAAGCATACTATAATTTAATAATTACGATGGTACAGTGATTATAGAAGTGATGTTTTGAATACAAATTACATAAAAAATGTAATTTATTAATTACAATGAAGATGGAAAATTCTTCAATATAACACTATTTTAAAATTTTATTAAATAATTGAAAGAAAGATTTAAGCATATTGTACTTTGTTGACTGCTGTTTGAAATGAGGATCTAAATATGGAAAATCTTGTAAGCTAATTTGATGTCAATTTAAAATAAGAAGATATTTAATTACGAGAAGCGTTTTTTTGGATTCTGCAAGTATTACTCTTAGATTTATTTTTATTTGATATTGGAGTATTTGTATTTAATTTAAAGTAGAATAATAAGTGTTAATCGTATAATATTTTTATTGTATAGGATTTTTACCAGGAGGGTTTGTGATCGGAGCTCCAAACACTCTAACCTTTTGATAGATTATCTGTCAGAGATTTTTTTGCCAAATAAACCTTACAAGCGTGGAACTAAACTAAGATAGGTAAAATCATAAAAAAAGGGAAATTAGGTCTGTAAATTTAAAATTAAGTAGAGAACATTTTTTTATAATAAATACTTAGAAATTATTTTATGCTTGAAAGAAATGATGTTGTAAATGTTCCATATGCTTTTGTATATGAGAAAATATTTCATACTGTATAAATGCTTTGTAATATTGCTGTGTTTGATTTCATTTTAAAAACTCCGGCAATACCGTTAAGCTAGTCAGGCACAGTTAGAAAGGAAGGTAAGTGAACAATTTCAAGCTTTTCAAATAGCTATATCTGTTTCACAATACTCTTTTAATGACGCTCTCAACGCGTTGTTATCACAGCACTCTTTCAGCGGCGCTCCAACGCGGGCCCTAATCATATCGATATATAGCATACAGGACTTCTCTCTCTTCTGCGTGGTAGCTAAAATCTGAAAATATATAAAAAACAACAATAACGAATTTTTGAAAGAGCGAGACGTCAAAGCTTTCACAAGATGAATTATTCTATATTCAAAAGTGGTTCGTAGCCTATGTAGAGCATTGTTTACCTATCCTGGTATAAAATCTTTATAGCGAAACTAGTAGTTGAAGGAAAATGCTTAAAATAACATACTATTTCCAAAATTGGAACATTTGATTAAGAAAGCAATCTCATTATTTCTTTATTTTGCATGAGTCACTAAATTGACAAAACATTTAAATAAAAAAGTGAAGGAAAAATGCTGCACAAGTAACACTACTTTAGTACACCTCATTAAGTAGTTTATAAATTTTCAAAGTAAAACATATAACATAATTAGAAAATACACTCGAGTTTCATTAACCTTACCTTAACAAAATATGTTTAAACCAATTTATCATTTATCCCTGTGACCTAAAAGCAACTTATTATTTATCCCTATGACCCCTAAGCTTTGTTACTGGCATAAAAGTTACCCCATCTTATAACAAAAGCTTTACTCTATAAAAATCAATGGCATAATAGAATTGCACTGGTAACGAATTTTTTGTGACGTTGTGTGTTGAACTTTTGGAGTTATCGTATTGCTGGATTTAAATGTGGTCCTCTGCTTATAACGAATTTAAAATTCCTTACTTTGCATTAAATATCCCGCATCCTCAAGAGATACATATTTATGGTACTATGTTACAATTATACCCAATCTACTATGAGAATACTTAATTTGATGGTGTGCAACCTCACTCGATAGATAAATATTAATAGTGTTGAAAATTTTGTAATCGTACTTAGATTGAAATCGTTATCTGTTATTTTAAAATGGTGTATTACAAATATGTTTTTTCTAGTTGTAGCATGTAGGATAGCCCATTATGCGAGAACAACTGGTAAGATTGCAAACCACTATTATTTATTAACTTTAAACGACAATTCATATACAATAAATTGTAAGTAGATGATTCAATGTATCTGCATTGTTGGTTAGTACAGTCACGACCGATGACATTGTCGACCACGAGATTCTGTAAGGTAAATTGTGGAAGGCTATAATCAAGCTTAAGCAGTAATAAGCTTTACGCTACCGACATATTGTAACAGTTCTTTACCACAATGATTTGGTAAATATCGGCATATTGAGTTAGGAATTCCGAATAGAATTCCAGTTGTAAAACCTTAGGGACCGGAACTGACTTTCTCCGAAAACCTATTTATTCATGTTATCGTATATAGTATCTATTGCTGCGAAGTTGCGTCATTTGGACGTGGGATTAACCAGTTACTGGTATTAATATAACCGTACCGGACGAACCACCGTTTTATATTCCTTCAATTTTATCCTAGCAGAAAGTAGAGGTTCGTCGTAATTATACTGAAAATTATTGAACTATTTGTACTTTTCTTTTTAGAACATCAAATAACCTTCGAGTTATCATGAGGTCGCGTGCACTAAAAATTTGAAGGAACCACCTAAAAAGTCTTCCTTCTTGTATAAAATATGAAAAATTGCAAAGTCTCAGTTTCAGATGAACTGGCACGAAGATTCAAAACACTAAATGGTTGGTCAGTTGTAGCACCCAACCAATAGCTTCTAATCTACGACTGAATATACGACAGCAACCAACTGCTTGCTACTATTTACCCTAATTTGTGTCATATTTTAAAAATGGTAACACTGATAGAAATGTGATTTAACCCGGATATAATAGAGATCCTGCCAACTATACTTGAAAAAGCTATGTAGAGCGCTAGCGACATTTCGTGTGGTAAAATGATCAACAACTTAAAAAATACTGTAATTTCTATTCAATTTAGGTTTGAGCTTGTTATCAATGAAAGACCCGCAAAAAAGCGGTGTTCTTGGGTATGTCCTTCCAAACTACACAGAATAAGTAAAATTATTAACAAAAATAAAGGATGTATGTATGCGAAGAAGATAATTGTAAGCGAAAATAAATTAACACCTTTGCATTACAACTTTAAATAAATTGTGTGCTGCAATATGAGTCTTAAAGACCTACGTTATGGGAACGTGTAGAAATATCGCCGCATGCACACAAGGATTAAAGCTAAATTGTTGATTATACTTTTGATTAACTATAGACCTAAATACAATGCTTCGAAGACATCTTATTCAGATTAATTTATGTATAAGTGTCTTAATGAATTTTGTTCTTTTTTATAGCTAGCCATTCGCTGAGCTTCCACCAGACATCGTTACAAATACCTTGGACCCATTTAGCTTTATCTAAATATACGAAAGCTTGTACCTGTTGTTTCGTAGCAACAACTGTACAATCCCAAATAAACATAAATACCAAAAAAAACAAACAATGTACGTCCGTTCAGTAACAAGCACTGCATATAGTAAACCTGATTTTAGGGTACAGTGTTTCTGGTGCTAGATAAGCAAGTGGAGACTTGTCTCCGAACTCGGCCGTGATGGCTCAGCTAAGAATGTGGTTCATATTCTTGTGCCAACTGACCCATCTAGAAGTTGAACCAATCAAGGCCAAACTAGAAGAAATCAATCTATTCTATATTGCATTGAGTTTACAAAAAATGCTGTACTCAAACGTATTCTGCTGGAGCTGTTTTATAAAAAAACAGGAAGACATGACTCTAAGGAGTGATTGAATTTCAACTGATTATGATAAAAGAAATACAATACGATTTGTTTTGTTTCCTGGTATAGAGCGAATTGCACTGCAAACTAATTTAGATAAAAAAATTATCTATTACGGTGACTTGCATTGTCAACTAGTTTAGGAGGTAGATAAACTTTTATAACTCTCCTGTTCTCGAATTGGGGCCAATGAGCTCTTGCATCTTTAATTACGTTTTAACTTTAGAACTTGGTTAGATTAACGGTAAAATCACCTTTTTGAAAAATAAAACAGTGTTTATTTGAAAATGCTTTGGATAAACTTCATACATTTAAGAGTTTAACTTTACACTGCTACTAAACACATACTGTTGGTCACCCATAGAAAGTTTGCACTCTTAATGCACGTTATCGAGACGATTGTTAGGAACCACTTAGTAAAAGTGTGGAGTGTAGTTTCATCTATATTCAGAAACTTGAATCGTGTAGCAATTTTTAGTTACTCCGTTTTCGTAATTGTTTCTTTCTAGTTCGCTGAATGTGATCTTAAAAAGCATTAACCAGAATTGCTTTGCTCTTTTAAAGCTTGGAGATTTAATTTGGAGCTTCTAGATTTCGATTACAAACGTAATTCGAAAAGATTTCTTAAACTTCAGTGAAATTAAAACTGGGGGAGGATACTACGATGATTACTATTCGCAAATCAATTATGCTGAATATCTCAAATCATCTTTTTTAGAAATTGCTTCTGTTATTCTCAGTCAATTACTAAAACAAAATTTTAGGTAAGCGACGGAAAATGCTAGGATTTAGAGCTATCGACGACTTTTACGCATAAAAAGCAAATTTATTTTCTATATGTAGTTTGTATATATTTGGGAAAGATGCACACCTTTTACAATTACGTGTAGATAACATATTATAAATATTTTAAGGTCAATGTAACCTTTTTAGTCGTAAGTATTAAACTCTGCCTTTTACAGTTTTGCTTAATCGGAATTGAATAAACAACAAAATTGCATAGGTTACAATTATTATAATAGCCCTTTAGTAAATTATACTTTACACAAGCAATGAGTCAAGTTTATCGTTGTAGTTTAACTAATAAATGTTATTCTACATAATATATATGTCGCACAGTTATGATTCAATTAGTTATTTGATCAACCACTAGGAGTTTGATCAAAACTAATTGGATAACTACGTGTCTTTAGTTTTTACTTATTCCTAAAAGAATTTATTGGTTTGACAAAAGCTCTATACCGTTTAGCGAGATGATAAAATAATTTTAATAAATATGTATTTATGCAATGAAATCGAATTATTTGTCATTAAATAATTATAATAATATAATATAATTTGTAATTCTTTTATTTTATTAATTTAAACACGAGATTTTGTGGCACTTCGAATTACACAGAATAATACTCTTTTTACAGGCACTTTGATTCGTTTTGCAATGAACGTTTGATATATTACACGTAAACTTTGCTTCCGTTTTACGCTAAGTGAACTCAATTGGTGGCACTGAATCGGAAAATGTAGAAGTTGAACAGAATTATTAGACAGTTTTTTAGAACATCAAATGTAGCAATTTTAAAACTGTTATTTTTCTTATTTGTAAACCGTGCCTTCTATCGACTGTTGCACATCTACCGAAACTGTACAACCTATATCAGTATCTACAAATTTCAAGGTGGACGCTTCATCTTTGTGGTAGCTAATTTAAGGCTACTTGCAATTCTTTTCTATTTAGATACTTTATCCTTTTTCGTATAAATAGCATAAAACATTCGATATCTATCCTTCTTTTCCTAGTATTTTTAATACATTGTGTGTAGAGAGTGTTTACAAATATCGCAAGACTTTCTCTTTTTTACATAAAGACAATATTTGTATTTGAGGAATACTTGAAGATTGAGGCTGCGAGACATTGCGGATATCTTTCCTTTCTTCAGTAATTGTTGCTGCTGCATTTTGGCTTGCTTCACTGGCCACTTCAATTGTTGACTCTACTATCAAATTATCTGTGTTTGTATTTTTTTGGTTGAATTATTTTCTAAGTCCTCCTCGGTAACAAGCTTTTCTAATAAATCAGCTAGAATGATGGTAGATTTAAGTCCTACTTTGGGCTCTTGTAAAATTAATGGCCAGCTAGCACACTCACATCATTTAGACGTCGAATTTAGATGATTTTTGGTAACTATTCGTTAGTTGACCAAAAAATGACATCAAAATCATCTACAAATACTCACTGTATGTTTGTTGTGGTTTGTGTTGTATTTTCCTTAATCTTCTCTGGCAATTAAACCAGACTTAGTTGTTGAAATTGTCTTTATTTACGTTTCGAGCCAAGACCTAGGATCGTTGTCAAAATAACAAAAATTATAATTTTGACATTTATGACATAAATTGAAAGTGACTTTGATTTATTAATGTTTGATGTATTTGGTTTGAATACATTAGATAAAAATTTTAAAATTTGAAGAATGAGTGCTTTCAATTTGTGTTGCACCCTGAGTGCGACTTTGAGGTAGCCAATACGCTTAACGTGAAATCAACTGATTAATTTTTATATAGCTAAATTTCATATAAATTCAATAACTTGAGGATTGGAAAACATTTTAACGTTTCTATTTTTACGGTTGAAATGAAGGTTATTAAAGAAGTGTGCGAATACATTACCATTAGGCTTAAGCAGCCGTTTTTTAAATTTATCTTGAAGAAAAAAACTCATTATGATTTAGGCTACCTCTTTGGTAGATTTTAACATAGTTCTGGGGAGACCCTATGGCGCCTTTACACTTGTCAGATACCATGTTGTTCTACGAATATTTTATATGGTTATAAGACGATCCTAAGGCGGGTTCACACTTGTCCGATACCGATACTGTTTAACGAAGACTGTATATGGATCTGAAGCGACCCTATGACGGGTTTACACTTGTCAGATGCAATGCTGTTCAACAAAGATTGAACATGGTTCTGAGGTAACCCTATGGCTGGCTTACACTTGTCAGATACCATTGCTGTTTTACGGGGACTATCAATAAGCTTATTGTTATTTAATTAGTTATTGTCTGTATAAATAGAAATCATGTATGTAGGCTATATTTCATGTTAATAGCGGAAGGAAAACCCACGAAAACAATGCTACCTAGATATTGGGAACATTTGATTTTCATTTCTTATTTATTTTGTTATTACTTTTAGTAATGGAATCTATTGTTTACTGAAGGTCACAGATTCCTTTGCTATGCGGTTATTTTTATGTAGGGTTAAATAAGCAGCTGCTTTGATTTTACATTTTTGTGGTTTTTTAATATATTACTAAAGATGGGCGATAGTGAATGTCCCATCGCCATTCCGAAGCTCTGTTTGTAGAATTGGTCATTTATTAGACAATATGTTCTATTGACGCATCATCAAGTAATTCCATGATCGATGATATACTTAGTTTTGTTATATGTTTAAGGTTGTCATCTTTTTATAATTTCTTTTATTTTAATATTAAGCGTTTTGTTTACAGGGACGTTTGTGAAGAGATTTACTACATTAAAACTTCCCATTGTGTGTGTATTTTCAATTTTGATGTTTCTTAATTTGTCTAAAAAGTATTGGTTATTTTTATGAAAGAATTCGTTTTGCCTGCGAATGGATTTATAGTGTTTAGGAGAAATTTTGCTAAATTATGGCATGGGGAATCAATGGAGCTTACGATAGGTCTCAAAAGAATGTCTCTTTTATGAATTTTTGGTAGACCGTAAAAGTGGAGTGGTTTACTGTAATGTGAAACCAGTTTGGTTCTTTCTTTGTTTTCGAATTCATTTCTTAATTTATATAGAGTTCTGTATATTTTATTATCAATTGATTTTGTAAGGTCCGTTTCTGAACTAGTTTAATTTTCAGTGTTTAGCATTTCCTTGACTTTTGTGTTGTAATCATTTTTATCCATTGCTACAGATGAATTGTCCTTGTTAGCAGGTAGAATTATAATTGAGTTATTGTTTCTTAGATTGCAAATTGCTTTTATTTCGTAACTACTTACATTTAGTTTTATTTTGTGATTCTTTTCATTTCGATTTTGCATCGTATTCTAAATTCGTTCGCTGTTTTCTCAATACGGCAGATTATTTCAAATGTTGGTATTGATTTTGGTGTTACTGCAAAGTTCAGGCACTTGATAGAATTAGTTTTTCTTCTGTGTCATTAATAGTTCTGTTTGATAAATTTATGACGATGTTTAGCTTGGTATTGCTGTTTTTTAACGTTTGCGTGCTACTTTTCTTTTTAAATAGATTATTAAATTCCTTTATGTGAATTTCTTATTGTCTGGTTGTTCCTATGAAATTTATAATGCCCTCAATATCTTGTCTTAATTTATAAATAATGTCTCGGTGGTTTTGAAATCTTTCTCTCATCATACTAAAATTTGTTCTATCAAGTATCCTCGATAGTTTATTGCTTGTCTGGCCAAATTTTATTCTGAATCATTTTGGTATTATTTCATTGTTTCTGCATTTTATTAAGAACGTCAGCGAATTTTTAGTGCCATAGCTTTAGGTTTAGATTGTCCAAGTGTCTAAAGCAAATACAAATTTCAGTCCCATACCTGACCTGTAAATACCCCCTGCATGTGTGTTGTAATTTGTTTTGTATTCTTCTTGGTCTTCTTTGGTAATTAAACTACTCATAGTTGTTAAAATAGTCTTTATTTACGTTTCAATCCATGACCTAGCATCGTTGTCAAAATAATAAAAATTTCAAGTTTGACATTTATGACATAAATTGAAGGTGACTTTGATTTAGAAGAATGAGTGCCTTCAATTTGTGTTACGCCTTGGGACCAACTTTGAGGTAGCCAATACGCTTAACGTTAAATCAGTTGATTAACTTTTATATAGTTCAATTCCATACAAATTCAATAACTTGAGGATTAGGAAACATTTTTAATATGTTTCGATTTATACGGTTAAGGGGATGGTTATTAAATACAAAAAACGACTGCTAACCTTACGGTAGTGTATTCGCACACTTCTTTAATAACCATCCTCTCAACCGTATAAATAGAAATATGTTAAAAAATGTTTTCCCATCCTCAAGTTGTTGAATTTATATGAAATTTAACTATATAAAAATTAATCAGTTGTGTCCACGTTAAGCGTATTGGCTTTCTCAAAGTCGCTTCCAGGGCGCAAAATCATAGAAGCTGCTTATATAACCATAAAAATAACTAACAAATCTGTGACTTTCAGTAAATAATGGATTCCATTACTAAAAGAAGTAACAAACGAAAATCAATTGCCCCCAATATCTAGGTAGCATTGCAAGTTTTTCTTGGGTTTTGCTTGCGATATTTACATGAAATACAGCCTACATACTTGAGTTCTATTTATACAGATAATAACTAATTACATAAAAATAGGCATATTTACAGCCCCCGTAAAACATCGTTGGTATCTGACAAGTGTAAACCTGCCATAGGGTTACCTCAGAACCATGTACAATCTACGTTGAACAGCATTGGTATTTGACAAGTGTAAATCCGCCAAAGGGTGGCTTCAGATCCATATACATGCTTCATTGAACAGTATTGGTATCTGACAAGTGTAAACCCTCCAAAAGGTCGCCTCAGAACCATGTTAAAATCTATTAAAGAGGTAACCTAAATTATAATGAGTTTTCCTCCTCAAGATAAATATAAAGAACGGCTGCTTAAGCCTTACGATAACCTATTCGCACATTCTTTAATAACCATCCTCTTAACTGTATAAATAGAAACATGTTAAAAAATGTTTTCCAATCCTCAAATTATTGAATTTATATGAAATTTAACTATATAAAAATTAATCAGCTGATTTCACGTTAAGTGTATTGGCTACCTCAAAGTCTCTCTCAGGGCCAACACAAATCGAAGACATTCATTCTTCTAAACCTAAAATTTTCATCTAATGTATTCAAACCAAATATATCAAACATTAATAAATCAAATTCATCTTCAATTTATGTCATAATTATCAAACTTGAAATTTTTATTATTTTGACAACGATCCTAGGTTATTGATCGAAACGTAAATAAAAGCGATTTTAACAACAATGAGTGGTTTAGTTCCCAAAGTAGATTAAGAAAAATCACCTACACTTTGAGACGCATTAAAAACGCCAATGATTCATGTCATATTGACGTCCTTATATAGTCATACCGCATTAATAAACCTTCATTACATTTCTCACATTAGTATAACTGTTATTAGAAATTTTGACTATTATTAAAGATAAAAAACCAATAACTCAATACTGTACGTTTAAATGTACCTTTTTAAGTGTTATGTTTTAATTAGAAACTGACAGTTGTTCTGAATTAAATCAAAACTTGCTGCCTATCAAATGTTGACTAATCACTGATGATTGTTTGCTTGTCTTTCCGTGAATCACTTTTATAATTACCTTAGCTAACCTACTATCTAACGATTCCCTGCGAATGAGCACTGTGTTCAGAGGCCACATTTTAAAATATCTAAAGTATCTGAGTATTACATTCCAAAATAAGTGCGATGACTTATGTTATAATTAAAAGCCGTTGCTCTGTGAATTTCACTTCGCCCATTTTAAAATCTTCTTCAGGTATTCAAACAAATGCACACTTCTCCCGTTTTACAGACGCTTTCTTTGGAAAAGCATGGTTACTCTTTCGGTTATGTTAGTTCTGTCAAATTTAATGGATCGGTTGCGCCTCGTCTTCTCAAATTTCGTTCGCCTATTCACCGAGTGTGTACCAAACACAAGACCTGAACTATATAGCTTTTGAAGCTCTTTTTCTGTTAAGTAATTTTTCCAATTTGCTGGTTTTTATTAGAATACGCAACTTTTTAATTATAATTTATTTCTTCTATTTAAATACCGTACAAGCAATAATTTCTTCAAATACAATTTCTATTTAATATCTCGTGTAATTTATTGATTTTCGAATTGACTTGTAATGCCGGTTTATATTCTTTATTTTTTATACCCTCTCTTAAAGTTGCTGTAATGCAATAAACAACATCAAGATTAAAGAAAGGTTTATTTAAATATAAATCAAGCTAAACGACTACACATCTTGAGAGCTTCTTACGTTCTCACATTCCACTTACGTTCTACTGTCTCTGAACAACAAGTTACAGTAACCCCTTACTTACTCCCTCTACTACCCTTAGGTCCATCGACGCACACAGAAGGCCTGTAATATTTTACACATCCTCCGGCGCGGCGATACAACTTAGCTTATCACTTCTTATTTCTAAAGAATACAATAATTGTATTGGGCGCCTAATTACGGTGCCATTCGCAATCTTAAC
Source organism: Platerodrilus igneus (assembly GCA_036346225.1). Classification (NCBI taxonomy): domain Eukaryota; kingdom Metazoa; phylum Arthropoda; class Insecta; order Coleoptera; family Lycidae; genus Platerodrilus; species Platerodrilus igneus. The sequence continues at coordinate 1,697,279 of JARFIW010001130.1, forward strand.
GTAACAGGCACGCACTTTGCCATCACCATTATTAGAATACGCAACTTTTAATTATAATTTATTTCTTCTATTTAAATACCGTACAAGCAATAATTTCTTCAAATACAATTTCTATTTAATATCTCGTGTAATTTATTGATTTTCGAATTGACTTGTAATGCCGGTTTATATTCTTTATTTTTTATACCCTCTCTTAAAGTTGCTGTAATGCAATAAACAACATCAAGATTAAAGAAAGGTTTATTTAAATATAAATCAAGCTAAACGACTACACATCTTGAGAGCTTCTTACGTTCTCACATTCCACTTACGTTCTACTGTCTCTGAACAACAAGTTACAGTAACCCCTTACTTACTCCCTCTACTACCCTTAGGTCCATCGACGCACACAGAAGGCCTGTAATATTTTACACATCCTCCGGCGCGGCGATACAACTTAGCTTATCACTTCTTATTTCTAAAGAATACAATAATTGTATTGGGCGCCTAATTACGGTGCCATTCGCAATCTTAACGTAACAGGCACGCACTTTGCCATCACGGCCGTTTATAACGTCGTTCACCAACCCTAATTTCCACAATAACCGTCGCTTATCATTTCCATGTATTAATACGACATCCCTTGCTTAATCGCACACTCACGCACATTCACGTTATGATGAGCTCCTCTCAATAATTGTAAATATTCTGCGCTCCATCTTTTCCAAAAGTAGTCGATAACGTTTGTTCTCTGCTTCCATAGCCTACGAATTTCATCTCCATTAATAACACGGTCAACAAAAGGAATAGTAGCCAAAGCGGGTCCCAATAAAAATGCGAAGGGTTAATGGCATTAAATCCATAGGTTCACTACCTAGGTATGTGAGCTGGCGGGCGTTTATTGTTGCTTCAACCTCGGTAATGAGTGTATTTAGTTGATCTAAATTTAGTAAAGAACGTCCTATCGTAGCCCTAAGGGCGTCTTTTACACTTTTTACAAGTCGCTCATAAAATCCTCCGTGCCAAGCCGCTCGCTCTACTATAAATTTCCACTTAATTTGGTGACTGTTTACGAACTCGATCAATTCTGTACTCGCCATCACTTCGTTTAAAGTTGATATTTCACGTGATATTCTTTTAAATGTTTTAGCGTTATCAGAGTAAATGACCTTAGGAATCCCTCTACGGGCAAAGAACCGTTTACAAGCACTGATTGTAGACGCAACATCCATTTTCAAAACAATCTCTAGATGAAGTGCTCGTGTAACCGCACAGGTAAATAAAAGCACATAACATGACTTTGAATGATAACCCTCTTTAAAATACAACGGTCCGGCGAAGTCTAAACCTGTCACTTCAAAGGGCTTTGTTTGCTGTATTCGATCTCTAGGTAACGGCGCGAAGGAATGCGACCCTGATTTTCCACGAAGTCGTTTACAGATAACGCATCTTGCTAAAACGGACTTTATTAATTGCCGTCCTCGTACAATCCAAAATCGTTTACGTACTTCATAAAGTGTCGCATTAACACCACTATGATGAACAGTTTTATGAAACTTCATTATTAGTAGTTTGCTTAAATGTGCATTTTTCGGTAGAATAACGGGATGCTTGAGGTCGAAATCTTCTCTTAAATTATGAAGACGTCCACCCAAACGCATCAATTCATGTTTATCTAAGAAAGGGCTTAAAGTTGAAATACTCGATTTCCGTTCAATGCCCTGAGCCTTTTGTAAGCTGTTAATCTCCGAATAATAAACCTCCCGCTGAGCTATTTCGGCCCTTTCAAATTCGTTTACGGTTAAGCTCTTTATTTCTTTATTATTTCTGGTTCTTAAATTTCCTATAAATCGTAAAACATATGTCGTTATCCGCACTAAACGATCAAAATCACTGTATCTGGAGGAATCTATAAATTGATTGCTACCTTTTATAGTGACGTTAATTAGTAAAGACATTTTCGATACTATATCTATCCTTGACGTAGCTGTCTCTATTGTATTATCTGGCCACGTTTGTTCACTTTCTAAGATTTCAATAAATTCAGGGTTTTGTTTTCGATTATTGATTAAATGTGTTCGTATCACGGAATTTAAAAGAAACGGGCTACATGTAACTCCAAATGTTACTCTATTCATACGGTACGTTTCCAGTTCATTGTCGTTATTGTACCATAAGAATCGATGTGCGTCTTTATCGTCGGAATGTAAATAAATTTGTAGAAATGCTTTCTCAATGTCAGCCGTAATTCCGATCTCGCCTACACGAAAATTAAGCAAAATCTTAATTAAATCTGGACTTAAATTAGGCCCCTTTTCTAATAAGTCATTCAACGATTTTTGTCCCGGGGCATGTGAAGAGGCATCGAAAACCACTCGTAAACGCGTTGTTTGTTTATCTTCTCTAAAAACCGGCCTGTGTGGCATGTAGTAAACACGATCGCCATTTGTTTTTTCAGCATCACCGCGGGAAATTAACTCGGCATAATTATTATCCAACATTCCTTTGATAGCTGCGTTATATTCACATATTTTGTTAATATTGGTCAATTTAAACTTTAACCTTTGAGCACGAATTCGGGCACTAATTAAATTATCATTTTCAATCACTGCATCCTCATTCTTCCACGGTAACGCTACTAAATATCGATCATCACATTTATGAACGTTATTTTCAAAAATTATCGAAAAATTTCTTATCGTCGTCTGCTTCTTTGGTTATACCTATTGTTTCTAAACTCCACATACTTTCGATCTCAGCTTCTGTTTTTATAACTGTCGCATGTAACACTGTCTGCAGATTTACTCCTATGGTTGTAGCATCAACTGGTATGGGGCCATGCAAAGCATAACCAAATTTCGTGTCCACCGCTACTAAACCTTTGTTTAGACGAATATTGTTTCCTGTCACTACTGTCCAGTAATTGTCTGCCCCAATAAGGATACTAATTCCATCAACAATTAACGCTCGATCTATATTAAACGGGATATTGTCAGCAAGCTGCAAGTTTTGATACTCTACCACGCTTTCTTTAGGTATATGTAAATCATCCATGCAAATTTCTGGAACTTCCACAGCCTCAATCTTTAAAATTTCATCTGTATATTGGCCCTTCAAAGTAATTAAAACGCGATTGTAAAGCTTAGAGGGAATCGATGCATTATTTCCAAACGCGGCAATACGAACCCTATGTTGTCCAACTACAGGTAAATTTAATACCCTTGATAGATTCTCCTTAATAAATGAAAGTTGACTGCCGCCGTCCATAACTAATCTGATTAACTTCTTTGAATTTTCGCCAAAGGCATAAACACAAGCCGTTTGTAATAGCATTCTTGTTTACGTTTGTCATCAAACTGGACACCGACGGCGCGGAAGTGTTCATTGAACTCTCGCCTTTCGTTAATTTCATTGCAATACCTGTCTTCTCAGCGTTGTATCTATCTTTACCTGGCTTAAAGCTTGGATCGCACATAGTTGTAGCATGCCTACCGCCGCATTCCTTACATTTTAAGAATCTATTTTTACAATATTTAGCACTATGGTTATTTCTCGTACAACGGTAACAATTTCCGGCTGCCTTCAGAATTTCTTTCTTCCTTGTCAAAGGTACATCTGTGTCACACATTTCGGTTTTATGGTCTTTCTTGCAGAAAGCACAGCATTCAAGACGTTTGTTCGGCGTGACTAATAAACTAGACGCAGTTCCTTTGTAATGCGTTGGGAGCATCTTTTCTTTACAACCTGCATCCGGATTTAAAGCTTGTTCTAAGGACTCAATTTCGTTTTAAGAAACCGTAATAAATCCTTTACCTGGCGATCTGAATCTTCCTCTGACCTTAATGATGAACTTTCTAAATTATTCGCAATAATTTCTAGATGATTGGATGATTTCATTTTCATTTGTCGATAAAATCCTAAACGCAATTCCGTTGGCAACGACTTAATGAGGGTCGACTTTACGATCATGTTGTATTGAGAACTAGATACTTCTAATATTTCAAGAGCACGCATAGCTGAAGTAATTAGATTGTAATTCTTCCTTAAAGTGCTTACGTCATTTTAGATTTTACAGGTTCGATTTTCATAATGCTATCAATATATTGTTCAATTAGCCGTTCCCCATTTCCAAATTGATCTTTTAATATATTCAAAGCTTCTTCATAGAATGCTCCAGATGGAGGAAATCCCTCAATTGCTTCAGCGGCCCTTCCCGTGACATACATTCGCAGGTAGTTGAATCGATCTCCGTTCGTTAATTGTTGATTGTCGTGGATCATACTTCTGAATTGTTCCCAGAAAGGAAGCCAGCCCTTTGCAGTACCATCATACTTCGCTAACTGTACACGTTGAAGCTTCACTGACGTAAAGGACGGCCTATTTGTTTCGTTACTTACTGGTACCGTATTCGTTAAATTCGTGTCAACCTCTAACTGCAATTTTTCTGGACATTTTAATCTAAATTCCAACTTAGACATCGTAGTTACAGCAACCTCTTCATATTCACACCTTTTCATTAACTCGTCCTCTAGATTTTCTTTAAGCAGAGGTTCAATTTGCATATCAATTTCTTTCAGATTGTCACTCGCAAGCTTTAACTTTGACATAGCTGTATAAATGTCTTCAACACTGAAACTACTTTCTAGCATAGAATTTATATTATTAACTGTTTTAGTTAACTGCGTTCTACAAATTGTCCGTTTTACTTGTTCCATCATGAAGCCTCGATTGTATAGCCGTTTGTTAAATATTCGGGTTCGCGTTCCGTTATTCCGAATATTTACGTTAAAGCTTGTTTATATTTATCACCAGATCTTCCCGTGTTTCGGCACCAAAGTTTGATGTAATGCAATAAACAACATCAAGATTAAAGAAAGGTTTATTTAAATATAAATCAAGCTAAACGACTACACATCTTGAGAGCTTCTTACGTTCTCACATTCCACTTACGTTCTACTGTCTCTGAACAACAAGTTACAGTAACCCCTTACTTACTCCCTCTACTACCCTTAGGTCCATCGACGCACACAGAAGGCCTGTAATATTTTACACAGTTGCCATTCTACTAAGTACTTAGTTTAACTTTATTATAGGTGGAGGAAACATATAGTTACACAAAAGTGTTGGTCTAGATCGTTTAGCTGAAAACTTTCTTTAAAGTTCGTGAATTACAAATTGATTTGCTTTAACCGTTAGACCAGCTATTAATTATATTATCACAGAACTTATCTTTAAGTCAATATTTGGTTCATAATGTTCAGGTTTGGTTTGTATTGTTATGCACACGCTTACAATTTAATTATGACACAGAAAATTAAAGCCGTCGTTTTTTTTGAAGCACACAAGTAAACTCATTTCCAGAAAAATTTGCAACAGAAACCAAAATTTATATATGACAAAATCTTTTGAAACGCCAATATTTAAAAATTAACGTTCTACGATGTTTTTGTGCAATAAAATTTAGTAGGAACTAAGTATACGATGAACTATTAGAAAACTTTGATATACCCCTTTTTTTATTAATGCAATCTGTTACAAATTGCGATTTAACGCTCTACTGTCTGAGATTAGAATCCTGCTTTCTCAGACACTAGTAAATCTATTCCGCCGCCAAACTTTTTCCATGTTAATGGCAGTACTCTGATCTTAAAAGCCTCTATTTAGCCCTTCGAAAGTCTAGTTTATGCAAATTAAATCCTTTCCACACGAAAAAGTTTTTTACTTCCAATCCGCTTTGAAAACATTTGCAATATTTGAAAACACTGAACTATCTGCTGGTAACTATTTTGGCGTATAACAAAAAATAAAAGAGATTCCAAACTTACCATCAAAGTACTACAATTCTTTAAGAAAATATTGATGTGCCCTATACGGAATTCCAAAAATGCATCAGGTTTACAAAAGTTAATATACAACGAGAATAATTTTGCAATCTTACGACAATTTAAACAGCGTATTACCAAAAAGATATCATTTTCATTTGGGTAAACTTAAATTGCCGTGGTGAACACACTGCCCTTTGTTTGGAGTTGTATTAGGATGCAACCAATATACCATCAAATAACCAGTTCTAATCGTTTATTTACGGAAAACTTGTAATTCTTTATCCAATTTGGCCGGTGATAATAAATTTGACTTAAACAAGCTATTTATTGTAACAACACGTATAGTTTCCACTTCGCTGACCCCGTGTTACTTCATGCTCGATTTTCGAACAAAACTATGTTGTGTCATTGTAATAATGTCGCTTAACCATCTGCACTATGGTTTGTCAAAGAATGTCAACATTGCACAAATTGTCTTAGTTCCTCTAATACTTTGAAAAAGTACAACTTTATAGTTTTTCCCTCAATTTAATCAACGTAAACCTTCCTTTTTGCACTTCGACTGCACTTCGTTAAAACCCGCGTTTGTTCTCTGAGTACTCCGTACTACGCCTATAAGATATCTTGTTATAATTCTGTAAACGAGGTACGCGAGCCACTGATGACAGTTGGTAGCGATATTACATAATGTAAAAATTGACGCGCAAATTATCTATGACGTCACACAATATGCAAATTACACTCACGGGAACATGTAGAGCTTCCTTCAGGATTACTCCATGATGGCCGCGGCTACCTTCAGGATTACTCCATGATGGTCGCTGGCTGCTTTTCTCGGGCGTGGAAATTCTTGAGCCGGTTGAATCCAAATTCAATATCTTCTCTTTCCTATGTAGGGAACGGGCTTGAGGAACGATAATCAAAAGAAGGCAAAAAGGGACCTACATAACAAAAAGATACGATAAGATACCAGACCAACTACACCTGTTCACATCTCGGAGGCTAGTTCTAACGCGTCTCTCGAAAATTCCCCACTATCCTCCTTCGTCCACACGCATCGGCGCAATCTGGCGCAAACGCACTGTCTGAAGTGACGGAAATACGCGCACAAGTCTTTTTAAATTTATGGCGCGAAAGTTTTACATATTAAAACTTAGTTAAGAATGTCTAGTGCCGATTTTTCGGCACGTAACAATCTTCTAGTGCCAGTTTACTCAGGTGTGATACAATTCTTTTTCCACTTATGCGACGTAGAAATCAAATTTTAACGCGCTTTGTAAAATCCTTTAAAAAGAAAATTCCGTCGTCTTACTTTCTATCATTCGAGTGGAAATCGATGACCGCTTTGGAACTTTTCAAAACGTCACTATTTGATTATCCTGGTAGGATAACCTTAATTTCGTAAAATTATTGCAAGAGGTTGGACTACCGCACTACTCTGCACCGTTTAACGTTCTATCCTAGAAACGACTCGGAATGGCAATATCTCCATTTCTCTTACACGCTTAGATGATCTTTCACAACGCTGTCGTACTTCCAATAATTTGTAAAGACAGTATTTGTATATGTATAGGTATAAACATATCCAATTCCACAATAGAGTGATGCTAACAGCCGAGTGCACTGTAATGCATAAGGTTGACATACGTTATAACAACAGTGCTAGTCATTCACCACTTTCCTGTACCGAGCACTCGCCGTGTAACGAGAAAACATACAAAGGTAGCCTCTAGTTTAATTTTATTTTCAAGCTTAATATTTATAAAGAAAGCTTTCCGAGTATTAGCACCTAATTAATGCTGAAAGGGGGAAGTATGGGTTTAGGTAAACAGCAGTGACAATAAAGCGGAATAACTAACTGTGAGGCGTTTGAGCAGAGTCCTTTATCGTTACTCATAGGACTGGAAAATTTCACTTTGCCGTTTCCGGTTCACACAGAATATATTTAAAACACTTTTGCGTCAATATAAATTAAAGTCTTAATCACACGATGTTTACGTGAAAAGTGTCTCCATTTAATGAATTGTGGAATGGATCCGTTTTCTAACACATTTGTAATTGCATTATTTGTTTTAGGTTTTAAACATTTTAAGATGATTTGAGCACAAAATTCCTCAATATAGAGCAGAACGTTATTTTGCACCATACAATAGAAAAAAGATCGTATGCACCCGTGCAACTCTTCCATTCTTGTCGTAGGTCATCGTTCAAGTATCAGACTTCAGTACTTATGACTCAGTTCAGTGCAAGTTCATTTAATAATACTATTCAATAAGAAAAGTTTGTGATATTGTTTTACTCGTTGAACTAGATTTGGACTTTTTCAGTGCTTAAATTTTACTTACTAAGGATAAATTGGGGATCGTTGTCGGAGGAGCAATAAAAGAATATTTATGTAGACATCTGATTAATATCTGAACAAATCAGGCACCAATTTTTCACAAGAAACTCAGTGAATTAAAGCGGTAGCAATTACTGATATTATGATGAGCTGCTTTAGCAAAGCTGAACTCAACTTCAGAGCCCTCATTAAGATAATGACATTTTCTAAATAGCAGTCAATGCTACAGTTTAAAGAAAACTTTTTGAAAAATTATGACATTTTATGTACCCGTCCTTAAAATTATAATTAAATTAACTATCTAAAATCTCACCCTCTGCAAACAAGAGTTGTTCCTGAACCATAGAAGGCGCTCAAAATTTTTTAGAAATAGGAGCGTAAGTCGTACTTCCAATGAAACTTTACGCAGCTTTGCACGAAGTATTCCAGGTGCATACATCCATTAAGTTTGGTTTAAAAAAATTTGCATAAAGAAAACACCCAATAAAAGCTTTGAATTAAAGATTATTCCTCTTTAAGTCTTCTTGTGAACTAAATCTAACGCAGCAATGCATATTTCTACATATAAACCGCTCTTAATGCAACATAACGTCCGGGGAGGAAGTGGTGGAGTTTAATATGAAGTAAAAAAATTTTAACCCCTATCTATGTATATTAATCACATTCGTTGCAACAAATAAAACAGTAACGGTTACTACTTTCTGAGTAAAAAATCAGTATATATAGGTATATATGAAGGGATATTGATATCAAGTTATCCTAGGCCATTTCCTTTGAACAACACAAAATCGTGTTACCATGACTACTAAACCGTCACTGCAAAGTCCTTCTTCAAAAAGGTATATCGCTACTGTTGAGTAAATTTTGAAGGGAAGTTTGTCTGATGCTAGACGAAAATCAATAAATTATGCCTAGCCTTTTATTTATAGGGGTTCAGTGGTAAGGAGATTTAAGAAAATATACTTAATATACTTGGTGTTGTTCAAAAGAGGAAAACCTTCCGCTGAAGAAGGGAATTGATCAGGAAGGACGATTTTGGTGTCAGCCCTCGAAAATATTACGCAGTTCATGAGATGGTATTCTCATCGAATTAGGTCGAAGCAAGTAGCTGAGGTACTAAAGATTTCATATAAATGCGTCCATTGTATAATTAACGTCGATTTAGATACGAAAAAGATTTTTGCACATCGGTTTCTCGAATGCTTGAACGCCGAACACATATGAGTAAGAGTGGCAGCAGAACGGGCAATCTGTGTCCGTTTTGAAGAAGACCAAAATTTTCTAAACCACCTTGTAACTATGGATCAAATACGGGTGCATTTTTTGATCCAGAAACGATACAGAAATCAATGAAATTGTGCACCATGATTCTTCAACGCCTAGAAGTTTTGGGTTTATAAATCTGCTAGAAAAGCTGATTCTTAAGTATTTGAATATCCGTGGAATATCCTGATTTGAAGACCACTAAGAATATTTTTCTTGAAAGGGTTAGAAGTGATGTTGAATAATAAAATATCACAGACTATATCTTTTGTTGTTTCAATAGTAGGCTCAGAATATATATCATTAGCACCTCGTAAAATACAGACATAGACAAGTATCCCTCTATTGGAATCGAACGGACCACATTCTTGAATCCGTATATCCATGCAGCTATAACCAGGAACGTAATCTTCCCTATCTAAAATATGGCACTACATAAAAGCCGAACCACTATTCAACAGTTTCGTTCAGTTTGCATATGATGTAAAGTGTACCTAATAAATATTCTTAGTTTTGTTGTGTTGTGATCTTGCAAAGACAGCGTACCCTACGTAAGTATTTTTGAATACAGGTGAAATCGTGCAGCTTGTATATTAATACGTTCGGTATTGTGGTTTATTAAATGTTTTCTTGTTACGGGCCAAATGCGTATTTTGGAAAACAATGAATACTTTAATAATTTCTTTGCAGGTACAAATAATTTAATTTGCTAAATCAAACTTCACCATTTTGTTTTGAAACCACAAAAAGGCCCATTGGTCTGTAAGATTTGCCGGTCATTGTAGCAGATCAAAGACCGGTTTAATGGCTCAAACCAAAATAAGAGATTACGTGAGTGTATTAACTAAATTATGGTATATTACAGTGAAAGATACAAAAAATATACGACATGTAGTCATAATTTATTATAAATTTAGGTACACTCACTAAAACAAGGTACAATAAAGTTTAATCCAACTTTTGCATTGTGAACAGTGGTACTTCGAATGCTTTCGGATGTTTGGTTTGGAATACCATTGGCATGTTTTTCTACTGCGTTTGTTACCTGGTGGTGGTGTGCTGCTAAATTTGTAGCTGGAATAACTGGTTTACGTGTCTAGGTAAATTTAAAAGTGGTTTTATAACCTCTTCACGAAATTTTAAAACAGCTATTTTAAACTTGTTGTTTCTCTTATAGAGGTAATAAACGTTTCACAAATAAATACCTGTTAGGTGGAAAAAGACTATTTGGCAGCAGCGTATTGTTTACTTGGACTTGAATAGTACGACATCATCTGGTCCTCCCTGTCCATTACAGGCGTACAAGCATTATAAACCAAAACGATTTTCCTCATTTCATGCTTATTGCACGTGTTTAATATTCAGCCATCAATTCGGTTCTTTTATTTCGTTACCAGTTCCTTCCCCTCCATTTCCGTATTGTCTCGTGTTCCTTTTTTAGTTTTGTATTCACCATTCTTTTGGGATTTCCCTTTCTGTTCTGGCGTAGTGTCGCCAGGAGTCCAATATTTTTAGACAACAAGAATTGTGCTTAGAAAACACTATAGAGGTTACCTAGATAGGCTATATGGCCTTTCCCTAAATAATACTTTAATGGTTCAATTAGGAGTGTAATATGTGACACATTTTTTCAGATATAGCACCTTCTCTTATAAAAACAATAATATTCAAGATGTAACCACTTTCTTTCTTTCATTCATATAGTTTAAGAGCTCTACTTATGGTTGGTTGGATATATATTAGATCTACCTTAGATACTAACTTCCCTTCCTAAGTTTATACTGAGGTTATATTATTCGTGTTGTGTATGATATAAATTTTTATTGCACATTTATAAAAGTAACTATAACATAACAGTTGATACCAAGTTGATTTTTAACAAGAATCAGTTGATTTTAACATTATTTTTAAACCTTTTATAGGTTAGTTAGCAAAAATGCGAAGTTATACGTTCTAATAAGCAAATGCAAATGAGGTACGGTAAGGTTAGATTTTTACCTAACCTAATTTTAAGCCATTCTTAGTTATGGTGTAAATAGAAAGCACCTGCTGTGTTACCTCACTATCGCTTTTGTTGCCCCTATTTAAATCTGTCTGATTCTGTACTGTTAGTTTAGTTTTCTGTTAACCTTTTCAACAATAATTTTAATTAAACGATTGTTAAAAAGCAGTTCAAAATATTTAAATGCAGAGGCATTCACGTGTAGACTTACTTTAAAATACCCTACCGAAGCAAAATTTAAATTTGTAGGATCCTCTTCAGATTCAACCAATCTTTCATCAGAACAGAGCCTCGGGAACCTGGAAGTGGTTTTGTCATTAAGGGTACCTATGTACCAAGATCAGTATCACTTGCTTTTGTTTTACTTTTGGCACTCTGTAGATAAAGCAGTAGAATCGGTATTGTTTTGATCTTTCGCAATATCATATTTTTCGTCTCTAGAATACTGTTCAAATTCAGAAGGATCTGATCGATTTGTCAATCTTTAAAGATTCGCATCAGTTTAAGGCCTATGCCTGTCGCGGTCGTTAAAAATCGTTAAAAATTATAACCTTAAAAACTGCAAGAATAAAATATAGTCTATTTTTTACCTTGGGGAAGAACTGGGGTCCATTTTGTGCAATTTGCTGTATTGTCTACCAGAAAGATAAGCCTAATACAAACAGAAAACTAAACATTTAAACAACTAAAACAAAACCATTCATGCCGTGGTTCATACCCACTGGGGTAGTCGTTAGTAGTATAGGTGTTAAATCTATCTAACCAAAGTTATTTCTTACGTTTAAGTTATAAAATAGTTTTGTTTTATATTATTCGTCAATATTATACTTTCTTGTATATGAATTTATTCGATAATAAATAAATTAATTATATTTGTTGAGAAATTTAATTGAACTGAATTTCTTCAAACTTTAAATGTATATGCTTTATGGTAAATTAAAAGTACCTAAACAACTTTCAGGTATATCAATGTAAGTAAGCTTGCATTGGGGTGCTCAAAAGGTACAAATAGCGTGAACTGATGAAATCACATAATGTATACGCGATCTATCGATAATGCATAGACAAGATTTGTAGTGTGTATAAATACTTAAGAGTATGTTTACCGTATTACCTTATTACTCCAATTATAATCCAGTTATAATCGTTGAAACCCTATTTATTGTTTTTTTTGGTAACACAAGCTTTAAGTATTGTTGGTTGCCGTTTATGGTCTTTGCTTGGTTGTATGTGAGAGAATATTTCACTTTGCGCCAATATCCACATGTTGGTGGTAGTGATTAGGCCAATTTCAACCTTCCACAATCGCTCGATTTCCTGTTCTTGCTTCGGTTACATTAGATTTTTGTAGGAAAAGGAATCTGAAGAGCGCTTGACCTTAATTGGTTGTAAATCTGTGTTTCCTTCAATAATTTAACCCGTTCTTAATAAAGGAAGTTACATCCATCAGGTAATTCCTTTTATTTATTATCTACAGGGCGCATAATTTAGGAGATTAATCGTTTAGCATAAACCGTTTATTGTAAAGTGATACTCTCAAGAAACGCGCATTCATGAAGTAAATATAGCACATCCGTATCTACTTGAGCGGTTTGAATACCATCTGTTCATCAACGCAAAGTAGAAGTTTTATGCAGAAATTTGATGACATTGTAAGATGTAAGTTGTAGCCTTAATTTCATTGGCAGACGTGTTGTAGTTGTGTTTGAGAGTCCAGCCAGATAGCGGTCAGTTATAATTCAACTTTCTATTCGTATCATTTGTGTTGACTTTAGAGTGATTTTGATGTCATATCCTATCTTCTCTGTTCCATATAGATGCGCTAATTATACCGGCCCATTCATAGAGTACCAATTTCCTGCTATTCTACCGTTTTGCAATAATGTGTTAAGGACGTTCTGGAAAGACGTTATGTTGTATTGAAATGGCGTGAAATTGATGTACTGGATGGACGTATTGGAATGACGTGTATTGACTTTTGAACTAACGTGATATTGACGTTCAGGAATGAAGTCATTGGGCTGAGACCTATTTACGTCATGTTTAGATCATTGTTACGTCGAACTTGAAATCAATATGACGTAAACCGTGACCAAATTAAGACGCCAAAATGACGTGACCATGCTGGCTGGGAAGAAATCTATAATTGCATATCATGGCTACTCGAATCTTTATATTAGTTCAATTATTAACCTATTCTGAAATACAGTCTTTGTATTTTAAAAATTAATTTTGTTCTAACATCTGTTTTTGAATATATCCACTCTAATATATTACCAAAAAGATCGAAATATGTCCTTCTACCTGAAGTACCATTTATCATGTCTCCTATTTAGAAAAACTTAACCATATTTATTTACTCAGGCATGGCCAAATCCATATAAACACACAAATAATCATTTGATACTACATTTGAAAAAGCATAGTAAACATCTACAACTTTATACCCATCCATCACAATAAATAAACCTCGAAATAAAACAAAAAGGAATCGTAGTTTCAGTACTTTGAAATAAAGTTTTTCTTACATTCGATATGTTAATCTTCTCTTCATGGCTGAACTAGACATTATAAATTGCACTATTTTTTCTATTTAACCGTTTCTCTATTGTCACAAATAACAGAGTTATCTATACAGCCCGCAAGAAATAGGTCTCCTTGTATACGTTATGCATAATATATTATCTTGAAGTTGTTTTTTGGGCATACACATTTGCGAGCACCTTGCGGTCACGTGTGAATACTCTGCTACTTAGTTGAAACGGCTCTATTTATAATTAATATAATCGTTAATTTTGGAGAAAGATTTCTGGAACAATGCAGATTTTGCAACAATACTTGAGATGGTCCTGGTGCTATATAGCTCTTTAACCAACAGTCTTTTGGCACTTAATTGACATCAGTTACGCTGTCCCGCCATTGCAAGCTAAACAATATTTTGGATATAAGATTCGAGCAAGGGCGATTCCAAAATTTAATTTGTGATGCTTCAGGTGAAAGTTTTAGAGGTTAAGAATAGTGTTTGAAGTCCTCAGAGTAAAGGATGGAAATTAGAGTGCACTGAAGGAACGCTTTCCTTCTTGAATTTAAAAAGGAATACTATAGGACTGGTTCGAGATTTCTAAATGCCCATTCCAAGCAACATACCATTAAAGTCCACAACAATTTTTTCAAACTAAATTTACAAATGTTTAACTTTTGCTTGTTCTGCAGATCTGCTCAGATTTTAGTGTAATACAATGCTTTTTAATAAAGGAAATAGTAATTGTTATTTAACAATGCGTTTTCCCCTACGTTTTTCTTTCACACAAAGCGTTTTAAAGCATTTCAGTTAGAAACAGAAACTTTGTATGATATAGTAAAATATAGAGAAGAAACTAAAAGCTGAAGCAGTTTGTTTTATCGTTTCAGCACTCCCTCTTCGCATGCTTCACTCTTTTCAAAACTCCTCGAAATTTAAATACGATAAGAGTAATATTGGTAGAGTAGGTTGCTACGTCTAATGAATTTTAGTCCAAATGCACATAAAAGCTCTCTTTCTCGTTTATCGGGACGCCCCTATGATGTTGTTGTTGGCAAATCACAATTAAGCACCTATTCTGCCATGCTAATCGTTGTATGCGTATTACTGTACAAAAATGTTACTTTTATATTTGCGATATATGTCCCTACTCAACAGTTTTAAAGAATAAATGCATGAACGTTGTAAATATAAAAGTTTAAAACTACTTCTGCTGGTGAAAAACGTTTTGTGTTACCACTTCTACAAAAACCACTGACACCTTAGATTACACAGATAGCAATAGCTGCTATCAGACTATCCATGGTTAAGGACATAAAAGAAAAACTATATTTTGAGTGATACTATGTCATTGTTGTGCTTTTACTGCTTAGTTACCAACTACATAGTGGTGAACTTTATACCCGTGCGGGCATAAAATGCACTTTATAACCCGCGCGCCCATAAAAACCCAAAAGAAACAGTTTTTGGTTAATTTATTAATAACTTTTATTAATGAAATAACAAAATATGAGTCAAAGTATTTTGTAACTATCTAATCATCAGTACTTATTCGAATTCACATTAATGTGACAATATTGAGACAATCCTGTTATGGTTATATTTCCTGCAGTAAACGTTAATTCATTTATCATTATCTGGTTATCAAAATTCTGTAGAGATGGGCCAGATTCAGAAGATATGCCTGCTAACTTCCTGGAAATATCATTTTTTAAAGATCAATTGTCCTCTAGATATCCTTCAGCAAACGATGTATTATTCCATCCACCATGGCGCTTCAACATGGCCCTCTTAGCTCCTGCACCTGCCAAAAGAATTGGCGATGTTTGCCGCAACAGTGTATAACGTGGCACTTTGTATTTATTATATAACCAATAAAGCATATCACTCCATCTGTGTGTTAAGGACGAGAACGGATAGTGCGTAGTACTACCAAGGCACAACGTCGATATACGAAAGAGTAAATGGGTGTGCATCGTGATAAGAGCAAACACGTTGCTGGACAAGCGGCAGCTCCGTCGAAAAATAAGAATGTGCAGAAAAGTTCAGATAAAAGTTATTTTCGAGTGTGAATGTCTAAATACGATATTTCAAGCAACAAATTAGCTTGTGGGAAATTAGATTCATAAGCATAAGCACCTATGTACATAGAGGAACGCTATAGGTAAGTTTCAATCCAAATAGTGTCCTCTCTTGTGAGACGTTGTAAAAGTCAGGCCACCATTTTCAATTCACAGCTCAAGCTAGAAACTGCGAACCAATTGCGTGCACGCAAAACACCAAGTAAAACAGTAAACACTCTTTTGCTACATTAAAAAACTCGTCGGTAACAAACAGTTCGCCCAAGGTCCCGGGTTCGAATCCCGAGACACGGTCCGCTTGAAAAATGTTAGGCGAGCATTTTTCACAAAAATACACCTTCGTTCGGATGAGAGGTAAAATGGAGGTCCCGTGTGTGAGTGTTGTCACGCACGTTAAAGATCCCTACTTTGCTTGGAACAGCAGGGATTTGCCAAAATTCTAAATTTTCCAGGTAAAAGAAACTCGCTTTTTGGCCAACGTAGTACCTTCGGGTGGAGCATTGGAAAATCACATGTAAGGTATCAAACGGTTGTGTTGTTTTCAACTCAGATTAAGCTTGTTTGCAAGAAATTAAAAAAGTATATTAACTACAAAATATGTGTAGTTTTCAGAATAACATATACGGCGTCTAGAAGCTCTTTCGCCAAATAAGCAGCACATACTAGACATAATTTCATGTCGATTTAACCTAAATTACCTTAATCCGAAAAAGCTTATTAAGAGAACTAGAGTTCTTTTATAATGGTGCTTTTAACTCAAACTTTTTTAAATATCTTCAAAATGTCGGTGTATAAATGTTCAAACTTGACAAAATGATTAATACCCTATTGACAATTCAACCACTGTGATTACAATTTTTTAATTAAGATCATTTTTAAGCTTCAAATTTTTAACGCATTTTATGTCAAATTAAATATTTTAAGGATTCTTGCATCTAGAATGTGTTCTTTCTTGTTTGAAATGGCTAGCATGCATCGTTTTCGGGAAAAATTAGTTTAAACTTTTTGTTTTTGCTCCATAAAATCTCATTTGATTACTAGAAATAGAAAGTTGGCATTGACTAGCCTACAATTAGGTATTTGTGTCAAAGCGTTTTGATCCAAACAATTATTACTACTAGTGTTGCGTTTGAAATGTAAAATAAATGTAATTTTTATGAAAATATTTCAGTTTATTAGTGAAGAATACACGGATATGCATCTAGTCTATGACGTAGTACAATGCAATGTTCATTCAGCGGAACCAAGATGCGCTAAAAATATCCTATAAGAAGGAATCCGAGCCGCTCAACATTTACATCCTTATAGCAAAGATTGAGAGAAAGGGTTTTGATATTTCCTAAAAATACTGAAACTAGTAGACGCCAAGATGTTACAGAGAAGTACGACGAAGATATTGTGTTGGAAATTGAAAATAATCCTGAGATTAGCGTAAGAAGACTCGCTGTTGTTTCCTGACTTTTCCAAATCTTTCATGTGAAACATCATTCATAAAGGAAGCTTTTCTCGTTTTCATCTTAAGAAAGTTCATGCGATGATAGATGGTGATTTTCCTGCTCGTGTAGATTTTTTAAACTGGTAGCGTAACAAAAAGGTTCGAGAACCTAATTTTTTCCCATATTTTATTTTGCAACTACATTTAACAGAGACGGGGTTTTTAATTTACTTAATGTACGTCATTATTCGATGGCGAAAATCATCGTGTAATAAAACAGACTAAAAATCAGCGAAAGTTTGTTAAATGTCTGAGTAGGTGTCACTGGTTACAGGCGGCTGGAGCTAGAAAAGTTACTCTGTCGCTTAATGTCGTTTAATTATCTTAGTTTTCTTAAAAATGTTTTATCTAACTTACTTGAAGATGTTCCCCTGATGATCACACAGAACTTACGGTTTTCACGAAATGGTTAACAAGCTAATTACAATGAAGACGCTTGTCAATTTCTGACAACATTACAGAAACTAATCGACCGAAAGAGGTGGTCAAAGCAATAGCCTCCAAGATCACCAGATCTGAACTAACGTGATTTGTGGCTGGTTGAGCTCATTCGCTTTCGTTGTCTTAATACAAATTCGTTTTCAGCTGTGGGAATGCATTGAAGATGCTTGCAATGAAACTAGAATTGATCATGTAATATTTGCAAAAATCATAGTATATTTATAGAAAGGAGTAGATTTATGTATTCAAACAGATGGTAATCATATAAGGCACCTATTGTAAACTTGGTTCCATTGTGCTAGTAGATGTTTTCGATTTTTTTTTTATTAAATTCCTTCTAACAAGGCACTGTATTCCTAGTAAACCAATCGTATTTACAATGATTGAATTATGAATAAGGGATTAATCATTTTGTCAAGTTTGAACAATTTAAGTAAACGCATTTCTAAAATAATATTAGACAACAGACGTCTTTTTCAAAGAGTTCTATCTTTCCTAGGAAGAGATGCATTTTTGGATTAAGGTAATTTGGGTTAAATCGACACAAAATCATTTCTAGTGTGTGTGGCTTCCATTTGGCAGGAGATTATGTGTATTCACGGAATCTCTATATCCGTTCCAGATGCAGAAAATGAATATTTTATAAAGCTATGTAAATTGTTGTTTATCGGTTATTTTACTGCTCATTTAATTATAACACATATTCATCAATCTAATCAATTACCGTATTCTCTTTCGGTGTAACCAAATTAGAACCTCTTTCTGGGGATATGCAGGGTATAGCTCTAGACTACGACACTACTTTTACTCCTAGCACTATCTACAAGCTTTCACCACATTCCTCGGCTCTTACTCAGTTTCTTTGCCTCTGCAACATTCAAACGTTGCTCTTGGCATTCGCTTTTATTTCTCAGACTTTTCACTTGTTGCTTTTTCAGAAACTCCTTTCCTACAACTAAATTTATTTCACGCGGTTTGCCCCTTGTAGCTTTACCTCACCTTACATACATATATACTCTTCGTAAATCTATTCTCATTCTTACTTTCAAGATGTCAAAACCATCTAAGCGTGCATCGCTTGATCTATTCCTTAAGGGTCATTTGCACCTCTAACCCTGATCGACCCATTTGTTTGGCACTTTGTCTCTTAATCTTTTTCCATGCATAACTCTTAGGAACCTCATCCCAGCAGCATTTATACAAGTAACATGTTTCTTCTGCCAGGCCCACGTTTCGCTTCTATACAGATCAGTCGGCACAGACACGTTGTTGTAAATGGCCCTCCTTGCGTTTATACTCAATACTTCGTTCCTGTTCACTGCTCACATACTTCGAACACCTTTCTTGTAAATTTATCTTGAGTCATTCCTTATCGACATTGTGGCGTTCAACATTTTTACTTTTTATCTTTCATAAAAGAAGAACCTCAGCTGCTTATGTTACCTTGGAAAAGAGCCTCCAAATAGCTGAACAGTCCCTTTATCTTTTGAAGATCGGGATGCTATACTGACTTGTTTTAGGTTTGGTCAAAAGTTTACTGCAGTATCTTAGTATCGATCGAGAAGATAGATTTGAAGCACATATATACCTAGCACCAAAATCCGGTATGCACTTAATAAGAAATGGAAAATGTTAATGTTAGGAAGAATTGATGTAACGGTTGCCAAATGCACTTAGTCCAGCATTGAGATTCTTCATATCAAGCTGTTAGTTACGAGTGTATGTTAAATGCTTTTGCTACGCTAAATAGTAACCCGATGAGAGTGTGTTTTGTATAAGTAATTAAACTAAGTTTATCTGGATGGCTACATAAAAATGTTACTTTTCAGACATACAGTAGCTAATTGGCCAACAACGCTGAAATGAAACGTGTTTTAATATTACAGTTTGTCTTTTTAGAACTGTTGTAATAATAATGCAAGGTTACTTAAATGGCTTTAGTATAAGCATTCTGTTGTTTTCAGAAAAGTTAGTATAAATAAGTAAGATTGCTTGTTGTTCCTGAAAAGTATGTTTAGGTGTAATTTACAATATGCTGCGGTAACGATTAGGGATGGACTCGGGCTCGGACTTTCGGGCCGGCCCGGCCCGAGCCCGGCCCGATTTCGGGCTCCAATCCGGGCCGGGCCGATGACTACTTTATTTGGGCCGGGCCGGGCCAAACGACTCGGGCCGGCCCGAACTTTTCGGGCCGAAAAACTCACGAGTAGATACTCCATCGTCCCTTCACTTCTATCTCACATTGAGTAAGTAAACGTTCTTAATTATATTTTCACGTAGTGTCTTCATGAACCCATTAATAATCAGTTTTTCGTCTTGTTTTTAGTGTAAAGAAGACGTGATATTATAACTCACTTCTTATACCGAATATTTTTTCTAGTCCTATTTAATGTTCCTCATGTTGTACTTTAGGCAAGTTAAAGATGCCCAGGAACATCAAACTAGGTGATTTATTCATAATTCAAAAGTTTGCACGATTTATATTCTGTATATGTATATACTCCAAATCTCAATCATGCGGCGAACGTCGATATTACCAATCGCGTGTATAACTTAAGTCTACCGCCTAAAACACTAGAGAGTTATTGCAAAGTTCATTTTACCAATTTTTTTATAAAGTTTTCCCTTATTTGACATTTACGCATGCGCAATTACACCTTTAATGTTTGTACTTTATTAAAATACAGGACACCTTTATTTAATTTAAATACAGGCAGGGAATGCTTTTATTTAAAGCGCCTTAATTTTGACATATGCCAAATGCTTAACGTACAAACTTACATTTAATTGTCTGTTTTGTGTATAAATATAACAAAATAAATGTTTTTTTGTAGTGTTGTTTCCGTAATTAAATTTAGAAATATAATGGCCAAGTTTATAACACGAAAAAGATATAAAACGTCAACGCTCTAAATACGAGAATGCTGTTTTTTTAATGCATTTCCTAGAAGTAAACTGTAAAAATCCTTTTGAAAACAGAAATGGTATATGCTTGGAAAGGAGTAAAAACAGTGTCTTGAAGTAAATTAAAAAAGTATTCCGTGAAAACGCTTTGACAACACATACAAATGTTATCAAGTCAGTGGGAAATAAAAGACTTTAATAATAAAAAAAGGTTTATCTTTGTGTGAATACAATTTCTTTGATTTTTTCCAATACAGTTAAACATGTATTATAGGTCACCTTATCACAAAAAAGATTAATTCTTTATTCATTTTTAAAACATAACTTATAGATATAGAATACTAAACATATATGTCAGAATAAAGAGTAAGGGAAAAAACACTTACACTAACACTCCTTTAGATTGGATGCAAACTTTTAAAAAAGGATACTTTATTTGAAGATTCTTTTAATAAAGTCTGCTTGGAATGAGTTTGTAACAACTCTCTAATTTCAAGTAGGTAATTTTAGTAAAATTCTTTGCAGTAGTAACGACAAAATAAAGCGGACGCAAATTTATTATAAAGGTTATAAGGTGCGTTAAGCGTACAATTTTATAAACATTGAAAATTGCTAAACATTCTGTACCTTTGTTACCTATTTCTAGGATTTTTTAAAGAATTGTTACGTTTATTTTCAGCATAAATTAATTACCCTACTTTTCTTCCTTATTAATTCAATACCCGCTCGAATAAATTCTGTTTCTACTGTAAAATCCTTCAACATAATTAATAATAAACACGCTCACGAATAAATTCCTCAACTTAAATGTAGTTGCTTTGAAACGACAAGTTTATGCTACAACTAAATAGTTATATCCTGTTTCAGGTACTCGTTATCTTGGTATACATTACGACCGCCTATAATGATTTTCTCTATTGTTTCAATGTAACGACTTGTTGAAATAAGGTCGCACACTATCTGATAAAACCCGGGTTTTCCAGTTTTAATCGCGCTCCGATAAGCAAGGATTTGCAGTTGAAATTATTTGAACCATTGTTAAATTTGCTTCTACAGCTTGTGCGTCGACATATTTTCTACATTATTCGTCACCGTATTTCAAAAGCAATGCACGTCTGTTTATTTTCTGTTCGGCAACTAGGAGGTGTCTTGCGTGGATTGCTTTTTTTAACTGGAGACCAAATGGGTTCTTCCTTTCTGCTTTTGTGCGTAGGTCGTTGCTGTGGTTACGATGCCAGGGTGAATGGATCCTGAATACCGCGGCGTTTCTGTGTTGACTTACCCCGACGGTTTCCAAGCTAAGTATCCGGACACCTACAAGTACGCAACTCGTTTTCTTTTGTGTGTTTCAATGGGATATTCCGTATTAACATTTGGTGTAGTTATGTGACAAGAAACGCCATATTGTAGTACTATTGTTTGTTGCTGCTAATCGATATTATCGCTCTACATGTGTGATGTACCTGTGTTAAAAGTATTGGACAGACACACGCTTATTCTTTTGTACTGATTAGTTTATTTTACAAGCGGTACTGTGTACAATTTAAAAGATATCTGACAAAAGCTCCGACACGTTAATTCTTTCCTACTAATTAGTTATTTTACAAAAAGTATTAGGTGAAACTTTAAAAATGCTTGACAAAAGCTCTCACAGGTTTATTTACTACTGATTAATTTTATTTTGTGTAAATACGAGATGCGCACTTCGTATCTAATGTATTAAATTGTTCATATCACCTAACTGTTTGCTTTCAAATAGTAACGCTTAATTTATTGCTCTTGCTTGTTTGTACAGAATCCGTTATTTATTTTTATTTGTTAATAGATCATCGTGGGCGATGTGTTTTTTGTTTCTTTTTGATATGTAGGCAAATCCCCTCACTTTCCGCGTATAATAGTTATCCTGGTACTTACTTTTCTTCCGGCTACGTCTAGGTACGTAACAGAATCAAAAATCAAATGATATACTACGATATGTTTCACAAGTATCTTGATTGTAATTCAAAATCATTATACTCTTAAATTAAACAAAAGAGTGATAGTTACTTGTTGAACACCACAGAAAAAAATATCTTCTCATTCGCCGGGTCGGGCCCACCCGACCCGACCCGCCGGCCGGGCCGTCAATTTTCATTTCGGGCCCGGTCCGAGTCCATCCCTAGTAACGATATTTTATAATTTACCGTAAATAAATGCTAGAAATACCAATCGGAAGCCCGTCGAAAAGTTATCTATAATATTGTGGTGTTCTAAGTTTCTGGTTCATCTTGTAAATGCTTCCAAGTTATAGAGATATCATTTATTTACAAGTTAAAATAATGATACAAACTTATTATACCTTAACGTTAAGGAAATGACATGCTCGAAAAGTATCTACAAATATTTCTATGTGCGTAACTAGATTGCAAAAATCTTTAACATTGGAACGAAAAGCAGTTTAGTTTGTAAAGTTCCGAAATGGGTTTCTCTGTTGAAGAATTGGATGGTGCAGTTTTACATCGAGCACCTGGGGCTGGTGCTGTGTAGGTAATGTCCACGGTTGTAAGATTACCTCAGCGCGGGCTACGCTGAATGCAATGCAGCAGTCGGATTTCCATAGCTTTTGTACCTAGCGGCTGGTGGGCGGACGCTTGCATATGAAGTCATAAACACAATTTGCGGGGATTGAGAGACAGAGCAACTCTACTCCGCCGTCCCTTTCCGTTATCTTCCTCTTCCGTCTTCCATCTTCTCCAACCTACTCGTCCTCCGTCATCCTCTTACGTCCTCCGTCATCCATTGACATCCATCTTCCTCCGTTCTCCACCATCCTCCAACCTCCTCCGACCTTCATCATACTTGAACCTCCTCTGTCCCAAATCATTATTAAACCTTCTTCGTCTTCTGTCATCGTTTAACTACTTCCTTCCTTCATCATTTTCTAACTTCTTTCGTACATCATTTTTCAACTTACTCCGTCCTCCATCATCCTCTAGCCTCCCCGTTCTTCATCATCCTCCAACCTCACCCGTTCCCTATTTTCCTCCAACCTTCTCCGCCTTCCAAACCTCGACATTCTCTCCAAGATTAATTAAAATGCCACCTGTGAGGATGATTGACGTGAAGGTCATAAGAGGATTGAGGATGAGTGATGAGGATGAGAAGGACATATGAGGACATATGAGGGTTGATAATGAAGGAGGAGGAGGTTGGAGGGTTGAGGTGAGTGAAAAAGAGGACGTAAAAGGGTTGATTATAAGTAAGGAGGAGGACGAAAAAGGGGATGAAGATGAGTAAGGAGGAGAATGGAGGAGGGATACAAATAAGAGAAAAGCAGAACGAGGTAGGATTGAGGATGAATGAGGAGGAAAACGGAGGAAGAGGAGAGCGGAGGAGGAGGAGAAAGGTGGTCGAGGAGTACGGAAGAGAAGCAAAAAGGAGTTCTGTCCCTCAATGCCCGTTCTTTGCTACTAACAACCTTACTGTCAATTACGTTTGGCACTTGTCAATCATATCTGACACTGTCAAATTTTTTAATTTTATCAGGTATAGATGGGAAGCGACTCGCAAGTTTAGAGCTAAAGCTATATATTAAACACCATTGCACATGGCAAGTTTATTATCAATACTTTGATATTAGTTAATATAGTGAAATTATAATTTAAATCATTATGCAAAGCCTTACAATCATATTAAATAGAGCTATTAGTGAATAGCAGAAAATGTTACACCTAGGTCGGAAGTCGAGTTATGATAGCCGTAGTTTCATCGTCATCACAGTGTATGATTGAAAACCATTTTTGAATGCCTGCGGAAATCCAATGCGAGTTAGACACTTTCTTAAAAATTGCTGTTGATACTATACAATTTTTTCATTCTGAACTAAATCCTCAAAGGCTCGAATTTGTCCGCTTTAAAATCTCTAAACGATTTTTAATTAGTGGGGGAATATTAATTCAAACCTTTCTTTGGGATTGTAATGTATGGCTTAACAAAGGGTTTCTCCGCTTTCGTTAAGGATTCTAGTTTATTAATAACAAGATAAAGCTTTCCGTTACAATTTTACGCTGGTTAATTTTTAAGAAACCCTGTTTCGAGAGATTTATCGTTTTAATAAGTGATTAGCTATTCTTTGCAAAGTTAGCACTTCCAGCTTGTAATTTGCTTCAGAATTAATTTCGAGGGTCTCTACGAACAAGAACAGGCGTGTACAATAGAGGAACATTAAATAAACTTCGAGAACGATGATAAGAGCAAACCTTTTGTATCAACTTCTTTGAAGGATATTTGATTTCGCTAACTTGGAACCAGTTCTGTGGATTTGTTTTCCATTTCGTATATATACATAATTGGTGTTACTTAAATTTCTGGTTTCTTTGTTTTTGCTTTAGAAGTGATTTAAGTAATTTAGTGACAGAGAAGTCTCATCTACTTAATGTTTCTTTAGTAAGATTTTCTCTAAAAGCGGTTTCAAAAATGTATTCTTTAAATGCAGTATGAAGCTGTATTACCGTGCCATTTAGAATAATTTGTAAAAGACTTAAGTAGAACCAGCTGTAATATTGGCATCCGCAAACATATTAACGGATTAATAATTATATTTTATTTAAATCATCCATTGATTCAAGCAATTTCTACAAAATAATATGAACAACACTATTACTCTGACAAAAGATATACTTGGTTTTGATTTATACTTTATCATGTATAGGTAAATATAACCACAGTATTGCGCTGAAAGCTATTATCGTTGTCATTGTGATTTTAATAGACTTTATTGTGTGATTAAGAGATACTATACTGCAATATCTACACTTAAGCTAATAAGATTGGTATGCGTAATACAACAGTCAGATATCCTTTATATTTTGAAACTGCGTATAAATTCCTTCAACTTCCCTTATTCAATTATACACTTTATATCGCTTTTGCTTTGTCGTTCCTTTGTAAATTTATACTCTAAATAAATTAATTGTCCAGCTAATGCAAGTCGGTCCTGTTGTAATAGTTAATCTTATTTAAACAAGTGAAAATAAATACTGAACGAACAAAAAATCTTTACTTATCTTTTTTTCTAACTAATCCTTTGTCTTAGGGCGCCGTATCTAACGCGTTTTCACAAAACTTTCAGTGTTGGGATATACACTTGTTGAGCTAAATGCATATTATAGATCTTTGTGTGCAGTAGCAGATCCGCGACTTAGTTGGTTCGCGTGTAACTGCTAAGCATATGATCCCGTGTTAGGTCCCCGACATGGACCGTTGAATAATGTTAGGCGAGCATTTTTCACAAAAATAGCCCTCGTTCGCATGAAAGATTGTAATGTAGAAATATTTGGTATTTTGAGCAAAATAGTGCCCCTCCTGTTGACGGCACCTGTGTAAGGTCTATATGAATTTTTGTACTTTTATGTTAAGGGCAATCAGTTAGGTTGAGTTACGGACTCTGCAGTGAACAAGGGATTTGGGAAGTAGTTTTTTAAGTAGACTTGTAAAAGCGATACAAAAAAAATACAAAAGAGGGTAAATAAGAACCACCACGTATAACTGTAATAATAAATATACTTTAAAGATGCGGAAACCCTTAAGTATACCTGGACAACGTTGCCCGTAAAAAGTAATAAAACGTCAATATCGAACAGCACACCAAACCGCTAACGAGAGCTATTAGAAAACTTAGATTATTAAATGACATACGAGACACTATTTGTGCCTCACAATGTCATATAAACAATGTACAAAATGTATCATCAAAAGGTGTTTTCACCTAAATCATTATACTTCTTATTTCTTAACCTTAGTAAAACTTAATTCCAAAATCGAACTAAACCACCTTTTTTTTATCGACCACTGAGCTTACATTTTCTGGAGCAATTATTGTTATTATTATTATTATTCGTCTTTATTTGAACTAAGCAAAACAATACATAAAAGAAATTAAATATACAGAGATATATAATCCCAAAGAAAGAACATATATGCATAGTTCAAAGGGCGAAGTTCAGATGTAAATATAACGTATTATATTTAGATCTGCTCTTCCACTTAACCCAACTTTACACCTATATTTTCTCATGTAGTAATTTAATAAAATTTCAAATTTCAATAATATTGTCTTTAAAAATTTAAGTTCTTTCAATATTTTAAAGACAAGTGTACATGAAGTATATACTTTAATATACAAGGCAACCCAAAATTGCCGGAAATAAAGCTGCCACGTAAGTTATATACTCCCCAATCTACGTATGTATAACAAAATAGAAGTTATTAGGAAATATTAGAAATTGTTAAAGAAATTAATAAGTCAAATGCAACAATGTAATTCAAGAATAATTAAATAAAGTTTATTAACAGTTGTGAGACCGAATGCAATACATTGTATTCCAGACGATAGTGATACTGCAGGTGGCAGGTCACAGTCGGTTAAGAACCGTGATTACCTAAAAAGTAAGATTGTTACATTGTATCATGAATAGTATTAAGAAATAAGCAGACTTGAGCTCTGCAAGTTCCCACAGACATACTAGGGTCAGGGACAACATAAATACACCGGGAGCCCCAAGATCAGTCAGTCAGTCTCAAGTATTTCAGATTTAACATTGCAGTTTGATTAGGTTTCTCACTCATATTTGTTCAATTATTAATCATTTTTCGATTTAGAGTAATTTTAAATCAGAATGTCAAAATTCCATATTAATATCTGTATAAACCAAATAAATTGTTACGAAGTTTTGGAAGAAATTTTTAAAAACACCGCTCCTAAGGCCCAAAACGTAACTCGTATTGTAGACGTCAAAATAAGTCGATTAGACCCAATTTACTTCTACATCAAAATGTACCATGTGTCCGTGAGAAAAGTTCAAAGTTTACTTAAGAAATCACATCTTTGTACGCTGTTCAGAAATGTGTGAAACAAATTTATTGAAATTTGGCAAAAATGCATTTAAGAGAATAATTTTCAGTAATCAAAGAAATTCAAAGGAAAACGTAGACGGGTTAAATCTTCCTTCAACGCTCAGAATTTTTGTTATGCTTTTCCTAGAGGTGGTAATACCGTTCTAAGACTTTGTAGCATATTTTTGACGTTAATAAATGCGTATATCCCTTGGTTACTATATTTAATGCGACACCTATTTAATCCCGTAATTAATTCTTTAATATCAATTACTATTCCGTCATATACCTTATTATCTAATTACGATTCGAGTATTACTTAAAATAAATAATAAAAGCTCATTCTTTAACTTGCTAGAACTATGCTTAAAATTACAAGTGATCGTGAATTCGACTTTGACAGATACCGATCGAGCGATTTTCGAATACCCATTACGTCTATGTCTTCAGTTGCTAAATTCACTTGAAAGTTTTATTTCTCCCTTGCAACGGTAATCAGGTAAAATTACTTATTACTTAAAATTAAACAATTTGATTTGTAGCGCTCTTCAAAAACCGATATTAAGCTCTTAAGAAGTTACATAGTCTTGTGGTTTAGTTTGCAAGGATAAACATGGCGTCTTTGTGTAAGCTGTTTTGGTTTGGTAGTTCGTAAAATACAAAAGTTATTCTAATAAAGAATTATTTCCACGAAGGAGGATCATTTGCAAGACCATCTAACTATTTCATTAGCTGCCGTTCTAGAAAATTCCTGTAAGAAAAGTAGCTTATCTAGTTATTGTAAGTCGGAACATATGGTGACGGTAAGGTGTGCTTTTATGACGATTCATCATACACTTAACAATCAAAGGTAAGCGATTAGCTTTAGTACATGACCTGGAATAGTATTTTCCTTGAAGTTGTGAACGAAATCAAACCTAATTGTTTGTTTATATTATGATTTCAATGAAAATTGTTGTTTTAAATAATAGTATTTGTAACATTACTGTTTGCATTATGCATGCTATGCAACTTGTCATTTAGTTTTATTATCTGGAATTATGAAGCTGATCAAGGATATTTACAAATTCATACTAACAAAAATTATATAAGTTTTGTGCTTTAAAGTGATATTTACCAAATAGTTCTAATATTTATGCATGATAAATACTCTCAACTTTGAATTTGAGATACCAGTAGTGGCTGTGAACCAAGATATACAGATTTGAATACCATAGGACATATTTAAGATTATGTTATAATATTAGTGCTTTCATATAAAATTTAATTCAACGCCTATGTCTAAAAGATTAGACAATCTTTTATATAGTTGTATATTTTTGTAAACGATTTATTGATCAAACGAAAATAATGATTAATTACAGGAAAATCTTGACTGTTTTATTTTGGGCAAATGCGCCCAAACTAGGGAAACTAAACTTTTATCCCTAAATCTATTTTATTAAAAAGGTGAGACCATTAGCTGTGACTTAATAATAAATTAATTGAACAGTGTTTCCAACAAGTTTGGTCTTTAAATCTCCTTTTAATGTTTACATTCAAATTTATGATATTAATTATAACCTGTTTCTTTTTACAATACAAGGTAGCAAGAGTGCATCTCTTGTATCCTTTGTTTGTTTTAACAATACTGTCTTCTTTCAGATCCGGCATTCTCGTAGCGAATGCGATTCTTGGAGGGTTTCCAAGTTCTCCCTTAGGATACCCCTGTTTTTTTTTGAGCCTAGGACTTGGTGGCGCCCCTTTATTTTATGTAGTTATGTAGTGTCAGTTCCAATTGTTGTTTTTGAAGTTAAGAAGAATTAAATTTAGCTTACGTAACCCCACGAACATTTCTCATAGGCTCTGCCCAAGGAATAAACCTCTAGATTAGTCGGAAGATTTCCTTTTTTGCCACAGGGACTTTGAATTTAGTTACGCTCATTCCTATCAAGAGTAACTATAAAACGTAACAACTTTTTTAACAGAATGATTTACCCACCAGCTTCATTTTTTGACTCTTGTAAAAACTTCGTGTTTCGCTTAGTTTCGAGGGAAAAGATGTTTTCTCTAACACTGCTAAACGATATTTATAAACATAAATGTCATAAAACGCAATCGCATCACTTTAATTTTTGGCACCTTTGACAGTAAATGTTACAATAATTTGTCCGCTTCAGTTTGAGTTTGTACGGTTTACTTTAATGCAGTGACCGTTATTGCTTTAATTGTTAATACTATTATGTAATTTTGGCAACTAGCAGATTATGGAATTCAAACCGGATAATTCCAAATCACAAAACCTTTGCCCGAATCTAAAGACGTCTTTGAGAAACAGGAACGTTGAGGCCAGTCAGAACTAACACTGGAAGACCTCAACAAGCCCGAACACCAACTACGGAAGAGGCTGTTCTACAAATGATTGTTGACAATCCTGATACCAGTACCAGAACATTGCAACCAGAGACTGGGATTGCAAAAAGCACCGTAAGTCGGATCATTAGAGATCAATTACTTCGTCCAATCCACATTCAGCATGTGCAAGAATTACTGCCCCTTGACCACGGATCATGTATAAATTTTTCACAAATTGTTCGGGAACGCAAGGAAGTTGACAACACACTAATATTTTGTTTACTTATAGGTCTTGTTTTACACGTCGTGGCATGACGAACCTGCAGAATGAGCATGAGTATGCGGATGAAAATCCACATGATATTAAAAGTAGACATTATCAACGAAAATTTAAAATTAATGTCTGGGTCGAAATTATTAGCGATTTTACGGTTGGGCCATTCGGAGATTGCCTAATCGTTTGGATGGCGTGAGTTGTGAGTTGTGGTCACCGCATTTTATTTTCCAATGTTCCAATCGAAGATACCACATTATCTAGGAAACGAGTGTTTTTACCTAGAGATTTTGAATTTTGCCCTAGCGTTTATGATAGGATCTCTTACAAATGTTAAAGGTTTAAATTATTCGATTCTTCACTTCACGCCGGGTTTTTTTACTTTCTAATCAAACTATTGCATTTTTATCAATAGTAACGTGATTCACACTTAATCAAGCTCTGGAAGTAACCTGCATGCCCGATTGAAATTTCTGGCACTGCCAAGTTTCTCTGTAGATTTTTGTGAACAGACACCATTAGACCAAACAAGGAAGTTTAAATTAAAGTAGTTTACAGGTTTAATAATGATCAACTAAGGAATTAATATTGTTACTAGTACTTGGGTTTTGATATAATCGGGTAGTTCAGATCTCATCTAGGACTTTTAGGAGGATATTTCATTAACGTCTCTTTAGTATCCGTTGTTTTTTGTTAATTCGGTCATTGCCCAAAGTATACTTTAGAATTAGAAACTGCAGATTCATTTAAACACTTTGTAGAACTAGTAAAAATTTTTTGCCTGGCTTTATCAAAGTCTTCAAATGCAACATATTGAGACCTTGAGATTATAGGTTCCTTTTTTAGCGTATAATTACCAAGTTCAAATTTTGTATATTTGTTGTCGGGTTCTTTCGAAATAATTTTATTTACGTTAAGACCATAGTACAAATAGAATAATAACAAGAGAGATACAAGTTCAACATAACAACAAAGCATGCCCGTTTACAGACACGATAGCACTCAATTGAGTAGAGGTTTTTAAAAACATCATGGACTGCTGGACAGAACACCAATTTAAGTTATTTACGTTAAAGTACATTCTAAAAACATTGACAACTCTGCTGTCGATTTTTATTCATCTGTCATTTATTTACGTACTAATATTTGTGGGTCATTATTATTGTTGTTGATTATCATTTATGAGATTTCAGCCTTGATTGAACTTTAACCAGTTTTTTCGAAACTATTGCAACTCGGTCTAGTTTCTTATTTGTCGGTATAATGAAGGTTTCAATTCAATTAGAAGAATAATGTTTGGTTTTACAGATTATTTTGTTATTTCTGAGGTTCTAATTTTACAATGAGTAACCGCAAGAAAACAGTTCACAGCCAAGGAAGAGAAATTATTTATAGTTTGTATAACTTTATCAGAGAAGAAAAGCATGGAATGCCTCTCATTCCTATGAATAATTTACAACGATTAGCTTTAGTACATGACCTGGAATAGTATTTTCCTTGAAGTTGTGAACGAAATCAAACCTAATTGTTTGTTTATATTATGATTTCAATAAAATTGTTGTTTTAAATAATAGTATTTGTAACATTACTGTTTGCATTATGCATGCTATGCAACTTGTCATTTAGTTTTATTATCTGGAATTATGAAGCTGATCAAGGATATTTACAAATTCATACTAACAAAAATTATATAAGTTTTGTGCTTTAAAGTGATATTTACCAAATAGTTCTAATATTTATGCATGATAAATACTCTCAACTTTGAATTTGAGATACCAGTAGTGGCTGTGAACCAAGATATACAGATTTGAATACCAAAGGACATATTTAAGATTATGTTATAATAATAGTCTAAAAGATTAGACAATCTCTTATATAGTTGTATATTTTTGTAAACGATTTATTGATCAAAAGAAAATAATGATTAATTAAAGGAAAATCTTGACTCTTTTATTTTGGGCAAATGCGCTCAAAATAGGAAAACTAAACGGTTATTCCTAAATCTATTTTATTAAAAAGGTGAGAGCATTAGCTGTGACTTAATAGTAAATTAATTGAACAGTGTTTCCAACAAGTTTGGTCTTTAAATCTCCTTTTAATGTTTACATTCAAATTTATGATATTAATTATAACCTGTTTCTTTTTACAATACAAGGTAGCAAGAGTGAATCTTTTGTATCCTTTGTTTGTTTTAACAATACTGTTTTCTTTCAGATCCGGCATTTTCGTAGCGAATGCAATTCTCGGAGGGTTTCCAAGTTCTCCCTTGGGATACCCCTGGTTTTTCTTGAGCCTAGGACTTGGTGGCGCCCTTTTATTTTATGTAGTTATGTGTCAGTTCCAATTGTTGTTTTTGAAGTTAAAAAGAATTAAATTTAACTTACGTAACCCCACGAATATTTCTCATAGCTCTACCCAAGGAATAAACCTCTAGATTAGTCGGAAGATTTCCTTTTTGCCACAGGGACTTTGAATTTAGTTACGCTCATTCCTATCAAGAGTAGCTATAAAACGAAACAACTTTTTCAACAGAATGATTTACCCATCAGCTTCATTTTTTGACTCTTGTAAAAACTTCGCGTTTCGCTTAGTTTCGAGGGAAAAGATGTTTTCTCTAACACTGCTAAACGATATTTATAAACATAAATGTCATATAACGCAATCGCATCACTTTAATTTTTGGCACCTTTGACAGTAAATGTTACAATAATTTGTTCGCTTCAGTTTGAGTTTGTACTGTTTACTTTAACGCAATGACCGGTATTGCTTTAATTGCTATTACTATTATGTAATTTTGGCAACTAGCAAATTATGGAATCCAAACCGGATAATTCAAAATCACAAAACCTTTGCCCGAATCTAAAGACGTCTTTGAGAAACAGGAACGTTGAGGCCAGTCAGAACTAACGCTGGAAGACCTCGACAAGCCCGAACACCAACTACGGAAGAGGCTGTTCTACAAATGATTGATGACAATCCTGATACCAGTACCATAACATTGCAACCAGAGACTGAGATTGCAAAAAACACCGTAAGTCGGATTATTAGAAATCAATTACTTCGTCCAATCCACATTCAGCATGTGCAAGAGTTACTGCCCCTTAACCACGGATCATGTATACATTTTTACAAATTGTTCGGGAACGCAAGGAAGTTGACAACATACTAATATTTTGTTTACTTATGGGTCTTGTTTTACACGTCGTGGCAAGACGAACCTGCAGAATAAGCATGAGTATGCGGATGAAAGTCCACATGATACTAAAAGTAGACATTATCAACGAGAATTTAAAATTAATGTCTGGGTCGAAATTATTAGCTATTTTACGGTTGGGCCATTCAGAGATTGCCTAATCGTTTGGATGACGTGAATTGTGAGTTGTGGTTACCGCATTTTATTTTTCAATGCTCCAATCGAAGATACCACATTATCTAGGAAACGAGTGTTTTTACCTATAGATTTTAAATTTTGCCCTAGCGTTTATGATAGGATTCTTAGAAATGTTAAAGGTTTAAATTATTCGATTCATCACTTCACGCCGGGTTTTTTATTACTTTCTAATCAAACTATTCCATTTTTTATCAATAGTAACGTGATTCACACTTAATCAAGCTCTGGAAGTAACCAGCATGCCCGATTGAAATTTCTGGCACTGCCAAGTTTCTCTGTAGATTTTTGTGAACAG
This sequence comes from Platerodrilus igneus, assembly GCA_036346225.1. NCBI lineage: Eukaryota > Metazoa > Arthropoda > Insecta > Coleoptera > Lycidae > Platerodrilus > Platerodrilus igneus. The sequence goes on from JARFIW010001130.1 coordinate 1,731,298, forward strand.
ACACCATTAGACCAAACAAGGAAGTTTAAATTAAAGTAGTTTACAGGTTTAATAATGATCAACTAAGGAATTAATATTGTTACTAGTACTTGGGTTTTGATATAATCTTGTAGTTCAGATCTCATCTAGGACTTTTAGGAGGAGATATTTCATTACCGTCTTTTTAGTATCCGTTGTTTTTTGTTAATTCGGTCATTGCACTTTAAAATTAGAAACTACAGATTCATTTAAACACTTTGTAGAACTAGTAAAAATTTTTGCCTGGCTTTATCAAAGTCTTCAAATGCAACATATTGAGACCTTGAGATTATAGGTTCCTTTTTAGCGTATAATTACCAAGTTCAAATTTTGTATATTTGTTGTCAGGTTCTTTCGAAATAATTTTATTTACGTTAAGACCATAGTACAAATAGAATAATAACAAGAGAGATACAAGTTCAACATAACAACAAAGCGTGCCCGTTTACAGACACGATAGCACTCAATTGAGTAGAGGCTTTTAAAAACCTCATGGACTGCTGGACTGAACACCAATTTAAGTTATTTACGTTAAAGTACATTCTAAAAACATTGACAACTCTGCTGTCGATTTTTATTCATCTGTCATTTATTTACGTACTAAGATTTGTGGGTCATTATTATTGTTTTTGATTATTATTTATGAGATTTAAGCCTTGATTGAACTTTAACCAGTTTTTTCGAAACTATTGCAACTCGGTCTAGTTTCTTATTTGTCGGTATAATGAAGGTTTCAATTCAATTAGAAGAATAATGTTTGGTTTTACAGATTATTTTGTTATTTCTGAGGTTCTAATTTTACAATGAGTAACCGCAAGAAAACAGTTCACAGCCAAGGAAGAGAAATTATTTATAGTTTGTATAACTTTATCAGAGAAGAAAAGCATGGAATGCCTCTCATTCCTATGAATAATTTACAAGAACGAGTAGCAACAGCAAGTGGAGTTGGACTAAACACAGTCGAGCGAATTATTTCAAAAGCGAATATCAAACTTGAGGGTGACAAATTTGTATCATCAAAGAAGAAAATTAATAAGAAAAATCTTAGATCTAATGTGGGCCAATTTGAGGATTGTGGTAGTAACTTTATGATTTTTTGATGAAATTTCTATGAAATATGCATTCTTAAAAAATAATAACAAGACAGTGTTTTGACTCATTGACTGCCAAGAGTTTTAAAAAATTTAACCTGTCTATGTTTATCCACACACGCACGGAAACATGACACACAAAAAGGACAATAAACAATACACCAAAAGAGTTACAAGTCGCGCATACAAACATTGTAGTTTTATAATTTATATTATGTTGATAGATTACTGGTTATGCAATTCACATAGAATTGCGGTTGAGTTAATTCAGAATACGAATCGGAAATTTAATGTCTTTAGATTTTACTTATATTGAATTGTTCTTTCTTTTTACATAATACCTCTCGCTTACTTCATTGCGCATCTCACAGCCCATGAAATTTTGTAAGACCTATACTTGTCGAATGCGCACGAGTATTGCTGTCCGCAATCACTCCTCTATACGCGCATGTCTGGTTAATTTTGGGTAAAAAATTACAGACATTTTTTTGTTTAGAATGAAATAAGCTATTGGAAATAAATTTTTAAATGGCAAACAAATAATAAGACAAAAAGTTACATTAGAAATAAATTTTAGGGGTTAAAGTTTTCCACCCCTTACAACCACGAGGTAAACCAAATAAATTACCGAGTAAGTGTATTTTTTATAGTAAAAAATGTCATCTTAATTTCAATTTTGTAACTTTTTTAATGTTTGTAAAAAAAAAGAAAAACAAATTTTATGTACCCCCTTTCAGGGGCTGTATCTTAACAAGGATGCTCCAATAAAGTTTCTTTATATGAAAGACCCTATCTCTTTTACGATGAGGAATCACCCGCTGAAATGTTTTACACTTATTTTGTTACATTCGGTATAGCTTGCATAATATATTGCGTAAATGTAAAATCGATTTTCTCTAGTACTGAATGGATTTTATCACGCTCTAAATTGCACGTAGCTGACGCGTAAGTTTGACTTGTTTAGGACTATCTGTCTTCTCACTTTCATATTAAGTCTAACTTCATAGCAATCGGGCATTTACTTAAAAACAACGATCCAAACTTTTGCTCTTGTAATTGCAACTCCTAAACTTCAATCGCGTACTAAACTCTCTAGGACTTTTTAAATTATGAGCAACTCAAATGCTACGCACTTTCTTTTCATATGTGTTAGTCGGGATGCGTATCTGATACTATTTAACCTACTGAAATAAGACAGTGTACTTTTGCCTGTCCGCTTATCGCCACTTAAGAGAAGTAGCCTTATAGGTTAAACTAACGGTGCTCTTCACGACAAGGTTTGCGTGTCTGTCTCGCGAATGTTAGTTCAACCCAGAGAGAAATAAATTTCAAATGTTTATTGTAAAGTTTCACATCGATGAGCAAAGGTCCGCTTGCTTTCTGTTCTTCCATTTACAATTCAAATTACGAATACCCTTTACGAAAACCTTCTTTTCAGTTTACTTAGATACCAATGCTGGCACAATATAGAGTGAGCATTATCATATTAGCCCTGGAAGTGGACGGTGTTTACCTACATATTATGACGACCTATTTCAAATCTGACCTGCGGGGCTTAGTTATGAAACGTTTCTCGACAACAGTCAGATAGAGATGTATAGGAATTTGAAACTTTCAACACTAGAATTCGTGCTACCTGTGACTGAAATTTACTGAAAAAAGTTTTAATTCTAGAATGCTAACCGTTGCCGATGGTGCAATATAGCTAACTACACATAAATCTTACGTATATATATATATATATATATATATATATATATATATATGTATATATATAATATATATTATATATTATATATATTATTATATATATTATATATATTACCTCTTGTTGTAATTTGGCGTTGTTATATACATTTTAAAAAATTTATAACGAAAATAATTTTTTATGTTAATTGCCAATTTTATTATATAACCTCACCTTATATCTTTGAAAAAGGATTAAGATAAATCCGAAAGCTCAGGTTTATAAAAAAGAGTTTTCTTAAATAATCCAGCCGACCTAAAACCCACAATATTTTTGGAAAATTAGAATAAAGGAGGTCGCTATTAATAATTCAATTAATAATTCATTTATATATATATATATATATATATATATATATATTATAGTGGTTTTAAAGGGTTAAAAGTAAAAATAAACAAAACAATTTCAAAATACCCTGTATAAAGAAACAAACAGAAATTACGTGCAAAATTTATATTAATTAATTCAATTTTAAGTAACGGGTATTAATCAAATTGTACAAATAATAATTAAAAATTTAATAGCTTTGCAAAGAATTAAATGGTAGAAGTCAATGCCATGCATTTATTAATTTAATTGGAGTTAATTGAACAATTATTGATATATAATAAGCATAAAAGACTGTAAAAACCCAAGGTGAAACACGTTGCTAACAAACGGATATATCAGGAGGGTTGAAATACTATGAAACGAAGCTCGGAGAATTGTATTTAAAACGTTCGTTACGATCGAACACCTGCAGACTTTTAAATGTCAAGTTCTAATAAGTTTGAGTAGATAAACATGCAAATTCTACGTATATTGGAAACGGTTGAATATATTCACGGGAAATGCTAATGAGGGGGTTATTTAACTCACGTACAAAGTCCACGTGTGTAAACAGTGAACAAACTAGGATATCGATTTTTCAACCACTCCAACGAGGTCAGACTGAGACGTACAAAACGTATAAGCATGCGACCACAATATTAGAGGAGGGATTTGCGAGACCTCATTGAGTCTACGATTGGTCGATATGTTAGTTCAACTTGGCATAGACGCGAGGATAGTGTAGCGTGATATTCTTGAAATTTTAAAACGAGGTATTGAAATTCGCAGATTTGAAATTGGGGTTGAGTGCAAAATTGCAAGAATGTGTGGTGTTAACAGGGAATTTCGCGTTAGGCAGATATGGAGAGGTTACATTCGGAGTGTATAAATGCTTTTAGAGAACGTGATGAGGGCTCTTAAGTTTTCGATCGCTCCAAACAACGTATCTAAGTATCACGAGTTGTAAGTATTACTAAATCAGTTGAATTATATTACATGGTGATAGTCTCTTAATTAAATACGCGGTTAGTGTGCCGATATTACATTTTAATAGAGATATAATCTATAATTGTAATCAACTCGTGTCGGGACATTAAGTAACGTGGTTTGAAGCAACTAATTAATGAAGAAGTATTTTTTTTAATGGAATTTCATCGGGGAGGCTGCGTTAGCAGTTCAATTTAGATGGAATTTTTCTAGTAACAGCTAGAAACGACCTGCAAAACAGATAGGAGAAATACATGGCATCATCCACAAAGCAGAGATCTAATATAAATTTCCAGGTAATGATTTGAATTGTGACTTTATAAACTGTGAATATTGGGAGAACGTATAAGAGTGAAATTTCAAGGTAGTGTGTATTCTTTACGTATTGAACTTAATACGTGTAAATAACTTTATTATGGTATTTAACTAGAAAGTTGAAGGTGTCTATAAAGCTTTTAAACGTTCCATCAGAACGTGAAATTTTTGTGAAGAGTTCATGGCTTTGCTTTGTTATTTGTTTTAAAAATATGCAAATGCATAATTAGCTGAGTTATTCTGAGCTCACCCTACCCCAGAGTTTATTTAGAGTAAAATAAATAAATAAATTATAAAGAAGGAATTTTCGAGAAGGTATTATTCAAGGCCCATTTACTCCGGGTACAATTTGTGTGTTTAATAATTTTAAAATAAAATACTGGACATTATAAAATAAGGTTTTCAGAAGTGTAACGTGATCAATGGAATATGGACTATATAGCATTCCATTTGTAAATAGTTATAAATAATAGCTTGTATGTTGGTTGTATTTGAGGTTTTATTGCTGGTGTGTGTTTACGAATGAGAATATGCGAGTGAATTTAGATACCCAAGAGGAGATCCAAATGAGCTAGCCGGAAGCAGTTGAAGAAGGCCGTTCAACTGAGGAAGAGAGGAAAACGGGTAAGGATAATTTTTTTTGAAGTAGTTAATTTTTGAAAATTTGTTTATTGTCGAATCTGAAATTTTATAAAATTTTCGAAAATAATTTATGGTTGGTAAGCATCTTACCCGAGTTCCACGGAAATATATATGTTGCCGTGGAACCCCTATAAGACCTCGCCCGAGTAAAAAACTTTTGAGCCCCACAGATTGGACGTCATAAATTGCCGTGGACCTTTTTATAAACCCCTGAAACTTCCTAAAAATCGTTCGAGCTCATGCTCCGGTACCTCGCCAGTTCACAAAAAAATTTTAATTTTCAAAAATATAAAACTTTCACCAAATTTTCCTTACCCGCTTTCTGCTCTATCCAATTAATTTCTTCCGCCGCTTCCCTGGCTAGCTCAGCTGTGCTTCTTCTCGTATACCCAAATTTATTATCACTCTCTTAATCATTCACACACCATTCAAATAAAATCACAAAATAATACAACAGTAATACGATATTTATTAACCACTATTTACAAATAATAATATTCATAGTTATTTACAGTTCGGTGCTTAAGTTACACCTCAATAAATGCTATTTTTGTCAAGGCGTTGTTTTTAAAATTGAAATTTCTAACACATTTAAAGCAACAGCAGCAAATGGACCCCAAATAATACCTTCTCTTTGTTTATTACTACACTGGAATATGGTGAGCTCATAATAACCCAGTTTATAAATGTATGCTTTCCACTTTGCATACTATAACTACAAACTTTAAAAAAACCCATGTACTCTTAACAATTAAATTTAAATTCATCAAGCAATTCAATAAGCTGTACGTAGACCTTTTGTTTTATATTCAAAACACCATATAAAGAGTCAGCTATGTATCTTTTCAATACGTAAAATACCGTAAAATACCCATTAAAGTTCACTCTCACACATCAAAATTTTAACAGTTAAAAAAACAGCAAATTCAAATGCGTTACCTGGAAAAGCTTGAAGATTCCATCTCCGTTGACTATGTATTATGTTCCTGAACTCCACGTCCAATTGGTTAAGCGTGCGGCTCCACAAGATGTTTTAAAAATGACCACAATCTAAGTTGCACTTCCTGCTACCCATCCAATATCAATTTCAATATCCAAATACATGTATATTACACTTGTTTATTATCGCATTTTTAATTTACGAGCTTGTTAAAGTATTCGTTGAACCTCAATTAAATTTAAATAAACTCGACACTAACCGCGTCTCAAACTATAAGGCCACAACCAATTTAATACTGATTTTTAATAATTTTAATACTTACAAGCTTCGTCAGTTGCTTTTTGTATGTCGTTATGCAATGCAAGATTAAAGAATAAAAAGAGCCCTATTAATTTAGTTAGAGTATTTATATCATCCAGCTAGGCCCCTTTGGCCACACTTTGCCCGAAATACCTAATTGTAAAATAATATTTCTCCAAATTTTGTCTAACCGTTTTACGCTTCTAGAAATATTCTCGCGTCACACGCTATCTCAACAACGCGATTACATCTACCTGTCGCGTGCTCGTGTATTCTCAAACTAACTATTTCGACCAATCATACATTTCAGTAACGTCTTAAAACCCCGCCTGTGATATCTCTATTCTCGTCTTATGCATATTTGATGTCGAATTCTAACCTTGCTTGTGTGGTAAAAAATCGATATAGCTGCCCGCGTCCACGTAGATGAGTACGTGCTTTGCGACTGTCGGTTGAACAATATTCTTTGAAACTTCTCTTGTTATGCTCCAAAATACATAAAAGTCGACTTTTTAAAACATGCAGGTGTTCAATTAACGAACGTTTAAAATACCAATTCTCGGAGTTTACGTTTCATGGTATTCAACCCAACCGATATATTTGTTTGTTACAACGAAAGCTATTCGCCTTGGATTTATTGATTTTACATGCTCTGCTGCATTTTCTGACGTTATAACCTCTTAAATTAAATTACTTTAAATTAATTACTAATTTCTATTGGCTTATAAAACTGATTTTCTTTGCGAATCTATTACTTTCTAATCCCTAGTTATAAAATTATGTCAATACTTGCTAATTTAAATTAAATAAATGAAATTAATTTTGGGCGTATATTATGCTCCTTCCTCTATACAGGGTGTTTGAAATTGCATTGTTGATCACCAAATTTAACCCTTTAAAACCACTACAATATATATATATATATATATATATATATATATATACGTACTTGTTAGAATAGTTCAAAGAAATTAAAAGTTTTAACATTTTGCTATTTACTCTAACTTTGCTTTTACCTTGCTACATTATAAAAATGAACTAGCAGTGTTTTAAACAAGGTTGGGTACATATTTTTAATTGATGTTTACCACACAAAGCGTGTTTGCACTTGTAACAGTGGGTAGTAGTCATTCGTTTTTATACTGTAGGACATAAGCTGCAATAACTCATTTTCTTTTTTCTTGAGCAGCCCGTTGATCTGCAATACCAAACTGTGTAAACTGTAAAATTTCGGATTTGTATCCTCTCAATGTGCGAGGGATGGTTGACACATTTTGAAGTCTTGCTCGCTGCCGTAGTGCAGTCAACTATTTGTGTAGTTTGAGTGCAAACTGCGATCTGGATAGTGGTGTAGACCCATTTTTGGTTACAAAATGATGATATACAACATAAACCTTAACGAATGTTATATTTTAACATATAGTAGAATATGCAAAGAGGCCGCCGTCAGATTTTTCTGTTGCAATATATATTTTGAAACATCTAATCAAATATGTCAACAGCTGCCATTGTGGAGTTCTGTGCATGAATTATTCCTTGTTTCCAGTTTCTTGTCTGATTGCATCCGTATAATGTATAGTAGAAAGCACAATCACTAATTTATTGTGTTTTGGTTTATAAGACACTAACGCCATTTCTTCATCAAATAGGTACAAACATAGATGTACGCATGGGCTAGATCTATTATCCAATAATTCAGCGGCTATTTTTGATTTATTCTTACACACTGTTCCAATTAATGTAGGATTGTAACTGTAGTTTAGTTGCTAGAGGGATACCAGTATACCAGTTATCCTTGGTACTATTTCCATTACTTCCATGCACAGGTATTGTTAGTTCTTGAACAAAGTAGTTGGCTAGTGGCGCACTATTGGTGTTTTTCGAATTACCGTATGATCTACATTTCTCCAGCTTGACGATCCTGGGCTTATCTTTGCCCATCTTCCTCATGCAGCATTAATTTTAGAAATTTTGGCTGCCTTGTAGCTATCCTTCGTTTTTCCTTTTCCTTAGGACATTATTGTTTGCCCGTCTGGTGGTTTCTTCTTACATTTTTGCTGGTCGGTAAAGGTGGAAGGTGGCCTTTGATGATGACTGATTGACTGATTGATGACTGCTGGCGGCTGCTCGACGGTTGATTGAGGTGGGTGAAAGTGGCTGCTTGATGATGACTGGTTGATGATTGCATGTTTATTTGGATGTATAGCTGTGTCTGTGTCTTTTTTTATAAATTGCTATTCAACATCTAGTATGTGTCGGGTATGTGGCTTTCTTTTGGGTTTGTTTGTGTTATATGGTTATATGGATATGGGGTTGCAATGTTGCGTAGGTGTGCTAGATCTGTGGTGTCAATGGTGTTGTAAGTGTTTGTTGCTAATTGTGTAAAGTAGATTTCTAGTGTTGGTAGTTGTAGGTCGTGTGTTAGTGTCTCGTTGCGTACATACCAGGGTGCTCCTGTAATGGTTTTCATAGACTCGTTTTATAGTGCTTCTAGTTTACGTTTGTTCTTTTGGTTAGTGTATGTGTACCAGGCCTCAGTCGCGTAGCTAAGTACTGGTCTCAAGTACGTTTAGTATGTCTTTAGTGTTTTATCTAGTGGTAATCTGTTTTTGTGGGTAAGTATGCCGTGAAGGTAGCCTTTTGCGCGTCTCGTTTTATTCAACGTTTCTGTTACGTGTTTGTTAAATGTGAGTTGTCTGTCAATGTGTATACCTATGTATTTTATCGTGGAGTTGCAAGTCAGTTGTTGTCCTTCGAGTCGTAGTGGGTTGTGTGTGGTTGTCCTTCGTTTGGAGAAGTTAATTGTATCTGTTTTTGTAAAACCAGCTTGGTAGTGTGTCGGCCTGTTTTTGTATTTTGTTCGTGGCATCTTGGGTGTTGCGTCCTTTTGTTACGATTAGTGTATCAACAGTGTAGATTGTGTAAAACGGGTCAGGTTGGTTTGGTATATCGTGTACGTAGGCGTTAAATAGTGTCGGGGAGAGGCAGCCTCCTTGTGGGACACCTGCGTTAATGTTCGTCAGTGGTGAGAGCGCGTCCTTCACTTTGACCTGAATGGTTCTGTTCGTTAGGTAGTTATGTAGCAGTTGTATGTACTATGTTAAACAAAAATTTGGCGAAAGTATCCCAGCGCTCGAAAACGATCTATTTAACTGCCGAGAGGCAGACGAAATAGAAACACTTGCGGAAAATTTAAACGACGCAGTGGTAGACGCATCGTCGTACTCCATGCCGCGATAGAAAACATTTATAGACAGCGTACCCTGGTGGACCCGGGAACTAACCACCAAGCGGGCAGAAACGCGTAACCTAAGGCGCCGCTATCAACGCGCCTCGGGAAATATAAGAGAACAACGGAGAATAGAATACAATCAAAGTTACCGCGAATATAAGATATTAATAAAAGAAACGCAAACAAATAAATTCAAAGAATTCTGCACGCGAAACTCACAGAAAAAACCTTGGGGAACCGCATACCGCGTTATAAGGGGTAAACAACAGAAAATCGCGCTCGGTAACATAAGAAAGACAAATGGCAAATATACGGAAGGTTTTAAAACCACGTCGGAATATTTATTAGAGAAATTCTTTCCTTCCGATGATTCCGAGGAAAATGAGGGGTCGCGCGATTAAGTACGTCGGGAAGCTACTGAAGCGCAAGGAACAGGTGCCGATAAGGCAATCCTAGTTCACGAGGTCGTCAGGGCTTTTAGGAGAATGAACCCTAAGAAGGCACCGGGGCACGACGGAATCACTTCAGACGCAGCTCTGGAGGCGTGCCTGTTAGCCCCGTGCGTCTTTGTCGGGTTGTTTAATCTTTGTCTAGAGAGAGACGTCTTTCCGCGTTGCTGGAAAGTTCAGAACGTAAAATTCATACCTAAACCTAAAAAAGGGGGATGCGTCAGACCCGGGCAGCTATCGTCCAATTAGCTTGCTACCGGTGCTGGGGAAAGCTTTGGATCGCGTTATGACTACCCAAGTTGAGCACTTAGTGCGTGACAGCGGCGGTTTTAATAACCGACAGTTTGGTTTCGTGGAGGGCAAGTCGACTATCGACGCATTAGAGTTCGTTGTCGGGGCCATTAAACAGGCGAGAGATGCTAAAGAGTACTGTGTTGTTGTTGCTTTGGACACTCCAGTAGCATTAGATGCTGCCTGGTGGCCATTGATTGTTTGCGAGTTTGAAAATAGGGGTTGTCCGCGAAACTTGATGTCTTTGGTCAAGAGTTATTTCTCGGGGCGATTGGCACAGGTTGAAATTCCGGGTAAAGTTTTGTCGCACGAGGTGGAAAGGGGATGTCCGCAGGGGTCATGCTCTGGTCCCACATTTTGGAAGTTGTTGTATGAGAGCATCTTTAGGGTCAAGTTGCAAGCAGGATGCTCAATCGTTGGGTTTGCGGATGATACGCTTTTAATTGTCAGATCGCAATTTTTAATGGATATGCGTACAAAACCGAACGAGGCGCTTAATAAACTACACGAATGGTCGCAGGCGGTAAAATTAAGATTTAACACGACGAAGTCAGCGGCGTTTTATTTCGGAAAGAAACCGGGACAGCGACTTCCTAGGCTAGAGCTAGGAGGGAAGCAAATACCGTTTAAGGAAGCAATTACATACCTCGGGGTAAAGATTGACAATAAGTTAAATTGGAAAGCTCACGTGCAGTACATTAAAAGCAAAGGCAGCGAAATATCAAACAAAATGATGGCGGCGGCGAAAATAAACTGGGGTTTCAGGGGTAAATCACTGAGGACGGTTTATGCCGGAGCGATAGAGCCGGCAATGCTATATGTAGCAATCTGTATGGGCGGAAGGTTGCAAAGTCCGGGAAATGCGTCAATTGACGAGCGTTCAACGCATTACTGCGGTAAAGGCGGCGAGGGCGTAAGGACCACCTCCACGGAGGCGGTGCTGGTTATCAGTACTCTTCCTATCGAATATGTTGTTAGAGAGTTTCGAAATAGAAGGTTAGTAGATACAGGGAAGGGACGTGAAATTATCGAAGATATTTATCTTGGCGATAGGGAAATAGAGAAAAAAATTGTCGTATCAGAGTTAGGGCACCCGGCCGATATTAGAGGAATCGAGTTTGTCGAAGGCGATAGGGACGCGACGGTATCAGAATTTATACAGACGGTTCACGTATGGATGACGGGCAAGCAGGCGCGGCGTTTGTTGTGTTTAAGCAGGAAAGGGAGGTGTTCCGGTATCAAACGAAACTCGCAAACTGGAGCACTATCTTCCAGTGCGAATTGGCAGCCATACGAGAGGCAATCGATTACGTCATAAACCACACGGGCAGAGACGAATATTATATAATCAGCGACAGAAAATCGGCGCTGACGGCTTTGACAAACATGAACACTTTAACAAATCTCCAGGCAGACGTCTGGAGGATAGCGCATACGGCGCTCAAGTTTCGACATTTAAAGTTCTGTTGGGTTAGGTCGCACGATGGTAACGTAGGGAACGATAGGGGCGATGAATTAGCTAAAGAGGCGACTTTCGGATATCACATTCGTCGATACCGAGGTCTCTAATTAAAAGAAAGCTGCGCGAAAAATCAATCAGACAATGGGAGGAGAGGTGGAACAACGCTGCCACGGGCAGGTTGACCCACAAATTCATACCGAGCTTAGAAGTTAGAGGTAATATCGAGGTAGAACTCGATCAAAAAATGGTGCAACTGATAACAGGGCACGGTGCCCTAAAAGCGTATTTACAAAGATTCGGTTTAACCGACAACGACCGCTGCGAATGGGGTAAGGGCGCTGAAAGCGCAGAGCACGTGTTTTTCGACTACCCACTTGAGGCGGAAAATCGAGGGTTAGCTCATAGCAAATTAGCTACCCTAGGTTTAGCATGGCCAGAGAGCCTAGAGGAAGTTGGGGAAGTGGCTAACCAGAAGGCGTTCTGGACAGTCTTTAAAGAGTTCGCGGGAAGGGTCACGAGATTAGACAGCGATAACCTCGCGTAAATCGGAAGGGGGGCAGGATTGGAAATTTTAGATTTTGACCTGGCGTTAAATGATATGAGTTTGGTAACCAAAACCTGTATTTAAATAATTAAAAAAACAGGGAAAAAGGAATAAATAAAAACAAACTAAAAAAATGAAACAAAAACTAAATACAAAAAAAAATTATCATAATATTTATAAAAGTCCATATGCACGACAACCCCCGCACCACTAATACAATCACTATGACCACTATCTAACCTTATACGCGCGGAAATCGGGAATAAATAAAAACTTAAAACTTAATTCGAGCAAATAAATAAATAAGAACATATAAATCAAAAACTCTCATTAAATTAAATCAATGAAATAAACAAAGGAATAAAATAATTAATAAAGTAGAGTGAACCGCGCATTCCTCCAGGACTTGAAAGTAAAGTGATAGTGATTGTGATCCCCCAGGACGATTAGTGCATATCCACCGGAACTTTAGCAGTGCATATCCATTTTCCCCTAGCAGTAAGTTTAAAGGTATGTAGACGACCAGATCTTCGGATGCTGGAGAAATATATTAACGAGGTAAGAACAAAATTGTGGCGGTTGTGCTCGCATAAGCATTGATTTATGATAATTAGTAGATTTGAAATAATTTAACGAACACATTTTGTGCGTAATGGCGCTAGCCGGTATAATGCTTATGCGAGTTCACCTGATAATTTGGGTTTTGATTTTTGCAATTTTATGCACTGTTCAACGCTTAATGCTTATAGATGTTTATTTATATATTTACATAAATATTTATATTTATTTTTATATTTATATTTTTGCCTGCTTTTATTGTTTGTGGTTTGATATTATTTGTTTGACGTTCTGCCGCCATTTTTGGTGGCAGCTTATATATAGGAAGGCAGATTGTCTGAGAAGATTGTAATTACAATATAAATCAGTTAGGGAATGATAGGGAAAGCTAGGGACTGACTTATGCTAACAAATTACTTAGACCAAGGAAACAAATGTGTAAATTTATAGGGCAGGTAAAATAGCTGGATTCACTATTAATATTTGGCTTATTCTTAGAAAATTTGAATCCATTTTAAACTAGCTAGCTAGATTTGGATAGTTTTAATTCGACCCTTCAAGTCGCACCGGTAAGCAGAGCTGGCGGCTGCTATCCGTCATTACGGATCCCTCCCCATTCATTTTGTTTGTGTCTTGTTGATCGGGCACACTCCAAATCAACGCTAGCCATCAATCAAACCCTATTTTAAGTTTTTGTTTCAATTGTTAGATTTTTATTTATTTAGCGGCCTCATAATTAAATTATAATGTATGTATTATGTCGGTATTCTGTATATGGTGGTGAGTTTGAAGAGTAGTCCGTATCTTGTCGAAAGCGTTTTTTATGTATAGTACGACTGCTCCAGTGGTCAGTCCTTTGTTGTAGTTTGTGGCAACGTGGTTGATCACTCGGATCGCTTGTTGTGTAGTGGAGTATTGTTCTTTGAAGTATTGTTTGTGTCTGTTTTGTAGTAGTGGTTTAAGACTCGTCAGTAGGAGACTTTCGAAAATTTTTGAAATAGAGATTAGTAGTAATATGGGTCTGTAGTTGTTAGCGCCCCTTGTGTTTTTGTTCGGTTTCGGTATCATCACTACTATTGCGGAGTTCCAGTCTGTAGTTGATGAATGATGCTATTTTTTTGTAAATAGTGCGAGCGTCTTTTTTGTAATCTGTTTCCATGCGATGTTTGGTATTTCGTCCTTTCAAGGTGCCTTTGTGTTACTCTGTTTGTTGATAGTTTGTCTTATTTCTTGTGGTGTGACGTGTTGTATGTTATTGCTTGTTGGTATTTGTAGTAAGTGGTTTAGTGCCGTGTTCACAAAGTCGGAGAAGTTGTTGTCTTTAGTGGGGTTAACAGAATGAATTTCTTTCAGTAAGTTTGCGAATTGTGTCGCTCTGTCCTCGGCTGTGTATAGCATACCGTGTTGTCCTTGTGGGGGAGTGGGTTTGGGGTTCTTTTCTGGAAGTAGTTTCCGCTTTAGTCTGTACAGGTTACCGTCAGTTTGTAGTGTGTCGTGTATGTGTTTGGTCCATGATTCCTTGTAGTGTTCTTTCAACATAATTTTGATTGCTTGTTGTTTGGTGTTTAGGGTGCGTTTTATGTGTGGGTCACGTGTGTTGTGCCGTCGTCGTACTAGCGTTTTTTTCTCTTAGATGGTTTGTTTAATGTATTCTGATAAGTTCGGTCGTGTGTTTTTAGGGGTGATTGTTTATTTGCTGTATTGTAGGGCTTGTTTTATTGTGCTCGCTAGGTTTTGCACGTGGGGGTTTATGTCTTGTGTGTTGTTTATGTCCGGGTTCCCTTTCTTGATCATTCTTTACAGTGCTTCGTTCAATTTCCTCCAGTTGTGTCCATGTCTGGGTCGTACGTTTGTCGTCTGTGATTGTGTTTGTATCATTGTGATCATCGGTAGGTGGTCCGAACTTAAGTCGTGTATTAGTTCTGTTTGTATTAGATAGGAAATGTATTGTAGTATGGATATGTCTAAAACATCTGCTTCGTATTGTTGTGTTGGGGAGATTCTTGTCGGTTCGTTAGGTGCGATTAAGTCAAAGTGTTTGTTTAATGGAGTGCACGTGGAGTGAACGTCCGCTCTTGTCGTCCGTTCTTGCTCCCCATGCGTAATGTTTGGCGTTTAGATCCCCACTGATTATTATGGGAAGGTCGTCTTGTAGTAGATTGTCTATGCCTTCCGTGCTTAGGTCAGGTCTGCGAGGGCTTCTGTAAACGGCTATGATATTTATGTAGTGTCCGTTTGTCTTAAGTCGTATGCCTACAGCGTCGAGGGTAGTGGGTTTTAGCTGTAATTGTTCGTGTAGTAGTCTTTTGTGTATTAGATGGCCACCCCTCCATTCGGTGGTTGTCCAGGTGGTATGTCGCTGTCCTTCCTGTATGTACTAGAGTTTCCCAGTTTTATTGGTTTTCTTGTGTTTATCCTTGTTTCTGATATTAGTGCGATGTCTACGTCATGTTCCTGTAAATAGTGTTTGAGTTCCGTGAATCTGTTTTGTATACCGTCTGCGTTCCAGGATAGCAGTACTAAGTTTCGTGCGTTAGTCGTGTTATCCATTAAATGTCTGTATTATGTCACATAATGCGGTTAGTAACGATGTGACTTCGATAATCCCTGTCATGTAATTGGTTATTAGTGTCTGTGTCCAGTGGATAATTTTGTTCAGTACTTTGCTGTATTCGGAGGTGGTGTCGTTTGTTGTGGTTGTTATGTCGACGTTGGACGTGTGGGTTTCGGTGTACCTGTGTTGTGTGGTGTACTTGTCGAGATTACGTGGACTAGTTTTGGTGTCGTGGCTTGCGTGTTTTCGTTTCCCGTTTCCGTTACGGTCGTGTATTAGTAGTTGTTTTGTTTTTGCGTCGTCGTCGTCGTGTTTTGTCTTAATGTTTTGTCTCTCTCTTTCTGTATCGGAGTTCGAGTGTTCTCACTCTCGGAAGTATTGTCAATTAGCATTATATTTGCTGAGGCGACTGAGGTGGCTGTTGGGAGTCTGTGTCGTCCATCTTTTGATAATGTAAATCCTTCCTCGTCGGTTTCAGGTAGTTTGTGTGTGGTGATGATTTTTGGTTGTGTTGGTGGTGCTGTTGTTGTTTTCGTTTTTGTAGTTCTTGCTTGTAGGATGGACAGTTCCTGTAGTTGGCAGGTTGTGCCCCGCTGCAGCTGACGCAAACTGGTGCCCTTTCTTTGCTTTTGGTGCAGCTAGCAGCCAGGTGGTTTCCGGTGCATTTTACGCACCTTGGCTTGTAGCCGCAGTTGTGGATCGAATGCCCAAATCTCTGGCAGGAAAAGCATTGTGCTATTTCGACTCTTGACTCGAACGCTACTATTTTCAGCTTGCTGCAGTATAATAAGTTGCTGTAGTTGTAGATGTTGTGTGATGTAGGCGTGTTTTCAAGTGCAACCATTATCGTGCTACTGTATGTCTTCTATTTGTTCTGTAATTTTGTTGCGTATTTGACGTTGAAGCCAGCTGCGTCAACTCAGCCTGTACGTTGTCTGTAGTTATGTTGGCCGCAAGTCCTTTCATTACTGCCTTTAGTTGTCGCTCGCTTTTCGTACGTATAATATTCTATATCATTTACTTTAAGGTAATTTTGTATAAAACGGTACTCATTGCTGTCTTTCGGCAGGATTTTTGCTCCTAGCTCTGAGGCTGTAATATCGATGCTTTTCTGAAGGGATCTTTGCATCTTCTCGCATGCGTGAGGAAGTTCGAAAAAACTTTTACTAGGATGGGTGGAACTTTGACGGTAATTGGTCGTTTCTCACCTGCATAGATGGCCTTCGTTGTTGTCGCTTTCGTAGTTGCTGCAGTCGCTGTCGGTGTTGCTGCGGTAGCTGTTGCGCATGCATAGCTCGTCGAGGGTGTTACTTGTTGAGTGTTGCTTGTTCTTTTCTTTTTGGTGTCTTTTTCAGGCAACGATATGTCGTCTTGGCTTCAGCGGTATTTAATCCGTTCGGTTTCCATCCCGTCTAATATTTTTATGGTAGCGCGGGTTGTCTGATCTTGTTGTTAATTGTGTATATTCGGTGCTTCAGGATCTCACATCCTGTTGATCACTAGCATATTACCGATCACAAGTTAATAGTTTAGCACTTTGCTTACACTAGTGATAACTCTCCAAACTAACTAACGAAATTAAAACTCACTCTACACACGTCCATATTCGTCTGTGTCTAGATGAATACTGATCTTCATTTATTACTTACTTTGTACTTATATCAAAAATCATTACTAGTTTATTGTCATATTTGTTGTCATATTTGTTTGGTTTGATAGAGATATTCATGCGAAATGGGCATTTATTACGGAAACTTAAAAGTTTTTCGTAAATAGTAATGCAGGCACGTGGTTTGCAATTTTTGACTCAATTATCTATAAATATATTCCAGATAGTAGAAATAGGGGCAAAAACGTTTTTGTTTCTGCGTTTCTCTTTTGTCGAGGCATCATCAAATCTTAAAGAATTGATCAAAAACGTGAATCATTCCGTGCTCATTGTTGTTCAATTTCGGTTTGCAGAATTGGTAGGATCAAACAATATATCAACTGAAAGGTGATTACCTTACAGTGCTGAACATAGGAATAATAAATCCAGTAAGGCGTTTAAATCATTGCGTGTCACGTCAGAAACAGTAGCGCTTTTGGTGTTATGTTTTTCGCGCAACGATGCAATTTTTTCAATGAGATGTATCCTTCATTATAATTATCGTCGTAAAGCTGATCTGGCATATAGGCTTGGTATGCGGGATCATTACTATCAGATGCATCGTGTTCTGCTACATTGTCCATTATGCCATCAATACTGCTAAATTACTAGAGTTTGCAATATCCTCTAAGTCATTATCTGTCATAACACTTTTTGCAGTCAAAACTCTTTTTGCAGACACTCTACGCTCTAATGCAGTATAAAACCAAGTCAAACAAGAAATAGTATATTATTCAATGAGCATATAATAATGCTATTTTTCACGAATATGTCTTGCGACACGAGCTGAAGGCGAATGTCCTAAAACGTCGAGTGATTAATAGCCATTATTACATTTGAGTAGAATATTATACTTTTTTTACGACTATATAGATATTTTATTTCGCTATAGATAAAAATTAAGCTGTTTGCATATTTTTTCATATTTATTTACAGAAAATTAACATATGTACATATATATATATATATATATATATATATATTATGATGTTGTGTAGACGCCTCGGCTGATGCCATGCCATAACCATAAAGAGAATCCACTCTACACTCACACTCGAAATAACGCAATTCTCAAATACAACACACTCTATTTACAGTCAATGAATATTACATATTCATAATATTTTCCATTATGTACACTGGATTCTTCGTACTATCAACAATTTTATTTTTAAAGAAATAATTCAGTTCGGTAACCTTATTAAACAATTATCCTGTTAATGTGAGAGGGCATTTCTCATACCTGACTTTTAACCATGAGTGCAAATTTACAGCACTACCAAACAAAATTAAATAAGCCCTCTATACTTTCTGACAATATATCCTGGTTATCTGTATCATTACTCCTTGACATCCTAAATAATTTTCATTTACGCGAAAGTCCCATAAATTTATAGTTCAATAAATACAACAATTAAAAGAATACATTAAAGCACAAAAAGTAAAAAGAGGTATTGCAAATAGTCACCACACAATGTTTGAATAAAAGTTGTTACCTGGTAACAATCTTCAACAGGTTTCGGAAAGCAGATAATGCCATCGAGTAGGGCTATACTCCATGGAACTAATATCCGCTTGAATCAACATCAAAATAGAGATCACAGTACTTACGTATACCATCTACGTTGCGTTTCTAATTCTTTATTTAACTTCCAGCTTTTACATAATTGGATATTACATAATATTCAACTTTGTGTGTACTTATCTCAATAAGTAACTTTTTAGAACATAGGAACGACGAAAAATTAAGAGAGAGTCACCCTCCCTTTCGGGTCATTATATAGCCCCGGTTCTAGTGGAACGATTCCCTAATAATACTTATTGTAAACCTGAATTGCACTAATTAGCATAACAGTGAATAAAATTTACTTTTGGATATACTTATCTAGTTCGCCATTGAATTCCATTAGTACCACATCCTTAACTGTCGCACAATCGCAGCACTGTCCAATTAATTTTTCCTTTTTATCACATACATGGACCTCTAATTCCTATATTATTACTTTACTTAATGTTTCTGCTTTACGTGCTTCCGGATTGAGAAAACCCAAAAAATGCTCAACGGCAGATCCATTAAGTTCCTGACACTAAACCACAACTATCTGCTAAATTTTTAACACATCCGTTGTGTCATCGTCCCTTAATGATAAATAATTTAATTTTATTTATTTATTTAACTTATTCACATAGATACAAATGCATTTTGATCTTGTTTTATGATTTTTCTAGGTTTGTTCTCCTTTATCCTCTATTCTCAATTACCGCAAGAGAGATCAAGATCAAATTTCCAACATTCATAAGCATTTTTAAACACAAATTACAATAATTCATTACGCTGGAACAAATTCTACAACAAAAATTTTTATATCATTTGTTGAGCATTTTGGCAATGAACTTCACATGCGACCCTCAGGTGTGTATCTCGCCAACGGACAGCTATAACGTTATATGTTCACTATTATTAATAACATGTAAATGGAGTCTCAGAAAACGACAGGTTGAATAAGCATAATTTCGAAAATACAGTCAATCATTATCACCACCATACAAGAATCCAGTGGATACTACATTTAAATTGGTGTTTCGACAGGTGGAATAAACACAGCGAAGAAAATTATCACATGTAGTGAGAAGTATATTAAGTGGGATTATGAAATAGGTATTGAAGGCTGTATTTATTTGAATCAGTTTGAATTAGTGGAAGTAAACGAAGTAGAGGTAGAGAGTATTCGAGATCCAGGTGAAGTGTAGGATATGGAAGACTAATCACTAATTAAATGTTCCGAATTAAAAATTTAGAGTTTGAAAACAGATATTTGAGAATTCCTAGAAGTTACAAAGATAAAGCAGATGAGATTGAGGAAAATTTAAATGAGGGTGATAAGAATTAAAGTGGGGTTCAGTAAGAAATCAAGTGTATAGTTATAAATAGTTTAATTATAGTAAAAGGAAGCGATGTGAGTATGAAATTATGCTTAAATGTAAAAATTATACGTCAGCGTAATATAAATTATATATTTGTCCAAAGTCAATAGATAGTATCTTGACGAGATTAGGTAATAAAAAAGTTTTTCGAAGATTGATTTAAAGAATTTATTTTTAGCAAAAAGGTATAAAAGGTTTTAGGTAAATAAAATTATTTTCCAGTTTAAAGATGTCCGTTTTGGTTTGTCTATGGGCACGGTAGCATTGGTAGAGGCTATACAGTGTAATTGGGAACACTTTATGAAATTTTTATGGAATATTTTATTGTAATTTTCTTATTTAGTGAGGGCTATTCTGCAATATTTTGTGAATATAATGCGTGTGGAAAGATTTTTTTGTTGAGATTGAACTTCTGATAAAAGTTTATATTAATATGAAAGAAAGAGGCTATAGAGAAGTGGAAGTGGACGAGAAATTGCTGCAACTGCTTTTTAATGTATTGACAGAGAATGGAAAATTTTTTACGACCGCAATAACTTTATTCTGACAGCTCATTAAACGTTAAATTGAAGTAACTGTTGCATCACGCGGATGTGTCATACTTCGAGAACATAATCAAATGATGACGTGTAATGAGAAGCGGTCATTCATAAATCAATTTGTTCAGTCGACGTTTCCCACACAACATAGAACTATAAATATAATTATGAAGCACACTTTATTGCTTCAAAATAAATAATAATGGTGCAAAGCTACACCCAAATTTTAATCTATTTAATAGATGTATGTTGCAAACTAGTTACTTTTACATCTGAAAATTGAAATTTCAAATGGAACAGGAAATTTTTGAATGCAACTAATTCCGATGGAAACCATATTTTAAATAGTAATTAGAAACGAAGACAGGTATCCAAAAAGAGAACTTGGAGATACGAGCTGCAAGTATAAGCTTGTTTTGAGGTATATTCGGGTTTTATTACGTAAATTTAGCTAGAATAAGTTTATAATTTTTATAAAAATTGTTTGTGATTGGATAGTTTATTTTCAGCAATATTGAGGTCAGAGCTCAACGCGTTTTGACTCTTACAAAATTTTCTGCTTGAGTCTTTGATCAACTACGCCGAGACAGAGGGACATGGTAAACAAGTATATTTAAACTATCCAGCAAAATTGAACGTAAATTTTCTGACACATATGAGGTGCTTTGGGGTTCTGTAATTATTAAAAAGGATTATATGAAGATTATCTTAATACGTACATGGTGATAAGGTAAATTTTCTGTCTAAACTTAAGCTGTAAATTTTATCTATAGGCGTTCTTTATATTTGTGTATGGAAGACAATGTGTAAAAAGAATTTGTTTCTGAATGTATAGGAGATTTGTCATGGATATTTCTTGAGATTTCTGTGTTTCATTTTATTTTCATAAAATCTAAAACATATTCTTCGCATCGCTAACCATGCACGAAAAAGGCACGGTAAAGGAAAAATTCATATTTTCTATTGCATTCTTATACATACAGGGCGGCTGAATCCGATTTGTAGCAATATATATTGATGTGACAAATAGGTCACGACAGGTCATGTAAACATAAATTTCATAAATAAAACTCTTCCAAATAGAAAGATACTGGAAAAATTAAAATTTCCCAATATTCAATATTATATCCTGTTTAAATATAAGCGTATTGTAAATACAAAGCCACTAAAATGGAATGCAAAATACACTTTCCGTGTATGTAAATAATCTTTTTAAGAGATAAATACAAAGCCCATTAATTATTTTTCCGTATATAAAAGGAATCTTATTGCATGTACTTTTAAAGTACTAGATACATTTCCGTGTAATAAAAACGAATATTCATTACTAAGAGATAAAATACGAAGCTAAGGCATTTACCAACAGAACCCTTGTTAATTATGTGGTTGATTTCCGTTTACTACATTAGTGTGGCAAGATCATAGAACGAATATAAAACATGAAAGATACCGTAAAAATAAGTTTCAATTTTTAAGATATAAATTCATTTATTTTCATTTATTATAAAAATACACCTATATTTTATAAAATATTCGTTTTATTTACCTTAAAAATCAATTTTTTTGTTCAATTGCATTTGCTAGTACAGTATTGCCCGAAATAAACAGTACTGAAATTGTAATTGTTTTGTATATTTAAAAATACATATTATTGACACTTTATTATATGTTCTAAATGTGCACCTCCTCGTTCGAGACAGACTTCATAACGATGTTCTAAGTTTCTGGTCATGTTATTGAATAAGGGTTGTCTCAGGGCTGCGAAGAAGACTCTAACGGCATCCTTTAATTCATCGATGGTTTGTGGTGCCCGTTTGAAAACGGCATTTTTAGCCATGCCCCAAATGTATGCGTCTGGAGGTGTGAGGTCTGGAGAATGTGAAGGATAAGGAAGTCAGTAAATCGTGATATGAATTTGCTTGGAAAATGTTCTTGAAGAAATTGACGAATTGCGGCAGCAGTATGGCAAGTTGCCCCGTCCTGCTGAAAAATTGGTTTCGAAATGCCAAGTTACGTGCACGACAGAATTGACGTAGATCAGGGATAAATCGTGTTAAAATTTGTCTGTACCTCTGTTGATTAAGTGTGACTTGCCTACCATTCTCTTCGATAAAGTACGGACCAATGATTCCGTGTCCGGAAACAGCACACCAGACACTCACTTTTCACTATGTAAAGGAACCTCTTGAACCTCATCGGGTCTGGCAAAGCCCAGAAATCGATTTGTGCGACGATTCACATAGCCTGACAAGTGAAAATGTGCTTCGTCTGAAAACCAAACATTTTTCAAAAATTCAGGATTTTCATACTGTAACGCGAGAATTCTGGCGCAATATTCCACTCTACTGCGATAATCCGAGGATGTAGTTGTTGATGTACCTGAATCACATACGAAAATGTACCCAGCTCCTTCAGGATTCTTTGAAAGGAAGTTCTTTTAAATCAAGTTGTAACGCTGTCCTTGCCTGGCTGACTTTCGGATTTTCTAAGATTTGCTCAAAACACGTCCATGGTTATTGTTGTTGTTAACTGTCCTGGGACGCGCCGAGTTTCCTTTTCGTTGGCACAATACACTACCTGTATTTCTAAACTTTTCAATAACCTTCAAAATTACAGCATTACTTGGAGAACGTTTATTAAACCTTTGTGTGAATTGATCAGACACGTAAAGCAAACTTGCACCATTATGTCGGCCGATTCCGTATGAACGAAAATAATGCTCTACCAGAAACACTTTCTCCTCTGTACTTAACACCATTTTTAACAATTAGGCCCTACTAATTACTTGTTTGAGGTTTACTTGACAGGTCTATACTAGCTAACTTGAGTGTGGCAGCGCAATAAAAACACCGCCAACTTAGTTTCAGTACTGTTTATTTCGGGCAATACTGTATTTGGTTTTAATTACTGAAATCTTTAACTTTACTAGTTTACCAATCAACTATAAAAAAGCAAACGGGTACTTCAACAATTATCCCGGAGGTGTATATTTTAAAAATTAAATAAAGAGTTTTTCTTGAATTTTCGTTATTAGTAAAGGAAAAATACTTCAGTTCACCGGAAATGTTTTTGAAGGGTCACTAAATAAATGAATGCTCCGATTCTAAGAGCGCGAACTTTAAAAAGCAATAAAATCTATAAGAAGTATTTTTATAGATTTTCGGATTACTGTGACACGACGATCACTTCCGTACGTTTGAAAAGGATAAACGGCAGTCTTTGCTATAAACGCAAATCAAATCAATCGATTTCGGTAGGTTGACACTAATTAGACCTTAAAGCGCGCCATCTAATATTTCATCACCCAAGTGAGTAATCCTTCCAATTAAATTTGGATCGTGTGGAAAAAGTGACGTAGATAAAACTTTTATATATAAGCCTGAACATTATTGGAGGTATTCTGTCATTAATTTTCGATTGCTAACCAAGCAATATATAATAATTCATTTGAATTTACGAGATAGACCATGTTACTTTAAGTAAAGTCGTTCATTAAGTATGCGGCATGCATTAGTTATGGAGTTTAATTATATTCTGTATGAATTGGAATTGTGAATTGTTCTATAAACTGTTTTGTATGACCGAAAAATGTTTTAGAATGTATAGGTGTTTTATTAAAATTGTTGTGTTTCGCTTCATTGTGCGAATTCCATAACCTCGTTTGAGCTAGCCAGGCAAAAGAAGAATAGGAGGCTAAGATAATAATTTTAAAATTACAATTTGCTATACCGTGTCACAGCATTTTTTTAACTCCTGCTCTAAAGGTGGGGTGTCACCGCACCTTTTAGCGGCACTCCAACGTGAGACAGTTGGCACAGAAATATATATATATATATATATATATATATATATATATATATATATAAACTATAGGCTGTTTAATTAAAATATTGGGAACTATTTAGTTCGAAAGAAATGCTTCAAGTAAAGTGTATTTATTTTTATTCCTGACGTTTCGAACCTCTTTGGGTTCTTTTTCGAAGGCTAAAATGGTGACACAGTTAAAATAAAATTGCTTAATTGAAAACTTACATATAAATTTACACTATCATTCTAACTTCAACTAGCGAAATCTTCAATAATCCAAACTTTAAAAACATTTAAACTATAAAAATCTTAAAACTAAATATTAACAATTAATGTGAAAAATTTTGATTGAAACTATCGAAAAATAATACAAAATGTCAAATTTAGAATAAGGCATACGCCTTCTAAAGAATCAAATAACTTAATCTATAGGATTGTATATTTTAACTATTAAATTTGTAAAGGGAAGTGTAAACCGCACTTAAGTTGTCTATATCACATTTTGAATTTATATTATTTTTAGTCCTGTTGATATGGAATGACTCTAAAACAGTCTTTTTTATAATCACGTTCAACTTCAATTATTTTAAAATCAATAAAATTGGGGTTGTGGCGAGTGGTTTGGACATGTGACGATAGGGCGCAAGACATCTTTCCAATTTTAGCGTCACTTTTATGTTGGGTTAATCTTCTACAAATGTACTGTTTAGTTTGCCCAAGGTATAAGCCCCCGCATGAACACTTCACTTGATAGATGACATTGCTTAACCATTGCTTGTCTGTTTTATCTTTGATTTGAGTGAATAAATTTCTTATTGTTTTGTTATATTTATATGTAATTTTAGTATCATTCCGCTTTAAAATTCTTGCTAAAGATGGAGAGAGTTTCTGAATGTAAGGGATGGCTTTATGAGTGGTAGCAAGTTCAGTTTTAATTTCTTCATATTGTTTTTTATTGACGTCTGCAAATAAAATTCTATTTACTATGGATTTAGGAAAGCCATTGTTAATAAAGGTACGTTGAAGGTCCAAAAGATTTTTTTGTAGAAATTCGGGATTACATATTTTCAGAATCCTATTCTTCATGGTTAAAATAGTATTTATCTTGTGTTGGTAAGAATGATTAGAATAATAATTTAGGTAACTTAAGTGCGGTTTACACTTCCCTTTACAAATTTAATAGTTAAAAATATACAATCCTATAGATTAAGTTATTTGATTCTTTAGAAGGCGTATGCCTTATTCTAAATTTGACATTTTGTATTATTTTTCGATAGATTCAATCAAAATTTTTTCACATTAATTGTTAATATTTAGTTTTAAGATTTTTTATAGTTTAAATGTTTTTAAAGTTTGGATTATTGAAGATTTCGCTAGTTGAAGTTAGAATGATAGTGTAAATTTATATGTAAGTTTTCAATTAAGCAATTTTATTTTAACTGTGTCACCATTTTAGCCTTCGAAAAAGAACCCAAAGAGGTTCGAAACGTCAGGAATAAAAATAAATACACCTTACTTGAAGCATTTCTTTCGAACTAAATAGTTCCCAATATTTTAATTAAACAGCCTATAGTTTATATTTAAAGCAGTTCGTTACTTGATTTGTCAGATCCTATTTTATATATATATATATATATATATATATATATATATATGATTATAAGATTATTTAAGGTCATATAAGGTCACAAAGGAGGAATACCTCATGTAAATATCATAAAAACTACAAAAACCAAAGATCAAAACCCAAAACGTACATCATTTATTCACTATAGAAAAGCAAATACAAAACACCCTGAACAGAATCAATAACAAACTACAATTAATTAAAGAAAGCTCATGCCGTAATAACTCCCCTATTCATTAAAGAAATAGTTTCTGAAGCAATTCACTCATTTTAGAACATTTAAAAGCATTCTTAAGCTCAAAACAAAAACCAAATTTAAAATATTCGAGAAACAACCGTGAAATGAAATCTCTTTCAATCTAAACGCATTTGCATAAAGAAGTTAGTAAACACGTGTAATTTAGAACGTACATAAAATACAATGTTTAATAAAACCAAACGGTAATACGCGCGATTTAGAGCGAATACATTTGTTAATCAAGTTCTGCTAAAAAGTTCCAATGTACCTGCAATTTAGAACGTACATAAAATGCAATATTTAACAAAACCCAACATAATTGAAACGCCTTTTTCACATACGAACAACTGATAGCATTCTGTCAACCAATGAGAACGCGTGGAATAATGGAAAAGTAATTGATTCTATAAAACTAACAAAGCAGATAAAAAAGGATCATTTTTAAATTCACGCGCCGACTGAGCTATTTTGAATGAAAATTATTACGTGAACAGAATTTAAATTTAATGAAAGTTGATAATTTTAAAAGCTAAAAGTAAAGCCAGAAGTGGGCTTAAAATTTGCAGGTGATTACAATAGTGTGTAAAAGGTCATCAAAAATTTGGTTGCTACCTAAAATTATGCTTAAAAAAGGGATATTTCTTTGAACGTTCGACGAAACTATTTGTGGTAAGGTACATTTTTTGCTGGCTTTAGTTGCTTTAAAATGGTGTAAAAATTTATAAATTTCGCAAAGAGCTAATTCGATAGGAATATTTATTTTAATTTTGATTTAAAGGTTCCATAAAAGGTAAATGATATTAAAAAAGGCACGGATTGTAAATTATAATATGACAAAAAAATTCAATTGAATTCATTATACAATTTTAGTGAATTTTATTTGTTTTATTCCGGTGTATAGAGTGTTGGATAGGAGTGAGCAAAAATTCTTTGTTATCATATCATAGTTTCACTCTGTGCGTGGTATCACTGAGCTAGTCGAGACATCGTTATATTAATTTTAAACTATTTTAATGGCACAAGTTATATATATATATATATATATATATATATATATATAAATGATTAGAGAAGTCAATTGGTAATTTATGGCAGGTTACCGCGTGTAAATAAAAGTACTCAAATATTTAAGACGCTTTTCAAAGCTTTAGTATAGGAATTAATCATTTAGTGTAGTTCCAGATTTAAGGTTGCTTCATTTAGCAAGTGTAAATATTGACAAAAATATGTAAATACTAGGTAGCATGTAGGTACATTAGTTAAAAAGCATTTCAGTTTATTAAACGTAAAAATTGATAACGGTAATGTCATAATCAAATAAGTTGAAGCATTAGTTAATCAAATCTTAGCATGTGTATTTACAATCCTACTGTACAATCTATCATAAGTTTCGTATAGCAAACGCAATGGTTTCTAACGTATAAGTTGAAAGCATTCTAGGTATTAATTTACAGAGGAATAATATATAGTTGCCAATGATTTCTAACTAAAGTTTAATAGCGTGGTATACAACGTTCGAAAACAAATATATTCTACGAATGCAGCTGAAAGTTGAACTAAAACGGATCGATAGAATATACGGAAAGGCTGTGTCTTGCAAGCGTTAGCAGAGGAGAAAGATATCATATGTTGAGTTCGCTGACTTTGAAACAATTTGTGGGCAATGAAAAATTAGTGAATATAAGCAAGAGGGAGATGCAGCATGTTTGCATAGAACATCAGTTTGAAAGTGGAATGAAAGGTATTGTAAAGAGCTGCAGACTAGTTGTTAAGACAAAGAAAGATTAATAGATTGCGCAGTTATGGGAAGAGGATGAAAATAGGATTTATAATATTTAAGAATGGTTGACATCTTCAAGGACCAATGTAGTTTACATGTGATAGACAGAGTAAGATTGTTAGACGTAGTATATAAAAGGACAGATGATAGTGTTAGATTGTTAGGGTAGAATAGAACGTGCAAACTGGGGGTAAAAAGGGAGAGAAGATAAGAATACAGGTTGGACTGAGATAGGAAGAACCCATAGCAGGATAGAAAGGGTATATTGTAAGAAATGGAGAATATTTGAATATAGGATATAGTGAGATGGCTTGAATACGCGTATTGGGAAGGCGTGCTTTAGCTCCTAAATGACTGGCGGTTGAAACGAGAATTCAGGGAACAAAAATATCGGTTGAAAGGTTAGAGTGAGTTTTCGTTAGAAATGCTTGTTGATATCGTTTGAAGTTCTCAGATTTAAACGGTGATATTTTCGGAATCGGTAGCAGTTACAAGTTCGTTTGAGTGAAAGTTGTTGGAAGTGTGTTAACCGTTGAAAAGCTTTAATAGGAAGACAAGTTGTTTTGGGTGGTGTGTTGTGAGAAGTGACTATGAAAGAGGGGCGATTTGGTCTATAAATACACTTCAGAGCAGTGATGGAGGTCTATATTTTACTTCCTAATCATCGAAGCATCTTTAACAAGTAGTAAACAAAGTAAATTACAAGTGCGTTTAATAAGTTAAGTTAATGGCACAAATTAGTGTAATCGTCACGGGCAGTCTGAAGATTTTATGAATCAATTTAAAAATACAACACGTTAATTAAGAAATATAAGTACAGCCTGTGCTATATTTTGGTTGTGGGTGCCAGCGATGCACACACATGGTGTAGAGAGTAGATGGATTGAATTGATGGTGTACATATGGTAAATGGAGTAGTAAGGAAAGCGTGGATGGCTGGATGTACTATCCATTGATAGCCGTAGAAGCTTAAGTGGCTGATTACCTACACGGATGGTGATCTACAGATTGGAGCAGTGCAGGAACGAGCAGTCTTTGTAAGGACAGCAGTCATCAATGATAGGATTGCAAATCCAAGAGAGCTGATGCTTTGAAGGTAATTAATTTTAGAAACTTTGATCTTTTTTTGTGCTTATTTGATGACTTTGTGAAATTTGTATGTGGTTATTTAATGTGTTATGATAATGAGGGTAAATTTATTAACTTTATGAACTAAAGCGTTGTGTAACGAACATTTTATTATCGATTCCTTGAAAATAATTTGATATAGAGATTTATATTTGTAGAATAATTTTATAATATTGGTTAATGTGAAAAGTAAAGGGACTTTTGATATTTGCAGTGCGAAAATTAGCACTAATAATTACAGGTTTTATGTGAGCTCGTATTAAACCAAAGTTTAACGTAAGGGTAGGGTTAAGCTTGGTTACTTTAAGCTGTTTATTGTCGATTTCAACTAGGATGTATGTATTATTGAGGATATATAAAACAATGATTAAAAATGATTTTGTAGAGAAATTCTGTTTGAATAAAATCAGGTGCATTTTGCAGTCGTTTTATTGTATAAGACAGTAGGTTAGTAGTTTCAGATAGCAGCTGAGCAGCCTTGACGAACTTCATTGAAAAAGCTGAGTTTCTTTTATTATGGTGGCAAAACGCTGGCAGTATTGATGCAACCCAGGCGAAGAGCTTCAATTCAGGTAAACTTTCAGCATTTATGGCGCTCGACATTGGGGCTCGAATTAGCGTTTCAACAAAGCAGTACAGGGAAACTTCAGAGCATTTATGGTGCCCAACAGAGGGGTTACACCTTAGATCATTTATGGCGCCCATTTGTGGGGCTAAAATCCGAAGCTTTTAATATATTATAAATATATAGACAGACAGACAGACAGACGGACGGACGGACGGACGGACGGACGGACGGACGGACGGACGGACAGACAGACAGGCAGGCACGCACGCACGCACGCACACACGCACGCACGCACGCACGCACGCACGCACGCACACACCACTTTGGTATTCGCATGGTTAGATATGTATTTCGCTGAACTGTCTTTTAGAACTACCTGATTAGAAAGATACGCTAAATTTAGAATCAAGCAGATATGTAGAAACAACGCTTTTTGCCTTTCATTTCTATGCTGTTGGGCTGTAAAATTAATATCTAACTGCATGCTCGCGTATTGTACTTGATGGTGTCTAAGTTATTCGATTTGAAAAGTTGCACATATTTCTTAGTTCGTTTAGACCTACCAGTAAAAATTTTAACGAAATGCCTACTTCTAGTGATTTTACTGCATTACCGTTTATTATGGCAAGAACATTGGTTTTAAATGCTTATGGATGCATTACAGGCACTTGACACTGAGAATGACATTAATAACGTGCGATGTAATAAACTAAGTGTTCTGTGTAGCTTTAGAGCCTGGTACTATTTTCAGTATTGAGGAGTATTAGTTCGAGATGCAGCCCACTGACGACAAGAAGGGAACGTTAGCCCCAGAAACCCCTTAATGCACGCACCACAACTTCTTACGTGCTATTAAAAAACTGCCATTCGATGCATTGGTTACGACATTAAAAGTCCTGTTCCGTTGTTTACATACTAGCACAAATATTACAGTTTGTCAATATAAAACAGAGACACTAAAATTATGCAGTACGTTTTCGGCGTGTATTGCAATTACAATTCTGCGACAAGCTCGTTAAACTACTTAAACTCAACAACTGCTCTAGTTATATATTTTTTATATTGCCTATAATATTGCGTTAATTTTGTAGTTCGCAGAGATTTCGTGGCTGATTTGTTTGATTACATCGAAGCAAACATAATAAATTTAAGTTTATTGCCATCCTATTATCAAGATTTTCCTTTATCGTTTGTTTACGTTGCCCCAACTCGACGATATTGATTCAATAGTAAGTAATTTGTGCTTACATGGTTAAAGAGAATACTTAACATTCAACGTGAGTACTCAGATCTGTTGCAGCTTACACAGTCGACAATTTTGAGGCGTATAATAGGACAGTAAACCTTAATTCTAGAAATGCAATCATAATATCGAGTGCACACAACTGTTTCCGTGCTCGTTTCCTATTCTAGTGAATCAGTAACCACCACGAACTCTCAGCCTCTCTCCTGAAAAAAAGGATTTTGATTACACACAGGTTCATTTAACTATACTTTTTAAATTTCTTTTCACTTTAGTTTATATAAAGGTGCACAAAATAACCGTAACTAGAGAGTAAATGAATCTTGCGCACCAACTCAAGCGCAAATTGTGCTAAGGTGCAAATAGAAGGAAAAAAATGGAATTAACTTAGAAAGAAAAATAGACTATTTTTCATACTTTTCGTAAAAATGTACTTTCACATTTTCTAGAAAAAATATTAATTGGTATATTGTTTTTTTCGTATTGCAGTAGTTACAGCATCCTCGTCAATTACTATCTTATGCAATATCAAATAATTCAATGATTATACTTAGTGACATGAAAAATGCTACCCCAAGAAGGGTTGATAATTTTTTGACCACATTTGGCAGATAAGTTTAACTACTCAAATGTAATAATTGACTAAAATTTCGTTGCGATATATCAAGTGGTATTGGTATATCTGACACTTTCGTCATATCTTTTTAACGTTATTATGCTGTGTATTTCCAGCAAGTTTGGGTTGAATTTTGTGTTGTATCTGTTAGACTTTAATTGATTCCCGTGTTTTGAGAACAAGATTATGCCCAAAGTGTGTCAACGTGGAAATTACCAGCAGTTGAACAAATTTGACAGAGATTGAATTGTTGGATTGAGTGAAGGTGGTCATACGTTCAAGGAAATTGCAAATCGTCTTAACAGTAACCAATTCACAATTATGCGTTGTTATCAATTATGGACTAGAGAGAGACAGAAATATTGCAAAATAGGAACGGGTGGCTATAGACAAACTAATGAGGTGCAATACTACCATCCTCGCCTAATGGCTCTAAGAGACCGATTCCACGATACCAGATCAATTTCTGACCACCGGTTAGGTAATGAAGGTCGCCTTGTAACCCTTCGGAAGGTTTATCGTTGAAATAGGGTTTTATGTTTGCAATCCTATCGACCACATCTTGTGTTACCGCTTATGGCTCGACGCCGATAGCAACGTTTAGAGCGGTGCACTTTGCGATCGCACTGGAATCTGGAGTGGCATACGGTAGTATTCAGTGATAAATCTCGCTTCTGTTTAGATATGCATGATGACCGCATGAGGGTCGGACGAAGACGTGGGAGACGTGTCAATGTTGAATTTTCTGTTGAAAGACATGTGCATCGCACCGTACGGATTGTGGTATGTGTGCTACTGCATACGGAATAGGTCTCACTTGGTGTTCACTTGAGGCAATATGAACGCCGAACGCTACGTTAATGAAGTTGTGGAACTCAATGAGCTTCCTTATCTCCAAAAGATCGAAGGCCCACTTTTTCAGCAGGATAATTCCCGTTCTCACGTAGCGAGAACTACTCTCAACCGCTTGGAATACGCCCATATCAATATTTTACTATTGGCAACCAGATCTCCCGATATTTCTCCAATTGAATGTTTGAGGTATTACGGGTAGAAGACTGGGAAACCTAGTAAATCCTATACATACACTAAAAGCTCTTTGGCATAAAATGCAAGTTGCTTGGGACACAAATAACCCAACAGGACATCAACACCCACTAGATTTAATGCCGCGAAAACTGAGGGGTGTGTAACAAATAGGAGGTTGTGGCAACACATTATTAATAAAAATTATGTTATTTTTTATTCTTTTCCATAAAATTTTAATCAATTAATACTTTTGAGTAGTTAAGCATGTCTGCCAAGTTTGATCAAAAACTCACCAACCCTTCTTGGTGTTGCAATTTCCGTGTCACTAAGTATATGTGTGAAAAATACTCGTCCTTCCAAATGCTTGTCAGAATTGTTTGATAAATGTAGTATCACAGCTTCGAAGCCGGCACCATTTACTATTCAATACAATATGACCAACCGATACCAAGGTGTATATGTATCACAATCCTAATAAGCACATTGCCGCACAATATTGATGAGATCCTTAATCGCAAAATCTAGTATTATTATTGTTTTTCATTGATACCAGCAGGTGATATGAGCCTGAAACTAACAACACATTTTCATTTTTTGTAATACATGGAACAGCTTTGCAAATACTATGTATCCAAATGGTCGACCTGTCGCATGTTAAAATTCAAACGGAGGTTCTCTTTTGTTATTGCTGATTGTATCAAGTAGAGAAAGTTTGTTTCTATACAATTTCGACAGTGCAATCAACACTTGTAAACCACCTATCAACAAGTCGTGTTACTTCTTGTTCCTTTTATAAATTCACAAAATCCTCGAGTCTGAGTGGTTGGTGTAATTACTGACCACATATGGACCATGTGATTAATTTCCAAAATAAACGCCCTAGTACAAGGTATTTTATGTGTTCGAATCGAGCGGAGCAAAACTCTTGATGTATTTGTTTCGTCTTTATGAGATGTATTGTTTGAAGCTGCATTTCGACGTATACCATTTTAACTGTATATCCACCTCTACAAATTCAAAACGGCGTATAGATAGTCCTACAACTACATACAAATTAATCAAAAAATTTTCTAACCGAAGCTAGCTTATCATTTTATTTACGTCCTTGATGTCCGGCCAAGTCATTAAATCTCAAGTGTTGAAATAGAAATAAAAATTTCGTTTGGGACAACGAAAAATTTCCTCATCAGTTCTGCTCTTTTTCAATAATTCTTTAATGTTGTAGTACCCTGAATTAGGTATTCCAGAAAAATAAAAAAGTTCGAATAAGGCTCACATTTTGGGAATATCTGTAGTTTTAGCAATACTTTTCTTACCAAGTTTATCTTGTGCAATATCAATATGATGCTTTGTACAATTGACGATTGTATTAAAAACAGCACCAGTGACAAAATACCTTCAAATTTCAAATGCAATTTTTAGATTATTGACTATCGATCTAGAATCTAGTAAATATTGTACTAAAGTTTTTACCCTTGCCCTATATTCCATGTTAGAAAATGCTTACTCCAGTTTATATAACGATCTTTGTCAACACAAGATGGACGAAAGGATGCCTATAAATTCAAATTTACGTTGTCCGTGTCAAAAGATTCTTTTTAGCGTTGAGAGCATCTTCCTGTATTCGCACCATTTACACTTAAATGATCGTTATTATCATCACTAATTGAATTTTATTCTCAACTTCTATCTCTTCCAAACATTCATCTATCAGCTCCTGTAACCGTACGTGCGCTACTTCATAGATCAAGTTTCTAAATAACAAATATATTATTCATAAAAATATGAATTACAAAGATAGAACAAATTTCCTTTTGCATTCGCTGTAATTTACACAAGGTAGACAGAATTTAAAAGGTACAAATTGAAATTTTAACACAACTACTTGCCGTGACGCTCTCAATCCGAAATTACTCTATATTAGACACACGTATAGATAGATGAATTGAAAGGGCAGTTCAAAGTGCACTTGAGTAAGATTAGCGCGTTATAGATTAATTTCGAAACAGTATTGTAATGAACTCATAGTCCACACACGAGTAGATTAGGGTTAATTACAGAAGTATTAACAAAGGACTGATTGTTGTTTCATGATCAATAGAATGTTAGTCCTATATTTCATTTTAACGTAATTTAACAACCAGTGTAGGTGTCATTCAGAACGTTATACGTAGTTTTTGCTAACCAGTCAACTATCAATAAGATATGTTACGGTATTTCGTGCAGACAAAAAAAAAGTAGTAAATAAAGCAAAGGAAATCACCCACACCAAATACCGCAACAAAACAAGGGATATAGGAGTCCCAAATAATCGGATGCCGTGCTAGCTAAAAACGTCGTGGAGTGGGGCGTATCACACAGAAAGAAAAATTGGAAACCTCAGCAAACCATTAGTTTTCAAACATAGCATTGACATTAATATTTACCAAAACCAAATTGAACATTAACGTAATCGTCCTGTTAAAACATGATGTAAACAAATGCGTCAAATTGCATATAAAACTACTTGCTTCAAAAAAAGCATTTAATCAAATACGGATTAGGAATTATTTTTGAATGACATAAAATCTTAAAATCTAAAGGACAAATGCAAGTACACTTGCATAATGTTTCCAGCCCTAAATAAATACAAGGAAAAAGTTAGATATAATATATACAACTATACAAAATTTGTTTATCTGTTTGTCACCAAAGTGCACTTCTTAAAAGTAATAACGTAACCCTAAACTTAAGTAGCGTAATCCTAAACTGAAGTGAGCCAAGTGTTAAACTTAATCTAGATTAGAATTAGCGAACTATTTGTTGACGTAGTCATTTCCTAAATCTTAATTTCATGTAAAATTGCTCTAACGCGAGTTTCAGTTTACATTACTTGTGGCTTGGCCAACCGTCACCTAGTCGCTCTATATCATGTGAAAGTAAATTTTTGTCACAGCAATCTGTAACTTATTGTGCCATAACCACGAGTAGGAACAACTAAAGCACCAAAGAAACAGGAAGTCGCCAGACTACATAGTAACATTTAAAACAAAGGAAGGAATAGTGTATTTTTACTTTAAGAAAACTAGCCTTTCTCTGATAACAACGTAAAGATCTGTCCGATTGGACGCTTCTAGGATACAATTTCACTCGACTGTGCTTGACTTCATAAAACTAAAGTAAAACAATGCCTCTTAAAAGAAAGTATCTTAAGTAGCACCGCGACTTTACAAGGCGCTGTATCGAATAGAATCTCATGTCGAAAATCAACCAGGAGAGAAAACATCAGGGGCTAACGTGTCTTCTAAAAAATTTTTCATCGACAAAAATACTACCAGCAAGATATAATAGCAAAGTGTTCTCAGAAGTACACCTGCAAAATATTCTCAAAACAACAACTGCAATGTACTCCTAGAACGCGGTTTGCAAACAAGATCAATTTACGACAAGATCTGGCCAGAATGCAACATGCGACTTCTATGAATTTGTCCGCGTGAGAAAACAATGTCTGTTCCTCTTGTTAGGTATGTTTGCAGCCTGACTTGCAGCATGATGGAGTAAGTGTATGACAGGTTGCGTATTTGTTACAGAAAACTAAGTGATTTACTATTTTGAATTATCCTACCGAGAACCGATAGATAGGGGACAACTTTATTATTCGTAAAACTAAGTCCGTGTACATCTGCACGATAACGAAATACCACGTTTACAGAATTTCTTAGTAAGAGTATTGATAAGAAACCATTTAAAAAAAAACACTAAAGGTATTCATCGAAACCATCAGGTGTACAACTTATTTCAGAGAATTCATAACGCGAGGCTTATTAACCTAAGCAATTTGACAAAAAGATTCTAGATATTAAACGTTGTACTAAACACTTAATGAGATTTTATAGGATGTTTAAATCAGTAATCCTGTTAAATGAAAAATCCGTACGGAATGCGTGATTAATCGGAAAATGTATGATGCCGAAACTGAACGTAACAGATACCCCCAACACACATCACTCCTCAATCCATACAACGTTTGTTGTATTTATCTTTTGCAAGTTCTTTATTTAGTTAAATAATATTCAAATTTTTGGTTAATCCGATTGGGATACCATTGTTTCAAATGAAGGTTATACTTTTCATTCAGTATGAATTATTACCAGGACAACGGATATAGCTTTTTAATAGGACCCCAAAGTTTGTGATGAAGATACTAGAACTAACTATATTTTCTGCATTTTATATTTGTTCCATTGTAATAAATCATGAAGTGGTTGCATATGCAATTACTGGCAGGATTTAATGCTATATATAGTATTTTATAGATAAGTGAATGTCGTTACCATCGAATTAATGCTTTCGAGGTCCTAGTCCGTAAATTGAATACTCGACCATTAAGCTGAACTTCCGGAGCTTTAGTACATAGACAATTATTGTAAATATAATACCCTCCTCAACGACAACTCCACCTTAACTTATGAACCTATTTAAATAACTATATATTTTACAAGGTTTTTACTTCAAACGCAAAAAAGGCGTTTTGGTATAATCGAAAATGACCATGGTATCGTAATCAAAATAACAGCAATAAGATGTTTAAAATTTGTAGGACACTACATTGTCAAAAATGACATAATTGAAAGTTAGAGGTTTTCACGCAATCAAAGATGACAATCGAGACGATTCTTGTAATTTTTCCAAATGTGGAAGTTATCGTTACGAAATGACAAAGGCAAATTTAAAATGCTAATTGTGACCTAATCATAAATGTAGTTTGCGGCTTAATTAAGAATGATAATGTAAATTACGACTGCGATGTTACTAAAAATAGAGGACGTGACGCATTAACAGTTGTGATGTAATAAGTAAAAGAGGTCGTAACCTAGTCAAAAGTGGCAGTGGTGCTACAATGAACATTATATTGTGCAGAATTCCACAAAATCAGCAGCTGCTAAGTTAAAAAGAATAGGTTGTTGGAAGGTAATGTTGGAGGCGGAAAAATTGGTGATGCTATGCAACTATTACGAGGTTAATTGGACGAGGGTACCTTGGAACAATATTCTTTTGTCTTTTTTCCGCTTTAACTACAGCGCTCTCAATTTCACTGCAAAACAAGTTTGCAGCGTAACATTCCCGCTTTTCTTGTCTGGAAAATATTACTACTACACCCTAATACTAAAGATATGCAGGCAGATTTTGGAAATTAGGGTTCCGTGCCTTATAAGGTATAACGGAACCTTTATAGGATCATTCTCGTGTCTGTCCGTCCGTTTGTCACAGAGGTTTTTGTCAAAAACTATGTAAAGTAGGAATTTGAAATTTGGCGCAATGCTACGTCTTTATGGCGCACATATATATCGACAGTCAGAAAATAAAAAAAAAAGTTTTAGATTAAAATGGCAGGGGTTAATTCGGTCAAAAGAAAAAAAGTTTTAATAAATATATCGTGTAAGGTATCGTTTGAAAGAAGATTCTACAGGGCTTCTAAAAAATTTTTTTTTTATAATTTTCGGTCCAGTAGTCTTCATGATATAGCTCAAAATGTGCCAAAAATGACCACCGCCCCCCGTTCTCCTACATTCCCAAAGCTAAAATTTTTATTTTAATAGAGATAGTAGTTATTGAGTCATAGATTATCTGAACACTGCAGGTTTTTTGACAGTGTAATAGTTGCTAGGAAAAAATTTTTTAAACACAGTAATAGACAACGTATTTACTAATAATGTACCAGTACAATGTGGAACAATATATTCATTTTTCAGTTATCACAATCAAACAATCAAATTTGGATAAGATTTAAATATACATAAAAAATAAAAGCTGCTTAATTTGGTTTATTAATTTCTCACTGTAGTATTGGTACGGAACCCTAATAGTGCGAGTTCGACTCGCTCTTGGCTAACTTTTTTTTTTAATACAAATGGACAAAGCAGTGCGTACTCTTAGGCGAGACCGTAAACTTTAAAATGAATTTTTCGCAAAACCTTCCTGTTATCGCCTGATTTAAAAATTCCTAGCAGCTGCTTTTTCTGCAATATACCATTACGAACTGTTTTTAAAAATAAAAGCCATATCTAAATATAGAAATATCAAGAAACTATGGTATTATTAATTGTTTCATGTTTTTCTAACTTCATCCTAATAAAATTAAAAATTGAAAAAAAATCCATCAAGTATGCTTAGAAAATGTCCTATAACTGATCTGGTAATACAATCTCATCAAATACTTTAATGGCGGCTGAACGTATACAGGGTATTAATTCTTGTACTCTTATTGAACGACTAAGAATTTTATGGAAAGTAATACCGTTTCTAATAACAAGGTACTATCTGTGACCGTAATAACTTTAAAAATAACTGCAGACAGGGGTAAAAAGCAATACATAACTTTTCTCCTCTGAGACTTATACGAAGGATATAATGCCCGGTGTCTGTCGTGAAATATGATCAATAAATCGTAATTAAATCCGTTTAAGCCACTATGACGTTGGATCAAAACTGATTTAAGGGTTCTCAGACCTTCGAAAGCATGTACGTCTTTCCTGCAGCTCAGACGATTTCACAATCCAGTTACATTAATCATATAGGAAACTTCAAAGTTAATATTTCTGGGAGTTACTTTTATGTGTAGTTGTATTACTGGAACTTAATAGTTATCTTTAACTAACGTAAACGTATTCAGGTT
The DNA here is from genome assembly GCA_036346225.1 of Platerodrilus igneus. Classification (NCBI taxonomy): domain Eukaryota; kingdom Metazoa; phylum Arthropoda; class Insecta; order Coleoptera; family Lycidae; genus Platerodrilus; species Platerodrilus igneus. Next base: position 1,770,540 of record JARFIW010001130.1, read on the forward strand.
TTTGCATAAAAAAGCGCAAATGCTACTGCAAAAAGAAATCGAGGTATGAACATATAAATTAATATGTAGTATCTTTTTAAGTGTCGCACAATACTAAGATTATTTCAATAATTTTTGCGACGATCAAATCATATATATGTATATATGCATTTTATAGATGGATACGTATAGTGCCGAGCAAAAGTGAAAAGACATTGAGAGAAGTTCTTCTAGGGATATTATTATTAAAAAATTTACCAGTCCACACTACTAAAGGATCCGGTAATAGGTATTGACGCAATTGCGAGGGCTGTGGTGGGAAGACACACACTGAGTGAGGAAGGGTATACTGCGCAATTAGTTTGCTATATTATGCAGTTTCAGTAGTCATGCTCTCTTGACCCGTGCAGCAATGACTTTTTTTGTGTTTTGATGTTCGTTCGAATGGAATCCTTAGTCGAGATTCATCGGCAAATTGGTCGAGGATATGATATTCCTAGGCCCGGTTCAATCTCGACACGAAACACAATTTTACAATGGCATTGACGGTTTAATAAAAATGATAATGTAAACCACGTTTACCGCGGAACTCAGATAAGTGTATGTAAGCCAGAAAACGTAGAAGGCGTACGAGAAGCGGTAGTGCGAGGTCCACCGCGTTCAGCAGTGCGTCAAGCAGCAGCATTAAATCTTTCAGACAGAGCGTTTGACGAATTTTTCTAGTCGACTTGGGATTTCATTCCTACAAACAGATTGTTCAAGAATTTTATCCGCAATATTTTGCAGCACTCACCGATGTTGCAGAGACTTCCTTGCTTTAATTGGTGATAATCCAGATGTTTTAAATAATCTAGTCATATCCGATAAGGCAAAGTTCCATTTAACAGCTTCTGCCAATAAACAGTGCTGCAGTATTGATCGGCAGAACAGCTTCACAAAATACATGAGCAAACTTTGCTTTCCGCGAAAGGAACAGTATGGTGCGGTGTATCTGTCTTCGGGATACTGGGTCCTTACCTTTTGAAGGAGAGGATCTGATAGCTATCGTCAATTCGCAAAGCTATTTGGCTATGATTGAAAGCTTCTCGAAGAAGGCGTGAATTGCTGTTGAAATCATATAAACTTAAAGGTTCAGTGCTAACTACAATGGCGGAGAGTGGGGTGGTTCACATAGACAAAGAAAAGATATCGCCATCAAATTTTCATTGACAATAGGAACAAAATAAGATGTATTACACAAAAAGATAATCTACGGAAATTTTGAATAATTGAGATACTAAGTGCACATTTCGTATGTATCATGTAAAAGAACTAATCATTAGTAAAAAAAATAATGCTTAGGCTTTCTTATAAGCAAGCATGTTAAGTTAAAAGTATTAAATTCAGGACCATTTCTAGTAAGTATTTTAAAGCGTAACAGGAGAATTTTGAAGTGGGTTTGTAAACTTGATCCGACCGTTGGATCAACGTGACTTGAGTTTATCCGTGGTTCAATTGTTACCCACAAACATCAAAAGTGCATAACAAAGAATCTCCCGATATAAAAAAATATATCATAGCATACCTCCATGTGCCGAGATACTTATCGTGCACCCACATCAGCGGAGGCGAAATAACACAAAATCTTAATTCTCGTTCAGAGAGGGATCGTCACCACGGTAGTTAGGATCAGTCATGTTGCGACTACAACTGCAATAGCCGGTCCACGCAAAGGAGCTAAGAAGAAATTCCTTCGAGTTATTAATAACCACGTAAGAAACTTACCGATCCACCGAGGATACAAGCTTCTTGCAGAAGACATGCATCGCTCTTGAAATAATAAAAACATTCACGCAGGAGATACATGTCCGGACGAAAAGCAGTATCAGAAAGAACCCAGTTTAGGAAACGATAGGATAATCGATTGAAATATTAGGATGTCACATGTCAAACAACACTTCTAGAGTCTCTATAATGCATAAATATATAAAGAAAACCGGTAATTTCGAATCCAAAACCTCTTCGTTAATCACACATGTAGTAAATCTCTCTCTATAGACTGATAATAAAACTAACATATACTTGCAGAAAGCAAAGACTGTTGATAACCGAATACATTTGCGAAGCTATATCAAACAATAGAGATATATCGAGATACTTTGACTTAAACTAAACATACTAATAACATTCTACTGGGTGTTGAACAGGCACTCGCTCCATTTTATTAGAATGAGTTTTATAGGAACAAATCGAGTTAGTAAATTATAATGCATAAACAGGGGCGTTTTCTACAAAAGGTAGTTATACAAAACATCGAAGTGAAAGTATGGGAATATTTGAGAACATCATAAATCGAAAGAAAATATTTAGGAATGTAAAACTGAACGTAACAAGTTGAAAAATAATATAACTAACGAAACTAGGGCGCTTGGGTTAAATGTTTTGCACCGTGTCATGCAGTATTTTCGCAGCCGGCTCCAACAATGTGAAAGACCAGAATTTTAAAAAAATCTGCATATCTAAAAATAGTATTATGTTGAGAATAAATATGTCTTTATATTAATTACTTTGTTTTAAATACTTAGCTGATAATGACACGACAAAAAAATTTCAGTACCTATTGCCGACCCGTGTATTAAATTTGATAGCTAGCTCTCGCCTCGATAGTTGTGAGATTGTTACGTTCAAAACACTGCAAGTAATTTTTTCTGCTTTCATTTTTAAAACGCCCTAAAAATTTTCAACAAGTTCGATTTCCGGCCATTTGAATTAGTATTAATTCATAAAATTTTTCAAGTAATTACTTTATGTAAAAGTTTGCCGATTAAATCAAACAGCTGCTTAGAAAACTTTACGCTACAAAATAGTTGTATTAAATTCTACCACCTTCAGTGACTGCATTTTAATTAAAAACTGCACGGAAATGCACAGTTTTCTTTTAAAAGATAATGTTACTTACCACCTGCCTACATTTGCTTACAATGGGTTTGTTATCTATAAGTATACTGTTATTCTGCAGCAGTTAAGATGTTACAAAGTAACAAGATTGTTTTCCTTTGCCTAAAAATTTTTTGATAATTGCGTTATCTGCCTGTTGGCAAGCTGTTAGAGTTTGCATTTCGGCAGCTGCTGTCTGTGAATTCTGCAGACTTGATTTTTCGACGATATCTTTGAAAGCCAAATACGTACCCTCATACATGATTCTGTCATAAAATAGAAACTGTGCTTTGAAAGACAATATTGAATGCAATATCTTCTTACCGAAGATACATGTTGTAAAGTCGCGCCACTAAAAATGCTCTCTGTGTTAGTATGAGTAAAGTTGGTAGTTCCAGCAGCCAGCCCATAGAAAAATGCAGCCGCATTTTTGCAGCCCTAAGATGAGCCCAGAACGAAGCCGATAGCTCAATGTACAGTTTTCTGTTTCGTTATATACTTTTTTTGATACTGTTAAGAAGAATAGGCTTTTCATTTGCTATTTTTACCTATAGTTATCCAATAAATTGGCACCACCACGTCACAAAACATACATGCACAATGCACGAGCGACTTTGTTAAAAATTAGTTAATCAAAGTTTATGTTAGAATCCGTTTTTACCGTTTCTTTAGTCTTTTAAACGTACACCACTTACTTATAAATTTAAAACTAGTGACATTTGTTAATTTGAGTTAGGAGGTATAAGTTTAATGTTACAATATTTCTTCAGGAGGTGCACTTCACAAAGCAGCATGTATGTATAATTTAGGTATATATCTTTTCCTAGATTTACCATACAGTTTATTCTTAATTTATATGTATTTAACGTGTACCATTAAGTAAGTATTTAGACTATAAGACGTTATATTTATTTTGCTTACCAATTTTATATGCTTATGTTATGACGCTTTGTTTACTAGCACGTAACAAACGATTACACAACTTATTGGATTTTATTGTTTTGTAAATAGTCTTTCAATATTGGATGTTAACAATATAGTTTTACATAGGTTTCCAATGTTTTTCCTACTTCACCCACACCCTTCTAGGACGTTTTTGAGCTAGCCCGAATTGTACCATTCTGCCCCCGTTCTGTTGCGGTTTTCGGTGTAAACGATTTCTTTACTTACTCTTACTGTTTTATTTCGTGTTTGCGCGCAATACCGTAACAAGGTCCAAGAGGAAGTTAATCGTGTATTTCTTCCTAGAGGGTAGCAATGGTTAGTCGGAAGAGACACCGTTCAGCTGGGAATGAAGTTTTGTGTGGGATAAGCACGGTTTTGCGACGTTAAACAGCGCATTTTTGTTGGAAATTGATAATTTCGGCGATTTATGGTTCTGCAGTTATTGTCGTGCGTTGCGTAAAAAAGCCAAGATTGCCCCGAGCGTAGGAGCCTAACGCACGGCGCAAAAGGGTCGGTAAGGTGTCGATCTAAACTAGCGCAAAAAGGAAAGACTATCGAAGCGGTTTTAAAATTCAGTTCGACGCTTTAAAAAATATATAATATATACGGGGAGACCCGACAATCGATTTAGGACCTGAATTCGACTCCTTTTCCACTTAGGAGGTATATTTTTCAAGAAATCTTAAGTAATATTACACAAAATTATACAACGTCTGCTAAAACTGGCTGACGAAACGCGAACGGATGCGTCTAAGCCGTTTACGTCATATATTAAAAAATACTAGCATTTTTTAAATTCAAAAATTTCGCCTTTATAAAATGCGTAAAAAATTGCTGAAAAAATCGGAAAAATTTCTGATTCTGATAAACTAGAAACAAAATGGAATAACATTAAATCCAGATTAGACATGGTGGCCAGAGATATTTTGAGGTATACCATAAACAAAATAAAAAACCACGTATAACGAAGGATATCCTGAATTTAAAAGAAGAAAAACAAAAATACAAAAACAGACTAGACAAAGCAGGAAACAGAGACACAATGCCATAAAATGGAAAATATTTACGAATGCAGGAAAGCTAAAGAACAATGGATTGATGAATAGCGTAAAGGAAACTAAAATGGAAATAGGAAAGACAGGCGAAACAAACAATCTAATTAGAATGAATTTTGGGGATATTAAACCGTATAGAAAAAATATAAGGGGCGCGGAAGGAAACATCATTATAGAAAATGTAGAAACAGCGATTAGATGGCAAGAATATATAGAGAATTTATATGCAGGACAGAGACTAACATCACTAGAACAGGAATCGAACATTGAAAAGGACGACTTGGTATATCTTATACTTAAAGATGAGTTTGAATTAACATTAAGGGTCTAGATAATGGCAGGGCTCCGGGTATAAATAAGGCGCAAGTAGAAACATTATAAGCTGCTGAACAAGCAGTAGCAGAACGTCTCTTAAAACTTCTAGGCTACATGTATGAGACAGGCGAGAGTAGTACAAATACAGGGAAATCATGACTCATTTCCTCCAGCATCTTCACTTCCTCACACATTTTACATGTAAATTCTCATAACAAAGATCTGAGAATCAGACACCCCCACATCAAACGTTTTGATTACGTCACACCCGCCTTCTTTCCACCCGCGAGATAAATCTTCCTCCACATTTCCACTCACGAGATAAACCTATCTTGTTTGGTGTTAATTAATATTAGATTTTTTCTCAGCTACCTGAATTTCTAGGAATTTTTAAGATAGCATCATCTCCCAGGGAACTGCCCTCATTTTAAGAATTTTTACCGGTAACATTCTGAACCAAATAGTTTTCTTCAATTAAACATTTCATCGTTCGCGATGAATGTATCTTGTTTGGTATCAATTAAATAATATTAGATTTTTCTAAGCTACCTGAATTTCTGGGAATTTTTCAGATTGCGTTATCTCCCAGGAAGCTACCCTCATTTTAAATTTTTTTTACCAGCAGCGATTTCTGACCGTTCCTATAAATATTTTAACCATACGATGCATCAAATTAGTCTAAAATTGTACGCAAAATCCGAATCTGTAAAGAGATTTAAAATCCAACCACCCTTATCGTTTTACACACATACCGTCTAGCGAATATATAAAAGATTATTTTTGTTTCTTTCGCGATAAATCTATCTTGTTTGATATCGATTAATATTAGATTTTTCTCAACTACCTGAATTACTAGGAATTTTTTAGATAGCATTATCCCCCATGAAACTACCTTCATTTTAAGATTTTTCACCAGCAGCGATTTCTGACCGTCCTTATTGATAGGTTAGCGTTAGCGTTCGTTAGCTAGTTTTGACAAACGTTATATAATTTTGTGTAATATTACTTAAGATTTCTTGGAAAATATACCTCCTATCTGAAAAAGGAGTCGAAGTCAGGTCCTAAATCGATCGTCGGGTTTCCCTGTATATATTATATACTTTATAAAGCGTCGGAGCGAATGAAAAAGGGGCAGTTGAGTCGGAACTCCTTCGTGCCGACTGTTGGTAAAACCTGCAATGTCAGGTAAAACGACACGAAGGCACAAATTGTGAGCTGGGTGATGCTGTACTTTCCGTAAGGTGTCTGTATTAAATATTACAACTTTGCTACTCCTATCCTGATGAGCCCCAATTAGAGCGAAACGCGTCGACAGGATGCCCATCGTGGCTGAATTTGAGTCACTTGCCAGTAATTCCTTTTTACTTTGTATTAATTTGGGACTCATTAAACCTACTTTTCTTTTAAATTATAACTTTTTGCTATAGAAAGGGGTAGTTGAGCCGGATCTCCTCCGTGCCGGCTGTTGATAAAACCTGCGATGTCAGGTAAAACGACACAAAGGCAAAAAATGTGAGCTGAGTGATGCTGTACTTCCCATAAGGTGTCTGTATTGAATATCACAATTTTCCTACTTCTGTCCTGATGAGTCCCAATTGGGGCGAGCCGCGTCGACGGGATGCCCTCGTGGCTGAATTTGATTCATTTGGCAGTAATATATGTATGTATATATATATATATATATATATATATATATATATATATATTGATATGAGAGCGCTGTACTCGGTGTAATGACGTTTTTACTTAACTACACCGCTCTGTGTTCTCAAGCCAAATTTAATCTTACTAATTTTATTCTTATGCCACGGCTAGCTCTATTTAATCTACACAGAGTGCACAACGTTACGATGATAAATTTTTCTTTTCTCCACCCCTTTATGATTACCTATTTGTTTGAATTGATGAAGCGAAGTCAATTAATTTCATATAATGAAAAGAAATATTATTTACAATTTTTGAAAAATATTAAATTCACCCTTCAATCAGTCAATATCATATGTATTATTTGTCCCAAAATTTATACACTTTGAATTCAATCTAAAGTCACCAAAAACTATCTTTTAATCAAAGAAACCTGGAACGTTCTAGACCCCTTTATAATATATTACGTAAGTTTAACGTACGCAACGTTTGTTGTTGACTTCATCACAAGTTTATATAAATTGAATAAATTCAGTATTAAAAATTAAATAGATCTGACCTGCTACAGGTTGTTCGGGTTGTGGATCAACACCTCTTTGTTGTCCTCCTTCGTCTATCACTGCTCTGCTTCGTTGAACCAGTATTTGAGTACAGTTACCTCTCGGTTTTCAAAAATTACTTCGTGCTTCTTTATTTTATATGCCTTGAATTTCGCAACTCAAAATTGTACCAGAATTGTACCAAAATGTAATTCTCGACGCTGATTTGAAATATTATATTGACCCAGATTTGAATTGTTCTTGTCGACGCACACCTGAATTATTGCAACTTGAAATATTCAGAAATACTTCACACATTCGAAATGTTATATCTCAGATTCGAAGTATTTAAAAATGTACCACCAATTCAAAATATTCAGAAATGTACCACCAATTTGAAGCCGTGAAACAGCAAAAGACGTCTTCGTAGTCGTTACACTTATTGTCACTGTAACACACTCTTGATATTTTATTAAATATTAAATTACGCGTAACTTTCTGATTAACAGTGGCGCCCTGCCTGAGTTAAGAACGGACCAGTCTCATCATTGCTCTGTGTTCATATAGGCTCATCCAGCTAACTTCTGGGCTGGGTTTTCAACAGTTTTGTAGATATCTCAACCAGCCAGGTTTTTAATATTCCCTGCATTTCAAAGTTGTTTCTAATGTAATTTCTTTGGTTTTCCGTGTAGGGTTTATTTGCATCGTTATCTTTGCCAGACGTTGTTTTGTATAGCTATTGATGTAACTTCAATGCTGTTTTCGTTTATCTATTTTTATGCGTGTTTTCAACTGCGTTTTCTTATCAAAAATGTTTATTATTTCAGCGTAATTGCATAAAGCTTTGTTATATTTATCTCTTATCTTCGTATTTGTTTTATAACTAATTAGAACACTTCTCAATGCGTGTTTAATTACATGTACAATCATTTCTTCTGAATACGCGTACTTTTGTTGAAAAATATTCTAACTGGCCTTACTTAAAATTAATAACGGTCTGTCTATATACAGAGTGCTAAATACTTGCTATTTACATAATGTATGAATTACCTATTTTTCTGCTAAATACGCGTTCTATTGTTGTAGGACATGCTACTTGCTTCTTTTAAAGCTAATGACGGTTTATATACAGGGTGTTAAATGCTTGCTATCTACATAATATAGGAATTACTTAATTTTCTGCTAAATAAATGCAGTTTTCTGATTCCTATTGCAATTTATGGTTACTACACGACCCTTGCTGCTCAATACACCCCTAAACAACCCCTTATCACAGCAATATATATATATATATATATATATTATATATAAATGTATAATTATACAATTCTTATTTATTTATTTATTTGGACTTAAACTTATATGTTAACTGATATATATATATATATATATATATATATATATATATATATATATATATGTTTATTATGGTATTTTAGCTTTGTTCATATACTTGATTTAACCTAATAAACATAGTTTGGCGCAAAAGTTTACAAAATTAAAGACTTTATTTCGGTATCTAGGTCCTCGTGGGCAACACTGTGTTTCTCCCTTGTAATGTAAATACAGTGAGGCGTTGTTTAATATATCTCGAATACTGCATTTATCAATTTATTAGACTTATATAATGGCGCGTGATTCTTTTCATTATGCTGTCATCTTTAGTTTTTGTTCAGATTCACAATCTAGCTACTAAACACTTCATTCCCGTTCTTTGTCTATTGTGCGAAGGGGTGTTTAGACAGAAAGTTATTGAAGGTAGATATTAATCATATTACAAATTTAGCCCTAGAGTATTTAGTTGTACGCATTACATGCCTGTTGATAAGCTAGTTCCATAGATCTTTACAAGTTGTATCTCAATTCAATTGCAAATGTAGGTTATAAATGTTTGTGCATTAAAGTCATTCCGCTATAAAACTAAAAATTCTCTCTACAATTTTAATTTCCTCGAGGAAGCTAAATTATACTAGAATATTTGAATCCTTAAGTTCGTGTTTTCTTGTTGTCTCATAGTAATAGTGCGATAGTGGAATTCTCTTATTTACGAGTAGAAAAATTAACGCAACATAATGTACCTTTCGCTTTTCATTAATCGTAACCCCCTAGTGCTCGCTTGTGTTAAAATCATGAATGCGCATAGACTGAAAAAGATGTAAAATTAAAGCATTCCTGATGCTACAGAATTTATCCAATTTATCAAGTACTCGCCGTTTACGTAATGTGATCTCTAAAGCCTTTTGGTTCATTTACTCTATACCCTATAACTGGAAAAAAGTTTTTGCAAAAGTGTGGTGTATAAGGAGCATTAGTTACATCGTAAGTGCGATTGTCTATTCCAAACAGTATTACATAACCAATGTACCAAAACTGCACTTAAGAAGTAAAACGAGTTTTTAGAGAACGCAAGTGTACTACAACAAGCAAAGAAATAGTTTTAATTTTAAAATACCATTAGAAACTTGCACTGGAACCGCAGTTTGACATCTTACTGAAGATGGATCAGTGAGTCAAGAAATAATATTAACCGCTGTGCCCTTTCGTTCCTTTATCTTTAGTGAGTTCGCAATGCTTGCTTCAGTTAAACTTTAAGTTGAAAATAACGTATTTCTTGTCAAGTTAATTAAATTATGATGTAAAAATTTATTCCTTAGATGAACCCTAACTACGCGTCATTTATCCAATTCGACGCCCATTTATATATGGTGTAGGTTTGTAAAATGCGGTTATCTCACAATCAATCGCAGAAGCAAGCCGGAGTGTTTCGTCCTTTTTGCAATTAATGTTGTATTTTCCCTAGGGTAACCGTTGTGTTGGCTGCTAAGTGAAACTGAATCTATCTCAAACCGCACCAGCGGCAAATGCTCTAACAGGCGCAGAAAGCGTTGTGTTTCACCAACTGCAATTACTTGTAATATGGAAAGACAGCACGTTTAAACTTCAAACGTATTCAAAGGATTCAAGTTATGCAACTGAATTCATAGCAGTAAATTCACGCTTCCGATATTTCCACTAATTTGTATAGTGAGCATTTGTTTCGCAGAACTACTTGGAAAGCAGCTGTTGAGTTATATAGAAATGAAAGCTGTGCCTTCAGACACAAGTTTCCAAATATGAATCGCTGCTGTAAGGAAAATTATGCGGATATAATAAAAAATTCCTAATGGAACGAGCAGGCAATAGAAGTTTTTCCGTCCTGAACAGAAATAATTAATAAAAGCTAATTATAGGTAGTTATTCAAACAACATTAATAGTTCTCGTACAGAAAAAGAAGTAAAGACAAAATCGTAAAATTAAACTAGTAATGGTAGAGGATATATGTCCAGACTTTATTTCCTTTGCTATTAAACATAAAATTATAAAAAACAATTTTTTTCACAGCATACTATTTTTTAGAAAGAATCCAATTCTTTTAATTGAAAATCCTGAACACTATTATACAGGGTGTCCGAAAAGTCACGCACTGCTGGGTGAATATATATTTTACAAAATTTGTTCAATATGGCTTCCATGTAAGTCGAAACATATTTGAAAACGATCTCCAGCGTTCCGGAGAATGTTGGCCACTAATTCAGGCGTAATTGAACAACACGCAGTTGAAATGACCTCCTTCAAATGGTCTTTGTCTCTAATCCTAATTGTGTAAACTTGGGGCTTGACGTAACCCCACATTGTACTATCCATCGGGTTTAAGTCTGGTGATCGTGGGGCCCATTTCACTCGTCCTCTCCGGCCAATCCACTAGGGGAAATTTTCATCCAGCCTAACCCGTTTCACTGTTAACTGTGCCGTCAAAAAAGAAGGGGCCGATGATACGGTCTTTCCACAAGCCACACCAAACCATGACGCGATCAGCTCCTTGCTCCTTGCTGCCACTATACCAGTGAGGGTTACTGTCAAACCAGTAACGCATATTACGTCGGTTGACCTCTTCATTTATATAAAAGTTAGCTTCGTCCGAAAACATAACGTTAGACAAGAACTGGGGGTCTTCCTCGAACTTTGTCAGAAACCAAAAGCACATTTCCATACGGCGATCAGGATCGTCTTCTGACAAGTGGTGTAACATATGTAACTTATACGGATGAAAGTCGTTCTTTTGCAAAATACCCCATACTGTGCTTCGAGGAACGCCTATTTCCAAGCTAGTACGTCGAATTGATTTTTTGGGACTTGCAATAACTTTTGCTAAAACTCCTTCCACAACCTCTTCTGACGTGCTTGGACGGCCGCTTCTTTGCGCATCAGCTACACTACCTGTAGCTTTGAACTTTGCTAGCAATCTTCCAACCTTTGTGTGCGACACTGGCTCTCGTTGAGGATACCTCCTATTAAATTCATCTGCAACGCCTCTGTTAGAAAGACCTTCTTTTCCACAGAGAAGAATAATCTCTATCCGCTCTTCAGTGGTCAACATTTTTCAGTCCTGCAACAATAAGAAAACAATAATAGTTTAGATAATAAATAACAGTGTAAAATCCCTATGGTGCGTGACTTTTTGGACACTCTGTAGAATCGGGTTTACATTCTAAATGTCTTTACAAAAGTGCATAGTAAATACAATTTTACATTTAAATTGTGCTTAATATAGCCGGACGTGATCAACAAAAAGATAAAGGGAAACGAAAAATTTATAACAATCCTTCAAATTGATGTCCCTTCAACTTTAAACTTTTCTAGACCCTCCTGACCAGTAGTGGGGAAGGAACCGGTTTTAATTTGACTGCGATATCGTCGTTTGAGAACAGAAGTATTCTAGGTCTCAAAAATAATTTTTTGTAGGAGACGTTTTTTTTTAATTCAGGTATTATAGATTTTCATTTGTTTTGTAAATAGAATCTGGGTGTTCACGGGTCCTGTTTTGCACTTGTTTCAATAAACTTAGTTGTGATTGGTATTTTTAAAAAACGTGGACGTAGTATACTTATAAGAAGTATTATTAGTCTATGTCTAGATTTAGCATAGGTTCTATTTTATTAAAAAGGGCCTAGACTAGTTCTGTTTATGTTTTTACTATTAAAATAACAACGAACTAAAATGTTACATTTCTGTAAAAAGTTATAGATAGTAAGCCCCACATAACATTTGTAGACTACTTTGTTATTGAATAAACACTAGTGGGACTTATGAGAGACGTAATTAATTAATTAATTGATTGATTAATTAATTAATGTAAACTAACAAAATAGATACTAAAGACGTTAGTATTATAAATAATACAAATTTCTGTTTTCACAAAATCTGTAATGGAAAATAAATTATAAACAAACAGTATCAAATCGTAAATATTAGCAAACGATAAATATAAGAAACGTAAAATAATGTATTCTGGTAAGATTTAAACAAGACAAACTTGGATAGTACTCTACCAATTAATAGAAATATATACGTTAAAATGTCAAAAACTAAAAAGACAACTCTGAAAGAAAATAAACAACAATTGCAAGTAATTAAAGCAAATTATAACTTGACCATATTGCAAAAAAAATCATACATAATAAAGTTTTAGTAAAATTGAAGACAAAAATAAATTTACTAGTCGCAACTATAGAAAGAGGATGACTTGAATATCATGCGTAACTGATAATTTGTGTACAAACATGGTTTTTTCACTAAACCATTGTAAAATTTTGCTTTGATCTCCCAGATGCCCTACTAAATCTACAACTACTTATTGCTCCTATTTATCAAATCAGAGCGATTTGTTCTTAATATACTGACCTGATCGTTGGTGTACACATTTTTATTTCTATCGTGCCACCGCGTTCTTTTTACCTGAATTGAGAATTGTGTTGTAGTCATAGAAGTTACAAACCTATTTTAATTACTATGTATTACAATCGTCATTCTACAATATTTTACAAAATTATAGTGAAAGTTTTATTTGATTTCAGATCACAATGACAGCATTCTTCATATAAGCAGAGCAGTTTGTGCCACAGCTTACAAAAAAAAAATTGTTCGCTGAAAAGGATTTTGCTGGGATCGATTAACTAATATCGCGACAGTTCAGGATTGTTTAAATATTAGACAAATTTTGCAAGAAACGAACTCATCTAAACCGAGTATGCTAGAAGGAGATGCAACTGATATTATTTCATCTTCGGACACTAATCCCTTTCATGATAGCGATAATGATTTGCTAGATCCTGACTTTTATGTATCAGGCTCTCGTGGCCAATGTGATACAATCTCTGATGCATATAACAAATCGGATGAAGAAAATTAATAAATTACGATAAAAAGTCGAAAAAACACGTAAATGTAAAGTCTGAAAATGGAATGTCATAAAAACGTCGCGAAATACTGGGAAGTCATACGTGAACTGGAAAGGAAATATTCAGCCAGAAAAAAACTTTAATCATCTTGCAAAAACTGTCGAATGAAATGCACTCAAAAGTTTACTGAAGACGAAAGAAGTAAAATATTTAAAGACTATTGGGCGCTTGGCGACGTAAACAGGCAACGAGATTTCATCTCAAAGTCTGTAAAGTTCAATGAGAAGGAAAGGTGTCGCAAAAGAATGTCTGAAAAAGGAGAAAATCATAAAGAAGGTGATAAACAACAAAAGCAGACAATAAGAGTTTGTAAAATATTTTTTCTCAATACTTTATGCATTAGCGCACAAGTAGTGAGAACTGTATCTAACAAAATAGAAAGTAGTCATAGTTTTGGAAGACAAGAGAGGAAAAGTTTGTAAAAATTCTATAATCGATGAATACGTGAAGCAATCCTCTCGCTATCACATAAATTCTTTTGAGCCTATCGAAAGCCATTACTGCAGAAAAAACACTTTACGTGTGTACCTGCCGCCGACTCTAAATCTTTTAAAAATATTTAGTTTATATCAAGAGTACTGCGAAGGAAGGAACCTTTCTACAAAAGCTACAGAAGCTATGTACAAATCAATTTTCAATTCGTGGTTCAATACATCTTTTTTCAAACCCAAGTAAGATTTATGTGACATTTGCAATAAATATGAGCATTCTTCGACAGAAGACAAAATAGCATTGGAAGAGGAGTATCAATTGCATTTCAGAAACAAAAAACTCTGAAGAGAAATGAAGAACCTGGACAAGGAGAAGGCAATTCACGACTCCAACTTGTGTGCTGCAAGACATACTGGACCAAACTAAAAATAGTAGAAACTAATCCCGATATGCCAAACGTCTTACCTTTTAAATGCACATATGATGAAAATGAGCAATTTGGAAAAATTCTTTTAAATCAACAAGGATGCATATCGATTAGCGTTAGTGTACCCAATATTGACTTAAGACGTCTCTATTTTAACAAAATTCCTCTCTCTAAACAAAAATATGATCACTTGCAATTTCTTTCTTAAAAACAAATAATATTAACACAGTATCATGACTTTTTTAAGACTTTACCCGACACGACCACAGCACAAAATCAAGAATTTGTAGCCAAAAATTGATTTACCATCATGTTATATTTTGTATACAATTAATGCACTAATTTTATACAGCTTGTTCTACGTTACGATCAAAAAGTTTCTACAGTATTTATATAACGTTTTTTATTTGTCACCTTCCTTCCACACTTCTATGTGTTACATGTAAACATTGCTAGGTAAATATTCTTGTACTACTCTACGGTATCGTACACCATTTTTCTTCAAATATTCAAGATATTGTAGAATCAGAATGTAATTAAGTTCTTTACGTACCACTAGGGCACGTTTGTCATATGTTGACTTGAGTATGTTCACCTACAAAAGCTTATATTTGTGATTAATGATAAATTCCCTGCATCATTATCCAGTTACAGTGATGTTACATTTAGTAAAGTTGAATAATATCAATTAATGGCAGAAATATGCTAATTTTTAAATAGACATGAAACCTCACTTCTGATTCTAAAACATGTCATGTAAGTGACACATGAGCGGATGTTAAACAGAAGAAAACTCCGGTGCACACTAGCTAAAGTAACTATACTGACGCTTGATCACCGACGGACGGTGGCAGACTATTCAAACAATTAATTGGCCACAACGTGCACTGCCGTTTTATAAATTGCAGATATTTGTGTTCTTACTCTAAACACGGTACCAGTTTAGAACCTCTATGAAAAGTCGAATCTGTTATCTGTAACTTATTATCGGACACTGTGAGAACTATCAAAGCGGAAGCTGCAGAATTATACAACATGTCAAACGGTTAAAAGCTATCATTAGTCGACAAGGTCGCATTGCATTAAAAAAGAAGAACAACTGAACTGCCGCAAATTTTTAACGGAACAACACGTGCTAGGAACTGATAAATGTAGCTGCGTTAGAGAATCACATCAGCAAATTATTAAAGTATGCTGCCATAAAAGGCACTCCCAATAAACCAACTTGTTGGTTCCAATATGTAAACGAAGCTTTTGCCGTTTAGAGATGCAACCACACAATTTACTGCAAAACTGCAATAAGATTCATCTAAGAAAAGAAACACAATAAGAAGCTTCCACTTCGTGACATACTAGTTACTAGCAAAAAACATGAAGACTTAGATCCACACCGGCTACAAAATACCGAAAAACACCGTACAGAAGAGCCCAACCTACCGCCGATGAGCAAAACGTTCCGTGTTGAAGACACTGAGACGTCGAGCTAACCACTTGTGTATACTTGAATCACTACAGTAAAAGATATGCCACTTTGAGGAAGCCTCATCCGACAATAGTATATTGTATACCCAGTAAGAAAAGCTCAACGTTCCCGGACGACGTGAAGATTGCTTGTCAAGGTGCAAGCCGAGACAAGCAACACGGAGTCCGAGAATGTTGCTTTTCCTACGTGGTATACGTACTTTTTTTTCGCAAATCGTTAAAAAACGACAGAAATTAAAATACTAATTTTAAAAAAACCTGATTAATTTTAGTTATAAATAAATGGTGCTGTCAAATTCTTAGTAAAAATTTTTGCGTAACTATGGAAACGTTCCTATCAAGATATTGAATTGTCAAACTTGACACATTGAAATATGATTGCTGGTATTCTTGAAAGTAACAATACAAATTCTATAATTGTACTAATTGTACAATACCTGAAAATATCACACACAACTTACTTCAGAATCAAATACGTTCTGAAATTAGTTGTTTGTTATATTTACATAATGTGTTAAGATTGTTTAAATAGAACTTACCATGAAAGCATGTTCTCGGTCATTTTTGTAGTCCACATGTATACACATATTATTTCTGTACAGTACAGTAATGAATATTTCCTTACAGTGATTTACCGTTGCTTGGCAACGACGAAACACTTGGAAATATTCAACTTTTCTTTACGAAATTTTATCAGAAATGTCAAAATTTCTGAACGATTTGCGGAAAAAATATTCTGTCGCAGATATAAGTTCAAATTCAAGAACGAGGGGAAAAGTATTATGTGAAAATCCGCGAGATGCTCTAGATCAACCTTTTTAACTTACATCAACAAGGTTGCAAATACGATCAGTGGACTGATGTGAAATCGACGATACACATCTAAGTACGTATTTTATTCAGACAAGGTTTTGCAGCCGTTGTTTGTTTAGAGCCCGTGTACAGAGCATCGTGCTCCTGCGGTTCAGTGTATCTACGTACCACTGGCGAAAATATCAACAACCGTATCAAGTAACTTAAACGAAATTGCCGTCCGTTACAAACAGATAAGTCGGTAGTCGCTGAACATGCAATGCTTCCAGTATAAGATACTATTTTGTTTACAAAACTGAGGTACCGTCCACTACTAACCTTCAATTTACGCGTGCGAATATCACTGCAATAACAATTTATAAAACCAACCAAATTTTAACAGAAAAGCAGATGGCATAGAAATGAACTGAACCTGGAGCAACCCTGAAGTGTGCCCAGAGAAAACCTACTACGGTTGTACGTAAACTGTCAATCACATTTTTTTAGAAGTGCAAAATTCCATGATTAAGCAGACTGTTATTACAACTACACCTGTAAAATACCGTATTTCTCTTAGCAAGAGTCTCAATCCCCAACAAATCGTTAAAGGGATTAAGTAGCCGAAAGTGTTTATATCACACAAAATGTACCCTGAATGTGCGAAATAAACGTTTAGAAATTCGGATAATTGTAGTGCACCACGACTTACTTAATCAAACGCTCTATGTGTCAGTTGGATCAACTACAATTTGGTTTAATATTAATATTTATAGTAAAATGCAAAATCTTGAAATATTATTTTTGGTCCACGTAATAGGCGAAAATAGTAATTGGGTATACGGAAAGATGAACGTAAGCTTGGGATGTACGTCGAACGAGGTGCATTTTGGAACCTCGAGAAAAAACAAATGTGTTCGGGGCATAGAATATCCGACTAAGTCGGTCGAAGTAAAGGATTTTTGTATTTTATCCAGGGAGCAATTGCGCTGTTACGCCGCGCAGAAAAAAGAACGCCAAGAAGGAGGTGTTTGTCGATTGACTATCTTTAAGAAAGGGGAAAGAATGCTGATTCGATCTCAGCTGTAGTTTTTCCTTGTCGCTTTCGTAGCGTAGTTGGTATACGTTGTGATTACTAGGCCTAAGCTCCTGGGTTCGAATCTCGACACGCTCCACTGAAAGATGCTAGTCGAGCAATTCTCACAAAAAATATGCCTTCGTTCTAATGAGAGATAAAATGTAGGTCTTGTGTGTGAGTAGTGTCGCGCACGTTAAAGGTGCCTACTTTGCTTAGAATAGCAAGGGTTCGGCAAATTGAAAAATTTTTCAGGTTAAAAGAAACTCGCTTCCTGGCGAGTGTAATATCTTTGGGCGGAGCATTGGAAAATCAAATGTTGTGTAGTTCTTCCTTGACAATAAAGCTATTAAGAAATTTTTCATACGTTATAAGAGTCCGGATACCGTCGTTCATGGTGTTAACCCAAACACCTACGAGATTAAAGATGACACAACGGATTTGTCCTTGGGCGTCCAAAATATTGTCAACTGAAAGTCCCATGTAGTGCAGGTTGACTTTGCCGTGTCCCGCTGTAGTGAAATGAATTAGTATACGCCGAATACTTAAATAATTTATGGGGTGGTGCATCAGACCAGCCTTGCATATACAGTGTGTCTACTTAAGTTGGCGGCATATGGTAAACTTTTTTATTTTTAATTTTAGGAGAAAAAGTCACTCTTTATAAAAAGTTCTGCTTATTCTGATACCTAAAAGAAAACCTTCAAATAGCTAAATTTATTAGTCATATACGAGGTTTATCAATAAATATGAATTTGGCGCAAGAGTAAAATACCTTTATTTTTGATAATTTCGAAAATTATTATTATAAAATGTTGTTCAGAATGAAGAATCACGTTCAAATGTGCAAAATATCCATCGATTATAAAATTATTTTTTTTAACTTTTCTAAAATAAAAATTTATTTAAGCTTACATGTTATTTCATTTAATCTAAGATGCACTGACAAGAACTGTCCATGAAATGTAATTTCTCAGCATTTCGAAAGACTTTCTTTAATAATAACAGTAGTTTAATAGTAATGTAATAGTTTTTGTTACACATACGGATCTTATTATTCTGTCCCTCAATTAATTACCTTCCTTTTTTCGACAATCTTTTAATGCAGACCGTTATTTACTGTTTCTACAAAAAGAACTAGATGATTTTCTTGATGATCTACCCCTACTTGAACGTCAACAGATATGGTTCCAGCAGGATGGTGCCCCATGCCATAGCAGGTTAGATGTAAGACAATATCTTGAAAATTGTTTTAATGGAAGAGTTGTGCATCAGTTTTTGAAAATTCGTTGGCCACCTCACATTCCAACTTTGATCCCACTCGACTTTTTTTGTGTGGGCTACTTGAAAGAGGTGTACCTCCAAGGGCCATTCACAGATGTTGTCCATTTAGAACGAACCATTAAAGAAACCGTTCAGAGTATAACGCCGACTATGATTAGAAGAGTGTTGACAGAGTTTCGAGATAGAACGATTACCTGTATTTATAGAGAAGGCGGATATGTTGAAGCGGTAGTTAATTGAGGGACGGAATGATAAGATCTCTATGTGTAGCAAAAACTATTACATTATTTTTAAACTATTGTTATTATTAAAGAAAGTCTTTCGAAATGCTGAGAAATTACATTTCATGGACAGTTCTTGTCAGTGCATCTTAGATTAAATGAAATGACACGTAAGCTTAAATAAATTTTTATTTTTGAAAAGTTAAAAAAAAATTTTTATAATCGATGGATATTTTGCATATTTGAACGCGATTTTTCATTCTGAACAACATTTTATAATAACAATTTTCAAAATTATCAAAAATAAAGGTATTTTACTCTTGCGCCAAATTCATATTTATTGATAAACCTCGTATATGACTAATAAATTTTGAAATGTGAAGGTTTTATTTTAGGTTTCAGAACAAACAGAACTTTTATAAAGAGAAACTTTTTTTCCTAAAATCAAAAATTAAAAAGTTTTCCATATGTCGCCAACTTAAGTAGACACACTGTATACCTATGTAATATCGCTAGTGTAGTCTTCTCTCTTCCTAAATTCATGCTTCAAGATTAAATGTAACCTTGCCCATAGAATATATAAATAGCTTAGTACCTACGGTTTAGTTCCAGTGCTTGCAAATCGTTGGATGGTAACCTTATTTAAGTTGATGTAGAACCGCGGGGTGTGGGTGTAAAAGGACGGTCAGTCTGAGACGAGCTTTCAAGCATAGCGATGGTGCGAAAACGATTAGACTTCATCGGTGCGAGTAATAATAAAACGAGAGTAATCGTTACTTATTTCTGTAATGTTGGTGAAACAATAGATTATATTATGTTTCTAGAATATGTTAGTAATTATAAGAATAGTGTAGGTTTTACTGGAAGTGGTCAAGTGTTCTATACGAGGAATTAGTTGTCTTGTCTCAACCAGCAAGGAGAACATACCTGCAGGTACCGTACTTGTTTTTATATTCTATTATGAATTCTCTGTCACATCAACGGCGTGATCCGGTTCTATACCTGGGCGTGCATAATGCTAACGACCATATGGATATCTCATTAGAATTGGATGATGATTATCCGTTCTGGAAGTAGCCGCATTCTTTGCTCGTGTGTGCGTTAATGTCCAAAAGGAGCTATTCCCATTATGTTTTAAATACAATCATTAGCGGTTCACTAAAATCGAAAACTGTTTTAAGAAAACGTGTTTCTTAAAGTCTTGCGTGTAATTCTGAGGGTTGACAAACCTCAGTGTTAAGGTTCATTTATCGAGGACGTTATTTTTTTCCTTAATGATACTTTCCTATTATTAAATTTTAAGTTAGTGATTAGTTAAAAATGTTCCGGATGCAGAAGTCCGAGGGGTAAACCGCAGCGTGTAATCTGGTATACAACCACTGTGAAGTCTTGTGTAATCTGTCAAATCATATCTGAAATTTGTGTACTCCGTGTAATCTTGTGTAATCAGCGTGAAATCTGTGTATTCTTTGTGAAATCAGGATGTATTCCGTGTTTAGACAAAGGTCACAAAGGTTCAAAGCCAAGCAAAGTTACTGAGCGAGCAAAAACCGTGATTAGAAAACAAAATTACTGCTCGATGTTGCATATTATGGGAGTATTACGAACGTATTTATGAGAACGCATTCGTGATCTATTGTTTTATAAAGTATATAACATAAGCAATCGAACACAAATAAGAACAGAGTCCATGGCAGCGCGCGAATCTGAATCGCCTACAAATGCAACAGGTATCCGTATTTGACGAAATTTTACAGAAGGAAACTCAGAAGTACTGCGACATGTGAAAACATAGGCTAAAAATAAAGTAGATAATATAAGGTGGAATATTTTGGCAGTGAAACTTGACAGTATTTTAATAAATTCTAAATACTCTCCTCAGGGGAGAAGTGCCAAACAATTCGTTGATAGACACACTGAGTGGAATTGACAAGATATTGTCTGTACATCTGACGAATATCGGCAGTGATAACATAAGGATGTAAACGAAATTGTAACAAAATTGTTGTAATATCGGGTTGCAACTTCGGCCCAACAAACAAGTGATCGTTTAATGACGATTGAGACAAGGTTTTAGCGGAAGCGTTGAAAACCACTCGTAATTTCGTACTTACGCTTTCGGGTTTCACAACGCAATAATGCGGCATGTAATAAGAAAAATCCGAATGAGTCCCAATAACAACAGATTGCATATGCTGAGAATCAAGATATTCACGCATAAACGTAAACGTACTGCTTGTAAACACGAGGTTGCTTGAGTAGACGAATTTCTAAAAAAACAAAACATTGTAAGACAAGAAGACGACTACCTGGAAAAAATGGTTCCTGATCTCTAAACGGTAGTGAGACGACATAATGACCTTGCTCATTGCGGCGAAACGTATCGACAAAATGTTTTTCTACAAGAGTTTCTTCAGGCGTGAAAGGTTGAGCGGCGGGGACAGCTTCGACTTTCCAGAATTTAGCGACAATATCTTCCAATGGGGAAGTAGAATCTGTCATACAAAACAAGCTAGTTATTTCAGAAGCGGGCGAGGAAAGTATATTTCCCATTAAAACATATCCAAAAATGGTATTAATAGCAACAGGTTGATCGCTATCACCCTGGATGCGACCGTCTAATAACACTTGGGGGAAAATATCCGCGCCAAGTAAGAAATCAATGTGTCCAGATTGAGCAATGAGCGGATCAGCTAGCTTGAGGTTAACCAGATGATTGAAATGTTCCAAACAAGTATTAGAAGTAGGTAAATTCTCACAAATTTTGGGAAGTACTACAACTTGAAAATTAATAATCGGTGAAGAAACACCTATTGGTTTGAGTGAAATAGCGACAGTGTCATGCTGAGCAGTAGAGCGCATGGAACGTAAACCACTAAGGGTAAGAGAATGCGGAGTAGTACGAAAACCTAAACGTTTCACACTACTTTGCGAAATAAAAGAAGTCATGCTTCCTGAATCGAGTAAACCGCAAAATTGCTGGAAAGAACCAGAGCAATCAGCAATTTCCACTTGAACGGTGGAAAGTAAAAGAACTGAAGGTTTAGCTAAAGAATTAAATAAAACGACATTCGAGGTTGACGGACCACTACAGCTGAACGAAGTCGAAGATTCCTCAGAGGCCCGAGGAACGGAAGGCTTGTAGCGGTCTTGAATAGCGGGAATAGAGCGAGGTGATACCTTAGAGGCGGCGGTGTTCGGGCTCACACGAGCCTGGCTACTAGCAGCGAAAGCGGGTTTAGACAAAACGCGATCGAAGTGCAATAACGAATGATGACGTTGATTACATTGGCGGCATGAAAAAGTAGACTTACATTTATTTAAAATGTGAGCATTACTAAGACAATTATTACACAGATGTTGGTTTTTTGCAAAGTTGTAGTGTGCTTGCGACGAAAGTTTAACGAAATCATTACAGTGATAAAGATTGTGGTCTTGTTTACATGAATAACTTTGTTGAAATCAGTTTTATGATTTACCGACAAATTCGATAAGGATTTACACGTATTTTCCAGATAAGCGATTAACTTTTTATATGATGGGATAGCGGTCGGATCTTGGTGCATTTCAAAACTACGAGCGGTGTGTACATCCAAGCGGTTTAATATCATTTGTACAAGAATGAAATTCCAATGCTCTACGGGCAAATCAAATTTTTTAAGCGCTTGTAAATTATCCACAAAAGTATCAACTAATTTTTGCAAACCGACGGGGTTATCAGAGTTTAATTTAGGAAATTTATCAATATTGTTCCATAGCACAGAAGTAATGTGACGAATATTACGATATTTTTCACGAAGTTTTGTGTATGCAAGAGCGATCAGGTCGAAGTTTTTAATAGTCATAAGTGCCTAATTTTTTAGTGATGACTGAAGTTATAAAAATTTATCTACGTCGGACAAATCGTTATTAAAGTGAACGAGACTATCAAAACGGTCCATGAAGCTCTCAAACAAAGTGGTTTCCACATCAAATGTATGCAGGGTCAGCGGGGGTAATGATACATTTGGTCTTAAGTTATCTAGCGGCGGCGGGGACACCTCAGCCTGCGGTAAAGATTGGCTGGTAAAAAGCTTAATATATAGTGCTTTTATTTGAAAATAATTATTGTCAAAACGTCTTCGTATAACGTGTTCCAACTCAAATTTTTCATCCGCGTCATCGGCGGAAGAAATTGAACCCACAATCCAATTGTGATGCGTAAAGAAATTTTCGCTAGCGGTTTCCAACGAGTCATATTGAGCGCGAAACAAATCTAAAAAAGCGGCTTCTTCTGTAGATTTTTAAGCAATCTCAAACATTTCTTCTAGCGAATTGATGGCGATGTTCCGAAGAAAACAAGTACGCTTTAGTTTTTCTGCCATAATTTCATAGAAATGGAATACAAAGCGGACGAAATAAAGAACAAAACTTGACGATTTATAATTGCCTAGCAGCGATATCTGACGTAAACCTATAGCACGGGAGATAAGAAATACTCGTAAATAACTTAACGCTACAAATTATGCTAATTGGCTGTCACTGCTTTGACGAGCGGTATCAATTATGAGCTTGTTGCTTATTCAAAATCCGGCGAGAAGCATACCAGATGTAAAATGTAATTGCGGTAATTTCGAATAGCAAAATTTGGAGAGATAAAATGGACTGTATTAAATTTAAAGGATATTGATATTTAACAAGCAACAGATAATTAAATGTTCTTAAACAAAACAAACAAACAAAGCAGCGTTTACTATAGCACTTACCTTTCTAATAATGCGGCCCTACAAACAACGATGTAGTTTCTACTCCTCTCTTTGGCGGATAGATCAAAACACATTAAACAATAGCGATATTCTACAAACAAGCGGTTCATGGACAATAGCGGTGCGAACAGTCGAAAAATAAATCGATTCTCTTCAAGGAGAACTTGTACGGTCATGCGGTGTATGCGACTACTACTCGCAGGACAAGCTTCTACTCTCCTGGCTTCGTGGATATTCCAATCGATATTGTTTGAAGTCACGCACTAACACAACGTTCACCACTCCCGGCACAGGTTAGCGTGCTTAAATAAACGCATTGGGGAATTTGCACTAACAAATCCAAATACACAGCGACAAATTTAAAATAAGCAACAAGCTCAATGTAATAATAAAATTTAGTTATAAAATATTTACATAAGAATAGAACATACCGCCCACCAAAATGCAAGGCATTTTAAAGAAAAAATAATTATAAGGCGGGGGGTGGGGGGCAAATTGACCAAGCGAAAGAAAAAGTAAAGAAGAAAAAAGGATCTACAAAAACAAAAGAAAAAAAGAAGAACATTTTTTTCTACATTTCGGGCAAGGGGCAGAGCTTTAACACAGGACGTTTCAGTTCGCCATGAGCGGTTTTAAACGTGACCACCCCAACAACACCATCTGTCCCAGGATGCACAGCCACAACTCGGCCGAGGGACCAACGAAGTGGAGGAACATTAGCGGAATTAATTAGTACTAAGGTGCCCAAATCAACTTGAGGGGTCGGGTTCTGCCACTCTGAACGCTGTTGTAGCGAGTGTAGGTATTCTTTTGACCAACGGGGCCAAAAATCTTTGTGAATGCACTGGAGCAGTTGCGAGCGAGAGAGGCGGTTAAGCAGTAGGTGCGAAAGTGCGGGCTCCGGAATGGCGGTTAAAGAGGCCAACGTTAAAAAATAATCGGGTGTAAGACAGTTCAAACCATTAGGGTCAGTGCTCAAAGGTGTGAGGGGACGTGAATTCAGGATGGCCTCAATTTGGATAAAGACAGTGGCCAACTCTTCAAACGTTAACACCTGCTCGCCAATAGTGAGTAGTAGCAGGGTCTTAACAGATTTTACTCCCGATTCCCATAAGCCACCAAAATGAGTCGAAGCTGGCGGTATAAAATGCCACGAGATATCGTCCTTAGAAGCAGCAAGCTTGGCGAGATGAATCAACTGCTTTTGAGCACCCATAAAATTTGTGCCACAATCACTATAAAGGTGATCACAACTGCCACGCCTGGCAATAAATCGGCGGAGGGCCGCAAGAAAGGCGTCCGTTGACAAGTCAGATACGACTTCATGGTGCAGCGCTTTGGTAGTCATACAGATAAAAAGACATAAATATGATTTGAAAACTTTAGCGCCCCGTAGTCGAGACATAGTAGTAGAAAAGGGACCAGCAAAGTCAACGCCCGAACACATAAAAGGTTGGACTTGAGTAACTCGACATGAAGGCAAGTTGCCAATGGGAGGTTGCAATGCGACAGGATTGGTTTTCCAGCACGATAGACATTGACTCAAAATACGACGGATAGTTCGCCTGCCAGAAATAATCCAGAAGTGCCGACTGACGAGAAAGTGGACCAATTGAGCACCCGCGTGAAAGTATTTCAAATAAACGTAAGTAACATACAGATCGGTGAATCGACTTTTGCTAGATAATAAAGCGGGAAATTTACGGTCAAAGGACAAAGGCGCGTGAGCCAGGCGACTTCCGACACGCAAAATTCCATCACAAATAAAAGGGAACAATTTGCAAAATCTCTTTTTTAATGGAGATCCAGAATAAATGGCTTCAAGTTCGATAACGAAATAAGATTGTTGAGTATACATAAGCAAGGGGATCAAAGCATTGTGCAACTCAGAAGACGACAAAGGTCCGGAGTACCTTTCGAGTGGGTGACGTAGATTATGACAAAACGGAGAATCCAAGCAACAATGCGAGTAATAAATGGAAAAGAAGAGTGATTTTCTAGAATTGTTTCAATTCAAGAGGATGTTACGACATCGGATAAAACAATAGAGCGTTTTTCAGTGAGAACTTCAGGAATATCTGAAAGCGGAATATATCGGCTGTAGTTTTCGAAAAACCCATACAAGATTGGTAAAGCCGCCCACCATAGAGAACATTGGCACAAGTTGGTAGGGAGTAAACCACGTGACCCGACGTCGGCAGGATTCTCGGTGGAGGGGATGTGATGTCAAGAATCGCGAGACGTGTTGTCCTGAATGTAAGCAACACGATTGGCGACGAAAGTCTTCCAACGCTGCAGCGGGGTACGAATCCACGAAAGGACTACCATGGAGTCAGACCAACAATAAATTTCATGAAAAGTAAGGTTCGAATCAAAAGTTTTGAGGACAAAAGTTAATAATTTTGATGCCAGAGGGGCGGCCAACAATTCGAGACGAGGTAAAGAGATTGTACAAAGGAGTGCGACCTTAGACTTAGCGCACACTAAGCAAACCTCAACGGCGGAAGGAGTAACAAAGCCAAAATAAACGACTGCACAGTAACCACGTTCGGAAGCGTCAGCAAAACAGTGAACTTCGCACGTAGTAAACTTTGGCGGGATAAGCAAGCGGGGTAAAGCGAAATCCGAAAGAAGCGGTAACTCATGCAAGCATCTCTCCCACAAACGGAGAAGGTCAGGTGGAGGGGAGCATCCCAATCTAATTTTAATGACCATAAACGTTGAATTAAGTGTTTTACCAGAAAAGTAAGAGGGGATAAAAGTCCCATGGGGTCGAAAATACGAGCTAAGAAAGTAGGTTGCGTTTGGTACAGCAGGAACTTAGTGGCTGAACTAGATAACACAAATTAGCTGAAGTGGCCTAAAAGTGACCTAAAACTTTTAAGGGTTGAGTATCAGGATCTCAAAGGAGCGGGGTTGCGCGAATTTTTTAACAGTGGGATGGTTACTTGACCATTTATGAAGTTCGAAACCATCAAGTTTTAAAAGAGCAATTAGTTGATTGCGTAGAGCGAGGGTTGAGTCAATAGAATCTCCACCAGTAGCGATGTCATCAATATAAGTATGGTGGCGAAGTGCGAAAGCGGCTAACGGATAAGAATTCCCTTCGTCTACGGCCAACTGCTGAAGCGTTCATATGGCAAGATAGGAAGCACAATTGATTCCATACGTAACGGTATTTAATTTAAAATCCTGAATGGGCTCCTCAGGGGAGAAGCGCCAAATAATTCGTTGATAGTCACACTGAGCGGGATTGACAAGAAATAGTCTGTACATCTGACGAATATCGGCAGTGATAACATAAGGATGTAAACGAAATTGTAAGAAAATTGCTGTAATATCGGGTTGCAACTTCGGCCCAACAAACAAGTGATCGTTTAAGGACGATTGAGACATGATTTTAGCGGGAGCGTTGAAAACCACTAGTAATTTCGTACTTACGCTTCCGGGTTTCACAACGCAATGATGCGGCATGTAATAAGAAAAATCCGAATGAGTCCCAATAACAACAGATTGCATATGCTGAGAATCAAGATATTCACGCATAAACGTAAACGTACTGCTTGTAAACACGAGGTTGCTTGAGTAGACGAATTTCTAAAGCAACAAAACGTTGCAAGGCAAGATCACGACTACCTGGAAAAAATGGTTCCTGATCTCTAAACGGTAGTGAGACGACATAACGACCTTGCTCATTGCGGCGAAACGTATCAACAAAATGTTTTTCTATAAGAGTTTCTTCAGGCGCGAAAGGTTGAGCGGCGGGGACAGCTTCGACTTTCCAGAATTTAGCGACAATATCTTCCAATGGGGAAGTAGAATCTGTCATACAAAACAAGCTAGTTATTTCATAAACGGGCGAGGAAAGTATGTTTCCTATTAAAACATATCCAAAAATGGTATTAATAGCAACAGGTTGATCGCTATCACCCTGGATGCGACCGTCTAATAACACTTAGGGGAAAATATCCGCGCCAAGTAAGAAATCAATGGGTCCAGATTTAGCAATGAGCGGATCAGCTAGCTTGAGGTTAACCAGATGATTGAAATGTTCCAAAAAAGTAATAGAAGTAGGTAAATTCTCACAAATTTTGGGAAGAACTACAACTTGAATATTAATAATCGGTGAAGAAACACCTATTGGTTTGAGTGAAATAACGACAGTGCCATGCTGAGCAGCAGAGCGCATGGAACCTAAACCACTAAGGATAAGAGAATGCGGAGTAGTACGAAAACCTAAACGTTTCACACTACTTTGCGAAATAAAAGAAGTCATGCTACCTGAATTGAGTAAACCGCGAAATTGCTGGAAAGAACCCGAGCAATCAGCAATTTCCACTTGAACGGTGGAAAGTAAAACAACTGAAGGTTTAGCTAAAAAATTAAATAAAACGACATTCGAGGTTGACGGACCACTACAGCTGAACGAAGTCGAAGATTCCTCAGAGACCCGAGGAACGGAAGGCTTGTAGCGGTCTTGTATAGCGGGAATAGAGCGAAGTGATACCTTAGAGGCGGCGGTGTCCGGGCTCACACGAGCCTGACTACTAGCAGCGAAAGCGGGTTTAGACGAAACGCGATCGAAGTGCAATAACGAATTGGCGGCATGAAAAAGTAGACTTACATTTATTTAAATTGTGAGCATTACTAAGACAATTAATACACATATGTTGGTTTTTTGCAAAGTTGTAGCGTTCTTGCGACGAAAGTTTAACGAAATCATTACAGCGATAAAGATTGTGGTCTTGTTTACAAAGCGGGCATTTATTAGAATTAGGTTTTGTCTGAACTAACATGGAAACAGCGGAGCGAGGTTTAGACGGATTGCTAGAATGAATAACTTTGTTGAAATCAGTTTTATGATTTACCGACAAATTCGATAAGGATTTACACGTATTTTCCAGATAAGCGATTCACTTTTTATATGATGGGATAGCGGTCGGATCTTGGTGTATTTTAAAACTACGAGCGGTGTGTACATCCAAGCGGTTTAATATCATTTGTACAAGAATAAAATCCCAATGCTCTACGGGTCCTCAAAGAGGGTAAGGTATGGAGATAAAGATTACGATGAAACATTGCTAAAATGGTTAGAAGAAGTTAGTTCTGGCGAAAGCGACGTAGAATCGGATGCTGATTTTGTCCCAAGCGATCATGACACCGAATCTGAAATAGAAGCAGATGAAGATTTAAAGCCTGATACAACTGAAGATGAAGAACTACAGCTTGAAGAACCAGAATCTTCTCCTAGCACAAATTGTTTCTATGGTAAAAATCGCTACAAATGGTCTAAAGTACCTCCATGCAGTAAAAACACGCGTATCTTGAATCATAATATTGTCATAAAATGTCCAGGGTTGAAAAATCGTGCTGTTAAAAAAGAAGAGCCAGAAAATGTGTGGAATACTCTCTTCGATGATGAGATAATGGGCGTCATTCTTCAGTGGACAAATACACGCATGGCTAGAATAAGATTGAAATATAAAATGAAACTGGAAGTGATCTTCGTGATTTGGATGTCATAGAGCTTAGGTCTTTCATCGGTTTGCTTTTGTTTACTTCAGTCTTCAAGTCTAATCATGAAGATATACGGTCTCTACTCGCTATTGATGGATCAGGTCGTGACATATTCAGATGCGTTACAAATGCCAACCGATTTGCAGTCATTCTTTCAGCTCTAAGATTTGACGATCCCGATACCAGAGTTGAACGTAGAAATCGAGATATTCTTGCCCCAATTTCAGAAATTTTTAATGCCTTTATTCGTAATTGTCAAAACGTTTACACAATAGGTTTTTGTGCATGTGTAGACGAGATGTTGGTTTTATTTAGGGGCCGTTCAAAATTCAAAATGTACATGCCTCAAAAACCCTGCAAGTATGGATTAAAAATAATGGCTGTAACGGATGCAAGAACTGGATATCTACTAAACGCCTATATATATATATATATATATATATATATATATATATATATATATAGTGGCAAAGATTCGGATGGGCATGATTTATCAGACGATCTGAAGAAGTACTCTAAGCCAACCCAATCTGTACTTAGGCTCGTGGAACCAATTATCGGCACAAATCGAATCATAACGGCCAATAATTGGTTTTCTTCCATAGAGTTGATAGATGCATTAAAGAAAGCAAAACTCACTTATGTAGGGAATCTGAAGAAAAACAAGAAAGAGATTCCTCCAGAGTTTCTTTCAAAACGAACAAGGGATGTAGGTTCATCTTTATATGGATATACCAATAGAGCAACAATGTTATCTTATGTGACGAAAAAAAATAAAGCTGTCATACTAGTTTCTTCTGTTCACCACAAAGAAGGCATTGACAATGGTAAACCAGAAATAATTTCCTATTACAATAATACAAAAGGAGGTGTGGATAGTCTTGATGAAAAATGTAGTATTTATTCATCGGGTCGAAGGACAAGGCGATGGCATATGGCTATCTTTTTCAGAATGGTGGACATTTCTTCTGTAAATTCTTATTTACTTCATCAGTCATACAGAGATAATCCGAAGCTGACCAGATATAATTTTGTTAAACAATTAGCAATGCAATTGATTAAACCTGAAATGGAACGCAGATTACAGAATATTCGCATCGCACGTGAAGTCAGGGCGTGTATTAGGAGAGTGTTGCAAATAAAAGAAGACTATAATGCTGGCGAAGAAGAAAAATTTAAAGTCAGAAAAGCGTGCAGAAGGTGCCCTGCGAGTAAAAGAAGAAAGATATCCCATTTTTGCATTATATGTAAGATTCCCATTTGTATGGAATGTACAAAGAGAGTATGTATAGACTGTGCTGCTTGAGAAACATGTCAAAAAAACCGGTTGCAGTTTTTTACATTATAAGTTGTTTTTAGAGTAATACCTGTTTTTTATGTTTATTTAGGTTTATATTTACCTATTTAGTTACAATATAATAATATTTTTTATAGTTTTTCTCTGTACGTTCCATAAGGCAATAGTATGTCAAAAATAATGTAAAAGATGCATTCCAAATAAATCTGCTTGTAAAAGTACATCTTAATTTATTATAAATTTGTTTAAACGTGCGGGCCTAAACATTTAGGGCTCAAATAATATTATTATATTGTCACAGTTGGAAATATTTAGATTTTTGATGTTATTTTGCATTTTTGAAAAAAAGGGGTCATTCTGACCACACGTCTGTGTCGGCGTGACGATGTATGTACGTCTGTAGTTACGGGTTAAGACAGATCTTCAACGGGAAGCAAAGGCTTATCCTGGACCCTCATACTCTGGTTCGCCGTAGTTCTCATTTAGGACCGTAGTAGTTATGACAACCGAAATGTTATTTTACAGAGATCATAAACAGAGGTAGCTTTAGTAGTTAGATCGTTACACACTTTGCAAACTGTAAGATGCATTAACGGTCTGTGAATAAAATTTATTTCAACTTTTTAAATTAATTTTAAAAAAAAAGACGTTTTAGAGAGTGCCCTCATAATTTACACCGTGTATATACTAATGCCTTTATAAGGTTCCTTTTGTTATTTTCATTCCCATAGTGCTTTTTATTTGAAACTTTGATCATTTCTTTCAAGTCTGTTTTAATTATTCAAAGTGCCTCTAAAAATTCTATTTCAAAGAGTTGAATAACGTTGGGAAAAGATTAATTAAATACCTTCAACGATGTCTGAAAAGGCGTTTTATGATTTATTTAATTTCTAAAATTAAAAACCTTATTATACAAGCACTGTCATCCGAATAATTTGGAAACAGATTCATAATTTTATTCTAGAGAAATTGCCTCTTTAAAGCTCTTGTAAGGACAAAGACTACATTTTTTTGTCAAACATGGGCAGTTTTTATATTACTTTTTTTCCTTGTTTTTCATTGAATAAGGCTTTTGTTAACATATCGCCTTGACATATACTGAGGTTTAGAAGTCTGTACTTTGCGTTTGTTTTATACGACTTACCAACGAGTTTTAAACTGCATTTTAGTAGCTATTAGCTAAGTTGACGGAGTTAGCGCGATCACTTAGGTTTGCGCACTTTCAAATGCATCCACTTAAAGGTTTACGTAAACTACAATGTAAATTCCCGAGATATATTTTGCAATATAGTGAACAGCAAGTTTCTGAACGCACGTGCATTCTTGAATAGATGGGTCTAAATTGTGTGATGGTTAATTTAGTCAATTAAAAGATCAGTTATTATTATAACTAATCAAATTAACCATCAGCCATTTCTAATATTTTTATCATGCTGCTTTACATGTTGATTATTGATAGTCTTGTTTACTTAAGGTACATTTTTCTATAGATGCTCCAGCATGGACATATTTTAAGGAAATTTGTTACATTCCAGTTTTGCTTTTAAAATTTACTTGACTAAGATAAGCCAATAACTATTATCTCGTCTATATTCCGAATAAAATCATTGCCTTAGTTCATATCCTGTTCTGGCGAGCCTAGTGTTTGAACATTAATCTTCGGTCTCCTAATTGTAGTTAGGTGCATTTAAATCATTTATTTTTAAGCGGTCCCTATTTATACTGGATTATACTATCAATGTGATACGAGTTTCGCGAGTACTTTCGTTGAACATGTGTTGCCCTCGTTGCATTGGATTTTATTTATGAATTATTTATTCTGTTATCTAATACCAACGGTTTTCGTTGGAGTACTGATTCTGTCCTCTGTACAACTACAGTGGGGATTGTACAAGAAATTATACGAACTGGTACATGCATCCTCCGTTCAAATTACTTTCTCTTGTGTGTATTGGGTAGGTATTCGTTAACGGTTGGAGGTAGCACTAATTTAAAATCTACTTTCAATAGCTTTAGGATAAATTTTCTAGATTGGTTGGTTGGTTTTCCGCCTACATTCTCGCTCCTCGACGATACGTGAGATGACTCACTTCTCGTACACTGGGTTGCAACCAGGACTGGTGACTAAGAAACAAGTTTGGTGACGCTGACTTCTCCGATTGCGCTTAGCTAAAATTTATAGTTGCTGTGTATTGCTACTGGCCATTTAATCCTCGTGAAGGAAACCGCGAGTTTTTGAAAATCTTACAATTTACGAATCCCGTGACTTCCTAAACCTTCTACGTCTGTCGCGTTGTATATTGTTACTAACCTACAATAGTAATACTGATTAGTGAACACCCCAACGGTCTTGATACGTTTTATCATTTAGCTTTCAGCCTGATATAATTTAACTACGCAGATTTTAAATAACTAAAAGGTATCTGGTCCGATACCGGCCTGAGATCGCAAGTTTCTTGTCACGCGACTTATACTACCTAAAAGTGTAGGATATTTAATTATTAGTACTGAATTACAATCATTCATCTAGGTTCTCATTTACTAGTAAGTGATATGTTTGTTGTATATGTTAAGAGTACGGTTACGTGGTTGTGTGGTACATACAAACACTATTTAGTTTAATCTTTGTACCAGTTGTAACCATATTTTGAAATTATAATATAGAATAGGAATTATTTATACCAGAAAGGTTTTTTCTTTATTATTTATATCGATATATACGTATTCTTATTTTTCTTTGACAGACTAATATTCTGTCTTTGTTTGTACTAATCAACTAATTTTTATTTCGGAGAGATGACTCGGTTTTCTTTCTTCTTGGGTTTTGTTTTCGATTTCTTTCCCACGCCCAATCTCCGATTGACGTTAGCCCGGCATCTCTTCTTTGGCTACGTAATTTCGTGCGAGTCTTTACTTTAATTGGTTTTTTTGTTCTTCCTGAGCTACACGGTTTACCGTAACATAAATTCTGATGCTCTGGCATGGGGTCCCGAGTTTGTTTCTGCCTCGATTTTGTTTTAGTTAACGGTGGCTTCGATTTGGTTTCGCTTAATTTCTGCTCCGAGTTTGTTTTGCTTTTGGCCTGGATTTTTTTTGTTTACTGCCGAAGTTACTATATTATCCGTTTTTCTCGGCCTGATGCTACTTATGTTTTCTTCCCTTACATTCGAACTGGTGTATACTTCTTTTTTTTATGTCTTGTGTGGGTTCGATCTTCGTAAATTTTAAATTTGTTTTCTAGCTTGATCGTTCAATGTCTTTGGTTGGCTTATTTCAGATTATCGGAATTGTGTTTTCTCTGATAATCCTAGCCCGTTGAAAACGCTGACGCCCTATTCCTATTCCTAATTTCTATTTTGTTGTTTCGCTCTTATTGGTGCTCCCGATGGTTATCCGTCGGATATGGTTTAAATTGTTCTGTATTCACAATAACTGTTTGCTTGAGCTTTTATCGAGTTACGGTTAGCCTCTCTTTAGTTACTTTCTCCAAATTTCTTTTTTTTATTCGTATTCAAAATGACTAATATGGAGATAAGACTGTATGAGGGAATCTGCAATAGACAGCAGGAGTTATCAGAAAGCATTTCTGACTATTTTTTGTGAATGACGATCCTGTTTCAATGGTATGAATCTTTCAAGGAGGATGACCAATTGTCCATCGCAATTATTCTTTTAATGTAAAAATAACAACACTATCTAAATTTTTGTGAGATACAGGTGTTGAGAAGATTATCCTGTATATAAGTACTTGTTTTTCCTAACAATAACCTTGTTGAAATTTTTAAAGTAAATTTGTTAAGTGAAATCATTGTAAATAATTTTCAACTGATACTTAAGAGAATAGAAATTCATTTCGGTCATGTTTATGATTATTAGCTGGAATGAATGAGGTTTGATTCTTAGTGATTATAAACTTTTTTGAATTAATTAACAGAATGCACAAACTGTGCTAGTCTTGGTTTAATTTGATTACAGGTGTAGCAGTGCATCTTTAACAATCAATAGCGAGCCAGAAGGTAAGCATTTGTAAGGGTTATGTTCACGTAATATTTTTTTGTACAGCGGTATTTGAGCATAAGTTTCCGCATTCCCCTTATACAAACAGACTAAAATTAGGTCTTCATTGTATTAAAAAATTCGGTGGCGCCATATTCGCTATATTTTTGGTCATAATCCAACCCCGACACCAACTCATGTTCTACACAGAGCAAATCACTCGACTAGCCGCTTAACCTTTGGAGGTTTCCTTATCTATGAGCCGTTTTCCATCTAAACTAACTTTGGGCTCTTTACATCATCAGGAAATCCTCGTTAATTATCCGTGTGCCTTTCAGTTGGCAAAATAGGAGTAAAAACCCATTAGAAAGGCAAAACGTTATAATTTTTGCATACAGAACAATTTATTTGACCTCGTACAAAAAACTGTTCGTGCTATTTTTAGCTGCATATGTTGCACTATTTTTAATAAGGTAAAATATTATTTATAAAGTTATTAAAATCATCGAGCATTTTGTGCCAAGTAATTATGGAACGTTTGACTATATTCTGCCGAGATCAGAATTAAACTAGAAATATCTTGTCGGTGGATGCTTATCTTACGTACCATCCACCACTCTCCTTGAATATATCTTTCTGAGCACTACAATTTTATTAGCGTCTTATAGGCAAGGTACGCGTGATGTATAAAACAAAATTTGTTACGGTACGTCCGTGTGTGACTGTACGGCCGCAACCCCTGGTACACGAAATTTTACATATTTTGCCTAAAACTGATAGCGCCATCTTATATTGTTAATACAAGAAGCGCTTTTTGCAAAGTAACGTTATCTGCAATACCGACCAGTGTCAACAAGATGCTGCAGTATAAAATATCTAGTACTTCATCTAGTTGGAACGTCGTCGAATAAAAAGTGTGAAGATGACTGCCGGCTAAATTATGGGGATGTTTTTATATGTATAATGATTACCTGTATCATTTTATCTTCATGTTTGGATCTCAAAACACGATATTTGAGAAATTTAATTATTTAATGTCACCTGTCATCGTGTAAATGTTTGGAGCTCATTAGTAGAAACTTTGGACTATTTATCTTACGTGTTTCGTTTAGCTAGCACAGTCGTTTCACCTACGAAGAGTGCGTAAGTACCGGTTACTGCATTATTATACGATTATAGTTTTAAGGTAGTTAGTAATAGAAATTTATGTATTAAATTCTCTACCGTTATTTCTTCCATTAAACTAAATTTAATTTCTCAGTGTCTTTCTATAATTCAGAAGAGGGTCTTACAAACAAGAAGTGCACGATCCTCAAGCCTGCTTACGCCTGAGCTAGATTGTATTTCTTATATCTGTCTATCTACGGGATATCTAATATCTCTATCTTAGGGTACGTTATAAATGGCGCTAACAACGTGGAACTTAAAGAATTTATTTTTGTAGGAACCTTTTCTTGGTATCTTAACATTTAAAATTTGTTTCTTAGAATTGATGAATATTTTGTTATCTTATATTGCTAATTTAAAATATCTAATACGTGCCGAGAAAGTGTTTTTTGATTATAACTTTTTGTCTGTTATTAAGAATGCGTTTAGATTACGAGATAGATAGACTGGTATCTGGAAATGAATAACTCGCTATCTGTTGGGATTCTTTGCCTTGCCTGCAGCGACGTTTGTCAAAGGCGTCATTTAATATCAATGCCTTTGTTATTTTTTTAAATTATCGCTGGCTTGTTTAGGACATTGACGTTAACGTGTTTATACTTTTAGGAAGTATTTTTATTTCTTATCTGCCGTGTTTAAAACGAGTTTTGTAAAATGGATGTTGGGTATCTTACTATTAAAGAGTTAGATTTTGAATTATCTTGCAGGAAAGTTCTTCCGGCGGAGAGTGAAATATTATTTAAGGGTCAGTTACGTGCTCTTTTGGCTGATGAAAAGGAAAGCAAAAGTACGACAAAAATTCAACCATATGATTTTGATAAAAATGAGTGTGAAATTGAGGAGTCTGTGGAGGAGCTTGAGAAAATTCTTTTGTGTACGACTTCTTTACCTACTACCGATGAAATCAAAATGTGTCATTCTCGTTTAATACATTTATTTAATACAGTTGAATTATTATCTTTAATTAAAGAAAATAGTGCCGAGGTTAAAAACCGTAAACAAAACCTTCACTCTAAAATTCTGTCGCTTTAGGGTATAGTGCTTGAAAATTTGAAAAATGATAAAAAATGTATTCCTTCAGTATCTTTTTTTGTTGTGGATGCTGTTAACGCTACCTGTAATAGTACCTACAATTATAAGGCTGTTCCTGTATATAAGTGGGGTCTGCAATTTACTGGCCATAAGTCCAAAATTAGTTTAATATCGTTTTTGGAGAAAGTAAGTGATTTAAAGGAATAATATAAAACATTAAATATTTACTTAGACTGAATTAATTAAATGTTTGAGACGTGATTTTTGCCTTTTGATTATGAATACGATTTGATGTCTGAGATTCGTAACCGTACCCAAGGTCCTAATGAAAATGTTATCTCGTATATTATTTCTGTGGA
Organism: Platerodrilus igneus; assembly: GCA_036346225.1. Lineage (NCBI taxonomy): Eukaryota > Metazoa > Arthropoda > Insecta > Coleoptera > Lycidae > Platerodrilus > Platerodrilus igneus. Next base: position 1,808,035 of record JARFIW010001130.1, read on the forward strand.
AGCGTTATCTAATAAACTTGAGGAAAAACATAAAGAACAGGAAATTATAAAACAAATGATGCCAAATTTAAATCCGTATTTCTCACAGCACTTAGGTTTGCAAGAAATTACCTCTGTAGCACAGTTAAAAAAATTATGCCGCAGTATTCAAGAATTAAAATTTGGAACTGAAAAATATAGACCTCCTCCCATAAAAAAGACTGGTTTACTTGAACCTGATTTTGCTTGCTTATCTATTTCGGAAGAAAACCCTTCTCCTATACCGTCAGCAGTAAATACTGTTACCGTATCTCAAAATGTAACACTGGGAGTGGGCACCCTTAAAGTACCTGTACCGAATTAAGAAAATTTTCTGTTATGGTTGTGGTACCTTAGGCGTGTACAAGCCCAGTTGTCAAAGATGTCTATTTTCAAATTTTCTATCGGAAAAAGAGTCTTGAGGCGCTATATCTCAGTAAGCGTCGCCGTTCTTCAAACCGTCCTCCCACTCAACGCAATCCGGAATTTCGTCGTCCAAACCATGTTCCTCCCACAGTACAGTTTACCTCTAGTTCTACTTTTAAGAGAGTATGTGGAGCCGGTGAAAATATTTCTTTTATAAATACTGGAAACCTTTCTGAAACTTATCGTACCTCATCTCGTGAATGGAATACCTGGTTGCTTAAGGTGAATAAATTTTTTTACCCTTCCGCTGTCACTCCTATTTTGGTTAAGAAACCTTTAGATAATCGTCCACATCTTCAAATATTTGTTGGTAACTTATCTGTTACGCTTTGGTGGATACTGGTGCCACTAATTCGATTATCGGTCCTTCTCTTAAAATAAAATGGCACCTATTCCAACTAGGGAGGCATCAGTCCGAACGAAAAATGGTTGACTAGAATCAGGCAAAATTAAGATAGGAGCATTACTAATTAATGATTTAATTTTTTTCAAAAGACTTTTCCGCTTTGGAGTTCCATTCCATAGATTGACCTTTTATTTTATTACGAATAAGAGCGGTAATCGGAGTAGAAATGAAGATAAATTAGGCAAAAAAATCCGGTAATAACCAATCATACCAATCAACCTTTTGGCCTAAGTTGTGGTTTTAGGAACTTTAAACTTTTTTATGACTTCGACCTTCAACGGATCAGTATGAAGACCAACCTGGTCTTACACAAAACCTACAAAAGTTAAAGAAGAACAACAAATTTCACATATATCTAAATTAATGCGAAAACCGGCCTTTTTTTTAAACATTCTAAGATTCTTTCCAAAGTAGAAATGTGCTCCTCCAAAGATACTGAAGGTACTAGAATATCATCAAGGTACGATGCTTGCTCAATTGAAACCCATCTTTGGTCAGGTTAGCCTTGGAAACAATTGTAATCACTCAACTGACGTTTTGTAACGTAATGTTTGTAAACTTCCAACTGGTCAGTTTCTTTCGTATATATTTGACAACAATTTAAAGTATTGTGACTTTGAAATGACGCTTGTTAACAATCCGACCAAATGTGATTGGCGTGCGGTCATTCAATTTTTGTGCGCTGAAGGTTTGCAACTATTGGGAATTCATACACAAATGCAAGCAGTGTATGAAAACGCATGTTTTGCGTATCCAACTGTCAATAAATGGTGTCGAAAATAAGAATGGACGCGAAGGGACGAATGATAAGCCGCGACCAGGTGCAATGTGTACTGTGTCAACAGACAGGAATATGGCAGTGTGGAAGGCCTGATTAAAAAAAATCGTCGAGTTTCAATTAGAATAATTTCAGAAAATGTTGGTGTGAGTATTGGATCTGTTCATAGCATCGTACACAAACTAGCCTACAGCAAAGTTTGTGCGCAATGGGTTCCTCGTCTTTTGTCAGAGAACCAAAAAAGCTTGCGAATGGGCTTATCTTTGTAACACCTCACGGAATACAAACAAATTGGTAACGATTTTTTCTCGCCAATAATTGCTGACGACGAATTTTGGTGTCAATATTTTGAACCATCCAGTAAACTGTCAGTAGGGGGGCTAAGCCGCTTTGGCAACAGAGATCCACAGCAAGATATGTATACGCCGATTCGAGAACAATATGAACAGCTAAGCCGCTTTGGGAAACAAAACGTGCAGCAAGATATGTATACGCCGCTTTGAGAACAAAATTGTCTTTGTGTGTAAATTTGGTGCGTCGGAGGGTCGTTAGGTCTTTGGGATGAGCGTTCGGCGGGGTCGTTAGATTTTTGTTGTGGGGTGGTGTGCGTGCGCTGGGGTGGAGATATTTTCTTAAGAAATTTTTTAGCAGCGTTCCCGACGTTAAATATTAAATATTAAATTTTAAAAAAATGTTGTGTGTGTAGAAAATGGAGTTCACGTGTTGGTTCTTGGCCGCTTCGGAAATTTTCTGGGTAGGTTAAGCTAAAATTAAAACTTTGCGGTGAAGAATTTTTTTAATATTAAGCAAACGCGTGCAAGTGGTAAAGAGTGTTTAAGGCTCTCCTCATAAGCTGCGTTTTGTACGAAGTAGCAAATAAAATTGAGAAAATATATGAAGTGTTATATGATGGAGGTCAAATTTTTAAACGTTTGCAGGTAAAATCTTGTAAAAAAGAAGTCGTTTAATTGCACAAACGTGACAAATTTAAGAGTTATGCAAAAACGTGCATGTAGTGAAGAATTTAGCGGTGATCTTTAGAGTTTCGTCATTGTTTTTATTTTCGTTGCTTTAGTTAATTAAAGAGAGATTTTTAGGCTAAGCAAAAATAGGAAATGTGGTGGATGACATAATCACTCTCAAAATGATGAATGGTGGGGGAAGGGAGCTTCTAAACGTGTCCTAAACGGGGCTCTGCCCCATTATTTTTGTATTAAATATCAAAAAGAATAGGAGAAATTATTCGACTCGTATTTTATAATGGTTTTAATTTAAAATATTGGTGTGTGTGTGCAAAAAAAACATGTTAAGACAGGTCACTCGTTATTTTGTTCATGATTGCACCACCCAAATAATTTATACAACTACACTGAACTCGTACCCGGATCTAAAATTTAACCTTAAAATGTATGCAAATCATGTCGTTATTTAAAACGTGGTGAAGAATTTGGATAGTGATGTAATCATTCTCAAATGCGGAATGGTATTCCATAAGGCGTTCTGAACGGAGGCTTTGCACGCATTAGGTGATTGAATACTTCGGAGATTTTTAGGTTAAGCAAAAACGTGCACGTGCTGAAGAATCCTCCGAGATTTTTAGAAAAATATTTTTGTATTAAATATATAATGTTAAAAAGAAACACACAAAATTTGAATGTTTTATTTATATTAGTTTCACTTACCGGCTTATTTTAATTACATGCTAATGAGTTCATATATTTTCATACAGCTTGATTGATTCACTGCCGAAACAAAACATTTTTACACAGCTGGCAATACTGGGTGTCGTTTTTTTCAATATAATATCAGTAACTATTTACAATACAGCTGAATACTGAAATGTAAAGTAACTTTCACACATTTACCTACGTGTACTTAAATTTAATTGAATTCTAAAAAATATATGCATATCTATGGCAGGCAACCCAGCATACACCAATTATATATTCTTAGTGTAAAATTTTATTGTTAGGTGAATAACCAGCAATTTATTATGTAATATTTATTGCTCAAGCATGGTAATAATAATTTGCAATGTGCAAAATACCTCTTTTTCTTGTTAAAAGACCGATTTAATTAAACACTATAAAAAGATTGTGAATTATTTATTTTAGTTAAATTTTACAGTGCTAGAGACACTAATTATTATTAGTACTAGATATAGGTATAACAAAATTTGTATTCCAGATGATAGTATGTTCAAAGGATATTATTATTTAAAAGACTCTGTAAACATGATTAGTGAAATTATTAAAGTTAAGGAATGTAAAGCAAAAATTTGTCCATAAAAGCAAATATGTTTTCTAAAAGATATGCATTACTTACGGATCTAAACGTTTCAACATCTCGCAAACTGAGATAAATATTACTTATTTCTTTGCAAAAAAACGTTCATATAACGCCCTTTAACAACCGCGTTCAGTAAAGTGCATGGTAGATAATGACCTCGGCGATTGTGCTATTTATAGTATAATTATAACAACATATCGCTATATGTAAATTATATGGTTCTGGTTTATACCTAAAAACAACTATTTTGCATTATATTTTGTTGATCCTGGCAGAAAAAATTACAAGTATAGCTACATTGTCAATACATTTTTATTTTCAAACTCGTTTCAATTATTGTAGAATTTAGTGCTTATAAATAACCTACTTTAATTTAATAAGTTATTCTTAAATTAATAATTATTGTTAAGAGAAATATATACACATATGGTAAATAATTGCAAGAATGTCTATAATATATCTGAGTTTTAATTCTGTTAAATGGAACATATGGCAACAAGGTAACTTCAAAACATTTTAGCATAATTGTCAATTACCAAAATTCACAATTTTTATCTTATATCAACAAATGTTATTAAATTGATGCTAAACAATAAAAATAATACCGTTATATTTCAAATCATTTTAATAGAATTACGCAATGTTAAGTCGTTATTAAAAATTAATTTAAACAGAGTTTTTATTGTTATCGCCGTCTGTTGAAGAATCGTAGCAGAATCTAAACTATATCGCTTTTACAAAGCATGTATTCAAGATTACATTTAGTTAGTTTCAAAAAACTTTTCATCATTGTATACGACTTGTTTTAACTTGCAGTAGGTATCAATTACCGAATCAACATTACCACCCGAACATGGTTGACAACTTTAAATTTTATTTTCCCTATTACTTTCAAGGTATTAAACATTGGTATATATATTATATTACGTATGGTGATATTAAATAAAATTATTCTTCAAAATATGAGTTAAAGTTTAATAAGTGCAACCTTAATGTGGTGTTGGCCTTTAAAATGATTTAAATAAAACAAATTTTTAAATTTAATTATGCCACGGCTTTTTAAAGACAGGCTCAGAGAAACTGAATCTATTATTTATGCTCTGTAAGAAGACGTGAGTTCTCTGTCCCCTTACAGGTATAGAAAACACAGGCGCATAAACCGTTGTTCAATCAAAACCACTTAACCTCTTTTTAGTGCTTGCGTCTCGTGATTATACAAAGATTGATAAATAGGCCTAACAATATTTAATTTAGGTAAGCGTTTGAAATTCAAATTATTCACAAATTACTTTAAATGATGTGTATATAAAGATAACTTCAAATACCTGCAACTCCTTTGAATGTGTCTGGGTTGTACATGGACTTTGATACAGGATACAACAAGATCGCCTTGAATGCTTGCAGTGAATACCTGTTAAAAGTACGTTTTAGTTTTATGTTCAAAATGGACTTGACTTTAGTTTTAGGTTCTACAAATAAACTACAACTTCATCAACTGTCTGCTTAATCGGCTCTATTACTAAGAACACTTTCAATACTTCACCAATATCAATGGGGCCGTATCCTAAAAAGCTGGACCTTGCTGTAATATATCTCACATTCACTGGTGCAACTCTTCAATAACACAAGAGATGACCCGATGTTTGGTTTAATTGGAAATCCTCCTCTGGAATTTTCTTGGTTGTATAACCTTATCACTTATTTTGTATAATAATTCAATTAAAATGCATGCACTTGAAAACATATATATTAATTTTTGTAAATTTTATTACAGGCTCCTCAAGCCAAAACATCTATATCCTATACAAAATTTTTAATCAATTTCTCAATTCTCAACAACCATCACCTAGGAAAACTAAAACATTTACATCTAGCCTACTAACTAATAATTACAAGGGATGCATTCATTATTTTATCCTTAACTCTACTTAATTGCTATTTTAGAACAGCTTTGGTATTATTAAATTTCATTTTGACATTTCATAACTTTTTATCACTTTATAATTAAAATATATTAAACTACTTTCATTTCAGGTACATAAAATTTATAAATGGAATAAAGTATCCTGAACAATTACAAATAATAATTTCATCAACAAAACCTATACACATTCAGTTGAAATTACATTAGATACCCTTCGTATTGAAAAACAGTGAAAAATGCTTTTTTAAACCTTAAACGCTGCATCACTAGTACATAATATTCTATATCTGCGTTTAACAAGTAATTATTCATCAATCTTTGATTACCGTAGTGTTTTTAAAATTTAGAATAGCTTGATAAAAGTGGTAAATTAATGTTTTTATCCTTAGTACTAACAACTACCTTTTTAAACCCTTTTATAATGTCAAATACTAAATAAGCCCCACCTGGTTTCATAAAATGAATATAAGATTCTCTTTCCTCTAAACAGTGTCAACGATTGTAATAAGCTTATTTTTATTTTATTAAACCACTGCTAACCTTACGTTTTAAAATACTAACTTTAGTTCGACAAATATCAAATTTTAATATGAATACTAACACTAAGTTTAACTTTTGTAGATATGTGTAGACTTGATTACTAATGCCTGTAATTTACTAATACTTTGTGAGATATAATGTGTATGTGTATTTATTGTATGAATGGGTATAAATGTTCCAAGTGAAATCGTCCGCGACATTCACCCCTTTCATTCTCAAGCTTAAACGTATGGCCATTGGCGAAAATTTTCCTTATTTGATAGGGTCCTTCATATGGAAATAATAATTTTGCACAAATGTTCCTACTCCAGTTCGAAACTCTCAACCTTTTTACGATAACTAAATCCCCAATCTGAAAATTTGTCTGTTTCTTAATTCGTCTGCATCGTTTCTCGACCTCCCTACGTTGTCTAGTCTCAGCCCTAGCTCTGGCCTGTTCTAGTACACTTTCGTATTTAAATTTAATTTTCTGGCATCTAAACAAATTCTTATATCTAACTTATCACTAGGTCTGGGTACAACAACGATAGGATTAATAAAAGAAGTCCTTGCTGGCTCTATTATTCCATTTTTTTACATATCTTTAATTTTTGCCTTAACTCTTTCCCTCATACTATATGGAATTGGATATACCTTCGTGTAAAACCCATTTTCTTCTGTTATTTCTAACTTGTGTACATACTTAGTTGCTACCCTTGATTCCCCATTAAATAAACCTACATGCTCATTAAATATCTCATATAATCTACCCTTTATTCCCTCGTCTATAATTCCAATCTGTCCTTCGTCAAATACCTTCTCAAATAAATTACTTAACATTATCTCATCCTGTCCTTCTAAAATACTTTCCCTAATCATCCCTGTGCCATAAACATTACTATTAATATCCATCTCTTTATTCGAACTCCCATTAGGTACCACCCAATTCTTCTTAATATTTAAAATCTGTACACTTCTATCCTTGCCATCTATTTTCATCCCAAATCTTTCTATAGCATCTATCCCTATTATAAAGTCTAAATATAATCCCGTTGCCACTAAAAACTCAGCTTCCCCTAGCTTTTCTCCCCCTATTGAAATTGGTACACAAATCATTTCATCGATTACAGATATTTTCTTTTTCATCGCAGACCACAAACTTATCCGTTTTATCTTGCAGATCTTCCCTTTTAATAGCTCAGCGTGCTTGACTACTATCTCTTTCTTTACTAATGACAGCTCAGATCCACTATCAATTAATGCTACATATAAACAATTATTTAACTTCAAATTAACAAAAGGTAAAACTTCTTTTTTTTTCATCCCTGTCTTCCAGCAATAAATGCACAAAACTTAAACTACTGGTCGTACCCAAATCCACTAAACTTAACCCTATATCTAATTCTAAATTAACACTTATTTACAAAATTGGCGTGTTTTTATTGTTTTATTTCCTTTATCATCTGCCATACAAATCGCGTCTGTTATTATCAACATGTTCCGGCCTGAATTTCCTCTGTGGTGGTCCATACCCGTGCCGTTCGTGTCCATGCCAATTCTGGTTTCTCCCTGTATTCCTACCTTCCCAATATCTATTATTATTTGTTTCAAATTCCCTTGCCATATCATAATTTCGCATTATTTCTAAGAACTCCTTTAGTGTTTTAATATTTTGTGTGGCCACAGCCCTAGCCACTTCAGCTTCCATGTGCCTCGACAAAAACTGTATAAGCTCTTCTTCTCTGAATTTTGGAGTCAAATGTTGCGCCTGATTATAATTATCAATAATGTATTCCTCTCTCGACCCCATACTAGTTAAATATTGTCCTGTTATTAATTTTGTTCTAATTTCAGTCTGTTTTGCATTACCCCAATATTGTTCTTTAAAAAGAATCTTAAATTGTTCGTATGTGTTATAATTTTTCCTAATTATGCTGTGCCATTTTTCGGCGTTACCCCTTAAACTAGCTCCTATCATTTGAATACGCACCCTCTCTGGTTCACCTTCCATTATTTCGTCTAACTTATCTAGGTATAGCATTGGCTGTTCAAAACGTCTTCCCTCAAATTTTGGTAAAATCTCTCGTCCATTTTTAAAGTAACCCTGGTCCATTGTTACTAAACGTCCCCCTTCTAATCCTGTCACTTGTTCCTTAATCACCCTAACACTACCTTCAAGTACCCCTAATTTTTCATCTACCCTGTCCTTAAATCCTATTACATCAGCCCTTAATTCCCCTGAATCTTTAATTCCATCCTGAATAATTTCCATAACTTCCCTTTTTGAATTTTGAAGATTTTCTGTTTGTTTCAGATCTACTCCTACCATTTCACCCCTTAGCTCCGACAAACCTGCTACTAAATTTTCCTCGACTCCATTTACCCTGTCTTCTACTTCCATCCTTACTTCATCTCTAAGCGAACCCAAACTGCTCTGTATCAACGCATTTATCCCTCCAAATTTCATCTCCATCATTTCAAATCTTTCCCTCACTTCCGCTCGTGAATTCTCATTTTTTTCTTTTATTTTCTCAAATCTTTCCCTCACTTCCACTCGTGTATTTTCAAATTTTGTCTCCATTTTTTCAAAATTTCTCCTACCTTCCGCTTGTGAATTCTCATTTTTTTCTTCTAATTCCTCAAATCTTGTCTCTATATTCTCAAAATTTCTCCTAACTTCCGCTTGTGAATTTCTCGCCTCGTTATTCAGCTCAATTTTAAATTCTTCCTGTGAGTTCCTAAATTCTCTTAAAAACTGCATGATGTCTAGCATGTCCCCCTCGTTCGCTGTCTCTCTGACTCCTCCAACCTGTTTTTCTACGTCCGGCTGAATTACAACCACCTCCGGCTCCACATATTCTCTCCTTTCAGCTCCTGCATCTCCTGCCGCTACAGTCTCCATCACCGGTTGCCCTCTCACAACAGTCTCGACACCATAAACCCTCCCTGACCTGGTAATTCTTTCCTCGTCTGACATGTTCTAATAATATTTGTTGTTTCAAAAATACCTCTTACTTGCCCCACCAAAATACAATTGTTCAAAACCTGCAAATAAGCTAGTTCTCTCTCTAGAACACCACGCTTGCGACACTACTTATTGAGCCCCACCAACTTTTTTATACCACTGCAACCTATTACCCTTTAACTCGCTCCACGTTTGTTAGTCGTTAATATTATATTATGTATGGTGATATTAAATAGAATTATGCTTCAAAATATGAGTTAAAGTTTAATAAGTGCAACCTTAATGTGGTGTTGGCCTTTAAAATGATTTAAATAAAACAAATTTTCAAATTTAATTATGCCACGGCTTTTTAAAGACTCGCTCAGGGAAACTGAATCTATTATTTATGCTCTGTAAGAAGACGTGAGTTCTCTGTCACCTTACAGGTATAGAAAACACAGGCGCATAAAGCGTTGTTCAATCAAAACCACTTAACCTCTTTTTAGTGCTTGCGTCTCGTGATTATACAAAGATTGATAAATAGACCCAACAATATTTAATTTAGGCAAGCGTTTGAAATTCAAATTATTCACAAATTACTTTAAATGATGTGTATATAAAGATAACTTCAAATACCTGCAACTCCTTTGAATGTGTCTGGGTTGTACATGGACTTTGATACAGGATACAACAAGATCGCCTTGAATGCTTGCAGTGAATACTTGTTAAAAGTACGTTTTAGTTTTATGTTCAAAATGGACTTGACTTTAGTTTTAGGTTCTACAAATAAACTACAACTTCATCAACTGTCTGCTTAATCGGCTCTATTACTAAGAACACTTTCAATACTTCACCAATATCAATGGGGCCGTATTCTAAAAAGCTGGACCCTGCTGTAATATATCTCACATTCACTGGTGCAACTCTTCAATAACACAAGAGATGACCCGATGTTTGGTTTAATTGGAAATCCTCCTCTGGAATTTTCTTGGTTGTATAACCTTATCACTTATTTTGTATAATGATTCAATTAAAATGCATGCACTTGAAAACATATATATTAATTTTTGTAAATTTTATTACAGGCTCCTCAAGCCAAAACATCTATATCCTATACAAAATTTTTAATCAATTTCTCAATTCTCAACAACCATCACCTAGGAAAACTAAAACATTTACATCTAGCCTACTAACTAATAATTACAAGGGATGCATTCATTATTTTATCCTTAACTCTACTTAATTGCTATTTTAGAACAGCTTTGGTATTATTAAATTTCATTTTGACATTTCATAACTTTTTATCACTTTATAATTAAAATATATTAAACTACTTTCATTTCAGGTACATAAAATTTATAAATGGAATAAAGTATCCTGAACAATTACAAATAATAATTTCATCAACAAAACCTGTACACATTCAGTTGAAGTTACATTAAATACCCTTCGTATTGAAAAACAGTAAAAAATGCTTTTTTAAACCTCAAACGCTGCATCACTAGTACATAACATTCTATATCTGCGTTTAACAAGTAATTATTCATCAATCTTTGATTACCGTAGTGTTTTTAAAATTTAGAATAGCTTGATAAAAGTGGTAAATTAATGTTTTTATCCTTAGTACTAACAACCTTTTTCTTAATCTTCGTTGGGAATTAAACCACTCATAGTTTTTAAAATCATCTTTCTTTACGTTTCGATCGATGACCTAGGATCGTTGTCAAAATTGTCAAAACCACAACAATCATACAGGGAGTATTTATCAGGCAACATATTTCCCTCATGGCTATGACAGCTTTTTGTGCTGTATGTAGAGTAATGATTAACGTTATGCTCTTTCGATTAATTTGCAATTTACCGGGCATGTATCCTTCGTTAAAAGTGAAGGATATTCCCATAGATAATTTGAATAACAATCTATCACCACCAACACACACCTCTAATTGGATTTTCCTTAAATATATTGCTCAAATTCAACAGAGTCGCCTTGCCAGAGATTATCTCAAGGTTGTTGATTTGTTAATGCTGTTACAAAAACTAGTGGACAAATAACTAGGTGATGCTCAGTATCACAACACTTTAGCATTACCTATTTTGATGAATGTGCCATAAAAGCTAGGTACTTGGATAGTTCTCGCAGTGAGTGGAACAACAACGATAGTGACGATAGTGGTGCGAAGTTTTCAAGTTAACATGGACAATATACTGTACGATTTGTTCGAGAGTGAACAACGCATTTAACACTAACATCTGAAACATGCCATAGTATTCAATGATGTGGACAAAATCAAACGTATACTGTTCAGAGTAAGTGTTCATGTTCTCTTTAAAGCCTTCAAATTGCTAACGCTGAACAATGATACATCCATTGATGTAATGGACATGCTGTTTAATCAACAGAGTAGGTGCGATCAATTTGTATCAAACTTCATTGATGCTTGCAACGGCAAAACAGAGTTAAAATGACATCAGGTGCGCGGTGTACTAGACGCAATAGATAGTAATTATAGTTTGAGCGATGTATATTTCCTTGAAGAATTACTAACCAACCGAGCTGTATTGAGTACGAAGGCATATCCTATCGTGAATATAAAATGCAACTATAAATCACTGGTAACAGCGATTGACGAAATGATTGTAGATGTTGTATATTTTGCACAACCCATGGTATTAGAAAAAGTATTGAAATTAATTTTAAAGTATAAGGTAAATTATAAGTACCAACCTAATGTAGTTGGCCCTCATAGAACAACATATAACTGGCTCCTCAAGAATTTGGCAATGGAGGGCTCAAAACAGCAACCAGGATGGACGTGTGGTCCGGATTCGGGAAAATGGCCATCAAATAGTATAGATGATTATAAAAAAGTGTATATGCTATTAAAGTTATTGTTTTAGTTTAATACTATTTTTTGTATGTAAATCATGTCATCTTGGTAGTCTTAGCTGATGCGCTATAGATAGCACTTATTAGATATAATGGAGGATGCTATTGTACGTGTCGCATACCTTTACAATAAATATATATACCTCGAGTGTTGGTCAAGTACGGGGAGAAATTGTTAGCTGAGAAGGTAATGTGTTTTTACCTGCTTGTTATTTACACATATTCACGGACATCGAAATACTCAAGTTCAACCAAAACAGCGAAAATCAACCTACATCAACGTTTTGCGCTTCGGGCATGAGGAATTATAAACAACTTTCTTGACGTAGAACTAGTGTAGTAATTAGTAGTACATAGATGTAATTTGTGTGTGTGTGTGTGTGTGTGTCGCTATAATAAGGCATATAACAGTAAAAAATGTTTTATTGATGAATGACATATGATGGTAAACAAACACGTAACAGCAGATCTACAAAATATGATTTTTGGATATCCAACTATTATGGATAGAATCTAAATTTAACCATTTCACATATACTTGATTTTTAACTCCCTTCAACACTTTTTCCACTAAATATACATCCGGATAGTGTGTTCGTTGAAGTTCTTCTGCATAGAAGCCGCCTAATATTGGTTGTCCTCGACTATCGCGCAATAGGTACGTTAAAGGATTAGACAAATGCACTTTGTACACCGTAAAAATTTCGTTAGACCAATTTGGTGTGTATCCCTTGGTAAATTGACCTCTATGTTTACTAATGCGAACATGATCCCCAACAGAAAATTTTTTACTCTTTAAGTTAACTGTTTTGATCGTACTGTACACTGTATTAAAAAGTTTGTGTTCATTGCGTTTTGACACATCTACAGGTCGCATGCCGATTGTTCGATGTTTGGTGTTGTTATATGCAGCCACGAGTGAGGATAGTATATTCAGCCATTGATACGAACCATTCAAACTAAATTGTTTCCACATTTTTGACTTTAAGGTACGATTGACGCATTCTACTACGCAAGCTTTTTTATTGCTGTACACACTATAATGTATAATCTCATATTTTTCCATTAAAGCCTTAAATGTTGAATTATAAAATTCTTTTGCCAAATCCGTTTGAATGTACCGTGGAATACGATGGTCTTTGTTGAAAATTGATTGAAAAGCGTTTGAAACAGCCTTACCCGTCTTGCGCTTAACCGGTACGGCCCATAAGTATTTAGAAAATACATCGATAACAACTAGAATGTATCTAAATCCTTTATTCATCTTTGCATATGGGATCATTTCCACCAAATCGGCTTGAAACAGCTCGTTTAATCCTTTTGTGATTACATGTCTTCTAGGAAAGTTAATGCGAGCAGGCTTATGTAACTCGTGGACGATTTGCTCCTTTACAGACATATTGCTAATATGTGTGTGTGTGTGTGTGTGTGTGTGTGTATGGTTGACGGCTATATGCGTGCGTTTTTAAGTTTCTCTTGCAACTGTTGAATATCTGCTTGAATTCGTGCAATGTCTATTCTAAATTGTGCTTTCACTTGTTAAATAGCAGCGTCTAATGTCTTATATATGCTATTCATAGAATCATCTATCCGTTTGGTTACGATTTGTGCAACATTAGCCTTCACAGTGACTGGAACAAGGTTACTCATCATCTCTTCAAAATGGTTAAAGTCTGCTCTTGTAACATACTCGCGCGAGAATTGTGTTATCATACTGTTTGTTGTCTCCTTCACAAGCGTGTCTATATACTGCTGAATAGTGGAACCACTTCCAAGCGTTGGTTCGCCCTCTTGCTGGTGATACGTTGCTAACCGCGATTCTAAGTACGCTTTCGTGACTGCATCATCATCTTCTTGTGGTGTAGCAACGCGCGCTAATCTCATGTTGTCAAAATCGTAGTAATCATCATAAGAAATATATGAAGCACAGTCAGACGCATGTCCAAACTTGTTGATAACCATCGTAATATTGAATAACAAGCTACACGATCTACGCTATTATACGCAATTCGCGTAATTCTTCCATAATCGATGTAATTTCGTTGGTGTGACCGGTGTTACCTGCATCTTGTGAGGCGACCAGAAGCTTGAGCCGTTCACACAGTTCGTTGGGATCATCAAAGTATACATACTCTAGTGGCTTCTCGTTATAATCCATGAGTAGACCACGACCACTCGGGTTCATAGTTTGCTGTCGTAAGCTATACATTGCATTACTTCTTTTTTTAATGTCTGCATAATCGTTAATTTCTTTAAGTGAGAATTTACCCAAAGGATTGAGAAGGAACAGTTGCTCGTACAACCATTTGCTACCGTTGTAGCAAAATCGTTCTACACACACCTTTTCACCAATCCCGAAGATAATGTCCAAATCACCAATCATTAATTTTCCTGTCTCCGGATTAAAACGTACTTTATCCCTGCGCAAGTGCTCCGTGTCATTGTTATAATTACCAGTAAAGTTGGAGAACAGATTATCGACATAGTATCTTACCGATGGTAAGAAGCGCTGTAAGTAGGCCTGATGTTCTTCGCTGTTTAGGTACCGTTCGTACTCTGTATGGGTCTCTGGAGTGTTGCCGCTACTCTCTGATTCTTTGACTGGGCTATGAGGATTGTGTTCCCATGCCTCCTCTATTGGTGGTGCGGCGATTGGTGTGGAACTGCGCACCTGATCGAGAAATTTAGGGCGTCTTTTAGGAGTAGATTGTACGTCATGTTGTTGTGGTAACCAGTGCTGGCTTTCGATCTTGGACTCCTGTTTAATATCTTTCAGCAGACCGGTCTGAAGTGTTTGTAGACGTGTTGTAATAGGTGCATAGGCTTTACTTAATGCAAGCTCCTTTTCAACCACACCTGCTTTTAGCGCTTGTAATTTCCTCTTGACTGCCGTTCGTACTTTTATGAGTTTTCGTTTGGTTTCCACGTCGTCTGCCATCGTCTAGAAACGGGTAGGAAGTGATATGCTATTTATGTGCTTTATAAGTATATATAAGTGTCAAAACCTTTTCGGTAGCGACCGCTCTGCAAATCGCCATCTTTATTGATCACCAGGAACCCATACCGATCTCGCCAGCATACGCCGCACAATTCTTTAAACCGGTTAAACGACATATCCGTGTTTACATGGTCAGCGTATACGTGTTTTAAATTGAGTTCGTCTTGTTTGAATAGCACTAGGACATTAGCATTGTCTCTAATCAATTGTTTAGGTATTTTGGAATAGGTCTGACATAGGTAAAAACAATCAATGGCCTTATGTCGACCTAAAGAAAAATATTCTCGCATTACATTTTGTTTATCGCACGACACGTCATCGAAAATAAATACCGAATTAGGTTTTGCATCCGCTGGAGTAACAATTGCATCCCATTTGTTAAACGCAAAATATCCTATTCCTTTTATTGGTTGTAATAACCTCTCTAGGTACTGATACTTTGGTTGATACAAGGATTTTGAGTAGAGATAAACGTTTTCAAAGCGTACACCATTTGGAAGTTTCAAGAGACCGATGACTACATTAGTTTTACCACAATTGGATGGACCTGTAATGATACACCGTATTGTTGATGGTAATAGTAGTCCATGCTTTTGCACGTTAGTGGTGTTGCTGCAGTTGTGGTCCGTAATGGGCAACGCCAATTGTTGCTTTACCAGACGCATTCTATCCATATACTAAAACGTAATTGCAGTATGGTAAGCATTTAAGCGAGTAATTCTACACGCATGACCAGTCTCCTTTAAACCTTTCGACTGACAAGATTAATGAGATCCTATCGTGGCTACGGGTTACTCAATAGTGCAATCAATCGTTTACCGGTAGAATTACATTTACCAGGCTATCGCTTCTGTGGACCGGGAACTAAGCTCCAGAAACGCCTCGAGCGTGGTGATATAGGTCGTAATCCCTTAGACGAAGCCTGCAAACTACACGACATCGCCTACGATCTTTCTACAGACTTAACAACCCGACACCAAGCTGATCGACGTCTTGCCGAAACAGCACAAAAACGTCGTACTGCACCCGACGCTTCGCTAGGTGAAAAACTTGCTGCGTTTGCTGTTGGTTCTGCAATGAATGCCAAAGTTAAATTTGGTATGGGTTGTCGCAAGAAAACGATAAGATGTAAAGGCAAACGACGTGGTCAGCGTCTACGTACAGGAAGTGGTATACCATTCAAGCGTTTAATTCGCACCATCTGGGAACGCATTAAAAACGTTCGTCCGACCGATCTTATTAAAACTGCTAAACTTGCAGTGGCACCGATTAAAGATATAACGGATGAAATTCGTGGCATCCCACGTGTAATCCCTGTACCCAAAACTGGTGGTTTCCTACCTTTGATACCTATTTTTGCAGCCCTTTCCGCAATTGGAGCGTTGTCGGGTGGAGCAGCTGGGATTGCAAAAGCTGTCAACGATGCTAAACTTGGACAACAACAATTAGATGAAGCGAAACGACATAATATGGCACAAGAGGCAGTGACACTTGGAAAGGGTCTCTATTTGAAACCTTATCGCCGTGGACATGGACTGTACCTAAAGCCTTTTCTTACACACGGGCAAGGTTTGCGTAAACAAAGACTACCATGGGACAGCGTAATTTATATTGAGGGTACAATGAATAAGTCAGATGGTAGCGTTTCGCCTACAGCCGATTTTGTCAACAACGGAGTTTTATTTTTATTTGATGAAATTCGTTATGAACTTGGTGGAAAGACTATTGACCGCGTTCGTAATCCAGGTATAACTACGACTATTAAAAATTTTCTATCCTACGATTATAGCGAAAGTCGTCGCTTTAGAAACGCCGGTTGGTCCCCCATCGATAAGCTTGATCTCGTTGATGCTATTCGTCACTTCAACGTATGCATTCCCTTGCGCAAGGTTTTATGATTTGCGGAGGACTATCGAAAAATTCTTTTGAATATCAAACAGGAGCTTATTCTTATTAGAAGTAGTGCTGATGATGCAGCTATATCAAATTCTGATACCAAAGAGTCAATCAAAATTACTATTACACATATATCATGGCGGATTCCACATATAACCGTTGCAGATGCAGAGCGCTTAAAACTACTCAAACATATTCAACGCAATGTCACCATGGACATAAGCTTTCGCAGTTTGGAACTACACGAATATCCAGAATTACATACAACACACACGCATACGTGGGCTGTGAAGACGGCTTCTCAAGTGGAGAAACAACGTTTTGTTATTGTCTGCTTTCAAACCGATACATCGCGCAAAAAGGGGCGCAGTCTGTTTGACCACTGTAAGTTGACCAATATGAAATTACATCTGGGTTCATCTATGTATCCTTACGATAATCTTAACATTGATTTAATACCAATCGCTATTCTATACTATATGAAATGTATGCACAGTTTCAACAATCGTACTACGGGGTATCAGCGAGCCGATATTAACTCCCAATGAATTTCAAACGCACGCTCCACTTGTAGTCATCGATTGTTCCCAACAAAACGAAATAGTGAAAGTGGGAGCGGTTGACGTACGATTAGAATTTCAAATGAAAGAAGCGCTAAAAGCTCACACTACAGCGTACTGCCTCATTCTACACGATCGTTTGGTCCGCTACAATCCTGCAACCAATATTGTGAGTGAAGTCTAAAATTAATAATCCATTAGTTGTCGACGTTCAAAGGTTTAAAATTGCACATAATAACTTTGTGTTTAAAGAAATGGCTGTTTTACAACTATCCCTATCGAATGGAGTTGCAATAACATATGTGCTGAAACCACCATATTCTTGGAACTGTCTATCAGCTCGCTTCAAATACCAAAAGGTATGGTTAACCAGAAACTTTCACGGTATATCTTGGGATGATGGCAATTTACAATGAACTTCCACACCTAAATGTTATTAACCTAGAAGATTTAGGGTGTACTCCTTTACATAAATTAAAGTATTACACCAATCCACACAAGTGTTTCTAGCATACCACACGATTCTTCATTCAATTGCGCAACCACAGATGTAATTGTACTCAAAAACTGGTTTGTACATATAACCAATTATTCATTTTTAATAATGAATAATGTTTACAATAAGTAGTGCTTTTATTTGTATATTTTATACCTACATACATACATATTCCTTGAGACTAGTAAGATGTTTTTCAAAAAATGTCTCGAAATAAGTTTAATTGTAAAACTTACTAACGAATCTGTAAGTATCATATTGAAAAATTCCTCTTAACGGATATGTATTTTGCATTTTTTATGCAAACTTTATGTTACAATAATACAATTAAAAAATTATATTCCACTACCGAGGTATTAAATTTTAAAGTATGTTATAGTTGTGTAAACAAAAAAGGCATTGGATAGGTTTTTTTATCATCAAAGTAGTACATTTTTATTTAATCCCACCTGTAAAATGATTACTTTCTTAAACCTAAGTTTCATAAAATTTATCCTCCAAAGATCAACCAACTATAAACCAGAACTATTAAATTTACATAAATTTCGGTGTTATTTTAATTTAAACTATGCTCATAAAAAGTCGTTTATATACATAGCACCAACATTGTTACTACCTATTAATATCAAATCTTTAAAGGAATTTACAGGCATGATTAATTAATAAGTGGTCTTTTAATTTGTACACATTTTGTATATGTTGTTTTAGTTCGATTGAGGACCTATTATTAGTAATCTGTTTATTATTTTATTGACGATATAAATTTTAAGATTGGAAGGGAAAGATAAGAAATCTTCCTCTGACATTTATATGCACTCCGCATAGTTGTTTAAGGTAGCAAATATAAATAAGCTGTTTAATGTGTTGTAGAAGAATTTTTACCATTGTATTATCGGTATGTATAAACTTACTTACTATAGTTATTAAAATCTCCAAGATGCACTTACTTAATGTGTTTTTAACGGAAGTAGAAATTGTGAATATTGGTAATTAACAATTATGCTAAAATGATTTGAAGTTATGCAGTTGCCATATATAATTTACATATATGGGTATGTTGTTATAAATATCACAACCTCGAGGTCATTAACTACCATGCATTTTACTAAACTATAATTAATAAAATCCTCGTACATTTAACTAAGATACATTTTTCTTAATGTGGAAGTCTTATCTATATTTTATTCAAATAAGAATCTGCTACCACCACCTACAAAAAGATATAGACAATTAAAGAATGTAATTTTTTTGTAAATAAAACATTAAAATATTGTGTGTTTCTTTTTAACATTATATATTTAATACAAAAACAATTTTTTGAAATTTTCGGGAGATTCTTCAGCACGTGCATGTTTTTGATTAACCTAAAAATCTCCGAAGTATTCAATCACCTAATGGGTGCAAAGCCCCCGTCCAGAACACCTTATGGAATCCCATTCCGCATTTGAGAATGAGTACATCGCCATCCAAATTCTTCACCACGTTTTAAATAACGACATTATTTGCATACATTTAAAGGTAACATTTTAGATCCGGGTACGAGTTTAGTATAGTTGTATAAATTATTTCGGTGATGCAATCATGAATAAAATAACGAGTGACCTGTCTTAACATGTTTTTTACATATACACACACATATTAAATATTTAAATATATTGAAATTGCTAAATGTAAGCAAAAACACCTTGATATAAGATCAAATTAATTTTTTTATTTGAGAGGCAAATAAATCGCCATGAAAGGTGATATAATTTGCATATATTTTAAATTCATACGGGTATAATTAAATATAATAAAAGCTCAAGATTATATGTTAGATCCGACTGCAAGTTCAGTGTAATTGTATAAATTATTTTGGGGTGATGTAATCAAGAATAAAATATACGACATACCTGTCTTAACATGTTTTTGCAACACACCTTATGTTAATTAAATCCATTATATTAAAAGTTGAATGTCGGCATGATTTGCATATATATTACCAGAGAGCTATAATTTCAATAAAAAAACACGAGGTTATATTCGACTGCGAATTCTTGTTATTTTATCTTGGTAATGAAATCGTGAACAACATGTTTTTACAAGATTTTACCTGCAGACTTTATAATTAGATCCATTATATCATATTTCGTATATTTTCTAAATGTTATTCGCTACTTCATACAAAATACAGCTTTTGAGGAAAGCTAAAAAATTCTTTACCACTTGCACGTTTTTACTTAACATAACAAAATTCTTTATATAGGTAAAATCACCACTTCGCTATGCTTTCGGCTACCTAGTTTCGGCTACTTTTCCAAGGTCGTTGTGACGTCATAGCCTTTTATAAATAAAGAACAATGTAATACTATTCTAAAATTTATATTCTGGCATTATACATAACAAAATTTAAAAATATTTAAAGCCAAGCATGGAGCCGTTTAAACTTAATTTTAATATAAATTCGATTGTTTAACATGGCTAACAACCAGTAGCGGCTAGTGTATAGGTTCACATGTTCACGTGAACACCCTAATTTTAAACAGATCTATTCTTCTTTGCTATCAAAATATAATTTTTGCTAGTTACAATATAACATGCTATAAAAAAGTAGGAAAACGCTGCCGCCAATCTATCCATAACGATCACCTACAAGTAGCTTCTGAGTTCACACAAGAACTGCGAACACGCGTTTCAAATGCTTAACCCTGACCGTCGCCTTGCGAGTATAGGATTGGTTGAGAAATAGCACTCAATTTTACATAAAGAGGGTTCACAAATATTTCGTGAACTTCAGCTTATTATCCGTGTTTGGGTTCGGACAGAACGCGTATTACTGTTTTCTTTTGTGTCGCTGCTATTTAATTAGTCTCTGTTTGCACGTTTTGACTTTTTAGTGTGTAATTAATTCACATAAATCGTTCCGTAACAATCTTTTTCAATTAATCTTTTTTACTGTTAATATTTATTAGGACAAAGGTGAAGAAGAGCGAAAGTTTGAATTATATAATAAATTCAGTTAAGAATATTTTGAATAAAAAGTTATCCTATGAAGAAAAATTGAAAATAAAGAAACTTGGTCTACATCAACCAAATTTAATAATTGAAAATCGAACAAAAACTGAAAAGCGTGTTTATTATAATCGTAAGTATAATAGCGATATACACAAAAAACATAAATGGTTGTGTGGCTGTAACCACAAAAATTCGTTGTTTTCTTTGCCGTGTTTACTTTTTAGTAAAGAAATTAATATTCGGACAAATTCTGGTTTTGCGGATTTAAATCATTTAAGTGAAAAAATTAAAAAGCATGAAAATTCTCATGTTCATAAAAATGCCAGTATTGAATTTTCTATGGTTGGGCGTGTAAATATAGGCACACAGTTAGATAGTGCTTACCGTAGTATTATACAAAAGGTAGATAAGAATCAGTACATTTTATCGCAAATCATTGATTGTGTGAAATTTTGTGGCGTATTTGAAGTTGTACTACGGAGTCATGATGAGATTGAAGGGTCCAATAACCCTGGTATTCTTCGAGGTTAATTAATCTAGTTGGATCAGTTGATGATGCTATGAGGGAGCATCTAAAGAATCCGACGGTTTTCAAGGGTACATCCAAAACTGTTCAAAATGAACTTCTAGATTACATTTTGGATGTATATAGAAAAAAATATCAAAACAAGTAAATAAAGTAAATTATTTAGCAGTGATGGTTGATGAAACTACGGACGTGTTTACAATTCAACAGATGGTTATAGTTTATCGATATGAATTTAATGGACCTGCCATTGAGCGTTTTTGGGGCTTTCTCAATCCTGAAACTCAAGATGCCGAAACATTAAGCAAGGTACTACTATCGGAGTTAGAGGTTCATTTACGTAATAAAAAAGAAAAATTAATTGGACAGTGTTACGATGGAGCAGCAGTTATGGGTGGTGGTTCGACGGGGTTTAATGCCGAATCAAAGAAGTTTATCCAAGAGCACATTTATTCACTGCTACGCTCATAAATTCAGTTTAGTTCTACAAAAAGCCGCATCAGTAAATCGTTCCACTAGAATTTTTTTTCAAACCTTACGGGCTTTCCAGCTTTTTTCCAGATCCACACTAAGGACGAAATTTTTTGACGCAATATGCAAAAAAAGATTACCGTCACTTGCTCCAACACGTTGGGTACATAATATTAAATTAGTTCAAAATCTTTATACGAACAAAAATGACATAATAGACTGTTTGGAAATAATCCAGATTTCAGACCGTGTGGATGACAAAACTAGAAGGGAATGTTAAGGACTACTGGCATGTTGAAGCGAAGGCGAATTTGCGTTTTGTCTTGATTTCTACAATAAGATAATGCCTCATGCGGATATTCTATTTAAAAAACTTCAGCAAAAAAAGATTGAGCTGATTAAATTAAAAGAGTATGTTTCAGAATTTTTAAATCATTTCGAAGGTGTTCGAGATAACAACTCTGTTACGTTTATTTTCGACGTCCTTTTCTGTGGTAATTTGTTTTTCATTCACCTAGCTTTTGTTTCTATTCAAAACTTCATCCTGTATTTTTACCTCGTTACAATAGTACGCGCAATCGTAACATTTCTTTCAAATCTATTCATTCTAAAACAAAAATTTATTCGATAATTAAATAGTCAATACCTTGTTTTAGGTATCCCTTAATTTGTTAAACATTTCAAGAACGGATAATTGCTTTCTCTTGTGATTCCCATTTAAAGACTTGTCGAAATAATAGATCCTACTATTATTTGATAGCGTGTTTTCCAGTTTGCTAATCGGGCTTTAACAACGCGAGGATTGCAGTTCAAACTCGTGTTATTTGAACCAATTTTTAATTTGATTCTGCGGCTTGTGCGTTAAAATATTTTCTACAGCGATGCACTTTTTTTTGTTCGACAAGTAGGAGGTATCTTGCATGTATTGGCGAGTTTCCCGCGCTTATCCATTCTAATCAGATTCTTTCTTTAGCTCTTAGCTGAAGGCCAAATGAGTTCTTTCTTTATGTAGACCCAACTGTTCGTTGACGTAGACCAACTGTTTTTGTCTGTAGACCGCTGCTGCAGTTACGGTAGCAGGTCGAATGGATCCTGACTACCCTGGCGTTGCTGTGCTGACTCACCCTCCGACAGCTTCCAAGATAAGCATCCCGACGCATAGAGATATGTGACTCGTACCCTTTTATGCACATCGAGGATTATTATTTTTCAGCGGTTGATGTTGTGAAACCGGTTCACCATACATGTTTAAAAGCCTGCTTCGCTAATGCTTCTGGTTATATTTCTTTAATTCTTACTACAACTTGGTCTACATTTAATACTTTAATTTAACACACTTGCTATTGAGAAAATCTAAGCATTACTTTTTTTCTAATGAGTTTGTGGATCAATTATAAAATTTGTCTTTTACAATATCACTTAAATTTAATACTTTTCTTTGTCCATGTGAACCAAGAAATTTTAATTAATTTTTTTTAATAGATAATCGTGGACGACGTGCTTTTTTAGTTTTTTTTTTGTATGTAGACTAATCCCCCCACTCTCCGCGGTTAGTAGTTAGCCTGGTTGTTACTTTTCTTCCGGCTACGTCTAGGTACGTAGCTACACATATATTACTAGCACATCTTGTGAATCAGTTTCTAAGAATAAGAGATGCAAGGTATCTAATATAGGGGCGGGTGCTACAGAAATATGTGACACAATAATTAGTCAAATAAAGGCCCGATTTTCAAATTCCGATCACCTAATTACAGTGAAAGACCTGGAGCCGGATTTTCTCCTACAGTATCAAGAAATTTTTTCCTGTAGAGCAGCTTGTAGCCGTCGTAGAAGCGTACCCATTTTTAAATAAAAACATGCTAAGGACTGAATTAGAGGTACTATATACCCGTCAGGATTTGCAGAAAGCTACTGGAGCTGGACCAATGTTGCAGTTTCTCATAGAAAGTGAGCTGGATAAAGACACTTTCCACCAGTTATGTAAATTACCAAAAGTGTTGATACCCGTGACTACGTCAGTACCAGAACATTGTTTCTCATAGTTGCAACGCATAAAAACGTTTCTTAGAAACACCGTCAGAAGGCAGATTAAATGCATTAACCATGCTATCCATCGAAAAGGAATTGATTAATACCATAAACGATTTTAATAATACAGTAATTGGAAAGTTTGTGAATCTAAAAAACAGAAGAATGGATTTTCTGTATAAATAAGTTTTTCTTCATAAATGGAGTAGTAGTAATATTGTAGTAGTAATACTAAATGCATCAGTTGATGTACGGTTCCATATAATACATTATAATTTTGGAACGACTATGTATGTACTGTGAACACCCACTAAAAACTTTCACGAGCCGCCACTGCTAACAACCAATGCAAGAATTAAGATATACAACAAATTTGCGTGTCAGATAACAAATTCTGGTGTTAGTAAACAACTTGGAAATTATATACTAGATTTTTTACGTTGTCCAGATGCACGTTTAAGAGCAACATTCACGTCTACTTTGACCAAAGAACATGGTATTACGCAATTGGAAGCGACAATATACAACTGTACAATTGGAAGCTATGTCAGTGCGGAACGGGTGTATAATCCCTTAAAAGACTGTTTAACCTTATTGGAAGATAGTAAGTTATACTTCCTAAAGGTGCCAATGTACTCGGTACCGCCAAAATGTGGAGTAAGTTATCGGACAAGCTCCAAAATAGCTGCTGTTTAGTGTATAATAACCTGCTACAGTACATGTATTGGGGGAACGGCAATACAAAGAAATTGACGGGCTTGCAAATTAAGTTGTCAGAAAAACCAGAGAAAAGGGAAGAATTGATAAAGTATGTGCTTTTAGCATTTAGTTTTAACTATTTATCTGTAAATTATTTGGAGATAGTAGAGTAGGAAGACAGCCAAGATAAAATAAAAATCTTACACAAGTGCTACATTAAAGCAGGTAACATATTTAACACAATCTGCAACACCATATTCTACAATTCCAAAAGAAATAATCATTTCGGTATCGGGGTTGATAAGTACGCCTAACATTCGCCCAGAGGTTGTACGACAACGCGTAAATATTGGCAGTAAACTCTCTCCGTTGACGCTGCAGGAAATTGCCCAATTATGCACGCCTTACGCTGTAAGTGGAAGAAAAAGACAGCTGGAATTAGAGGAAATGGATGCAAAAAGGCGAAAGTTGGACTAAATGGAAGGCACTGCGACAATACGCAAACAATACAAAGATGTGTTAGACAAAGAACATCTTATTAGAGAAAGAGGAAAGGAAAAAAAGATTATTTTATGAGCCGATGGACTGACTTAGATACATCCGCGTTCTACAAGCTGTATGTATTTGTGGTTAGTAAGAAAGACTCTTTTTAGAATTTTAGAATAGTATTACATTGCTCTATATTTATAAAAGGCTATGACGTCACAACGACCTTGGAATAGTAGCCGGAACTACGTAGCCGAGAGCATAGCAACGTGGTGATTTTACCTATATGAAAATGAAAATGAAGAACTTTTAAATTTTTTGAATAAATTTTGGTAGGAAATATTTAATGAATAAGTATATGTTAATAAAACACATATTTTCTAAATGATATTGATGCTAATGAAAGCTATTTTTATTAAGTTCTATAGTTTGAGAGTGACGTAAAAACCTTGATGCTACACCTTGAGTTGTAAAAGTTAATACATAAGCAAGAAATCCTTGATATAAGATCAAATGAAATAACTCTGGAGTCAAATAAATCGTAATGAAAAGTGGTATAATTTGCATATATTTTAAATTCATACGGGTATAATTAAAAGATTATATGTTAGATCCGACTGCAATTTCAGTGTAATTGTATAAATTATTTTGGGGTGATGTAATTAAGAAGGAAATATACGGCATACCTGTCTTAACAAGTTTTTGCAACACACCTTATGTTAATTAAATACATTATATTAAAAGTTGAATGTCGGCATGATTTGCATATATATTACCAGAGATCTATAATCCCAATAAAAAAACACGAGGTTATATTCGACTGCAAATTCTTGTTACTTTATCTTGACATTTAAATCGCGAGAGGTGAACGACTTCTTTTTTACAAGATTTTACCTGCAAACGTTTAAAAATTTGATCCCCATCATATAACATTTCGTATATTTCACTCTTTACCACTTGCACGCGTTTGCTTAATATTAAAAAAATTCTTCACCGCAACGTTTTAATTTTAGCTTAACCTACCCAGAAAAATTTCCGAAGGGGCCAAGAACCAACACGTGAACTCCATTTTCTACACACACAACATTTTTTGAAAAAATGTATAACACCTTTCCCCATCTTATTTAATATTTAACGTCGGGAACGCTGCTAAAAAATTTCTTAAGAAAATATCTCCACCGCAGCGCACGCGCACCACCCCACGACAAAAATCTAACGACCCCGCCGAACGCACACCCCAAAGACCTAGCGACCCCCCGACGCACCAAATTTACACACAAAGACAATTTTGTTCTCAAAGCGGCGTATACATATCTTGCTGCACGTTTTGTTTGCCAAAGCGGCTTAGCTGTTCATATTGTTCTCGAATCGGCGTATACATATCTTGCTGTAAATCTCTGTTGCCAAAGCGGCTTAGCCCCCCTACTACTGTCATCGATGCAATTGAAACACGCAAATTCTCCGCCACCAAAGAAGTTTAAGTTCAACCTTCTGCCGGTAAAGTCATGTTGACATTTTGTTTCGACCATGAAGGACCCTTGTTGATAGAATTTACAGAACCTCGGGTGCATATCAACGCAAACCTGTATAATGAAACTTTGAACAAGCTCCATTAAGCAATAAGACGAAAACGTCCAGGGAAGCTTTCACGTGGTGTCATTCTGCTTCACGACGATGCTCGACCTCATGTTGCTAACGCAGTGAAAGAAAATGTACAGCGAAAGAAATTTTCACATCTTGGGGCCACTAAAAAAAGCGTTAAAAGGTAACCGTTTTCAGTCGGACAAAAAAGTACAAAACGCCGTAAAAGAATTCTTCTAGCAGTAGCCCCCAGATTCCTTTAGGCAGAGTATACATAGGTTGACGAAACAATGGGTAGTGATAATTATTTGTAAATTTAGTTGTCAATAAATTTTTCCTGAACCAAAGATGGGTTTCAATTGAACGTTAAATTCAAATAATCCTTTGCCAGGCACACAAAAAACAGTTTTTGGACGGGTAGACTCCTCTAAGAGAATTTACCAAAAGGATTTACGTAGGTCTATTGAAGAAATATATTTAGCATTTTACAAACGCCTTAAGATAGAATCTGATCTTGCAAAGGGGTAACTATCTGGAATAGTAACGGAATTAAGTTTTCGGCCATCAAAACAAGCTCTAAATTGATTATTCTTTTTACGTACAAGTAATACGGGATTTGACCAGGGAGAGTTAGAGAGAGAAATGGCATGCAATTTCAGCATATTGTCAATTTCGGTATGCAAATATTTTTGCATTGCAGGAGATAACGCATATTGTCTTTGTTTCAACGGATGAGCATCGCCAGTATCGATAAAACGTGTTCCAGTTGTAACACATCCCATTTCAGAGGTATCTGATTCACGAAATTTTGCAATCACATCATTTAAAATATCAACTTCTGAATCCAAAAGGGAGACACTGCCAGAAATACCAGATAAAAATAAAATTTCCTTAGGACTAGAAGCCTGCCACGAAAAATCTTGAAAATGTAGAGATAATTGGAAGAAACTGCAAATATCGGAACCAAGCAAAAATTCATAAGTAACTGAAGGAACAATTGGAAAAGTGACGGTGCGCTCTAACGAATCCAATCTAAGTTTTAACTCTAATGAGCCTCTAACCTGTCTCTGACTACCATCAGCGACACAAATTTGAGATTTCTCAGAAGATATATTAACAGCTAAATTTTACGAAGTTAAACTTTTTAATCCTGTGCTATCGATAATCGAATTAGTGGGACCAGTATCCACTAAAGCTGTAACAAATAAGCTACCAACAGATATTTGAAGATGTGGACGATTATCCAAAGGTCTCTTAACCAAAATAGGGGAGACAGCGGCAGGGTGAAAGGATTTATTCATCCTAAGCAACTAGGTATTCCATTCACAAGATAAGGTACGATAAGTTTCAGAAAGGTTTCCAGTATTTATAAAAGAAATATTTTTAACGGCTCCATATACTCTCTTAAAATTAGGACTAGTGGTAAACTTTATTGTGGTGGAACATGGTTTGGACGACGAAATCGCGGATTGGGTTGAGTGGGAGGACGGTTTGTAGAAACGGGAACGCTTACGCCCTGAGATATAGCGCCTCCTGACTCCTTTTCCGATAAAAATTTGAAGATAGACGTCTTTGACAACTAGATTTGTACACGCCTAAGGTACCACAACCATAACAGAAAATTTTCTTTGCTTCGGTACAGATACTGTAAGAGTGTCCACTCCTACGACAATTCCAACACACTATATTACGTACTTGTGGTACATTTTGAGATACGGTAACAATATTCAGTGCTGACGGTATAGCAGAAGGATTTTCTTCTGAAATAGATAAGCAAGCTAAATCAGGTTTTAATATACCGGTCTTTTTTAAGGAAAGTCTATATTTCTCAGTTCGAAATTTTAATTCCTGAATACTGAGGCATAAAATTTTTAACTGTGCTACAGAGGTAATTTCTTGCAAAACTAAGTGCTGTGTGAAATAAGGATTTAAATTTCTCATCAATTGCTTTATAATTTCCTGTTCTTTCTATTTTTCCTCAAGTCTATTAAATAACGCTTCCATCGAAATAGTATACGAGATAACATTTTCATTGGACCTTGAGTACGATTGCGAATCTTAGACATCAAATCGTATTCATAATCAAAAGGCAAAAAATCACGTTTCAAACATTTAATTAATTCAGCCCAAGTAAATATTTCATTTTTTATATTACGATACTAGGGAGTTGCGAACCACAAAGCAAATCGCATGCAGAGGGAGAAAGATCTTCATCGGTTACTTGTCTAGATTCCTATAAATCACTTACTTTCTTCAAAAACGGCATTAAACTTATTTTGGACTCGTGGTCACTTCCGACCGATGAAAGGATCCTTTATTATATCTAAATATTTTACAAACCTGTGGCCCTTGTTCAATTAAACTGAGTTTTCATATTAGTTCCCACTGCGGTTTGAGTGCGTTTCAACATCTGAATAGTACAGCAGCATAGAACCTGTATGTAATGAATTGTTATCGTAAACTTGTTTTTTAATGGAATTTCATATGATACTAACAAAAAATCAGGAATTTTTACAGTATCCGGTAAATTATAAACAAACAAAATTACTTTGAAACTAGTTTTGTATAAGTAAAATATGAGTTAAATTTAAAATATAAACAAAACCGGATACTTTATATTGATTCTGTCACTCCAAGTTTTCGAATCTAAACGGTAATGCTTTTGCTCTACGTGCTATCCAAAATTACACTATGCTTTTATAGATGCGCTGCTGAATTCCGAATCTTTCACTTTACCTTGTTTATTCGTAGTTTATTTGATTTGCTATGTTACTATAATTGTTACTGCTTTAGATTCAGTAGCGTTTTAAAATAAATACAACATAATAAATGAAACTCGGAAACAACTTTTTTGCGTCTCGTCTTGCTTTATATTCTTATGTAACTAACAAGCAACCATTATATCACCTAGGTGCTTCTTTTCATTCATCCCGGACGCCAACTATATACAACTTATTTTGTTATAAACCTTAGATTAGAGTCCTTTTACAACAAATCTACTTCATCTACCCCCAAAATACCATTGGAGTCCATTTATTTTACATTTTAATACCTTCTACACACTCTTCGTACTAACCTCTCTTCGTGAGACTATTTACTAATCATTATCTTTGAAAATATATAAACATAAAATCCTTTTAAACTAACACAAATAAAACAAAACTTGATTCAAATCACAAAAATTACTTCTAAAATCCTGTAGCTTGTCTGGTCGGTACAACGGTTAACTATTACAGTTTTTATTCAGCCAAAAGAATAAGTATTACATCTTTTCAACATTCCTGTTACCGTGTACTTGTTTTATATTTATTCTAACTCTGCTAGATCTGTGTTTGTAGTTTTCTGCATTCTGTATGCTCACTTTTATATATGTATATATATATATTATATATATATATATATATATATATATATAAATTTAATGAGTCTTAAAATAATATTAAAGAATGAAATTTATTGGCAAGTGACTCAATATTAGCCACAAGGGCATCCTGTCGACGCGTTTCGCCCTAATTGGGGCTCATCAGGACAGGAGTAGCAAAGATGTAATATTTAACACGAACACATTATGGGAAGTACAGCATCACCTAGCCCACAATTTGTGCCTTCGTGCTGTTTCACCTGACTTTTGCAGGTTTTATCAACAGTCGGCACGGAGGAGATCCGGTTCAACTGCCTTTTTCCATAGCCAAAAGATTATAATTATAAAGAATATATAAATTTAATGAGTCTTAAAATAATATTAAAGAATGAAATTTATTGGCAAGTGACTCAATATTAGCCACAAGGGCATCCTGTCGACGCGTTTCGCCCTAATTGGGGCTCATCAGGACAGGAGTAGCAAAGATGTAATATTTAACACGAACACATTATGGGAAGTACAGCATCACCTAGCCCACAATTTGAGTCACTTGCCAATAAATTTCATTCTTTAATATTATTTTAAGACTCATTAAATTTATATATTCTTTATAATTATAATCTTTGGCTATGGAAAAGGCAGTTGAACCGGATCTCCTCCGTGCCGACTGTTGATAAAACCTGCAAAGTCAGGTGAAACAGCACGAAGGCACAAATTGTGGCTAGGTGATGCTGTACTTCCCATAATGTGTTCGTGTTAAATATTACATCTTTGCTACTCCTGTCCTGATGAGCCCCAATTGGCGAAAGCGTCGACAGGATGCCCTGTAATATTGAGTCACTTGCCAATAAATTTCATTCTTTAATATTATTTTAAGACTCATTAAATTTATATATTCTTTATAATTATAATCTTTTGGCTATGGAAAAGGCAGTTGAACCGGATCTCCTCCGTGCCGACTGTTGATAAAACCTGCAAAGTCAGGTGAAACAGCACGAAGGCACAAATTGTGGGCTAGGTGATGCTGTACTTCCCATAATGTGTTCGTGTTAAATATTACATCTTTGCTACTCCTGTCCTGATGAGCCCCAATTAGGGCGAAACGCGTCGACAGGATGCCCTTGTGGCTAATATTGAGTCACTTGCCAATAAATTTC
This sequence comes from Platerodrilus igneus, assembly GCA_036346225.1. Taxonomy (NCBI): domain Eukaryota; kingdom Metazoa; phylum Arthropoda; class Insecta; order Coleoptera; family Lycidae; genus Platerodrilus; species Platerodrilus igneus. The sequence continues at coordinate 1,839,482 of JARFIW010001130.1, forward strand.
ATTCTTTAATATTATTTTAAGACTCATTAAATTTATATATTCTTTATAATTATAATCTTTTGGCTATGGAAAAGGCAGTTGAACCGGATCTCCTCCGTGCCGACTGTTGATAAAACCTGCAAAGTCAGGTGAAACAGCACGAAGGCACAAATTGTGGGCTAGGTGATGCTGTACTTCCCATAATGTGTTCGTGTTAAATATTACATCTTTGCTACTCCTGTCCTGATGAGCCCCAATTAGGGCGAAACGCGTCGACAGGATGCCCTTGTGGCTAATATTGAGTCACTTGCCAATAAATTTCATTCTTTAATATTATTTTAAGACTCATTAAATTTATATATTCTTTATAATTATAATCTTTTGGCTATGGAAAAGGCAGTTGAACCGGATCTCCTCCGTGCCGACTGTTGATAAAACCTGCAAAGTCAGGTGAAACAGCACGAAGGCACAAATTGTGGGCTAGGTGATGCTGTACTTCCCATAATGTGTTCGTGTTAAATATTACATCTTTGCTACTCCTGTCCTGATGAGCCCCAATTAGGGCGAAACGCGTCGACAGGATGCCCTTGTGGCTAATATTGAGTCACTTGCCAATAAATTTCATTCTTTAATATATATATATATATATATATATATTGCTGAAATACTGGCTTTTTGGACCCATATACACGACCAGAATTTGTTTCCCCAAAACCCTATTAAAACACCTTACTAATTGTCCTCTTCTGGATTAACGAATGTCCCGGTGAATATGCCTCGACTAGCTCAGCTTACAGAAAACTATTAACAATAATCACAAAATGAAGCACCTATGAACCTGGTGTTAATTCTCATATTTTTAGTATAAGTTTACAATACTTTTCTTAAAAGTTCAGTAAAATAAAACTATAGGTAAGCATAAATTTATCTTCTTTTTAGTGTCTTTCAAAATTATAACAAAGTATTTATAGCAAATTGTGGAGCTATATTCTCTATAAAATTATCAATCGTGATGTTTCTTGAACCAAGCAAGAATAAATGATTCAGAAATTTTAATGTTATAATATTTTGTAAATTACTCTACATAAAATAATTATTTTTCTTATTGTTGGCGGTACGGTGTAATAATATTATATATATATATATATATATATATATATATATATATTGCTGAAATACTGGCTTTTTGGACCATATACACGACCAGAATTTGTTTCCCCAAAACCCTATTAAAACACCTTACTAATTGTCCTCTTCTGGATTAACGAATGCCCCGGTGAATATGCCTCGACTAGTTCAGCTTGCAGAAAACTATTAACAATAATCACAAAATGAAACACCTATGAACCTAGTGTTAATTCTCATATTTTTAGTATAAGTTTACAATACCTTTCTTAAAAGTTCAGTAAAATAAAACTATAGGTAAGCATAAATTTATCTTCTCTTTAGTGTCTTTCAAAATTATAACAAAGTATTTATAGCAAATTGTAGAGCTATATTCTCTATAAAATTATCAATCGTGATGTTTCTTGAACCAAGCAAGAATAAATGATTCAGAAATTTTAATGTTATAATATTTTGTAAATTACTCTACATAAAATAATTATTTTTCTTATTGTTGGCGGTACGGCGAGAGACTTTACAATTGAATTTATTACGAATGATTTGAAAATGCCATCATTTTAAATTACATTCAAATTATACCATGAGTACATAATACAAATTGAACACGCAAACTTTTCTTATCACACCAGGCAGCACACATAACAAGTTGTTTATACTTTTACATAAAAATTATTTCTTGTATTTAATTTACAGTATAAGAAAATTTAAGCTGAAATTATTAAAGATTTTACTTAGCCAGGGAGATACATGAACTTTTACTAATATATAATTTATGACCAATACGAAATTTTTATCAAAGTTCAAAATACAGCAGAACAGAGAAAAAATGTGGAACGTTCTTACCAAATAGTATAAGTTGAATCAACCAAGATCAGTCTGTAGAATTTAACTCAAGCATAATTCTACACCAAACATCTAACCTCAAAACCAGGTTTGAAACAATATTAAAGTTGAATTTTAATTCTTGACATAAAAGTAGATTCTTGCATGAACCTTATTTTATAAGCAGCCTAATTCCAAATTTGATACAGCATTAAAGTTGAATTTTAATTCTTGAAGCAAAATCAGCTTAACCTCCAAATTACGCCTCACACTAGTTGCATACTACTTCGAAATTCCATGTTAGTTGAAATTTACAACACATTCGAAAAATGCATGCTTATTGAAGTTTCCTCAACGTCACGATCAAAATGCACCGTCAGTTGCCTACAAATCCATTTGTATCTCTCTTTTATTAACAACACTCTGCAAGTGCCCTATGCCAACGATGCTCTCTTGCACAAACAACTGGTTTTCTTTCCTATACCAAGCCCATCTGGCCATGGTTATTAATAGATAAACCCACTCGCCCTTCACCCTAACAAAATTAGAACGAAAGTGACAAGCTTTGTCAAATGACATTTGTTTGCGAATTATTAGAATACAAAAATCAATGAAGAGGGCCGTAGGGTCTAACCTAACGATGTTGTTACTATGCTATAATATGTCACCATAGTGACACTAGAAGAATGTAGTTTATTTGAAGTATTCTTATTAAATGTTAAGGAAATATTATTACACACCTGTAATTAGAATTGTAATTTAATTTAATAAACCAGATATCATCTACTATTGTTTGTATACTATTATAATGGTTTGAAATGCACAACTAGAAATAAGTTTATTTATCTTTAGGATTCAAATATGGCTAATCCTTGCATGCAGATCAAGGTAACGTGTATGTACTATTGTAAGGAGTATCTGTAAGCAACACATTATTCTCCACGTAATAAAGTAAATGGCTTCAAGTCCTACCGTTCGAATGTAGCTAGTGTTAGGATACGCATCTGCTTAAGTATCTTACTAAGGATTGTTAAAGTTTTCTTCAAATGTCATACTTGTAGAAGATTTAAATGCTAAAAGTTATTACAATATATGTAAATAATACGAATCAATCTTTTCTTAACCGCATACCGGTGTACGTTATTTTTTGGGCAGTTACAATTGAAAGAGCTTCTAAAGAATATCCGAACTACATCAAACTAATTACTACATTAAGATTGCCATGTAAAGATGATCATAATATGATGCTATCTTGACGTATTAATTGATTTTTTATGGAAATATAATATAAAACCATTGTGTAGTAATCGTAATTTGATTATTCTAAGCAACTTCTTGTCTTAGGGCTTTTAAAAGCAAGAACTTTGCTTTTCCTGCTATTCAAATTTGGAAATTGATATTTTATAGTATAATCCAGAACACTATTGAAGTATCAAAAACTATTTTTTTATGTCCTAATTATTAAGTAGAACGAATTGGTTCTAAAGCTGGTGGTAATAACGAAGCTCTTATATGTATTATGATGTATAGGCGCTGATATGAAAATGGTCTAGGCGTATCCTTAAAAAGACACTAATTCTGAGAGCTCAGTTAAATTAAGTAGTTTCTTTAAGCAGTTATTATTGCAAGTTGTCCTAGAAATCTACTGGATATGGGTTTTCCGGAAGTTCAAAAATAAATTGATTTAAATGGCAGTAATTTGGTATGAAGCTTTTGTCGCTTTGCTAATTACTTTTTATTAATCTCTAGAGAATAATATATCGTTTGTACTAATGGCATGGTAGCCCGATGTGCAAAACAAGGATAATGTATACATCATAATTTGTTAGGAGTTGAGCTGTGGAGAACCGCATGGGATTAATAAAACTATTGCATGTATTTAGGATTTAGTGACATTTGACATATAGCAAATTCTGCGTTTTGGTTAACTAATAAATTGCGCCTCTGCTGAATAAGCGAAGATGAAATTTTAGCCGGGATAACACGAGAATATCGATGTACTGAACGTTGCATATAATTGATGGCTACAATTTGATAGTACATTACCCACTATGCTATACATCTTTCAAGAGCAGTAAATTTGTGTCGTAATAAAGATTACCGCACTTGTTTTAAGTATGGATTAAGATTATGTCTAGTTCCCACGTTTGATGTTTCTTTGTTTGCAGCTATTAGTACCCAAAAATATAAAAGTGATATAATGTAGTATGTCCTATAAGATAAAACAAGGCTTTCTTTTGCCGTTTTATATAGTCAGGTTCAAGACAGACATCACATTGCTCTTGAAACATGTACAATTTCGCAAAGTTCTGTCAATTGTTATTTATAATGCCCGGCGTTTCTCAAATTTATGTTCGTCTAAGCACCGTCATAACAATGAATGGACATTGCGGAGGTTGCTTCATCCTCTATTTATATTGAAAAGCCGATATCTTAATCGCGAAGACATACAATTTCTGTTTATGATGGAATACGATCCGCTCGCACACACCCAAAAAATTATTTTTAGGTATTGCTCTTTATACAACACGCTATTGCTTTACCTAACGTGAAACGTAATTTCTGTGAATTTTATCACAATGGTTGCTGATTTATTAAATTAGTTCAGTTGTTCCGCGCACTACATTAACTTTCAACAATTTACAATTTTTTATTCGGTTAATACAAGTCTGTCTGTTTGCAAATATTTACATAGGGTTCTTATTTTAACGATAATAGTTACAAAAGATAGCTCCTGCGCCAATGTATTCTTTAAAGTGATGCGTGCCCTTATTTATTACCACTTTACCTGCTTACATTGTATTAAATTAATGCACTATCAACTTATTTATAAAGAACTAGTCGACTAACTGTATTCGCATAATTAATACACAGCAGGCGTATTTAACAGGTAAATCTTTCAATCAAACAATTTATTGCATACTAGTTGTGAATTAAAACCTAGACTGAACTAACTAAAAACCACGAGTGAGGGTATTCATATTTAACCGCATGCCATCGGTACTATTTTAAAATATTTAAAATCCTACTCAAATCTTCCTTTTAGTACTATTTTAAACAATTCTAAAATAGACCCTCGTAGCTGTCGATCATTTCATTGTTCGCTTAATGGCACTATCGCCGTCATTCTAGGACATTCTGGTAAGGGTCTTACAATATGCTTTATTCATAACGTACTAAAAATCTTCTGAAAATAATTTAAACTATATATTTGGAAATACTCTTTCCTGTATAAGTAGAGGATGGGGGGGCATTCGAGGACAGCGCCGCCGCCGCCGCCGCCGCCGCCGCCATTTACATGTAAATTTCCATAAGGAGGAAATGAGGGAGATGAATCTCCTCCTTTGCTTCTCCTGCTCTCTCCTTGCTCTCCTCCTTGCTCGGACACCCCCAACCATTTTGATTACGTCACACCCGCATTCTTTCCACCCGCGAGATAAATCTTTCTCCACATTTCCACACACGAGATAAACCTATCTTGTTTGGTATCAATTAATATTAGATTTTTCTCAGCTATCCGAATCTCTAAGAATTTTTAGATTGCATAATCCCCCAGGGAGCTGCCCTCATTTTAAGATTTTTTTACCGCTAACATTCTGAACCAAAATAGTTTTCTTCGTCTAACCAATGCATCTTTCGAGATAAACCTATCTTGTTTGGTATCAATTAATATTAGAATTTTCTCAGCTACCCGAATCTTTAGGAATTTTTCAGATAGCATCACCCCCAAGGGAGCTACTCTCATTTTAAGATTTCTTACCTGTTGCGATTTTTGACCGTCCTTAAACATTTTTTTTTGGTCATGCGATACATTAAATTAGTCTAGAATTTTACGCACAATTCGAATCTGCAAACAGATTTAAAATCGGACTACTCCTTACAAAGTTACACACATACCTTCTAGCGAGCATACCGCGACCATACCACTACTCGCTTTTAATGTTACACCATACCTTCTATCTTGTTTAGCTCATCTTTCGAGATAAATGTACTTTGTTTGGTATCAATTAATACTAGAATTTTCTCAGCTACCCGAATCTCTCTAGGAATTTTTTAGATTGCATCACCCCCAAGGGAGCTACCCTCATTTTAAGATTTCTTACCTGTTGCGATTTTTGACCGTCCTTAAACATTTTGTTTTAGTCATGCGATACATTAAATTAGTCTAGAATTTAACGCACAATTCGAAACTGCAAACAGATTTAAAATCGGACTACTCCTTACAAAGTTACACACATACCTTCTAGCGAGCATACCGCGACCGTACCACTACTCGCTTTTAATGTTACACCATACTTTCTATCTTGTTTAGCTCATCTTACGAGATAAATGTACTTTGTTTGGTATCAATTAATATTAGAATTTTCTCAGCTACCCGAATTTCTAGGAATTTTTCACATAGCACCATCCCCCAGAGAGCTACCCCAATTTTAAAATTTTTTGCTGGTAGCGATTTCTGACTGTCCTTATAAAATTTTTAAACATCCGATACATCAAATTAGTCTAGAATTTTATGCACAATCCGAATCTCTAAATAGATTTAAAATCGAACCACCCCTTACCATTTTCCACACACCCTCTAAATTATAACTTTCCTGCAGCTCATAACTAAAGAAAATCTAAAACAATTCTTAAAACTTTTTTACAAACAATTTTTACTAATACAGTTTAAATTTGTAAACCACATTTCTAAATACATATTCACGATTTTTTATTCTTAACCTAGAACTCATATCGGTTTATACTTATTAATATTTATTTCTAAATAGAGCACCTTTTCCAAAGACCAACCGGACCCGCATATTTCAAATTCCTCTGATTTTGTTCTTATGGTTTCGCTTAATACCTCGTACATATTTTCCAGATTACTAGAAGACGTTATAACCATACTTTTTGTGTTAAAGGATTTCACATCGGTAGTCTCTTCCCCCATTTTGGTGTAAACGCCGTACAGTTCGCAATAGACTTTTACTGCTGTATGCTAGATTCTTTTTTCATTAATTAATCGAATAAATCGCTCTTTCTGCTTCCAAGAAACTCGGGCATTCTATCGTCGACACTGGCATTCTTTATGCGATAGCTAGCCATACGGTTGTTAAACGCTGTGCTAACGATTTCTACACAATCGTCGCTAGTAGCGGTAACTGATGCATTTTTATGTCTATTGCTTCTCAAGTGTGCGGCATAGGTAGTCTTTTCTATTTCGAAATCGCATACTTTACACATAATTCGTGGTTGTTTCGTACAAGGCCCTTTAACAGCTGGCGGAGTTGAACGTTTACGACTTAATGACATACCGTGCTGTTTTTCCTTGTGTCGCTGTAAGTTGTCCATTCTCGTAAAAGCGATACCGCAAGACCCACAGTTTAAGTACTTTGCTGCCGACGGATGTATAAGCAACCGTAGACGATGTTACACCACGACATTTGTTCTGGTGCCGTTTGAGAGCATTTTTCCAGGTATAGGAAGCACCGCAAGAGTTGCACTTAAAAACGTTTGCAGATACCATTTTAGTACAAAACAAAATACGCACCATAGCACTTTGGTTAAACTTGTAAGCGAACTAACTTATAACTAAAGAGTTTACTCTTGCGCACGTGCTTTATGTACCCTATAGAATGCAAACCAAAGGTTTCCGAAGACACCCGAACGAAGTTGAGGATTCAGCAGGGACCTAAATAACGTCATAATCCTTGCTGCTTGTCCAATACATTTAGCGCCAATGCATGCACCTGGTTCGCATCGTCCATGGTGGGAAAGCTGTTAGTAGAAACATCGGAAACGTCTTCCATGTTATACTGATCGCGTGCATATTAAAAATCCAAAAGGGTGGTAGCACACGCACACAAATTGTCTGCAAGTCGTGCTGTAGAAGATGCAGTGCTACTATAAACAAAAACTCAATAAAAACACTTTAAACCTTTACTAAGGGAATACCAAACTTGTTGTATACAGAATACTTACTAATAAAGCAATTTAATTTTAAATCACTTCTACGTCATATTTTCGTGAATGGCAGGTTGAATATTTTCTTTGGAAACAATCGAAGATTGCCGAAGACACTCGAAGAGTGCACTAGCGCGGCCACAAAAGCAATTAGCATTAATACCAAGTATTCCGTACTTTCGTAGGTTGCTCATTTCCTAGAACCAAATCTTCCACATAGCGGACGGCAGCACGTAATGATTTCTAGAACCGGTAAGTACTCGATTTCGCCAAATAGAGAATTAGATGCTCGATGTCTGTCAACTTCCGATTCCCTCGTAAAAGGTAGAAAAAACTCAGTCAATCATCCATTATACTTCTATTAAAGGCTGTGCTCAGCTGCAATTTGAAATCTTGATCCAATTGTATGTCAACAACATCGTTTCCAGTAGTCAAACCATTTAATCTGACTTGTTTTGAGTCTTGAACAAATTGGTCAATTTGAAATTCCACTTGAAAAGTACACAATTTTTTCCAATCGAAGTAAGAGAGTGTTATCGTAGAATCAGCACACATACCACTACAGCAAATAACTTGGATGGCAGGTTGAAGACCACCATATAAATCAAAACCAACTTCTATTATATGGTGGTGATAATTTGGAGGAAAATCGCCTAACCTATAGGTTGTCTTACCAACTAGTTGGTTGATATTTAATTGTGGTACTCGCACATCACTTGTAACGTCAACACAAGAAAAATCCATCTCTAATTTATAATTTTAATCAAACTCGACAATACTTTGACGACTAATGCACTGGAACATGGCTCTCGCCTTTTATGCCGATAGTCGAGCGTGCGCAGCTCCTTATTATATTAGTTGGCGTTATATGCACGTCTTGACTGGAAAAGTGACGCGTATAATTGTTTTATAGTGGGTTTTACCTGTATGTATTTAACCACCAATACCATTTTTAGAATTATTAAACAAAATTACTCTTAGCAGTATTTTTAATATACCATCGTGTAAGATTTCAATTATTATTGTGTTTTCCTCAGGTTCTCAAATCCTCCGAATTTTTTTCAAATCGAATGACCCCTTACTGATTTGCAGATTAACCTTTTGCAAGCACCGTATATAATTCACCTTTAACCTATTTCTAAACCGCATCGCTCTGTCTTTTGAGATAAACCCCTGCTGTAACCTATAAAATTAGTATAGAATTTTCCTGGAGAATTGAAATTAATTATCACGTCTTTTAAAATTAGTTTCAACAAAGACCTGTATATATTGTATTAATATTCAAAACCTATCAGCAAAACACCTTTGCATTTTTATTTAGATTTAGCTCGATAATAGAGTTAAACTCCAAAATATTTATTAGTGGCTAGAATTGTTAAAATTTTCAATTAGTGAATCCACATACAAATGATTAAACCAAAAGGTATAATACATATATTAATTCTGCACGGTGAGCTAGAAAGTGGTTTGATAATCTATTTTAAATGTAGTTCAATATAAGACGTATATTCTAAATAAATTTAGTAAAATGTATGATCATTAGCCTTGCATTGTTTGTCGATGCCGTCTGACTATTAATTTAATAAAAGCACTTTCCACAATTCTAGTTAATATACTGGAATACACATTCTATAATTTGATTTAAATTGGGTTAATGTAAGGACAAATTATACTTATACTTTTTCTATGTACATAAATACGGGGGAAATGATACCAAAAGTTCATTTTAAGTTTATTTTGTAAAACTTAAAGTCGTTTATAGTGTAATTAATAGTAATACTGAATTTTCAGTCTTTGGTTTAAAATTTCGTGTGAGGACTATCGACAAAGAAGAGTAAGTCTTAGTTTGAATTTTGCAAACGTAGAAGAAATTAATATTTACATGTATAATTCAAAACTGTTAATCAATAATTTTTCTAGAATGAACATCTTAAGTATTGCGTGCAGTGTGTGCGAAAATGTTTTACTGGATGTGATGCCATAAAAACACAACGAAAGGCACATCGAGATGGTTTATTTCTAGGAGGAACTAAAATTACAGCCAATGAGTGGGAACAAATTAAGGATTTGGAAAACCAATCGACCGCAGCGCATAAAGAACGTATAAACGCCGCAATTCAGTTAGAACGAACCAAGTTACTATTTGAAAACCATACACCATAACAAAATCTTCTTCCAAAATCATAATTGTAGGCCTGAACCCGTTCGACGATTACAAAATAATTTTTAGATTTGTTGACACCATTTCGCAGAGCGTACTTGATGTATCCCTCAACGTATGTAGGAAGTTTCTATCAAATCTTCCACACATTATACGCACTATGGAAGTTGGCATGCAAAATCAGATATGCAAATTCGACAACTTGCGTTTTTATTTAAATAAGAATTGTTAAGTGAAGATGATGACATTTGATGGGAATTATATGGTATTTACCAAAGGAATTTTAGAGCACTTTCTAGGGGTATCTCAGATCGTTCTCGACCATGCTAATACTTTAAAAGAACTAACGGAAAAGGGTACTCCTAATATAGATCTGTTTCTGTTAGATGTCGCAATGGAAAGATATAATAGGAATGATGTCCTACAGAATCTCGCACATGATGTAATTAAAAGCAAATACAGTAATAGTGATATTGGGGTCATATTATACGAATTTATAAGTACCTACCCAAGATTGTTTGAAAACAGTATTTGTAAACAAGTTGAGTATATGGAAGAATACAACAGGTTTCCATTCCAAGCATTTACGAGCGATGTTTAAATTTTAAGCCAAAGACTGAAAATTTTGTAACACTACTAATTACACTTTTGTTTTCTTATACGTTTCTAAATTGTTGTATTTCAACTACAGATATTAATAAATGTCAATAAAATTATGTTATAGTTTTAAATAAAACGATTCTGATTAATAATTTTGTAAAACGTTTATAACACCCTTTTAAAAAATAATACACATCTTTGTTATAATTCTTTTCATAATTACTTAGATACCCATTTTAGTTACGTGGACATTTGAAAAATTAAACAATACCAATGTATGCTTTATATTTTAAAACATAAACAAGCTAATATATACAAAAATAATTTCTAAATTCACATCATTCATTTCTTATGATAACAGTTGTGGTGGTTAAATTTTTATTTTAAAACTTACAATTTAGTATATATTCCATTTGAATATCTGCCAACAGTTTTATAAACCCCCATCTCCTCGACTATTTCCATAAAATCATCCAGATCCTCGGGCATTGATAACACTGCAGTACAGTGCTGTATTGCTTCCTCGTATGACTGACACATAAGACATTTTTCTCCTTCTATCGAAAAGCGTTGCCCACATTCTGCTTTTTTTACTCGTAGAGCATTGCGAAATCTTCGAATAACCTCCCCAAAGTCTTTATACATATTTGTTATATTGTCTCTTTAAACCGTACAATCAACAAATAATAACTTCTACGCGAACAGTCCTTTTATATGAGCTACTCCTATTCGGATATGTACCGATTGCACTCGATTTGTGTGCACGCACGAAACAACCGGTATGGAATGTATTCTATGAACAAAATCATTACATTTCTTAAGAAAAATGCTAAGGACTTTAAAAATAATTATAACTCTTGTTAGACCTCTAGCCTCCGGATAAACGTTATTATTTTAGTTTGTCTCACTGTTTTCTGAATCAATTTCCTACACACTTTTCCTAAACTATGCGTATCAATTGGGGGTTTTACTTTACTCCATAAACCGACTTGTATATATTTTCGTATTCGTCTCTAGCTAACACGTCCGTATAATAAAGATGTACAGGCTCGTCGTCAACTGGTAACTTAATCTTTTTTAAAAGCTAGCCTTTGTTTTCAATTTTAACGCTTGTTGTAGGTGCGGAAATTCTTTCCGCTATTCCTTGTGACTAGGAATCGATGATTTTGCAAGGGATCAATCAATTGTTTGTGCACCTCTTTGAATTTTTGTAGAGATGTAGCGTCTCCCTTTTTGTATGCCGCAAAGTTCTTTCGTACAGAATCCTGCATAAAATGAAGCTTACGTTTATTTACAATAAAATTGTTAACGTTCGTCATCATCGGACTCAGGATGGGAACTAACTTTTTTTTTTTTGAATAATGTCAAATATTTATATACTCGTCGAAATTCTTCCTATGTCGACCATTATCCAAATCAAAATCTTTCACAACAGTTATAAAATTATGTTTTGAGTCACCCCGACACTGTAAACACATTTCTTTAAATTTCGGATATGTCGTGTCACCACTTATATGATCCGTAAAGATATGTCTGAGATTGGTTTCATCCTGTTTCCATAATGCGATTACATTGGCGTTATTTCTGAGTCTATGTTTTAAGGCACTAGCGTAAGTTTGACATAGATAGAACGAATCTATTGGTTTATGTCGGCCGAACGAGAAAAATTGAGTGATTTTGCTTTGCTCGTTTGCAGGTATATCATCAAAACCGCAATTGAATCTTCTTTGGTATCTCTGGGTTCAATCAAATCGTCGTAGTTTTCAAACTCATGGTATCCAATTTCTTCTTTTAATGGTGTAAAAACGTTTCTTAACAATTCGTATTTCGGTTGATATAAACTTTTCGAAAATACAAAGATATTTTGGAATCTAAGGCCGTTCTCGTGCAGGATCAGAGATATTAAAGCGTTGGTCTTCCCACAACTCGATGGTCCCACAAATATAGCTCGTATGTTAGACGGGAACAATGGGCCATGTTTACCATCCTTTCTTGCACTAGCAATAGCAAAGTTATCATAATTCTGTATAGGTATTTTAACTTCTGGTATAACATCTCTGGATGCATCGTTGGAATTATGTAATTTCTTCACGTTCTGCAACCTTTTAACATATCTGCATAACGTTGTTCTAGGTATATTATATTTTTTACTAGCAGCGTAGAAACTCGAGCCCTCCAGGATATCCTCTGTTGCTTTTGTAATAGATTGTTTGGAGCACCACTGATTGCTTGAATGCGACATCTTTCGAAAAATGTCTTACTATAACTAAGCTCAACCCAAAACTACTTCCTTATATACCAAATTTAATCTCCCTGCGCACATAACCACATGACCATATGACCACATGACCATATGAACTAATTGCTTTTTAATGAGTTTTCTTTTCTTTTATCTAACCTAGGTCCACACTTGGTTTTTAATGGAAAAACTCATTAAAAAGCAATTAGTGCTAATGGGTTTTAAATGAGAAAACTCGTTAAAAAGCAATTAGGTCATATGGTCATGTGGTCATATGGCCATGTGGTTATGTGAGCAGGGAGATTAAATTTGGTATATAAGGAAGTAGTTTTGGGTTGAGCTAGTTATAGTAAGACATTTTACGAAAGATGTCGCATTCAAGCAGTGTCGGGGTGACTCAAAACATAATTTTATAACTGTTGTGAAAGATTTTGATTTGGATAATGGTCGACATAGGAAGAATTTCGACGAGTATATAAATATTTGACATTATTCAAAAAAAAAGTTAGTTCCCATCCTGAGTCCGATGATGACGAACGTTAACAATTTTATTGTAAATAAACGTAAGCTTCATTTTATGCAGGATTCTGTACGAAAGAACTTTGCGGCATACAAAAAGGGAGACGCTACATCTCTACAAAAATTCAAAGAGGTGCACAAACAATTGTTTGATCCCTTGCAAAATCACCGATTCCTAGTCACAAGGAATAGCGGAAAGAATTTCCGCACCTACAACAAGCGTTAAAATTGAAAACAAAGGCTAGCTTTTAAAAAAGATTAAGTTACCAGTTGACGACGAGTCTGTACATCTTTATTATACGGACGTGTTAGCTAGAGACGAATACGAAAATATATACAAGTCGGTTATGGAGTAAAGTATAACCGTCAATTGATACGCATTAGGAAAAAGTATGTAGGAAATTGATTTAGAAAACAGTGACACAACCTAAAATAATAACGTTTATCTAGAGACTAGAGGTCTAACAAGAGTTATAATTATTTTTAAAGTCCTTAGCATTTTTCTTAAGAAATGTAATGATTTTGTTCATAGAATACATTCCATACCGGCTGTTTCGTGCGTGCACACAAATCGGGTGCAATCGGTACATATCCGAATAGGAGTAGCTCATATAAAAGGACTGTTCGCGTAGAAGTTATTATTTGTTGATTGTACGGTTTAAAGAGACAATATAACAAATATGTATAAAGACTTTGGGAGGTTATTCGAAGATTTCGCAATGCTCTACGAGTAAAAAGCAGAATGTGGGCAACGCTTTTCGATAGAAGGAGAAAATGTCTTATGTGTCAGTCATACGAGGAAGCAATACAGCACTGTACTGCAGTGTTATCAATGCCCGAGGATCTGGATGATTTTATGGAAATAGTCGAGGAGATGGGGTTTATAAAACTGTTGGCAGATATTCAAATGGAATATATACTAAATTGTAAGTTTTAAAATAAAAATTTAACCACCACAACTGTTATCATAAGAAATAAATGTTGTGAATTTAGAAATTATTTTTGTGTATTATATTAGCTTGTTTATGTTTTAAAATATAAAGCATACGTTGGTATTGTTTAATTTTTTAAATGTCCACGTAACTGAAATGGGTATCTAAGTAATTATGAAAAGAATTATAACAAAGATGTGTATTATTTTTTAAAAGGGTGTTTTAAACGTTTTACAAAATTATTAATCAGAATCGTTTTATTTAAAACTATAACATAATTTTATTGACATTTATTAATATCTGTAGTTGAAATACAACAATTTAGAAACGTATAAGAAAACAAAAGTGTAATTAGTAGTGTTACAAAATTTTCAGTCTTTGGCTTAAAATTTAAACATCGCTCGTAAATGCGTGGAATGGAAACCTGTTGTATTCTTCCATATACTCAACTTGTTTACAAATACTGTTTTCAAACAATCTTGGGTAGGTTCTTATAAATTCGTATAATATGACCCCAATATCACAATTACTGTATTTGCTTTTAATTACATCATGTGCGAGATTCTGTAGGACATCATTCCTATTATATCTCTCCATTGCGACATCTAACAGAAACAGATCTATATTAGGAGTACCCTTTTCCGTTAGTTCTTTTAAAGTATTAGCATGGTCGAGATCGATCTGAGATACCCCTAGAAAGTGCTCTAAAGTTCCTTTGGTAAATACCATATAATTCCCATTAAATGTCATCATCTTCACTAAACAATTCTTATTTAAATAAAAACGCAAGTTGTCGAATTTGCATATCTGATTTTGCATGCCAACTTCCATAGTGCGTATAATGTGTGGAAGATTTGATAGAAACTTCCTACATACGTTGAGGGATACATCAAGTACGCTCTGCAAAATGGTGTCAACAAATCTAAAAATTATTTTGTAATCGTCGAACGGGTTCAGGCCTACAATTATGATTTTGGAAAAAGATTTTGTTATGGTGTATGGTTTTTCAAATAGTAACTTGGTTCGTTCTAACTGAATTGCGGCGTTTATACGTTCTTTATACGCTGCGGTCGATTGGTTTTCCAAATCCTTAATTTGTTCCCACTCATTGGCTGTAATTTTAGTTCCTCCTGAAATAAACCATCTCGATGTGCCTTTCGTTGTGTTTTTATGGCATCATATCCAGTAAAAACATTTTCGCACACACTGCACGCAATACTTAAGATGTTTATTCTAGAAAAAATTATTGATTAACAGTTTTGAATTATACATGTAAATATTAATTTCTTCTAAGTTTGCAAAATTCAAACTAAGACTTACTCTTCTTTGTCGATAGTCCTCACACAAAATTTTAAACCAAAGACTGAAAATTCAGTATTACTATTAATTACACTATAAACGACTTTACGTTTTACAAAATAAGCTTAAAATGAACTTCTGGCATCATTTCCCCCGTATTTATGTACATAGAGAAAGTATAAGTATAATTTGTCCTTACATTAACCCAATTTAAATCAAATTATAGAATGTGTATTCCAGTATATTAACTAGAATTGTGGAAAGTGCTTTTATTAAATTAAAAGTCAGACGTCATCGACAAACAATGCAAGGCTAATGATCATACATTTCACTAAATTTATTTAGAATATACGTCTTATGTTGAACTACATTTAAAATAGATTATCGAACCACTTTCTAGTTCACCGTGCAGAATTAATATATTATTATACCTTTTGGTTTAGTCATTTGTATGTGGATTCACTAATTAAAAATTTTAACAATTCTAGCCACTAATAAATATTTTTGGAGTTTAACTTTATTATCGAGCTAAATCTAAATAAAAATGCAAAGGTGTTTTGCTGATAGATTTTTGAATATTAATACAATATATACAGGTCTTTGTTGGAACTAATTTTAAAAGACGTGATAATTAATTTCAATTCCCAGGAAAATTCTATACTAATTTTATAGGTTACACCAGGGTTTATCTCGAAAGACAGAGCGATACGGTTTAGAAATAGATTAAAGGTGAATTATATACGGTGCTTGCAAAGGTTAATCTGCAAATCAGTAAGAGGTCATTCGATTTGAAAAAATTCCGAGGATTTGAGAACCTGAGGAAAAACACAATAATAATTGAAATCTTACACGATGGTATATTAAAATACTGCTAAGAGTAATTTTGTTTAATAATTCTAAAATGGTGTTGGTGGTTAAATACATACAGGTAAAACCCACTATAAAACAATTATACGCGTCACTTTTCCAGTCAAGACTTGCATATAACGCCAACTAATATAATAAGGAGCTGCGCACGCTCGACCATCGGCATAAAAGGCGAGGGCCACGTTCCAGTACATTAGTCGTCAAAGTATTGTCGAGTTTGATTAAAATTATAAATTAAAGATGGATTTTTCTTGTGTTGACGTTACAAGTGATGTGCGAGTACCACAATTAAATATCAACCAACTAGTTAGTAAGACAACCTATAGGTTAGGCGAATTTCCTCCAAATTATCACCATCATATAATAGAAGTTGGTTTTGATTTATATGGTGGTCTTCAACCTGCCATCCAAGTTATTTGCTGTAGCGGTATGTGTGCTGATTCTACGATAACATTCTCTTACTTCGATTGGAAAAAATTGTGTACTTTTCAAGTGGAATTTCAAATTCACCAATTTGCTCAAGACTCAAAACAAGTCAGATTAAATGGTTTGACTACTGGAAACGATGTTGTTGACATACAATTGGATCAAGATTTCAAATTGCAGCTGAGCACAGCCTTTAATAGAAGTATAATGGATGATTGACTGAGTTTTTTCTACCTTTTACGAGGGAATCGGAAGTTGACAGACATCGAGCATCTAATTCTCTATTTTGGCGATATCGAGTACTTACCGGTTCTAGAAATCATTACGTGCTACCGTCCGCTATGTGGAAGATTTGGTTCTAGGAAATGAGCAACCTACGAAAGTACGGAATACTTGGTATTAATGCTAATTGCTTTTGTGGCCGCGCTAGTGCACTCTTCGAGTGTCTTCGGCAATCTTAGATTGTTTCCAAAGAAAATATTCAACCTGCCATTCCCGAAAATATGACGTAGAAGTGATTTAAAATTAAATTGCTTTATTAGTAAGTATTCTGTATACAACAAGTTTGATATTTTCTTAGTAAAGGTTTAAAGTGTTTTTATTGAGTTTTTGTTTATAGTAGCACTGCATCTTCTACAGCACAACTTGCAGACAATTTGTGTGCGTGTGCTACCACCCTTTTGGATTTTTAATATGCACGCGATTCGTATAACATGGAAGACGTTTCCGATGTTTCTACTAACAGCATTCGCACCATCGACGATGCGAACCAGGTGCATGCATTGGCGCTAAATGTATTGGACGAGCAGCAAGGATTATGACGTCATTTAGTTCCCCGCTGAATCCTCCACTTCGTTCGGGTGTCTTCGGAAACCTTCGATTTGCATTCTATAGGATACATAAAGCAGGTGCGCAAGAGTAAACTCTTTAGTTATAAGTTAGTTCGCTTACAAGTTTAACCAAAGTGCTATAGTGCGGATTTTGTTTTGTACTAAAATGGTATCTGCAAACGTTTTTAAGTGCAACTCTTGCGGTGCTTCCTATACCTGGAAAAATGCTTTCAAACGGCACCAGAACAAATGTCGTGGTGTAACATCGTCTACGGTTAAGCTTATACATCCGTCCGCAGCAAAGTACTTAAACTGTGGGTCTTGCGGTATCGCTTTTACGAGAATGGACAACTTACAGCGACACAAGGAAAAACAGCACGGTATGTCATTAAGCCGTAAACGTTCAACTCCACCAGCTGTTAAAGAGCCTTGTACGAAACAACCACGAATTATGTGTAAAGTATGCGATTTCGAAATAGAAAAGACTACCTATGCCGCACACTTGAGAAGCAATAGACATAAAAATGCATCAGTTACCGCTACTAGCGGCGATTGTGTAGAAATTGTTAGCACAGCGTTTAACAACCGTATGGCTAGCTATCGCATAAAGAATGCCAGTGTCGACGATAGAGTGCCCGAGTTTCTTTGGAAGCAGAAAGAGCGATTTATTCGATTAATTAATGAAAAAAGAATACAACATACAGCAGTAAAAGTCTATTGCAAACTGTACGGCGTTTACACCAAAATGGGGGAAGAGACTACCGATGTGAAATCCTTTAACACAAAAAGTATGGTTATAACGTCTTCTAGTAATCTGGAAAATATCTACGAGGTCTTAAGCGAAACCATAAGAACAAAATCAGAGGAATTTGAAATATGCGGGTCCGGTTGCTCTATTTAGAAATAAATATTAATAAGTATAAGTCGATATGAGTTCTAGGTTAAGAATAAAAAATCGTGAATATGTATTTAGAAATGTGGTTTACAAATTTAAACTGTATTAGTAAAAATTGTTTGTAATAAAAAGTTTTAAGAATTGTTTTTAGATTTTCTTTTAGGTATGAGCTGCAGGAAAGTTATAATTTAGAGGGTGTGTGTAAAATGGTAAGGGGTGGTTCGATTTTAAATCTATTTAGAGATTCGGATTGTGCATAAAATTCTAGACTAATTTGATGTATCGGATGTTTAAAAATTTTATAAGGACAGTCAGAAATCGCTACCAGCAAAAAATCTTAAAATTGGGGTAGCTCTCTGGGGGATGGTGCTATGTGAAAAATTCCTAGAAATTCGGGTAGCTGAGAAAATTCTAATATTAATTGATACCAAACAAAGTACATTTATCTCGAAAGATGAGCTAAACAAGATAGAAAGTATGGTGTAACATTAAAAGCGAGTAGTGGTACGGTCGCGGTATGCTCGCTAGAATGTATGTGTGTAACTTTGTAAGGAGTAGTCCGATTTTTAATCTGTTTGCAGATTCGAATTGTGCGTAAAATTCTAGACTAATTTAAAGTATCGCATGACCAAAAAAAATGTTTAAGGACGGTCAAAATCGCAACAGGTAAGAAATCTTAAAATGAGGGTAGCTCCCTTAGGGTTGATGCTATCTGAAAAATTCCTAAAGATTCGGATAGCTGAGAAAATTCTAATATTAATTGATACCAAACAAGCTAGGTTTATCTCGAAAGATGCATTGGTTAGACGAAGAAAACTATTTTGGTTCAGAATGTTATCGGTAAAAAATCTTAAAATGAGGGCAGCTCCCTGGGAGATGATGCAATCTAAAAAATTCTTAGAGATTCGGGTAGCTGAGAAAAATCTAATATTAATTGATACCAAACAAGATAGGTTTATCTCGTGTGTGGAAATGTGGAGAAAGATTTATCTCGCGGGTGGAAAGAATGCGGGTGTGACGTAATCAAAATGGTTGGGGGTGTCCGAGCAAGGAAGATAGCAAGGAGAGAGCAGGAGAAGCAAAGGAGGAGATTCATCTCCCTCATTTCCTCCTTATGGGAATTTACATGTAAATGACGGCGGCGGCGGCGGCGGCGCTGTCCTCGAATGCCCCCCATCCTCTACTTGTATACCATGCGTGGCACTCAATTTTTATTATATGCTGATAGGTGCGAGTACCAAAATAAAAGCACAAAATTCTTAAAGAATAAAATACACTGGTTCCACAATGAGTCGTCCTAAGAATGAAAACAAGTGCGGGCATAAAAGGGCGAACTTAAAGATTTTTTTTTATTTCTCTTTATCACGAATTGGATGATTTGATGCACTTTTGCATGTCTAACTATTCCACGCTGGGTCCTTTAACCTAGGACAACATACATGGTTTATAATTTATTAAAAGTATTTAAACGCAATCCTCTTTTCTACTTTGATTTCAATATAAATGTGAACTGTTTTAGTAGTTGATGTCCTGGCTACTAATTTACAAGCTCGCATACACTTCTTTACGAAGATAAAAGTAGTATGGCAACGTAGCTAGACAGACGAATTCAAAGAAGTTACAGGAATAATTATGCAAACGATGTTCTACTTTGGACAGACCACTGGAGTTATTCATGTGTCTATACAATTAAAGTGTTTATAATTCTTGCATTTCTTGATTTGTTTAATAATTCTGTACAGCTCGCATACACAAAAATGTTAACGCAGAATTTCTATAAAATTGTCCTGCACTTTTATATTTTGTTATTTGATAATTGTTAAGAAAACTGCTTCAACTGTCAACTGTTAGGGGTGCTTTCAGTTTTAGCGGAGTAGAATGTAGAACTCTACTATAATAATAGAGCATCAGAATTAATGTATGCAGCTATTCACAATTTCATCTTCAACAAGAAAATTGTATAATCGTTTTTTATACCAAGGATTGTACATTTTTGCATGTTAAAGTCAATTTGGTAAACATACGTACTAAACATTATAAAAAGAGATTTTTGGATTAATGTGGAGTTTTGATCTGTAATATCAGAAAAGTATTATTTCATTGCATCATGTCTAGAATAAGTAATTATTTTTGTGTGGCGCTGGTTATTGGTTTCGTAATCCTTTGTTCAATTGCCACACTTTGATTTATCGTTTTCTGTGGAGTGCCTTTTTTACTTAAACGTCAAATTGCTTAGACAAATGCTACAATGCTCTTATAATTTAGCACCTATGTTGGGAGTAGGCGCAATGAATGCTCTCATTTAACATTTATCCAATATTTTCATTCGCGTAAAGTATAAATTTTTTAAAGTATAAAGTTTTCTTTTAAATACTAGATCGAATTGAAGTGTTCATTCAGTTTTTGCATAAAAGTTAAGTTATTATTTGGTCTTATTAATTACTATAACATTGAAAATCAGTTTGTTTTGCTAGCTCTCTGATTAATAAAACCACTGTAATTATACATCAGATTTACAATAATACGAAATAAATCTCGTACAAACAATATTTCATATAACATGCATCCACAACAACTTTCTCTTGCAAACAATATCTTAAATATGTCAATATAAAAACAATTTCCCATCAACATATATCTTATATACTAAATATAGAGTCCACATTATCTCTTTAAACATAGAATCAATCATCAACAACTTCCTAAAATGTACAAGAATTACCTTTAGAAGTCATGTAATTTAATATCACTTCTCTTAGAAACCGTATTAAACGTATCCAAATTCGGTTATGTTCAATTTTTGCCTTGTGTAATGGCAAAAACATGTATTGTAGGTTTACCAGAAACTCTTGCAATTAAACTAAATCGACTTTTACACAAAATGTTACTCTCATAGTTAAATTAAAAACATGGGTATTTGTAAATTACTTAAATTAATTAAACAAATTGGTGTAAGTTCTACCGTTACATATTTCCTTGTAGTTGACTATAGTTTACCAGCTTTGACTTTCTATAAGACACAATTACTAATCTACGCTCCATTCTCTTCAAAATCATCTTAAAAGTACAATGTTTTATGCAAAATTTGTCCATTACAGATATACGTTAACTGGTCTTATATTAATTTTCATATCATTAAATAAAATCTTCATTACAATAGTGTTTAATTGGTTTGAAACCGCCTGTCTTACATTTTA
This sequence comes from Platerodrilus igneus, assembly GCA_036346225.1. Lineage (NCBI taxonomy): Eukaryota > Metazoa > Arthropoda > Insecta > Coleoptera > Lycidae > Platerodrilus > Platerodrilus igneus. The sequence continues at coordinate 1,861,319 of JARFIW010001130.1, forward strand.
ATGTATTTAAATATTTTTTACTACCAAATACTGTACATTCTATGCACCACTTTAAATACGTACCATACTATAAAATTACATCAACTACATACCGACGTTGAATTTTCATTCAACACTAGGCACAGATTGGTCTTTGTAAAGCGAGTCCACTCTTTCATAACCGCGTCCAAAATCTTTACCTTGATCTAGTAGCTTCGTTATGTATTATTTCCACTTTCGAGTTTGTTCGAGAATGTAGGTGTGTCATTTACATGTGCTTCTAGTAGTTCGAGATATTTAAGTTCGATGTTTCAATGTACCTTTTATTGCCTTCCAGGCTATTTACTAATTGGACGAACGATTATCCATCTCGACATTTCATCGTTCTAGGACTTGGATTCATTTAGCTACGTCTTTTAATTAGAAATACATCTTTCTGTTATCAAATTAGGAACGAAATCCTTTCATAATATTTATGCATGCTAGTTTATCGATACAATTGAAAGTACTTTACCGTAAATTGAACCATAAATTAAAACTGAAGTATTTTTTAGGATTTGTAAGCATTTAAACAGAAGTAGTTACATATGAAAACCGTTTCGAAGTATTTGTATGCACTTGAAGATGAATTTCTCGAAAAACAATAGAGCTCAAACTCTTTTTAATAAGCCCTGTTTTATGTGTCGAACGTAATAAATACTTTTATTTTTATTTAAAACACTGCTCTTTTGTTATAAAACTATCTATTAATCATGGTACTATGCGTCAAACGTAGATGATACATTTTATACCGGGGATTTACAAATATTTTCTATACAAATAACATATCAAAATAATTTGTTGTTTATGATGTAATTTGGAGTTGCTATGACCCTTAATCGCAACAATATATATATATATATATATATATATATATATATATATATATATTGCTGTGCTACGGGAATTAAAATCGAACCCTCTAATTATCAATTTTATAACAAATCGAAAATTTGCACACAATAGAAAATTTTTAAAAAAACATTAATTTCTTACCCAGATTCCTCTCTTCCTCGGTTGAATTGCTTTCTTCAACTGCTTCCGGCTAGCTCAGTTGGACCTCCTCTTGGATACCTAGATTCACTCTCATATTCTCTATCGTTTACGCACACTCACAATAAAACCACAAAATAATACAACAATCATACAATATCTATTTTCCACTATTTACAAATAAAACTTCAAAATTATATACATCTCAGTTGTCAAGTTACACCTCAATAAATTCTAATTCGTAAAGTCTAGAATTTTAACTAGCAATATCAAACACATTGAATGTAACCTGAGTAAATGGGCCCTGAATAATACCTTATCTTTCTTTCTGTATTTATAATTAATTTCAATTAGGCAACTCTGGAGTATGGTGAGCTCATGATAACCCAGTTAATTATGATTAATGTATGCTCTTTACTTGGCATATTCTTATTACAAACACAGCAAAAACCCATGTACTTATAACAAAAAAATACATAAATTCCTGAGGAACATTAATTAGCTTTATATACACCTTTAGCTTTATAGTTAAATACCACAATAAAAGTTAGTTATACGTATTACTTTCAAAACTCCAAATAATGTAAAATACCATCATAGTTCACTCTCACCCATCACAATAACCTTCCTAGTTTATCAACAACAACAAATTCTAAAGCGTTACCTGGAATTTCTTGAAGATCCCTGCTCCGTTGATGATGCCGTATAGTTGTTTCGCTTTGGTCTGCTCCCGCATCTAGCTATTTGTAGTTGCACACCCTTTAAGCTGTGCTGCAAGGCTGTTCATACACGCTACCTCCAACTCCAAATCCAATTATTACTCTTCTTTGATAATTGTTTAATTTACGTCACGTTACATAACGTCACTACACGAGCTTGTTAAAAAAATGTATGTGGCACCTCAATAAAATTTAAATTCGGCACAATCCGCGTACAAATTATGAGGCTAACACCGTGCTATTTAATTTAAAATAATTTTCTATACTTACAAGCTCGTGGTGACTTTCGCACGTAGTCTGAAGCAATCAAAATACTAAGGGACTTTCAATCGTTTTCAAAAAGTATTTATACTATTTACGATTCCACCTCTCGGCTGCATTTCACCCGAAGTCCTTCATTTACAATTATATTTATTAAATTTTTGTGTTCAACCGTCTTTTAAATCCTCGAAATTCAGCGCGTCGTTACGATATTTTCTGAAAAATTAACATTCAATATTCGCGTGTTTGTCTGATGTACAACTAACGATATCGACCAATAGTCTATGCATTGACGTCTTAAAAATCCCGCCTATACTAACGCTGTCCCTTGCTTATGCATATTCTACGTCTCTTTCTAACCTTGTTTGAGTGGTAGAAATCGATATTCCTGTCCATCTGCTATCTAACCTCACGTGGACTTGCCTACGTGCTTTAAATAACCCCTTATTAGCGTTTAATGCGAAAACATCCGACCGTTTGTACAATATACCTAAAATATTGAGCTTTATCTACACAAAATAAGTGGAACTTGACATTTACAAAACCTGCAGGGGTTCAATTTTAACAAACGTTTTATCTAACATTTCTAGGAGTTGGCTTTCTACGTATTTTATATCCAACGGCTGTTTATGTGTTAGCGACGCGTTTCACCTAGGTATTATAGATTTTTCATGCTTTTATGAATATTATACGTAAATAACCGTTCAATTAAACTCAAATAAATTAATAAATTAATGGCATTGGTTTCTGCAATTTATTTCCTTTGCAAACCTACTAAATTTTAATAATTATTTGTAAAATCTTGTTAATACCTGTTACTTAAAAATGAACTAACTGGAATAAATTTCGCAGGTAAATTCTGGTTGTTTTCTTTATACAGGGTGTTTTAAAATTGCTTTGTTTATATTTACTTTTAACCCTTTAAAACCACTACAATATATATATATATATATATATATATATATATATATATTAATAGTTATTAAGATGAAATGAAAACCCAACTTTGTATTTAAAGTTGAATTACCATTTCAAATCGAACTAGTAATTGAAAACCACTAAAAGAACGGCTGCAGCAGGATTTGAACCTGCAACCTCTGAGTCTCCGGAGAAGACCTGCTCAAGTAACATTTATTTTCTGCGAAAGTATGACGTATGGAACAAGCAGGGATCGATATAAGATAAAGGCGGAGTATTGGTAGCATGCATGTGAGTGGGATAAAAGATATCATATGTTAAGGGTTCGTTTGACTTTGTAAGAAACTGTGGGACAAGAAAAAATTTAAGTTTATAGATACGAGTGAGATGCAGCATGGGTGTATAGACATCGTTCGAAATGTGTAGAGTAGGAAATATATATATCGAAGTTAGAGACAAGATTGTATAGAGGGAACGGAGATAGATTATTGGATTTCATATATAGAAAGGTGATACACGATAGTTTAGAGAGGGAAAATGTTAGTTAGGGTAATTGTGATTGTAAGTAAGGAATAAAAAGGGAAGGAAATATTGAATACAGATTATACAAGGATGCAGCGAACGGGTAGTAGGAATAGAAAACCTAGATGCTTGCGTTGAATAGCTCTTCCGTAGTGCTGCTACGGTTCCACCCAGTTACAAATCGCCAGTGGAACTCTACTGCTTTGCTCCAGAACTGTTCTGTATGAATAGCTTTCAATCACCAATAATTTCCCCTATAACTCTTATTGTTCCGGCGAAAAAGTACCCAAACCCTTTAATTGTTACACAATACTGAGATACCTTTAAATACAATCACTTCTTGATTACTTTAGCTATAAGTTAATAACTTTATCTTTCCGCACATATTCTTTTTTATAGGTTATGTTTCTAAACAACATAGATATTGTTCATATAAACTATTTATTATGAGGATAACCCACCTGCATCCAGCACAAAAAATTCCCAACATGGTACGGGGAATTTATAAATCAACTGGATTTCAAGTTTGAACACAACGACAAACAGCGGACTTTCAATCTGCATTTGCTCTTATAAAATGTGTATTACAATTTCAAAATGTTGTTTGGAAAGAGGAGCTGAAAATGTACTTCAAGTTGCACTGGCGTAGGACTAACGCGTCACTTAGTCGATAGTATTGTACTGGACTTACAATCCGCGCGCGAGCAAAAGAAGTTTACTCATTATTTTTATTTATATGTGTACTTTGAGTTAAAATTGAATACTTGTAAGTCATCTATCATTTATTTGAACTGGTATATATTGTAAATTTAGGCTGAGACTGCCTCAGCCTAACTGGCTATTCTAATTGCCGATCTTCGATCTTCGCCAATAACATGTAGACATCGATACAAATATTTTAAGAAGATGAAATAGCTGCATAAGGTAACTATATGGATATTGCCTAATAAAAGACCCAAATTGTCTATCTGCAGTGAATACCAGACAAGTTTACAAATAACTCCATATTTACTATATATCAATCTTCAATATCCATATATTAGCGTAAAAAGAGGTTACAAGTAATTTGTTTAAGTTAGATACCTGTCCTTAACCGCATCTATCTAAATACGACTTTTATGTATTATTTATTTTACAAATTTGTTACACATCTATTGCCGTAACTTCCACTTCTGCCACTGGTTGTTTAAGAAATTCTGAAAAGATCTATAGTAATCAGAAGTGCTTTAAGAATTAGGTTGTTTTTGGTAAACTCTGCCTACGGCGTTGTCAAGTACAATCTTATTAAAATAGGGTACGAAAATAATCTTAATGAGCCTAAAAAGTATACTCCGTTCTAAACTGTGCAGAACCAGAATACTACTCTAAAAGTTCTTGTATACATGGATGGATAAAGCGTTAGTATAATAAATTTTTCATTGATATTCAATTCAACCCCTTTCAACAGTATGAACTACATAGTCATAAAAATGAATATAAAAATCCAAGGCGATAAAGGATAAGAGAAATAAACTTCTGGCTGTATGAATGTATGTTGTATCAAAAAAGATATCAACAAAGTGGGACGTGCATTGAATTCAAAACTGATATATTTCCTGTGTAAACACGGTGAAACGAATATCTTGAATTTACCCACAATTTCTAAAAATACAACGGGTAACTGATTGTAATACTACACAACAAAGAAACATTCATATTGTAGAAATAGCTTATTTTCAACAGTATAACTTCATTGAACTACAAACATAACGTATTGCATGATTTGTGGCATTATCATTTTATAAAAACGTTAAGTATAAGGGTTTTTGTTCCGTCTAAGGAATTTGAAAACGATAGTTATTTGTTTAATAAGGCAACTAAGCAGATGACTAAGTGTCGTAGCTAGAGTTTCAAAACCCAGTCCAAGCTGAGGTATTCAACCAGCTAAGGCATTATTATCAGCTTTGTAGCCGAATTAAACATATGATTCTTTCGCCGATTACTATTCCGCAGCCATATTTAAATACATAATATAATTTTGTTCACATTTTTTGAAATATATAAAGGGTCACTAATGATAATTGGCAACAACTGGTTGACAGTTATTTCTATTTCCAGTTGTCATTTTTTATTAACACTGTTTCAAATAAATGTCACGTCATCAATGGTAATCGGAAACAATTGATTAGCGGTTCTAGTTATTCCTATATGTGAAATATTTCTGATTTGTTAATTTCATATTAATATCATAATGGACAGGGACAACGACTGACACGCCTCCTAAAATAAAGAATGCGGCAAAAAATAAAACAATGGATTTGCTACCGAAAAAAACACGAATAGGGTACTTAGAAGCTCACAGAGAAATCCTGAATTACCTGGAAAAAAATAACATTCAATCGTTTTCAGAAGACGTATTAATGGTATACTTCGCTAGTTTATCAAACACTAAGGTGAAATGGGTGTTAAAGAAGTTAAATTTTGATTTGAAATGAAGAGACGGTGACTGTAATAGAATAAGGGTCCGTCGGCTAACTGCAGTCGTGCGGAAGTAGGTTCGTATAGATAAACCAAAAAAGAAAATAAAGAAAATAAAAAATACAAAAATAATAAATAACAAGACTTAACTTTAAAGTCTGTACATTCCACTACATTTACCCTGAAACATCTTTCTACTGCCATAGTCGAGGGGCGCTAAACTGTAATGTTATCGCAATACCTTTAATGTTATTTGTATGTAAATGACTATTATTCGGCATAATATTCCCTGGCGCTAGTATCCTAATTTGAGTCATAATTAAGGTAAAATAAAATACTTTTTAAAGTAGGATTATAAACGAGGCAGTTGAATATTCATTACAATTCTGAAAGCTTCTTAAAAACACGACACCCCTTCACTATAAAATTTTATGGTTAAAAGATGATTGGTTTGTTTATATTCTTGTGCTTTAAAATAATTTACAACCCGTTATTTAAGTTCCTCTGTGAATTTAACAGAAATATATGAACCTCCTTTGTGGTTTTCAGTTTAATTGAAACAAAAATAGAGATCCAATTGGAACTCTTATTTTTGAACACTATTTTGCATGAAAATTAGTATATACAGAATGCTTCAACAACAAGTTACTTCGTTCAAGATTAATCTCCTTTCCTTCACTCTAATTTAGTGTCAGTGTTGTTACGGTCATTTGAACATACCCGTTATTACAAAGCATACTTGATCGCTTTATTTAATGTTGTTGTGAAAGTGAAAGCTATTTATTATAAATCAACCACAATACTTAAAGGTCTGCCAACAACAACCTTTTAACATAGGAAGATTGACGTAGCGGCGATTAGCAGTACTAGCACTTTTGTAGGTGCGAACCAAAAATAAGAAAACGAGTGCGCTCATTAAGTTATCGGGTTTCATTGCTGCAAGTGCCGCGATGTAGAATTAAAAAGTTCATGGGTAACCGATGTGATCCAAGGAGTGTTTTTTCTAATGGGAAGATCGTAAGTAAAGTAGTGCTTTATTATTTTCATCAGGAAGGTATGTAAATTTATTGTTATAAAATTTCTACTTTTAAATTGCCAAGGATAACATCGCCTGTTTGGTTACAAGCTTACATTCATTCCCAAATACTCGCTTATCGTCTCAAAATGTGAATTGTGTACAAGAAGGTCAAGTTGTCGATTATTCATAACTTGTTGTCTTATAAGATTCGGCCTGGCCTGCCTTATCTGTACAAAAACACGGACTACCGTTTAGGTATCGCCGTGTCACAAAGGTACCTTAGTTTAGCTTTAAGATTTATGCTTATTCTAATACTAGCAAGTAAGTTTCCTTGTAAAAATTTGGTTTTAGTTTTTTGTTTTAAGGAAATTTATCATTTCACATGATTAAGTTGGAGTGTAATATTTATTTATTGGTTTTTCTGGAATATAATTATTAAACTACATCGGAGTTCATTTTCAAAGTGCAATAAGAATAAATTGTTACAGCAATCAATATCCAAGAATGCCACCCGACCCTAATGAGATTGAATAGTCTTTTTATTCGAGCATTATAACCCGTTAAGCTAGCCCCTTCCCCTTAAAGAGGAACATAACCCTAATCTATAATTTTCTTTTACCATTAAAATTTAAAAAATTACAGAAACGTTACAACGTAACGCATCGTGCCACACCTCTCTTACAATTGAGTTTTTTAAAAAAATTCTACAATCTTAATATAACTGACATTAGCCTAGTACTCAGCCTATGTCAAAAGTCCTTCGTCAGCTCATTATGTCTAAAAAAAATTACAAATAAAGCAATAAGAGTGAAAAGTTAAAAGTAGGACCTTTTAACCCTTAACTATACAGCACCCTCAGTGCAGCTGAAGATAAAAGGTCGTGAAGCGTACCTCTCTACTCCATAAGGGAATGGAATATTCACAATGGTCAAGCTTTTCGACCCTTGGGCAACAATTCTAGAATAATACCACCTGAGAAATGAAGCAAGCTATATCCCTCCGTCAAGTATAACTCCAACCCTTTGAGCATGATTTACGATTGTAAAATTTTACCAGAAGTCCACTATCCTGATCCCTCTTTCTTAACCCATAAAAAAATTTAAATAAATTCCACCCACTTTAACCCCCAAATCAACTTAAATGTACGTAATGTCTGTTAAGTAAGGTTTTCTATTTTAAATGTAAAATAGATTAAAATTATTCAACAGCACTGAATTAAAAATAATTTCCCCAAAATAAAAATTTTAAATTAGAGAAAGTTACATATTGTGCGAACCTATGTTTCAACGTTTAATATTTTTAATCTCAATTGTTGTCTTAACATTTTTATTACAATTCCCGTGCGGTTTCAAAATTTTACTCATGTCAAATCCCCTGGGGTTGACTTATATCTCCGCTACTTCACGTAGCTTTATCGATACTTTATCAATATTTAAATATAGATCAAAAAATTGAAATTTTCATCCGGTCTTGAAGAAGTTCGTCCCACTTGAGATCGAAATATTTCCCCCAAACTTTACTTCCGCCTCAATAACTAACTCCATGCCATCATACATCATAGGCTTCTTTCCAAAAATTTTCTGAATACGGTAACTGTCAAATTATTATGGTTTTTCTTTATTCTAACCCGTAACTCACGAAATAATTTATTATTCAATAAGAATTCAGCGTTATACGTGATTTGTAGTTTAAAATTAAATTTAAAAAAAGGACAATTGATTCTTAAAAAATTCACAACTTAAAAACTCACATTACAAAGACTTTTTCGGTTCAATGATTGAAGAAACAAACAGCTTTAAGGTCTGCACATTTATTCAAAAGTGTTTTACCAATCAAAAATAAGACCCAGGTGAAAGAAAAAAAAAGTTTGAAAAGTTACTTTAAAATAGTAACAAACTATTTCATGTTTAAAAAAACAACTTCAAAATTAAGTGCTACAAGAAAAATTAGCAAAAGCACCCAAAAACCATCTCATATCTAGAAGGACACCATATTGAAAAAATGGCCTTAGTAAAAATAAAACGGCTTCAAAGTTTAAAAAAAGTTTCTATAAAATAAGTAACTGTCAAAAAAACTGAAAAAGGGTTAAAAAATTTTAGGCCCTTGAAAAGCTTCCACAATTTTGTAAAAGAACTGTCCACAAAAAATTCGAAAGTTTAAAAACACAACTAACATTTAAAAGTAATTTTGAAGGTTTTTATAGGCTCAATTCGAAAATATGTACTTTTATGTTCTTTGTCATGCGAATTGCGAATTTTAAGCTTACGTTGGCCATGATCATAGAGAGTGTTAGTTACAGTTCGTTTCCGCAATAAATCAAAACATTTTTTTTGTTTGTTAAAACTGTGGTAGAAAGAAACAAAAAATATGAAAGATTTAACATGAAAAAGCTACTCTTTTCTAATCTATGTAACTTGTTGGTTTTTGAGTTATTAGCTTTTAAATGGTTTAATACATTTTGCATATAAAAATTCTATTCTTTTAAATAACAAACATTCTTAAAAATAGTTTGTTACGGATGAATAAAGCCTTAAACTATTAATTAGGAATTGCCTATTAGGGGCGGGAATACCGTATCAAATAAGGGTGCACCGTCTAACTACATTAGTGTGAGCTGAGTCCCTATAGAAACAAATGAAAGAAAATGGAAGAAAATTGAAAAACAAGAAAAAATTTAAATAAGTGCAATTTCAAGCTACTTACTTTACTTCGAAAGGCTTTCAACCAGTCGAGTTTATGGGCGCTAGCTCATCTAATCTAGTCTTATACGTATCCCTCAAGACGACGAGCTATCCGGATTGGAATTTAACCTACATTACCACCTTGGTGAAATGGATTTTCTTTAATAAAACGGACCTGTATGTTTCAGCAAAAGTGACAACAAGTCTCAACTCACCAGTCACTAAATCTATCTTATACTAACATTATTTTATCATTCCAGTGAACAGATATGTATATGACGATATTAAGCTATTTTTCATTAACATTTACGTCAGTAACCGAATAATATACTTCTAAACCCATACATACAAAAAAATACAGTAAAATTTCATTATCAGTTTATTCGTAATGAGTTATTACATTTACAATTGAATACAATGAGTTGCAATTGAACATGCAATGTCCAAATATTTTAACTTTAAGTACTTAACAATATGCTGTACTTTAGTCATTTATAAAACAATCATCATAAATAAATGCCACCAAGAACAACCTCTAATTTTAAGAAACTGCGACTTACACCTACTCCTTCAAGTGACAAAAAAGTTCATCAGAGTAAAGAGTAAATTTAGTTAATAATCGGGGTTTTATTTCGTAATTGCCTTTGCTGTGAACCAAACCGTCACAATATACACTAGTATTATAGGTTCTGTGGCTCTCCAACTTAACGCCCGTTTATTATTTCCTAATTGTACTTGACTATTCGTCTTTACATGTGTCTCGAGTTATGGTTTGCAAGTTATTAATTCTGTAATCTTCTCCGGAGGATGTAACTGCTGCCATTCACTTCCATCTGCTTCTTGCGTTCGGTGGGATTATGCCACTTTTTTTGGTCTGCCTATCGGGTGTATGAAATAGAACATGTGATTCCGCCGTGAACCTATCGGATGTGTTCACGCCAGTGCCACGTGACAACCGCATGTCCATGATTCACACTTTTTTTAATCAATCTGAATAAATACACTCAAATAATTTCTGTATCATATGGGAAAATAGTATTGACTGTAATTTAAAATTCGTGAATCTTGCCAATAAAGCGTACATATATTTTATTACATTGTAAGAAGGTTTATCGATTATTTGTTATTTCTTTAACATCGAAACTAGTTTATTTAACTGAAATTTGTAAAACCTCTCTTATATTTGAAATAATTATGGTATGAAACATACATATTAGTTGGTTTATGGTTATTTGCTTCATAATGCTAAAGCTTTCTTTAAATGACATGTTTTTGCTGTGAAACTTGAATGAGATAAATATTAGGTTTACCATTTTGTAGTTTAAAATAATTTAAGATCGTACGTTGTACTTCAATATGTATTTAACCAGAATTATTTCTGATGAACGATATAAAGAATGCTTTCCTAGTTTTATAGAAGAAATGCCTAATATTAAAATCTGTTTCCTCTTTTTTTTTGTGGCTTACAGATGAATTACTAACCTCAGTTCGTCCAAATATGTATAAAACGATGTTTCTGCGATTTCTTAGTTCATTATTTGAACGGAATTAACTATTTATTGCAAAACCCCGCGTACTGAACACTATTATACATAAAATCAGAATTAAACAAAGTGTTTCAATATTTATTTGTCCGTTTTGATTAATTTTCTTTTTCTTGCACTTGGTTTTTATTTTCCGTAACGACAAAGCGTTACACTTTGACTATTAAAAGAGAAATTTGCACTCCTTCGTGGCAAGACAAACTCGCTTCCTCAACCAATCCAGGGATGAAGATTATGCTTATTTAGATATTAGCATTTTAACAGAGAAAAATGTGGTGAATCCCGTGATGTATAAACCACAACTTTGGTCTTACCGCAAATGATATATCTTCTAGAAGCATTTAAATGGTGTTCAGAGAAGTTCAACAAAGGCACTTCATTTAGCTTGAATGATATTTATGAAGGACCAATGAAAAACTAAATAGCACACCGCACTAAATATTTACCTTAAACTGACCTTGAAAATGTTTTTCTCTTACAACATGTGGACACTCGGAATTTCACAAATTACTGTTTTCCAATTAAAATTTCCTTGTTTAGTAAACGTTGCCTCGTCGATGAAAAGAATCTTATTAAAAAAACTTGGGTTTGGATTTTGTTTATCTTGTAAAATTGGGTAAGTTCCAGGCGAGCTGGTAAATATTGAGGTAATAGATTGCGAACAGGAGTATCATGATATGGACAAAGTTTTCTTTTTAATTCTACAGATTGACGGTCGACTTATTTCTGTTGCTGCACTTAATTGACCAGTATTCAGATCTAGATTTGCAAAACACCTCTTCTTCTTCATCGAAGGTGATTGTTTTTGTACTTCAATCATCACCTTTAGAACGAAAAGAAGCTGTTTTGCCTAGGCGATTGTACAGATATCTAGACAGTCTGTGTTTGGGTTGCTTTCGAATTGGGTGTCATTGTGAATATTTTCGAACTGCTTCTAAACTACTACAAATTTTGATTAAACAAAATAACATATCAAATCACGTATGTCACTATTGGAAAAATTATTATGCCGTGGCATTTTTTAACTAGTAACTAAGTGTCACTGCCAATAACAAAAATTAGAAAAATTCCGTATTGAACATTACTTTCAGAACACGCAAGATAACCTAATATTTATTGATACTTAAATGCTGAAATATGCCTACCTGGTAGTTTGAAGGGAAAAAATTTCATTGACGAAATACATTAAATCATTTAAAAGCTAATAACTCAAAAATCAATATAGTTATATAATTAAACAAGAATAGCTTTTTTGTGTAAAATATTTCACATGTATATCAATTATAGTTCAATAGACAAAAAAAGTTATGTTTAAATTAAGCGCAAAAACAGCCTGTAACTAGCTCCCTCTATGAGCAATGTCAAAGTAAGTTTTAAATTCTTAAGTCTCGTTCCAAAAAACCAAAAGCGCATGACTTCTAATTGATCCTATCAAAACATTCAAAATTATTTAGAAATTTCCAAATTTATTTTCAACTTTGATCGTCCTGTATCTCTTAAACAAGTGGCATTGATGCACCGCATGTTGGGTTAAATTGTATTATTCTGTTGTCTAGTATCTCTACTTTAAAGATTGCCTATTCCAAATGAATTGCGCTGTTGACATACTTATTAAAAATATTTAAACACTATTTTTAATATTGATTTAATGCACAACTCCATAGCGTTGCTATTACGAGTGGCAACATTGCGTTTGGGTGGATGTTTGTTAGAATCTGTCACTTTGTGTTTGACTTTCTGGTAGTGTTTAAAGTTAGGTATTGTAGTGGTCGTATTGGATGGTAGGGCTACATAGTGTAGACCTTAAAAGATGGAGTGTAAAAGTTTATAGAGCTAAGAAGGTTTCTGAAGCGGTTTGAATGGCTAATGACGTCAACGGATGAATGTCATTAGACAAAGCGCAGCAAGAAGAAGTTTTTGTCTTTTCAAGAAGTTTAATTTTTGTGCTGGACATACAGAGCACTTTAAATTTTTTATGAATTACATTTAAGTGCCTTTATTCATGATAGCCTATGTCAGTCTAACCGAAAATTAGCAACTGCGATGGAAGGTTTAAAGTTCGAGTGCAGGGAATGCCCGTATCTAAAGAAAAATAACAAGATTTAGCAGTTAGCTAAATGTGTAATGTAACTTATTCGTTATCGGTTAGTTCAGAAACAAGATAAATCGTTCCTATACAAGGTCATTGTTAGTGACAAAAATCATGCGGTAATATCAGTATATAAGGGTGAGGAAATATTCGTCCCCGACAAAAACAAATTTCCGCGAAGAACTTCATGCCTACACATCCAAGATAATGCTACGCATCTGGCGGGACGTGGTTGAATTATGTACCACAAATTACTTCCTGCACATTTGATTATCACTACTGACACTTACTTCCAACAACTTAGAGGTGTAAAGGAACAGTTACAAGAATAACCACAAAGATTACATCAGCTCAAGTTTCTACACTGTAATGTACGTTAGTACACTGCTGACATAACCAAAAAGTTCGTCCAGGAGCTAGCTTGTGAAGTTTTGCCAAATCTACCTTAACTGTTCCATTAATCTTCTTAGGGCCGGTTTATCAATGTACAGTTAACTAGCTAACTGTCAAATAAAATTTATATTAATAGTAAACTGTTTATAAAGTATCAAATAAAGTTTATCTGATAGTTAAACCTCACTACCAATAGGTTAAATTAACAGAGACTTGAATGTGCTTGGCAAGATATTTATTTTTTTGGTAACTGAAGGCTCTTGCGCATTGAACTCGTAATACTGTCATGAGAAATATTTTAACTTTAACCCTAAATTGAAAAAAATGAATATTAAGAATATGTTGGATATAATAAGTGACGATGATGATGAAGAAATTATACAATTTATAGAGCATGAAAGGAGGCCCTATATTGTAAAAGAAAGGGAAAACTATTTCGATACTTATGATAATAATGCCTTTTTTGTAAGGTTTCGTATTCATAAGGAGACTGCTTTAATTATTCTTGGACAAATAGAGGAGCAAATTGAAACTATTACAGACAGGTACGTATACTCTTAATGCATTTAGGTATAAGTACTATGATTTAAGTTTATATGCATAATTATAGTTTATGTTGTTACAGGTTCAACTCCTGTCCGTGACTTCGTTTTCTTCTTTCAAATACTAGCTCGATTTAAATGATCATTTAGATTTTGCATAAAAGTCTAGATTATTATTTCATCTTATATTATTTTTAAAAATCAACGTGTTCTATGCAATTATCTTTGTACTTATTCATCGATACTAATTACATATATTTATTGCTCATTACACCGATGAATCAACTTCTGTTAACTCTTAGGTTTTATGCTACTGGAAATTTTTTATTGACTCTTGCTGATATTATTAGAGTAAGCAAAGCTTCTGCAAGTAAAATTGTTAAAAAAGTAACATACGCTATTGCTACATTAGCACCTCGATGTATACAAATGCCCAGACAGGAAGTCGAAATACAGAAGCCAAAACACAATTTTTTTCAAAGGCTGCACTGCCGCGTATAGTTGAATCGCTAGATTATACTGATATTAGAATTCAATCATCAGGTACACTATATTCATATTTGGGTAATTTATAGGAAGATTGTTGATAATAATGAACTTAAATTAAAATTTTTGTAAACAAATAATATTGACATTATATACTTCCATCCGTAATAACTATACATTTTATTTTTCAGGTGGAAACAATACAAAGGTGTTTAGAAATAGAACAGGCTATATTTCTGTCGATGTACAAACGATTTCGGCTACCAATTTGAAAATATTGGATATTGTAGCTCGCTGGCCAGGATCGTTAAATGACCAAACTATTTTTGACAATTCTTCATTGAAACAAAGGCTGGAGAATGGCGAGTTTGGAAATTCGCTGTTGGTTGCAGATAGTGGTTATGCTAGTACCACGTATGTTATAACACCACTTCTGCGAGCAACGACTGAAGTTCAACAGCTATATAATGAAGCAGGTAAGCTTATATCAAAGAAATGACTTTTCAATAAATCAATAAATATTGTAGTTACTAGAACACGAATTCCGGTGGAGCGCCAATACGGAGTTTGGAAACGCAGGTTCCCCGTTCTGGCTCGAGGCCTTCGCTTAAAACTACTGACAACATTAGCTGTTATAGTTTCAACTGCAGCATTGCATAATATAGCAATAGAGCAAAATGAAAACCAGCCACCTATTGATCTCGAGATGGATCTACAAAATATCAATTTTGATGAAGATATTCATCTCGAACCACCAGAGAACAATAATAATCATGCAAATGCAAGGGATTTTTTAATTAATAAATATTTTCAACAACGGTTGAATAATTAAAAGGGTTTAGTATAGAATCCTTAATAGTATGATATAGAAGGTAATACTTATTTTATGATTATTTGATTTATATTAAAACTTAATTTTATTGTTAATACTAAACAGTGCTTATTGTCTAATATTAGGTACTATTAACTTATATATGTATTTACAAAGCTATATGAGACAAATAAAGACGTTATTTGACATGTCCACCTTTCTGCAATATTTTAAGTTTTCTTGTAAAATTTTTTGTTCAAGCAGCAAGTTTTGTTTGTGACTCTCGCTTTCCTGCTTGATATCATTTGCAATCGATATTTGAAGTTTTATTAATTCTATTCTTTTTCCGTCAAGACTTCAAATTTTGCACCTGCAGAAGATATGTTTTTTTCTTTTGAAGAATTGGCCTTCTTCTACTTGCTCATGAATCTAAAAATAAGTTACCTAGTTAACATAATTTAAGTATTTTGTTATTAATCATTAAAGAATTTCATTATAATTTAATTTTACTATAAGCTACAGTAATGCTCGAAGATTCTTAATTAACTAAATTCAGAACATTAGTACGATACAAGTACATTCATCCATAATAATATATCCTTTATCGCTTTGAAAATTTCTAATCTCGTCATGCTGTTGCTTTGTATTTACCTTTTTATGGTGGATCTTGCATTATTATGTTTTTGGTTGTATTGAATAATCATGGTCCGTAATATTTTGCGTGTTTATACATGATGACGTACTAGTCTCTTCCTTATGTACAAGTTGGTTATAATACTAGATGAAGTGGTTTTTGCAAAAACCTGCACCTGGTATACACCAATCTATATTTGCATATTTCGCAACATCAGACACAACTATATCAGCGGAGATTCCACTTACACCTAAAAATACAAAATGTATATGATTACGGTATATATTATAATGTTTTATGTTTTATGTTTTTTAAAAGAAGAAATCTATCTATTATTGTATATAACAATAGAATATATTTTAAAATAAATAACAATGCTTTACCTGTCAATGCATCAGAATCAAAACTCTCGACAGAAAGAGCTATTGTATGCAATAGCTCCTTTTCTTCTTCCATTTGTATTTTAGGATATACTAGAGGACCTGCACCTTCACTTTCACTTTGGTATTTTTTAAAATTGCACTGTTGTTTCTTCAACCTTTTTTTATTCCCTCATATTTAGTTGTTAATTACTTTGCAGTTCGGGGCTAAAACATTTTTATAACATACAAAGTATAGCACTACAATGACTTACAAGACCATCTGTAATAGCACAAAACTCTACTGCAATTTTGTTCGATACATCTTCCTTTCCGTCTTTTTATTTTCAATACTTGCCTTGTATTTATTACTAAGACCAAGCAAAGTTGTTCTATCTGAATGACTGTAATTTCCACCTCGTTTCCTACATTTCTCACCAGTTGTTTGCATTTTTATCAAAAAATAAAACCACAATTTATAAGTTAAAAGAAAATAGAGACAGAGGTTCGTAGAATGTTAAGGTTAAGGCAGTTTACTTTAATAATAGCAATAGTGGGCGTATGAAATTTTAACTGCGAATTTCCAATATCCAATCGCAATAGACTTTCCGTGGTAGCTTCATAGCCATCATTACAAAATAATGCTCAATCTGCAAGATAGGAAACTGACAGATAAAATACATTGGATAAACGGTATGTTCCAGTTAACTGTTGGGTATAGATATCTTCTAGTTAACTAACAATCACTTTTAACTATGGATTGAAAAACCGGCACTTAATGTATTAGTGTAGAAGACTAGTATGCGCAGAATATAAAAAAACAACTTAAATTTCATTCTGTAATCGGCAAGGCATTTTCATTATAAAACAAAAATGTTCTTTAAACTGGGGTTGACATAACTTTAAATCCAAACCAGCAGAGCTCTACGTGGATTTTACAGCCTACAAGGCTTGACAATGTCGAAGATAATAGAGGAAATTATGCTGCTGATTAAAAATAACAATAAAATTCGTCTTAATTATAAAAATAGGTATACGCGAAAAATGCTACGAGAATCATCTCAATAGTATATTTTTTATAATTGTAGATTAACATATTCTTATTTTAAAATGGTAACAGGGTTAAATTGAAGCAAATAAGTAAGAATACTAAAAGCCATAACCTAGAATAAAAATCGAAATAATGTTTAATTTTGCCCAAAATTTGTACAAGTATTTCGATTTGTTTAAATCGAACAAAATATGGTTATCTTAAATAATATTGTATTATGTCTAGTACATATTGTAATAAATTTTCAGATTGTTCTTTGGTCTTTATTTCCAATAAATGAAATTTTTAATTGTACTTTGGTTCTATATCCAATAATTACATGTATAATAATAATTCTTTGCAGTCACAAGTATTTACAGACTCTTGTTTATATTCACATTGGCTCTATTTGTAGGCTCTAATTTCATCTTTTAATTACGACGACTTAAACACTTTTACAGCCCTAACCTTACTGGTAATTTATTTATTTAACACATTTTTGTCATGTTAGCAAATCTGTATTTATATCACGTAAGCAAATTTATCTTTATGTTAACATATGTATATCAAGCGTTTATTAGAACCTAGTTCCAACTAATACTTATTTATCGCAACGGGCTTCGCCCATTTATATATAACAATCAAATATTCAAGAAAATTACAGATACCTAGAATGTGAGTCATTCAGCCTTTTGAAAACAACCAATTAATCATCCGTCTGTATCGCTAAACAGATATGACTTCATATATTTGTATTCAGCTAACTGTGAATCATCCTATCGTATCGCTAAACAAATATGAGGCCGATTAGTAAAAAATGGACAATCGTACTTTACAGAATGTTCCCTATACTTTTAGATTGTTCTTACAATGTTCTATCCCAGAATATGTTGACGCCCGTAACTGGATCTTCCTGTGACGATAAAAACAACCGGAGCCATTCTTATATTTTCCATACTGATAAAAGTACAATCGACACTTTTAATAGCAGGCGACGTCCCATTTCAGTTAACGACGCATACTACAATTTGGGCCCTGGTACTCTGGAATAGCATCTCTAACATTTTTCGGAATACACTCCAGTCCAATCCAAGCTCTATCGAGCCGACCACCAATCTTTGATATGGTCAACATCTTGTCTTCAAACTCCATCGTCTGGTCTTTCAGATTGACTAATGCCCCCCACAGGTCCTGGTAACTGGGTTTACCAGGCGACAATTGCTTTGTTACCAGACAATAAATGCGACGACGTTCACCACTAAGGTGTATGGCTTTACCCACCTCAGGTTGATGAAGCTGGTCAAGTACACCAAATTTACTTTTGAACACCGTAGCAATCACTAGGGTAATATTGAGATACGCCGCTGCTATTTGCGGGAAATAGTGTTTCGACGATATATCAATAGATCTCTGATGGCTGATCTGTTTAATAATTCCAAACCTGGTCTTGCCGATACTGGATATGAAACATTCTTAATTTGGACCAGACCATGGTTTGTTTACCTGTTTCTATAATCGCCTAACTTTATCAAGTCACTCGACATTGTCGTAGTCGTCAATATCGGAATGTGCCAGTTTGTTAATGTGATTACTATTGTTCTGCCTTTAGGGAGCCTAAGAATCCTATGTACTACATCGTTGATCCGCTTCAGTACTTTGTAAGGAATCTCCAAATTTTTTAAAACTTTGGCGACGATCTACGAATCTATCTGGCATTGTGCAGTATACGGGATGGTCTATTTAAAAACAAAGCTCTTGCACTTTGATGTCATACCTGGTTTTCATCCGGTTGCTCGGAATCTGAATATTATTTCTTACATCTACATGGATGTCATTCAATTTCTACTCAAGTCTCTCGACAAGACTTTCGCCTATGTCTTCCCCAGGCTTACTACCGAATTCAAGATCATATAGTAAAAGTATTTCGCGTCTCAGCATAGCACATACAGGAAGGAGTCTAGCCTATACCCTCGTGCACCACAGACCAAAAGGCCGATAGAAATAGCTGCATGTATTGCTCCCGGTCCCCATGACAACCTGGTAAGATATTTTCCCAAGCTGCAGTTGACCCGTTTTACAACGTCATTCGATTGGGAGTACAACGGTGTCGTACTGGTGTTTCTCATCCCCAGCAACAGGCAAACTTCTTGAAGTAGCGCCGACTAAGAATTTCTGCCCTGGTCAACTAGCAGCTTCAAAGGTATTTCAAAACGGTTGAAAACTCTTTGACTAGTACGTCAGCGACGGTTGTTGCTTCCTGATTAGGTATGACATATCCCTCAGTCCATGGTCTAGGATGTAGTTACTTCCAGAGGGTGCATAGTTCCAAAAACCTGCGTAGTTGGTATTCGTTGTTGGGCTTAGCCTACCCTTGCACTGACTTAACTTTTTCCTGGTCTGGCCTAATTCCATTTCATGAAGACTACATGCTCCAGGTATTTTACCCCTTCGCCGAACAAATGACAATTATTTGGGCTCAATTTCAGTTGGCTCTTCTCACTCCTGAAACACTCCCACCAAATTGGCCAAGTGATTACTAAATATCTTCTTAAGCACTATCACGTCGCTCAAATGCGCGAGGCATGTTCTTCATGACTGTCCATGTAATATGTTATAAATTAAACGCTCAAAGGTGGCAGGAGCCGTGCAGAGTTCAAATGGTATTACTTTAAATTGCAGTGGCCCGGTCCCAATAATAAAAGCTTTGTGATCATTATCCGCTTGACAGTACCCGCTTTCCAAGTTCAAAACCTTGCCGACCCGTATTTTTTTTACCAACACAAAAGACGATGCGCAAGGGATCTCGAAGCATTCGATCGCATCATGCATCTCTATTTCTTCAACCATTTTCTCGGACTCTTCAGGCTTGGCCAATGGTAACTTTTTCGGCTGTCATTATGCCATTATGTTGTGCACTTGCATCTCACATTAGTTCAACAAAACATATCGCAAACTTTAATAATACAAAAGTACTAGACATTGAAAACAACTATAACAAACGATTATTTCTAGAATCCTTCCACATTCATCAGCAACCTAATCCTCTCAACGCCAAACAAGATATTAACAACCTTAGTGCGGTTTATTCCACTCTTTACAGATTCAAGTGACAACAATACTTTCATTCGCAACACTTTTATAACAATTACTTATTGATGTTTAATCTTTAATTACTTCTTTCCATTTTAATTATAGTTAATTTAGTTTATGTTTATCTTAATGCTTACGTTTTAACTTTTAAATTTGTCGAAACGATTTATTACATCTAGTTTACTTTTGTTAACTGCTACATTCCTGTTGTCAAAATATTTTCAATCACTCAAAACTGTGTCATGAGTAAGTGTTCCTATTAATAGCAATTTTAAGTCATAGTAATTATGTAAGTTGTAATATCTATACTGTTTTATATTTTGTTAACTAATTTTACCCAATTCTAGTCTATGGTTAAGGCATAAATTTCATGCCGGAACGTTAGAAAATAAATTACAATTGACTGATTAGTTTTTGCTTTACGAACGAGTGCATCCCAGAAATAACATCACAATTAAAAGTTATATATATATATATATATATATATATAAAGTAAGATGTATCTGTAAACAAACTCTTATGAAAATAATAAGAGCCATTGACAAATACAAATCGGGCTGGTAGTTGTCTTTATATATATATATATATATATATATATATATATATATATATTTTCGTGGTATAACGACCTTGCAATTATAAAATATAATATATATAGTAACAGGCTTTTGGTCTGCTGGTTAATAAAATATACTCTTTATTATAAACTAAGCTTTCGGTTTATTTTTAAACCATTATCAAAGATACTAAAATTAAGAAACGTTAGTATGGGCATAAAATAGTTAAAACTTACTTACTAATGTGAGGTTTTACAATGAAATCGTTGATATATATAAATTTTGAATATAAGTTGAAAGTGTGGTAAAAGCTTTTAAAAGAAAACAGTAATGTGGTTTGTTAATTACATTTGAATGTTATAATGACAATTCCTTTATAATTTTGACACTGTTCGAGATAACTTTCTAGATTGTAATTAATTTCTTTTATGGTCTGACTGAAATTTAGATATTTTAGTATGTATGTATGTTTATATATGTATGTTGATGTATGTCTATTTGTTTACGTATGTATTTTAGTGTGTTTATGTTGTTTGTGTGAATGTATGTATGTCTGTGTATGTGTGTGTGGGTGCATGTGGATGTTTGAATGTGTGAATGAATGCGTGTGTTTGTTTGTGCATGTATGTATGTTTATGTTGTGTTTTATTAAGTGATTTGATCAGTTATGTTGAATTTGTTTTGGATTTAAAATGAAGTAGATAGGTGTATATAGAGCTTAGTGTGTTAATGTCAGTTTTTATTAATAGTGTTTAGGTTTTAAATATGTAACACATTTCTAGGAATTCTCTTTTGATTTTTATTTTCAATTTGTAATATTATAGGATTAACAAAATCTATTTTATGTTTGTTTGCGTTTGCGTGTAAGGTCAAAGCACAAGCGTTTGGCTTAACACGGATGTCGCTTTATGTTGAGTTAAGCGTTGTTTTAATTGTTGTGAGGTTTGACCAATGTAGGTAAGATTGCAGCCTGAACAATTTATTTGGTATATAATATTCCGTTGTAGAAGAGTTGGAGTTTTATCTTTAATTTAGAAAAAGAGTGTTTAACGTTAAAAGGTTTCGTTTAGCAATATTGATGTTGAATTTTTGAAGACTTTTTGAATTTTGTACTTAAATTTTCAATGTAAGGAATTACATGGTATGTAGGTATATTTGCAGAAAGTTCACTATTGTTATTTAAGTTTTTATTAGAAAGGTCAGCGTTTAAAGGAGCTTTATGATTGTATAAAAGGCTTTTATTAGTTTTGGTGGATAGTTATTGTTTTTAGAATAATAAATAGTTTTTCTAGATTTTTGAGTATAGTGAAGGATGGCATAATTTTTGATCCTATGTTTTAGGCCTAGAATGAAATTTATTTTTATTTTATATTGATGGTATGAATGATAATTTAGATATCTACCAGAATTGGTTGGTTTTGATACCAGTCTAAAATAATAGTATTATCATTTTTCTAATTAGTAGAGTGTCAAGAAATGGGATGGATCTGTTGTTTTCTAATTCTACGGTAAATTTAATTTTATCATCGTAACTATTGAAAATTTTAAGAGTTTCGTTAATTTTGTCTTCTGGTACAGATGTTATGATATCGTCTGCAAATTTTTAATGAATGGAATTGTGAAGTTTAGTTTGGGTATAACTTCATCTAATAAATCGTCCATAACAATTCTGGCAAGTATAGGACTTAAATTAGATCCCATTGGACAACCAAAAGTTTGTAGAAAAAATTCATTATTAAAACTAAAATAACTTGTATTGAAAACTAACTCTATGATATCTGTAAAAACACATTTTGGAATAGTGCAATTAGTAGTGATCTTATACCATAGCTTTTCGATACTTTTTAGGACTAGAAATTATAACAAACTTTATACACAAAAATTCTAAATGCAACTCGAGATTTACGATGGAATTTAATAAATGCAAAAAATTTTTAAAAGAGAAACAAAATCTACTTATAATCAGAGCCGACAATGGTAACGTATGTGTTGGTATATCTAAAAATCAATATATGGAAAAAATGTACGAATTACTAAACGACTCTGCAGTATACAAAAAGCTTGATAAAGATCCAACTCCACGTTTCCAAAATTCAACAATAAATATGATAAAAAAAATTAAAACAAGAAAAATACATCACTAAAGAACAAGCAAAACCTTAACTAATTATAGCTCTACAAGTCCAAAACTATATGGTCTACCCAAAATCCATAAAGCAGAATATCCTTTAAGACCCATAGTTGCTTCAAACAACAATCCTACAGAAAATCTTTCAAAATTTATAGCAGGTATATTACAAAAATCCATTAATACTAATAATTACAACGTATGTGATTCTTTTGAATTCTCTAACTTTATACAAAGTTTTCAACTACCAAATGATCATGTACTAATAAGCCTAGATGCAATCTCGCTCTATACCAATATTTCAAAATTTCTAGTCCTAAAAGTATCGAAAAGCTATGGTATAAGATCACTACTAATTGCACTATTCCAAAATGTGTTTTACAGATATCATAGAGTTAGTTTTCAATACAAGTTATTTTAGTTTTAATAATGAATTTTTCTACAAACTTTTGGTTGTCCAATGGGATCTAATTTAAGTCCTATACTTGCCAGAATTGTTATGGACGATTTATTAGATGAAGTTATACCCAAACTAAACTTCACAATTCCATTCATTAAAAATTTGCAGACGATATCATAACATCTGTACCAGAAGACAAAATTAACGAAACTCTTAAAATTTTCAATAGTTACGATGATAAAATTAAATTTACCGTAGAATTAGAAAACAACAGATCCATCCCATTTCTTGACACTCTACTAATTAGAAAAATGATAATACTATTATTTTAGACTGGTATCAAAACCAACCAATTCTGGTAGATATCTAAATTATCATTCATACCATCAATATAAAATAAAATAAATTTCATTCTAGGCCTAAAACATAGGATCAAAAAATTATGCCATCCTTCACTATACTCAAAAAATCTAGAAAAACTATTTATTATTCTAAAAAACAATAACTATCCACCAAAACTAATAAAAAGCCTTTTATACAATCATAAAGCTCCTTTAAACGCTGACCTTTCTAATAAAACTTAAATAACAATAGTGAACTTTCTGCAAATATACCTACATACCATGTAATTCCTTACATTGAAAATTTAAGTACAAAATTCGAAAAAGTCTTCAAAAAATTCAACATCAATATTGCTAAACGAAACCTTTTAACGTTAAACACTCTTTTTTCTAAATTAAAAGATAAAACTCCAACTCTTCTACAACGGAATATTATATACCAAATAAATTGTTCAGGCTGCAATCTTACCTACATTGGTCAAACCTCACAACAATTAAAACAACGCTTAACTCAACATAAAGCGACATCCGTGTTAAGCCAAACGCTTGTGCTTTGACCTTACACGCAAACGCAAACAAACATAAAATAGATTTTGTTAATCCTATAATATTACAAATTGAAAATAAAAATCCAAAAGAGAATTCCTAGAAATGTGTTACATATTTAAAACCTAAACACTATTAATAAAAACTGACATTAACACACTAAGCTCTATATACACCTATCTACTTCATTTTAAATCCAAAACAAATTCAACATAACTGATCAAATCACTTAATAAAACACAACATAAACATACATACATGCACAAACAAACACACGCATTCATTCACACATTCAAACATCCACATGCACCCACACACACATACACAGACATACATACATTCACACAAACAACATAAACACACTAAAATACATACGTAAACAAATAGACATACATCAACATACATATATAAACATACATACATACTAAAAATATCTAAATTTCAGTCAGACCATAAAAGAAATTAATTACAATCTAGAAAGTTATCTCGAACAGTGTCAAAATTATAAAGGAATTGTCATTATAACATTCAAATGTAATTAACAAACCACATTACTGTTTATTTTTAAAAACTTTTACCACACTTTCAACTTATATTCAAAATTTATATATATCAACGATTTCATTGTAAAACCTCACATTAGTAAGTAAGTTTTAACTATTTTATGCACATACTAACGTTTCTTAATTTTTAGTATCTTTGATAATGGTTTAAAATAAACCGAAAGCTTAGTTTATAATAAAGAGTATATTTTATTAACCAGCAGACCAAAAGCCTGTTACTATATATATTATAATATATATATATATATATATATATATATATATATGTATTGATGGAAATGCAAGGGGAACAATTGACACGAAGTCAAAGTGAAGAGCAGCAGATATAACAACAATCTGAAATGATGTCAATTTTATTAGTGTTAACGAGGAAGATGGACAAAAGCTAAGAGGCCATCAAGATGCAGATTAATAGAATTGAAGAAAAGTTAGGTAACGAAATAAAAATTATAAGCGACGGATTAAAAGAAACAAATCAAAATAAATATCACGCCCAACATTGGGGCTTAATATATATATATATATATATATATATATATATATATATATATATATTGCTGTGAATCCTCCAAAATCCGGGTACTCCGCTTTTCGAATCGAGCCCCTACGAATTGGATGTCAAGAATGCTGTGAATCCTACAAAAAGCTATTCATTACCTTAACTGTGTTGGTCCATTGACTTTCTTCTGTTAATCGCCTCGGCTGCTCCTCTAGTTAAACCTTCATCCTCATTCATAAAAAAAAAAAACACATTCCTACCACAAACATCAACGTTAACTCTATTTACATCAATATTCACAATACATTAAAATTTCAAAATTAATATTCAGCATAAATTTTAATATCGGAAAATTTCAAAATTAAATTTATTATCATTTTAATGTGCATCCAGAATTAAAGTCCTTGTAGGATGCCTACTAATTACTATAACAATATATGCAGAGTACAAAGGAGCATCTACCACCCTTTACGTTAATTAACCAGGTTCGTCTAATTGAGCTCAAAGACATACCCAAATTTTCATCATAATCCAGAACATCAATACTAAATACCCTTTCTACTTAAACAAGCAAATTTCACCTTAAAATTAAAATTTTATTGCTAGTACAATTTCACTACTGTCCATTTTGAGTAAATCAATTATAAAGTTATTCAACACACACAAAATCTCAAAGTTCGAACAAAATAGTATAATTTACCTGAAGGTTACTTGCACTCGTAGCTTCAATGTACATCGTCCCTTTTGTTAATTACACCATTCCAACTGGGTTATATTTATGGCTTCTGATTCTCAACGCTTTAAAAATTTTCTCCATCACCATTTATTTAAAGTTGTTTCAGGGCTTTTCCGGAACTAATCTGTGTATATCTGAACCTTGTTTTGTGGATCCAGACCCGTTTATGCACCATTTAAGTATTAATACCCCGAAAATAACAAAGAACTTCATACTTCTTTCACCAATATACGCCAAAACTGCCTACTTTTGTGTATATATTTGTCGTTGTAAATTTTTACCAATTGGTACAGTGATACTAAACTTTATTACCTTGTATCTTCTTTTCTAAGTGCACTAACGTACATTCATTGTAGCACGTAAAGAACAAGCTGTTTTAAATCACATAATATTCGAGCAAACTGTTTAAATTATTTAATATTAAAACCGGAAAACTAAAAAGCACTGTTTAACGCGTTCAATCAAGTCGAAGATCTAAGAGAGCTTCCTCATATTCACCTCCGTATATATAGCGGTTAGCCTGTCTGTGGGTCTGTTCCCCAAAATGGCCAGTTTCTAGAATTTCGTCATTCTATGTTCCCATTCCGTAGCCTGGCATGCGATTTTTACGAATTTTGCACTCGCCTCAGTTAAATCTCAGAAAATTTCCACACGGCACGCAACGTCTGAGAATACCTAATTAAATTTTATACAGAAATGTTATTTCTACCTCTCAATTTTGCCTTTTACTTTCAACCAATCGCAACCCCATGACGTTGCTCTACTCACGCCTTTTTACTATATGTGTCTCGGTCTTGCGCCTATTATCTGTCTCTATCTACCCTGTTCTTATTAGTGCAAATTGATATTCCTTATTATCGATTATTTCAGTCCATGTGGACTATCTAGGTTAAATAACCCCGTATCGCACCTTCTCGTGAATATTAAGCCACGGTTTCTTCAAGATTCTTTGTAACCATTAATTATCTGCAACATTTACGCAGAATGAGCTTTTTAAAATACGCAGGTGTTTAAACATACTATTAATTCTCAGAGCTTTATTTTATTGGGTTTTACAAGTTTTATAGATATTATATGTTACTAACGGTTCAATTAACTTCAATTAAAATTAATACCCTTTAATTTTTAGCGAATACAAATTAAATATTACTTATTATGTGTACACTTTGTTTAATACCGGTTACTTAAAATAGAGTTAATTAATATAAATTTTGCACGTAATTTCTATTTGTTTCTTTACTAGGAATAATTAAATTATACGTAGAGCTTTTTAATACTGCTTCTTTTGATATAGAGCGTCTGGTACATGATTTAAATCTCTTATTTTTAATGAAACGAATGAATTTTTATGCTTCACGCTTTTATTTAATAACGCGAGTTTTGTATCTTTTCCCAAAGCTTCTACGCGGTGATTAAAATTATTTGATGTGATTATTTAATTTTCTACCTTGGTCTAAATATGAGTATTTTCCCCCTATTTGAATACAAATAATCCCACTTATTTGAATTCAAAATATAAAATATTTAAACCGCAAACAAAATTTACAAAAAAAATTGCCTATCTCTCTCTACCCTTATCTATCTAACTTACCTACCTTATCCAATCAAAAAAATTATTTACACCTGTCCTATATCCCTGTCTTATTCCTAACTTTCACCTAATTCTCTAAACTGAAATTATCCCTAATTTCATCCTACTTATCCATCTAATCCTATATACATCCTATACACCTATCCTATTCCTAACTTTTAACTAATCTTCCCTATACTTCACTTCCCCCTACCTAATCCTATATACCTATTCTATTCTTATTCTATTCCTAACTCTTCACTAATCTTATAAGAAATATCTATACTTAACCTATCTTATTTTCTTCCTACATTTAATCTTTATTCTCATCCTAAATCTATTTCTAATTATCTCCCATATTTATCCTATACCTAGCTTTATTTTCTATAAACACCTACTTATACTCTTCTCTATACACCTATATCTACTCTCTATTCTATATCTATACTAAAATTCACCTATCTCTATCCTTTGTTCATTAAGTTATTTAAATCTAACTCTCTTCTTGATCCTCCACGTCTTTCTTCTCACCATCCTAATACTCTTCATCCCTATTTCTCCTCTTTTTATATCTATACTTATCATTCCTGTTATCTCACATAAAATAAATTTATCATCCCTATTATCCTGACTCTTAAATATTGCTTCTTCTTCAGTCTCTACACATGTCTGTTTCTCATTTACTATTTTTTTCCTTTCTGCCGACAAACCAAACGATACTACCTTTAAAATTCTCGATTTTTCTCTCTACAGAAAATCCTATGTACCTTCTAGAATTCTTGTGTAATGGAATCAGCCAGAATGAAATCCTTAAATCTACTTTATTAAAAACAAACTTGCCATTTAACCTCGTCAAAAGTGTGTCCATGGATGGTGGACAATGGAATTGCCGTTTGGTCCCTTGACTAATTTTTCGTGCATCTTTATTTAATTCTGCCCTCACCTGCTCCCGATATGCTGCTTCTACCCCCACTAATTCTGCATGTTTTTGTAATAAAGCTTGAACCTCTACTCTCCTATCCTCTGGACATCTTATTGTGTTGATCTGTTTAACTTCATCATCCTCTACCTCTACTACATTAATACTAAACCCCGTGTCATCCTTTGTGACTTCATAACTGCCCTTCCATGGCACTACCCTATCCTTAATCCTTATTACCTTCCGTTCCATATCTATGAAAACCCCTAACTTCATCATACAGTCAACACCTAAAATGCTCTGAAACTTCAGTCCAGGTACAATTACAAACTCCTGTTCACAGCTTAAACCTCCTATATCTATCCTAAGCACCACAACACTATTTACTACAGCAAACTTCTTTTATTTGGAGCTACTAAATGGCTACGCTTTATAGGCATAATTCTATCACAAACCTTATCCCTAATTTTGCTGACGAATTCCTCCGATATTAAACTCGCCTCTGCCCCTGTATCCAGTAATACTTCTACATTATTCTCAAAATTTCTATATTAATAATTGGCAAACATAATTTTTCCTCAGTTTCTGGCTCTACTTCCTCCTCAATTTTGAAAAATTCACGTGGATGTTCATATACATTTACACTGAAATCTAGTGGTCTGTCGCGTTCTAAAAATCCTGTCCAGGTCTGTTTTCCCTACTCGGTCCTGGTCTAGCCGTCACCTCAGCGTATGTTCTAGGCGTTTCCACTCGTTCCGTGTCTGTATTAGCAGTCCCCCTCATGTCCGGTGAACTATTCCTTCTGGTAGGTTCCGGTCTCGGTGCAGGTCCCCTTCCTAAACTATTACTTCTAACGTATGGTCGTCGCTGTTCCCAATTCTGTCGCTGGTATCCGTAAATATTCCCCCTTCTAGCATAGTTGTCCCGTCTATTGTCAAACCTAACTGTGTTGATCTGTCTTTCCCTATTATCCCGAGGTCGTCCACTACTTACGTCGTCGTACCTCTGCAGGTATTCTAAAACATTTCTCTGTCCACTATGTTCTGTAGTGCTACGTGTTGTCTTACTTCTACCTCGAAGTGTCGTAATAAATACTTAATAATTTGTCGGTCCGTCAGTGGTGGGTTCAGTTGCTTTGCTATGCTATACTTGCGTATAGCATATTGCTCCCTACTTCCTGAAAATTCTCCCTTAAATTTCCCTGTGATTAAGTCGTCTCGTACCTGGTCTTGTCTGTGGTCACTCCAGTAGTGCTTTAAAAATCTGTCTTCAAACTCCGTGTAGGTGTCTATGTCCTGTCCTACTAAATTGTACCATGCTTCCGCATTGTCCTTTAATAAAGCCTTTATCGTATTCAGTTTAGTCTGTTCGTCAAATAAATTTCCCACTAGATTTCTTACGCTATTAATAAAAATTTGTGGATTTACCCTGTTATCGCCATAAAACTTCATGTGTTGGTCCAATGATCCTCCACCTGTATAACATCTGGGACCATCCCCCGTTAAATTTGACATGTTATATTTGATGCTACTAACTTCGCGTTCTACCCTGCCTAACTGATCCCTACATGAGTCCGTCACTTCAGTCATTTTTATATTAATCTCTTCTTCACAAAAAATGCGTACTTCGGACCTTAAATGTCCCATTTCCTGTCGAAGACCTGTAATATCACGCTCATTTTTTTCAACCCTATTTTCTACTTCCCCCAGTTTCACGGTAAGACTATCTTTAAATTCTGTAAATTCTTTAGTATTTTGTTCAATTTTCCCGCTTATCTGCTCTAATTTTCGGTTGGACTCCTCCCTAGCTCTATTAGATTCATCCCTAGCTCTATTAGCTTCCTCGTTCATCCTCTCTAGCATTCTCATTATCATCTCGTTTCCTTGATCCCGTGATTCCGTCCTCGACTGATCTCTACTGCCTCCAGCTTCTTCCATTTTCGAATTTCTCCCACACAATGCACTATCGTCACTTCCAATTTCCACTCCTTGACTCCTTAACCACTCCTTTCTCTGCATACGTTCTAATCCCTCTCACACACACTCTGAAATACTCTTAAATTAATACACAAACAGAAACTCTCTCTCTCAGATCGCCAGTTTCCTGGAATAAAATCACAAAAAATTTTATTTGGAACTCGAGCCTCACTTTTGGGTCGCCAAGAATGCTGTGTTTCCCTAAAAATTGAATCGAGCCTCACGAATTGGGCTTCAAGAATGCTGTGTTCTCCTCCAAAATCCGGGTACTCCGCTTTTCGAATCGAGCCCCTACGAATTGGATGTCAAGAATGCTGTGAATCCTACAAAAAGCTATTCATTACCTTAACTGTGTTGGTCCATTGACTTTCTTCTGTTAATCGCCTCGGCTGCTCCTCTAGTTAAACCTTCATCCTCATTCATAAAAAAAACAAACACATTCCTACCACAAACATCAACGTTAACTCTATTTACATCAATATTCACAATACATTAAAATTTTAAAATTAATATTCTGCATAAATTTTAATATCGGAAAATTTCAAAATTAAATTTATTATCATTTTAATGTGCATCCAGAATTAAAGTCCTTGTAGGATGCCCACTAATTACTATAACAATATATGCAGAGTACAAAGGGAGCATCTACCACCCTTTACGTTAATTAACCAGGTTCGTCTAATTGAGCTCAAAGACTTACCCAAATTTTCATCATAATCCAGAACATCAATACTAAATACCCCTTTCTACTTAAACAAGCAAATTTCACCTTAAAATTAAAATTTTATTGCTAGTACAATTTCACTACTGTCCATTTTGAGTAAATCAATTATAAAGTTATTCAACACACACAAAAATCTCAAAGTTCGAACAAAATAGTATAATTTACCTGAAGGTTACTTGCACTCGTAGCTTCAATGTACATCGTCCCTTTTGTTAATTACACCATTCCAACTGGGTTATATTTATGGCTTCTGATTCTCAACGCTTTAAAAATTTTCTCCATCACCATTTATTTAAAGTTGTTTCAGGGCTTTTCCGGAACTAATCTGTGTATATCTGAACCTTGTTTTGTGGATCCAGACCCGTTTATGCACCATTTAAGTATTAATACCCCCGAAAAATAACAAAGAACTTCATACTTCTTTCACCAATATACGCCAAAACTGCCTACTTTTGTGTATATATTTGTCGTTGTAAATTTTTACCAATTGGTACAGTGATACTAAACTTTATTACCTTGTATCTGCTTTTCTAAGTGCACTAACGTACATTCATTGTAGCACGTAAAGAACAAGCTGTTTTAAATCACATAATATTCCAGCAAACTGTTTAAATTATTTAATATTAAAACCGGAAAACTAAAAAGCACTGTTTAACGCGTTCAATCAAGTCGAAGATCTAAGAGAGCTTCCTCATATTCACCTCCGTATATATAGCGGTTAGCCTGTCTGTCGGTCTGTTCCCCAAAACGGCCAGTTTCTAGAATTTCGTCATTCTATGTTCCCATTCCGTAGCCTGGCATCCGATTTTTACGAATTTTGCACTCGCCTCAGTTAAATCTCAGAAAATTTCCACACGGCACGCAACGTCTGAGAATACCTAATTAAATTTTATACAGAAATGTTATTTCTACCTCTCAATTTTCAACCAATCGCAACCCCATGACGTTGCTCTACTCACGCCTTTTTACTATATGTGTCTCGGTCTTGCGCCTATTATCTGTCTCTATCTACCCTGTTCTTATTAGTGCAAATTGATATTCCTTATTATCGATTATTTCAGTCCATGTGGACTATCTAGGTTAAATAACCCCGTATCGCACCTTCTCGTGAATATTAAGCCACGGTTTCTCCAAGATTCTTTGTAACCATTAATTATCTGCAACATTTACGCAGAATGAGCTTTTTAAAAATACGCAGGTGTTTAAACATACTATTAATTCTCAGAGCTTTATTTTATTGGGTTTTTACAAGTTTTTATAGATATTATATGTTACTAACGGTTCAATTAACTTCAATTAAAATTAATACCCTTTAATTTTTAGCGAATACAAATTAAATATTACTTATTATGTGTACACTTTGTTTAATACCGGTTACTTAAAATAGAGTTAATTAATATAAATTTTGCACGTAATTTCTATTTGTTTCTTTACTAGGAATAATTAAATTATACGTAGAGCTTTTAATACTGCTTCTTTTGATATAAAGCGTCTGGTACATGATTTAAATCTCTTATTTTAATGAAACGAATGAATTTTTATGCTTCACGCTTTTATTTAATAACGCGAGTTATGTATCTATTCCCAAAGCTTCTACGCGGTGATTAAAATTATTTGATGTGATTATTTAATTTTCTACCTTGGTCTAAATATGAGTAATATATATATATATATATATATAAGTAAGATGTATCTGTAAACAAACTCTTATGAAAATAATAAGAGTATTGACAAATACAAATCGGGCTGGTAGTATATATATATATATATATATATATATATATATATATATAAAGACAACTACCAGCCCGATTTGTATTTGTCAATGGCTCTTATTATTTTCATAAGAGTTTGTTTACAGATACATCTTACTTATATATATATATATATATATATATATATATATTAAGCCCCAATGTTGGGCGTGATATTTATTTTGATTTGTTTCTTTTAATCCGTCGCTTATAATTTTTATTTCGTTACCTAACTTTTCTTCAATTCTATTAATCTGCATCTTGATGGCCTCTTAGCTTTTGTCCATCTTCCTCGTTAACACTAATAAAATTGACATCATTTCAGATTGTTGTTATATCTGCTGCTCTTCACTTTGACTTCGTGTCAATTGTTCCCCTTGCATTTCCATCAATACATTCTGGAAAATTACGCTTTCTTGAGACCCTATTTCTATCCCTTGATTTCCTAATGCTTCTCTAGCTTCTTCTATTCGTTTATCCATTTTTATTTTTTAATTTCAAAACTTTGAAAACTTTTGATATTTCAAAAATTCTTTGCAGATTTTAAATTTCCTAACCCTTATACTTTTAAATTAAATTTTATGCGTGCCTCTACAATTTTTAGTTTCTAAATTTCTCGCTCCTACGAGTTTTAATTTTTTAAATTTCCTTTTGTGTTCTTGCCTCTACGATTTTTAATTTTTAAATTTCTTTGCACAAAATTCTCGCACTTTTAAATCTCATTTGTTTAATTTTTATTTCACTAATTGTGTGAGTTTTTAACACCTTCGAACATAGTTGTTGCTAAGTTAAATATAGACTAAAATGTCGTTCAGTTTCTATCGTATATGTAAGCCCTTCCTCCAACAGTTTTCATTGGCGTGTTTGCAATCAAGGCTGGTGCTTTTGCCTTATCTAGCAGAACACGGAATTCTTACAAATTACCTAGTTTAAATCTTCGACGAGTGCTCTGTTCATCACGCCCTCATTTAGCATATTAAAGTATTATCCTAGGATTTCCAACTTTTGGCTGTTTATTAACTCACGTATTCGATGTTTGTTAATTTATCATATAATTGAACCGCCTGGTGTTTATTTGTTTTCCACAGAATGTTGGTTTTTTAAACAAATGTGTTCTTCTCTAGTCACGTAACGATTTTCTAATAATGAATTATTTAGGATGCGGTAATTTAATTTTGATGCAATTTATTGCGTTTTAAAATCTTATCTTTACTTGTAGACTATACTTAGACATATTTGTTCTCATGCATTTAATTCCGTATATTCTGTATACAGTGTCCTCTTAATTGACATTATGTAGTGGTTCTTACTTATACTATACTGTATTGGATTATTAAGTTAGTTGTAGTTTGAAATTCGATCGTAATGCTGCACTATTTTAGTTGTATATTGTTATTTCATTTTATTTACGAAATGAGTGTGAGCCTATGTATATTGCCAGTTAATTAACTTTCATTATCATATACTATAAAATGTGATTAGAGCAACCTATTGTGATAATCCACATGAAATTCCAGATGTCTAATTAAATATACAAGGCGTGTTTTTTAAGAAGAGGGCCGTTCTGTTGTATGCACTAATAAGTGGCTCGCGCGCCGCAACGAGTGTTTGCGTCGTGTCCCGGAATTTCTTGTGAACAACTGTGCCCAGTTGCAGCTGCGTAGGTAACCTGTACGGTCTGTTCCGTCTTTAGAATGTTCAAGATTACCGAATCGCCCGCCCATTACTATATAGGGTCATTGATACGTTTTCTGATGGCAAGAAACCTGTCTGCTGCAGACATTCACCGGCAAATTTGTAAAGTATACGGAACTGCTGCCATGTGTAAAGGCAAAGTGCGTAAAAACTTTCCTGAAGTGTCGATGTCAGTGCTGTACAAAATTGTTTCCGAAAAGTTAAACTTCAAGAAACTGTGCTTGCATTAAGTCCTTAAACTCTTAACGGAGAACCATAGCAGGCGGCAAGTTTCTATGAAGAGGGTATACAAAATCTAGTTGTAAGGTACGATAAGTGTCTAAACAGACTTGGAAGCTATGTTGAAAAATAGAAAAATGTATGTCGAATCTGAATACAAATTTGGTTTTTCAAAATTTTCTTTCGTTAGGTTTTTATTTTCCAACGGTCCTTACTTAAAAAACACGCCTCGTAATAATATTTAAATTCATTAACAGCACTCTTTTTTAATAAACCCATATTTGGCCATAAATTGCTCGCCATCGGTAGCAATATGTTACGTTCAAAACCCTGTAAGTGATTTTTTCTGCTTTCATTTTTAAAACGCCCTAAAATTTCTCAACAAGCTCAATTTCCCACTATTTGAATTAGTGTCATTTTAAAAAATATCTCAGGTAATTACCTTATATAAAAGTTTGCCTTATAAAATCAAATAGCTGCTTAGGAAACATTACGTTACAAAGTAGTTGCAATGCGCCCTAGCACCTGCAGTGATTACATTTTAATTAAAAGCTACATGTAAATGCACAGATTTCTTTTAAAAGATAAGACCATTTACCACCTGCCTACGTCTGCTTACCATGGACTTGTTATCTGGTATTCTGCAGCTGTTAAGATGCTACAAAGTAACAAGCTTGTTTTCCGTTGTCTATAAATCCTTTGATAATTGCGTTATCTGCTTGTTGGTAAGCTGTTACAGTTTGTGTTTCGGCAGCTGTTGTCTGGGAATTCTGCACACATGATTCTTCGGCGATATCTTTGAAAGTCAAATACCATACTCCCATACACGATTCTGTCCTTATAAAATAGAGACCGCGCTTTGAAAGACACGATTGAAGACAACATCTTCTTACCGAAGAGACATGTTGTAAAGTCGCGCTACTAAAATGCTTACTGTGTTAGCATGAGTTGTCTTAGTGGTTCCGGTAGCCAGCCCATAGAGAAATGCAGCCACATTTTTCCAGCCCTTAGATGAGACCAGTACGAAGCGGATTCCTCAAGGTACAGTTTCCTTTTTTTGTAATCTTGTTTCGATGTTGCTGTGGAGCATAGACATTTTATTTGCAGTTACTCATGAATATCCAATAAATTACCAACACCACGTTACCAAAAACATTCACAATGCACGGGCGACGATGTAATAATCATTCTTCAAATTAAAAATTAATTATTTAAAATTTGTGTTAGAGTCCATTTTACTGTTTCTTTTGTGCTTTTGTATAAACATTAACAAGAAGAACTTACGATCGAATTTAAAAGTAGTTAATATTTGATTAATTTAAGTTAGGGTGTCTAATTTTAATGTTATACTATTTCTGAGGAGGTGCACTTCATGAAGTAGCATGCATATATAACTTATGTATATTTCTTTTCCTGAAGTACTGTATAGTTTATGTCTTATTTTCTTTTGTATATATTTAAGGTGAACCATTAAGTAAGTATTTAGATTATAAGATGTTATATTTATTTTGCTTAGCAATTTTATATGCTTATGACGCTTTGTTCGTAACAAACGATTACGCAACTTATTTGTTTTATTGTTTTGTAAATAGTCTTTCGAGATTGGATGTTAATAATGTAGTTTTGCAGAGGATTCCAATATGTTCCTTCTATTCGGCGTAAACGATTTCTTTACTTACTTTTACGTTTTCTTTTGTGTTTGCGCAGAATACCGTAACAAATACTTTAAATAATACATGAACGTAAATTAAATCTTCCCGAAATACAAATAACTAATCTTACACTTCACTCAAGAATACTTTTTTTACCGCGCATTGTAGATTACGCCGCGGAAATCATCAGCCTACGCTGTGAGGTAAATGTATTCACGTGTTCATATTTCCATTAGTAAAATGTATGTTGGGGATGATTGGAGTCGAGTTCCTGAACAACCTTAAGTGGTTTTCAAAGTAATTTTACCGTTGCTACTCACGATAACCAATCAATGGTCAAAATAAGTATCTGATTTAAAATAGTGGATAGTTAAAGAATTTATTTTTTATCGTGTTTAGTATGAATTGTGCATCATAGTTCTTTTTCTTCATACAAATATCTGCTAATCTACAACTTTGTAGTCGCTTAAAAGCTTCTTTACACTTATGCACTGTCATAACAAAAACAGTAAATATATTATGCTCATTTTATGGACTTCTTTCGAACGCTCGTATATATTACAGATTTGCTTGCACGCTATATAAATTTACTGCAAACCCAGAAATTTTTTTTTATAACACGTGACATTGATAAAGCAGAGAACTCCGCAACATGTGCAAAGTTGAACGATTTACATGTTAAAGAGAGGATCTATTTTGTTCCTATTTTTACAAGAAGATGTAAATTCCGTTTGGTGCCTAATATACAAACAGCAAGCATACGATACTCATAGCATAAACAACAGGGTTGCGTGTTAGAAACTGAACTCTTAAGCTTTATCGTGTTATTTTCATTTCCCTATTATTATTTGAACTGGAACTTAGTTTCAGATTGGCATATTTTACAGAAAGCGGTGTTCACAATCGCTAGTTATATTAACCCCGTGTGTGTAATTATTCCAAAATACCCCCACAAGTTTCTTTTCATGTCACAAATTTATATCGCCGTTATGGCAAACCCAGATACACATTCACTGTACTTTGATATTTATGTTTCTGATTTGTTAGATTTGGCGTTTGTATTTTTTTATCGGTCATTTCTAATCAATGCATACTAACCAACCAAGCACTTTATAAATCACAAAGTGCATGCAAAAACTAGTATCACGGAATAAAAATGTAATAACCTCTCTTCTGTACCAAGTATATATAAAATTCTATTATGAGGTGATTTTAACTAGAATAAACGCAATAAAACTTGACAAAAGTATATCTTGCAGAATTCTCAGAGTTCGTCAATATATGTTTAATATTTTCAACATTTAAGGGTAGTTTTAGTTTTACCTCCCTGCACAGTTTTGTGACAACTGGTTGAAAGGCGCGTTTTAAAGGAATTATAGCGCACTCTCTGGTTTTGTGATAATAAGAAGGAAAAATGAGGAAGAAATTATAAATATGATTAAAAAAAAGCTTAGATATAAAACAGGCTCAAAATGTGCACTGCTGTTGGCAAAGTTAGCAGAGCAGGCTAGTTCCACAGTAAAAACTGTATGTAGTTTATTTATTCGTATACGGACGATAATCGTAATATAAATGAAGCATAATAGTAAACGCATACACAGTTAATATAGTTTTTATTTAATAAACAATTGCGCCTGAACCGATACAGTATCATAAAGATGGCGTTTACAATCGTACTCTGTGGAACATACCACTTGACTGTTCATACACGATCTAGGAAACTATGCACAATGCGTTTGAACGTGAGTCAGACATATAGCGTCGTTGGCGTTACACACATAGTGGTAAATACGAGTACTAATTCTGTGCAGTGAGACACACGCAGCCAACGCCAACGAATTGCACAAATCCGTTACATTGAGGCATCTTCCAGATTTCTGCCATGCCATCGCCTTCGTAAGTATATCCGATGACATTGCTTCTGTGGAATGTACTTCGAGCAAAAAATATCATCCCTTAATGCCTCTCGTATAAAGCGGTTCTTTACATCGATGTGTTTAATTTGAGCGCGAAACTCAGGGTTTTCGGCTAGTTTTAAAGCACTCGTACCATTGTTGTACACAACCAATTGAATCAGTTTTTTAAAGCCGGGTTCGATCCAAAAACTGCGGAAAAACTGTCTTCTATAGCAATTTTAGTAATCCCTACTCGACTTATTTCGATAAAGGAGCTACAGGCCGTTGCATCTTAGACAAGCAGAACCAAATCAACCAAGCAAAATGAATGAATATCGAATGGAGGATTTCTGTCTACTGTACATCATCCTCATTCGTCGTCAAAGCAGCCTTTCAAGGAATCAGCTGCAGGCGAGTATACTAATCCTAAATCAGTGCTTGCTTTTAGCTATCGCAGAACACTTTTCGCTGCAATCCAATGATATTTACAAACATCAGTATTCAATTGGCTGAGATAGCTTACAATTTGCTAAAGTCAGGTTTGATAGCAACAGATAAAAATGTCAAAGACCCAATGAGTTTTCTATACGTCAAATTTTTTTTTTTCGACTGACGCCTCTTCAGTTGACTTGGTATGCTTTACATTAGAACCAATCGATATTCTAATAGATTTTGCAATTGATTAATTAAGAGTTAAAAGGGGTTTTGTAACTGATCATTATTAATTAGTAGGAGTACAAAGTACAGTATAGAGCAAGATATCTCGTTAGCTGAGAACAGAAAGAATCTAATAAATAACGCTCTGCAATAAATTCTAAATTGTGCAGGTGTATTTCAGTTTCCTGCAATCCAAGTTCAATATTTTTTCGGTAGACTATGATCGTTGTCAGCTGGTAACATTGTAACGAATATGATTTCGTTCCCAATTAATTTACACCTTTTTATAGTTATTAATTTACAAATATCCCTTACGATATTGAAAGCGTAAATTTCTATTCCATTAATATAATATCTATTCGTTATCATGTAGAGCTCCATCTGTGATTATAAATTTAATGTAGCATTTCGGTTTCTCTGATATTTGTAAAGGTGTAGATGCAAGAATTCGGTCCACTGCGCTTGTTTGCGTAGTAAAACACTTTATTGTTTTAGTCTATTTTAATTTGGGGATGTAATCAAATAGACAGGTTTCTGACGCGTGTTCGAGTAGAGTTGTTTGAAGTCATGAAGTCTAACAGGCACGTGGCTTGGTGAAGGAGAATTCCTTTATATTTTGAAATAGAAACCATCACTAGGGGATTTGCTAGAGAATCGAAAAGAAATTTTTGTTCAGTAGTCTTTTTGATTAGCCGAACCTTGAGATGATTTATATGGTTTTGAAATAACATCATCACGGTATGTATTATTTGCCCTTTGAATGTAAATTAATGTTCCTTGATTTTTGTAGTGCAATTTTTTTTTGTTATTTAGTATTTCAAGTTGAAATATTAAAGTGCCCTTGTTGTGAACAAACAAAAATTTAAGTGTTCATTCTCGAATGGAAATCAAGTTCGTAATCCTAGGCATATGTGAAGGACTTGCATGTGTTGTTGTAATTGTACACGAAAATTGATGGGCGACAGTACAAAGTTCATCCTCAAATAAATTGGTAAATAGTCGCTACTGGAGTTATATAGAGATCAAGCAAACTTTTGTGGTGAGTAATTTTTTTATTCACTTCTCGCTAAACAAGCAAACTACAGGAAATGTAGAGGTTTGTTTTTGTAGAGTTTGTTTTTGTAAATTTATACAGTAGTTTAAATTGGTACAAATATCTTTTGGTTCAATATTCAACAGTCAAGTTTTTTTACTCGAAAGTATAATAATACACAGATTATTTTATACCACAAGGCTATTTGATTTTTTGTTCAAAGTATAAATTTTTATAAATATCTAAATTCAATCTTACATGAAATGAGTCCAAATTATATATCGTAATTGTTTGTAAACCAAAACAGGATCCTTTTTCGGTAATAATTAAACAGTTGTTACTTATTATTACAAAAAAACAATATTCTCCTTAAAGAACTTCAATAAATAATTAAGATCATTGAAATGCTCATAAGTAATAAGAGATTATGTATAATTACTTTGATAGCTTGATTACAAAAAAACAATAGTGTATATAAAGTTGCATAAAGGACGAATACATATTTCTTTAACCTAATAGAAAATTGATTATGTTATTCTAAATCTTATTTTTGTTGAAGTTGATAATAGTTACTCACAATTGGTACAAACAAATTCATAAAATTCATGAATATAGAGAGAAAGGCTACCAACATTCTATCGGTATGATATTTTAGAGTTATATTTTTGAATTGCTAATTTTTGAAATTTTATTGTTATAAATTGGCTAGGCTCTAATGAAGTCCTAGTTCTATGAATTTCTTGAGGTGGTCATATTTTCAGACAGTACGAGATCATTGTTCCAATTCAAGTTTGCAATGTTAGAAGTAAGTAAGTATTATGTTTATAACTTTTGGTTGTTCAAGAGACGTTTTTTTTCTTTTATAAGATTTCCGTATCTTATCTTCGGATTGTTAGACCTTACAGCTATTATTAAGATACGGTGACGTCCATAATTTTCATTTTTTTATTGTATACCAACCTACGACCCCTGTTCATAGCTCTGCCCTAAGCTGGTTGAAAAATCTTATTTGAGGGTCCTTTTGTACGAAAAGCCGCTTTCCATACATTTTACCTTCGGTTTAAACTTTAAACAGGAACTCCTCCTCTGTTGTATAGTGACTTTACCGCCTATAAGGTGGAGTAGTTACATAAAAAAATAAGGTGTAGCAACATAACGTAAGACACGTGGTAGCGGTGTACTAAGACTGAAATAAAACCGTTTAATATTAGTTGCACGCGTAAATACATATGAAACCTTTGGCTTCTGCAATGTGAAAAGGATAATCCTTATAAATTCAGATTACATCATGGTAGTTTAAATCATTTTCAACAAATAATAATTTTCTTTGTCAATATATTAGTTTACCTTTCAAATTAAGTTAGTCGGTTGTCGCATCGAGTCGCCAAAACTTGGATAACTTAATATATCCTACTACATTCACATGCATGCCTGTTGCTGGCCGGATCCGAAATACCTTTTTTCTTGTAAAAAGGACAGGTCTCGAAACAGTCCTTCTTGGGCGTTGAAAGACACGTCCAATATGACACTGTAATCCAATTACAACAGAAATGTGTGTGTGTGCTTGGGTGCGTGCGTGGGTGAGTGCGTGGGTGGATTTGTGCGTGTGCGTGTGCGTGTGCGTGTGCGTGTGCGTGTGCGTGTGCGTGTTTGTGTGTGAGTGTGATTGAGCAACGTTTACTCTAGACATACTTTCTTAGCACTTATTGCAAAGTGTGCTGTAACCACATAACAATATTACATTCCAGCATATGATTTACATCTTATTCTCTATTTCCTTCAAGAAACATGCAATTTTTGCGCAGATAATTAAAAACTGATCTAAATATTGGATAACTAAAAACTCCACACCAGAAATTTTTTGGTATTCTCTGTTTTCACCTTTACCGTTTTCATTACAAAATCCGTAAAGGAAAATTATGTCGGCATATTCTGCATTTGAAAACTGTTGCGGTGTCTTTCATCATCATTAGGTCTTCAGTTCTGAAACTGGTTAGACGTGTACCCTTATTGTTTTCTATTCTGAACTAACATTCACATTTCCCTGAAATTTGCACAGTCCGCATCTATCACTATCTGCATGCAAAAATCTTATTTCGGTCTACCTCTACCTCTTTTTTCCTATTTCTGCTTGTACTATATCCCGTACCATTCTCTAGAAATGCCTTAGAACATATCCTGTCCTTCTATTTTTCCTATTGTTTTTTGTTTTCCACAGATATCTTTATTCCTCTACTATTTCTATAATCTATTTCTTATTAACTTTGTCTGTCTATGATACCATCCTCATACATATGGTGCACAACATCCTAGAAGGCTACTATCTCTTTCTGTCTGCTTTTTCTACTGCCCCTATTTCATAGACGTACTTTGCTGTGCTCCACACATATGCTTTGTACAATTTTCTTCTTGCTTCGATGTTCGTTGTCTTTGAACATAGCTGTCGTTCTCTCATGTTTGATGCAGTTCGGCCACCTTGTATTGTTTTACAATTGTATACCTTATTTCCCTAATTTTCAATGGTATGTGAAGGGGGGTAAGCAGCCTTTGGCTGCCAAGTTCCCCCAGCACTTGAACCTTTGTCGAATTAATAGCTTTTCCAATATATCCTTTCGCACAATCAACATTAGTTGAAAATATTTCACAACCAACACCTGTAGTTGTTTATAATAATCAACAGATTTAGGTGCACTTATATTTTCGTCATTAGGTTTTACGTCTTGAAACGTGTACCACAACTTGTTGATGTTTTGAGCTAGGCTACACAGTTCCCTGAAATTTTTACAACAGCCTATGTACAGCTTGAATCCTCTTCCTTTGTTTTCTAGTTATATGTTCTATTTCACCGAGATTCAGTGGTATGTGAAGGGGGCGGCTCTGTGGCGTAGTTGGTATGCGTGTGAGTACTTCGCCCTAGGTCCCGGGTTCGAATCCCGACATGGTCCGCTTGAAAACTGTTAAGCGAACATTTTCCACAAAAACACGCCCTCGTTCGGATGGGAGGTAAAATGGAGATCCCGTGTGTAGTAGGTGTTTTCACGCACGTTAAAGATCACTACCTTGCTTGAAACTGCAAGGGTTTGTCAAAATTCAAAATTTTTCAGGTAAAGAAAGACTCGCTTTCTGGCCAATGTAGGACCTTTCGGTGGAGCATTGAAAAATCACATGTAGGTATGTGAAAGGGGTTAAGCAGCCTGTGGCTGCCAACGACCCCCTAACACTTAGATATTTGCCGTATTAATAGTTTTCCAGTAAATCCTATTGCATAATTAACATTAGTTGAGAATATTGCAAGACCAATACCTGTAGTTGTTTTATAATAATCATCATGTTTTAGTACGGTTATTTTTTTCGTCTTATTTTTTCCATCTTGGGGCTGCTAGGATGCATACTTTCATTGATTTCAATTCTGAGCTAGCCT
This sequence comes from Platerodrilus igneus, assembly GCA_036346225.1. Taxonomy (NCBI): domain Eukaryota; kingdom Metazoa; phylum Arthropoda; class Insecta; order Coleoptera; family Lycidae; genus Platerodrilus; species Platerodrilus igneus. The sequence continues at coordinate 1,905,169 of JARFIW010001130.1, forward strand.
ACACATTTCACTGAAATTCCCACATCCTACATCTTACACTATCTGTGTGCAATAGTCTAACCTAGGTCTACCTTTACTTTTCTTTTTTCCTATCTCTGCTTCTAATATATTCCGCACTATTCCCTCATGTTTTAGGATATGGCCTATCATCCTATCTCTCCTATTTTTTATTGTTTTCCACATATTTCTTTCTTCCCCTACCATTTCTAGTACTTCTTTGTTCTTAACTTTGTCTGTTCATGATATCTTCATGCGGTATCTTTAATAAACTAAAATAATACGTACTCCAACTCTATGAATAGAAGCAGCAAACTGAAATATTTTTTCACGCGCATATATAATAGTTACAAATAACAAACACAGTCGAACGTCTAACTATCATAGCAGTGTACCCTGGCATTTTTATCAAATAGTATAAAAATACAATCTTAATACAGCAAGACATTGATTTGTGAGAATTTGGCACTTTCCTAGAGTTTGTTGACATAAAATTCAAACCTAATAAACACATTTCTAATAAATGTAAACTTTTGTTCAATTTACTTGAGTAGTTTGACTGTTCATCTAGTTTAAAAAAATTACGATTTTAGTTTAAAAACTAATCATTGAAAAACTATCTAATCTGGCCCCGAAAAATTAATTAAAATGAGGGAAACGGTGTAGTTATAGCAATAAATACTGATGTTGCTCTTATTGTAGTCAACATATCTGAAACTAAAAACATTTATTTTAAATTATTACAGTATTATAAGATGGGTTTTGGTGACTTTTCAGTTTTAGCCAAAATAGAACGTTAATTAAAAATATTGAAAGGGTGCCAAATATGTCACATACATTGTTTTCATTGTCAATTTATGCCTTTTGAAAATTTGAATCAATTTAAAAATTCCTGTTAATTAATTCCAATTAATTAATTTTCTAAACCTGGTCCCGGAATTTCTATGTTTTGAGAACACCAATCGAGCGCCACTTAATAGTATAGCTTCGTCAAAAAAATTTGAGTTTAAATTATAACACTTTAGTTTTAGGCAAATCCGGAATCCGCTTTATGCTATGTGGGTTGCGGAAGTTCAGGCGAGACAATCTTAGTCGACGTATTTGTAAGTCTACGCAGCCGTGGTCTGAATGCTCGAGCGCCGCGCCGGTCAGATAAGAAAACGATTATGCTGGTCGTGGCATGTAGTCCAGACACACGTTTTTAAAGAAGAAAAGCAGTGACTTTTCAAGTCATCTTGAATGGTGGAAAATGCCACTCGTGGCAGCTATAGATTGCTTGGGTTATAGGCAATAACACCCGGCTATGCTAGCTAAGAAGAAAGCTGTAGTACTGAAATTTATAAAGCGCAAGCAGTTTAGAGGGAAAGGTTTATGGATTCCAAATATGTACGAGGAAGTGTAATCAAGAAATAATTGTTAACCTTTAATGAGGAACTCTTGTTTTTCGTGATAAAGATGGCGAACTCACGTTGCTGCGAATGGACATGTGTTTGGAAATTTTTGTTACACTCAATGTCGTCGAGCTGGGGTGAGTACAATTTCTTTTAACGAACGAGAAGCATCAACTCGTACGGGAAGTACCTTTTCTTAGAAAAATCTACTTAGCTAAATTGAAAAATAATTAGTTATACACTATAAGTTTCTGCATTTGTTTTATTTTGAGTAGCAAATATGAAGGTCTCCTTATTAAGACAAATCATATCTTATTTGGTATAGTTAGGATTGATTTGTCAGTTTTTGTAGCCGTTTTCTTGTATTGAATAGTCGTTAAGGATAACATTTCAATCTAGCAATGTAATGATAAAAATCTAGTTTTAAATATTTATTTAAAACAAATTGCACTTATGTTCTTAAGTAAGTTTTGTAATGAGATAATTCTTGATATAGAGGACATTCAGTAAGACATTAAAAAGATTAAAATTTAAACTAAAGACAATTTTGTGAGCCGAACCAAAGATCTCTGATTACAGCATATGATTAATGTATTAAGATATAGAGTAATTTTTATGACAGGTCTAGCCTGTTAGTGACTGTGAATTTTGTCAACTTAATATTTTTCATCAGCATTCACTTTCATGCTAACGTATTTACACGTAAAACATTTTTTTTTAATTTTTTTGTACATAGAAGAAAAGAAACAATTAGATACTAGTCAAATTTCGGAATCATTTTATTTTTAAAAGATTAGTAAAAGCAATAAGCGATTTATTCATTTTGGTAGAGTTAATAAAAAAGAATAGAAATTATGTTACTGCACAACTAAGTTCAGGCAAATGTAATTTCCTTAAAGTTTATTTGCGTCTATCCTTAGGATGAATTTTTGTGTTAGCTATATTGACGCAGTGTCGCCCTAGTTTATTTAAAGGCAGGTTTAGTCTCAGAAAATACTCCAACCATCTCATGCCTCCGCAGGAATAGACCCTGAGTTTAGACCAAGAGCATCTTATTTATTTATTTTTTTCGAGAAACGGTTTGGCCCTATTACATCCTCAACAAAGGCCATCCTCAGAAAAGCTATATGTCGCGAATTAATAATGATAAAAACATTACAAAATAATCCGTGTAGATATTATAGCCAAAATGATTATTTTATTCAAATTTAAAAATCGCCCTGTATATTAATGAAGAAGAGGATTTCTGAGATTTTAATGGTCATATGACATTTCTCTTAAATGACTATGATAAAAGTTTGTAAAGTTTATCTATACTCGCCCAATATAGCTTGATTTCAAGCTTATCTAACATATACAACCAGCAGTTAAAAGTGCACTCATCTAAAATGGCAGCGTTCAAGGTATTTACAATTAGGCATAGTTACTCACAACACTAAATTTTGATAGTATTTAACCAAATAACCGATTTTAAGAGATTTCTGTTCATAAGCCCTTAACTGATGATAACTACTGAGGACTCGAAATATGAGGTAAGTTTTTTGAATAACATTATGATTGAGTTGTTGTTATTCGCACTTAATACTTACACCGGACATCCTGAGAAGAACGTCACTACCTTAAATATGTTGGTTAGTTTATAGTTTTGCTATTTCTTTCCAAAACATTATCTGGTATGGGACTCGGCTGAACATACATTATGTGCTACACAACTGTGTAAGTAGCATCAATATAAGTGGGTTGTGCAAGTATGCTATTTGTAACTGTGAGTGGATAACAGTAGCAGTCCAGGTGAATGTTATTTTACTCTATTCAAGGGTTACTATTTATCCCTTGGTTACCAAGTTCAAGAGTGTGCACATTGCCGTGTACTTGATACCGGGTCAATAACAATGAAGCATATTTTATACCTTGCTTAAGGCAGTTTTTAACTCTTAATAATTTTTATAGTTTGCGTCTGCTTATGTTGAATGAAATCTATAATAAGCAAAGGGGCTTTATTTTTATATCCATAAAATACCTACAAAATGATGCTTTTTTATGGAAATGTACAGGCGGCACCGAGATGAAACTTAATTCTACGGCACCATTTAGATTTTCGTAAGGCTGTTAGAAAATACAGAATTTTATTCATGTTGCTTTGTATTTAACTACTGATAAAAATTCATATTCAACATAAATTTAAATCCAACTTCCTAATCTACAAAATATTATTAGTTTATAGTCTTGACGAAATCCAGGAACTAAGTGGAATATGATAAATCCATCAAGATTGCACTTATCGTTTAATCCGACGAAAGATAAAAGCTTAGCCGTATTTATTCACCCATCAAATATACAATTAACTGAAAAGTCGATGTATTTACTTTGGAAATTTGAATTTTAACAGCGTTATAAGTAAGCTTGAAATTTTCAGTTATGCTATTACTTTTGTCGAACTTTGCAAAACCTTGTTTTAGGAGATTTATCGTTTTAATAAGCAATTAGCTATTCCCAGCAAATTTAGCACTTCGACCTTTCAATTCGCAGTACAATTAATTTTGGCAGTTGTCTATGAAAGGGAAAAACCAAGCAAACAGTAAGGACATTCAATTAGCTATAGGAAATAGGACAAGGGAAACCGTTTGTGTAAAAGTAGTTTTAAGATATTGGTTTCGAATGTTGGAAATTGGCCTTTTGCCATTCTGTGCGTGATATATGTAATGGCCGTTTACGTAAACATTCAGAATCTGTGATATACTAGATCAAGCTATTGATAGTTCGGTATGGGATCCTATTGTTTTCTTCCTTGAATTTTACCCTAATGTTTTACTGCAAGGAAAATGACATTGCAATTGTTATTCCTCTGGGGTTAACCTTTTGTTGCTAACATACCGCTATTTGCTTCACACCGTAAAAAGTTTGTAGATATAGTTGTTCGCACGTTAGTTGATAGTCATATGGAGAGTAAGTATTGGTAAGTCAACAAATTGCGGTAAACGCCAGGAATTTAAAAAAATATAAAGCGCCAAATGTTAGGAACAATGTTTGGATTAATTAATGAAATTAGGTACCCCACAGAAAGGTGCCAATACGAGACATGTCTTTTATGTTACACATATACTAGGCCACTAATCAAATGTCAGTACTAAAAATTAGCGCCAATCTTTAGTTTATCCAAACTAATAGTTTCAGTGCGGTACGTGTAGTGTTGTAGCTACAACGAACTGTCAAAGTAACAAGTTAATCGAAAAATGAGTTAAACCGTGAAAATTTTTGCACAATATTTTTTTAAATTTTCGAGAACAATTAACTCAACAAGAATACCTAGTCGAGTTGGTTTCTCTTTTCGGCAATGAAGCACCACATCAGCCAACAATTTCAAGTTGGTATGTAGAATTCGAACGTGAAATAATTGGTCTTAGCGGTGATCCACAAGCAGGTGCACCAAACAGTGCAGTAACTCAGAACAACGTAGATGCTGTGCGTAACTTCATCAACGGAGATAGACATGTGGCCGTTATGATATTATAAAATACATAATATCCTGTCAAACAGGAATGTTAGTTGGCGGGGTTACGCTTGACAGTGGAAAAGATTAATTAAAAATACTTTGCAAACAAGCTGCTGTTTTATTTTATTAACTAAGTAATACTAATTACAAAGAACCTGATCTAAAGTTCATAACATGGCGCTGCGAATTGTTTAAATATTACTAGTGTAAATAACACTGACATTTGGAAAATTACAAATAAATAATAAGTAATCAATTAAAACAACCATCTTACTTCAATTTTGATGCTTCAAATCTCACTGAAGAATGGAAGAGGTGGAAAAGAAAATTCAATTTATATTTCGTCGCATTAGGTGCAAGCAAAAGAGTAAAAATATTCAAGTAGCTTTACTATTGCACATTATGGGTGGAGAAGCGTTAAATGTTTATGATAATTTCAATCTAACCGACAAAAAAAAAAGATTGTAAACTAGTAATAAGCAAGTTTGATAACTACTTCAGACCGAAAACTAATTTAAGTATAGCGCGAAATACAGGTTAGGTCAAACTATTTAGTTTTTTTAAAAAGATTTATTGTACAGTCGCTAAACCTTATTACACAATATCTAAACACTGTAATAAATTTATTTAAAGGTAGCAAAAACAATTAAGTGAAACTATGGTACTCCGGCAGAGAAGCAATGCTAAAGCTGAGAAATTATTAGGGTATCTTTGTCACACATAAATTAAATTAAATTATCGATATTGGTGTTAGAAGCTAAATACGTAAGGTATACAATACATAATCTTAATGGTAATGGTTTCCCTAGTAATCTAAAATTAAAACGACAACGTTACTTTCTTTCAGTTTCATATCAACTTATAATAATTACGCTTCCCTAGCACTTAATATACTTTTTCGTCGACCGTTTATTAATGTCAATATTAACAAATGATTTTGTTTTAAAAAGGATGCATTAATGGACGTCATTAATGCACTCTTTTTCATTAAGTAACTCTTTTTGTGACTTTGACGTTTTGATGCTTTATTAGAGGTATAACCTCAACCAGACATACGGATAATCCTTGTTATTAAATTCGCATGTCATATACTTCAGTGGTGACTAGTTTTCCTTTAGCAAAAGTGAAGTTTATGTAAAAGCGAAAATGTATGAAGTTAACATTATTGTATTCTGACGGTCTTTGTGGAAAAGTAAATTTTATTGTACTTGCGGTTGACGAAAAAATGTTGTAATCAACTCGTTTGTTAATAGGCGATTAATAATCTCAACTATTAAAGCACTCACTCGCTTCGCTCGTTCGCTCTTTAAACAGTTCGATTATTAATCGCCTTCATTAACCAACTAGTTGATTAAATCTGATGAGTCTTTTGAAGCCTTTGTCACAGTTTTGAAAACACAGTACAGATTGCGAATATGGAGATCTTAAAAGTAGTTTAATCACAGATCGAATTGTATGTGGTATTACGGATGTACGCATTAAAGATGGACTACTAAAAGAAGAAAATTTAACCCTAGAAAAAGCAATTAAAATTGTGAAATTAACAGAATTAATATATGGCAGACTAAAGGACATTGAAAAGACGCCCACTCATGTTGCACACCAGTTCACAATAAACAATAATGAATTAGTTCGGGTAAATTGAAGTCAACAAGTGAAAGGGTTATTATCGATAACAGAGGGACAAGAAGAGCGGTATACAAAACCTACAAATTCAAAATTCAGACAGAACAATAGTAATAATCGTACACTAATTAATAATTGCAGAAATTGTGGTCGTTCACATGCTTTAAATGCATGTCCTGCATACAACAAGACATGCAATTATTGTAAAAAAAACCAAATCATTTGGCAAAGTTGTGCAGGAGCAAGAAGAGGGTAAATTGCATACAAAATGAAACACATGTAGAACACGGAAAAAACGAATATTTATTAGGTGCAATTATAAATTCCGTAAGCAGTGAAGATAATTGGCTTGAGAATGTTAAAGTAAATGACCAGGTTTAGCTTTAAGCTAGATACAGGGGCACAGGTAAACTGTATTAATTTAGAAACTTTTAAAACACTAAACAATAAAACATACTCTACAAAAGTTAGACTGACTGGATATAATAACGATTCAATGCCAGTAAGGTTTTTAGAGTGCAGTACAAAACATAACCCACTTAGAAATGTAAGTCTAGAGTTTCAAGTTTTAATTTCAAAATACGCTTCTCCTGTATTAGATTTGTTTGCAGTACAACTATTGAATTTAGAAAAACGTATTAGTGTTGTGAACAGAGAAGAGATAGTTAGTGAATACGATATATTTGAAGGTATCAGGGAAATTAAAATACCACCCTATCAATTACAGTTAAAAAATGGTTATGTTCCGTCATATATGCCTATGCATAAAATACCTTTCCATTTAAGGGCCGATGTTAAAATTGAATTAGACAGACTATTAAAATTAAGTATTATAAAACCAATTGATGAGCTTTCGGAGTTTGTATACTCTTTTGTGATTGCAAGGAAAGCTAATGGACAAATATGTCTATGTTTGGATCCTCAGAATTTTAATAAAGCACTGATGAGAGAACATGTAAGTTTGTCAAAGTTTCAAGAAATATCTTCGAATTTGGCAGGAGCTAAGTATTTCAGTATTTTAGATGCAAATCAGGGGTTTTTTAAATTAAACTAGATAACGAAAGCGGCAAGCTCACGGCATTTCAAACAGAGTAGGGATATTTTCATTATACCAGACTGCCTTTTGGAATTTCTCCAAGTCCAGAGATTTTTCATAAAACATTTTCCCGAATATTTGAAGATTTAGAGGGAATACAAATTTATTGCGATGATTAAATTTGCTACGGCACCATCGAAGCCAAACACAATCATAGGTTGAAGTGTATACTAAAGCGCGCTCAGGAAATGGATGTCAAATTTAATAAAAGGAAATGCCAGATTGGTCATATATTTAGTCAGGACGGTATTAAAGTTGATCCTGATAAAGTAGAGGCAATCAAGCAGATTTTGACTACGACTAATGTTGAAGAAGGTCAACGCATATTAGGAATGGTTACTTATGTTGCCAAGTTCGATTTAACTGCTACGAATCTGGACGTTAGGCAACTTTATTTCCTACATTTAGATTATACGTTAAACGGAAAAGCAAGTTCCTTTGTCTTATTAGTCGAAATTCTGTTAGGTAGGGATCAAAAGGCATATTTTAGTATTCTGCGCACTTGATAAGATCGGGCTATCTTATTCAACTTTTGGTGGAAGATCGACACGAAGCAGCGTGTTATTTTCCAAACGTTAGTTTGCTTGTTAGAAGCGTTTCTTCTTGAAAATAAATTAAATTGCCGGCTAGGGCAAATTAATTTAATTTTTAAAAACGTGTTGTTCACTTCAATATGGTTTTGGTTAGATTGCCATTTAAGTGAATTTGAATACTTGTTCGAGTATTATAAAACGAGTAAATTAAAAATTATCAGCAGAGATATTGAACTAATTTACACTGTTTCTATATCTTGGATTGATTCATGGAAAGCTTGCTTTTTTTGGATTAAGATTGTTTGGGTTAGAGGATCAGGTGTTCGAGTGTCCGCCATGAGGTCACACCATCTGTTGTTATTTCCATTGATCGCGTTTTGCCCTGAAGTGTGTTGAGGTCAAAGACGTTGAAAATACTTTATTCAGGTATTTATGTATATATCCATTTTCCATTTTTATAAAAAAAGACTTATAAGAATTGTTTGATTCGCAAATGTTTCTATACTAATTGCACTGTGAAGATGCAATGCTTTAATTTATGTTTGAATTAATACGTTCTAAATTCTACCTTGTAAAAACCTCCGGGACATGAGCTCATATCACGACGGTTTATTTTGTTAGCCTTTTGCTACACTGTAAATATTAAAAAGAAAAGAAAGAAAATTTCCTGAAGTAAAATTTACAGTTTTGTTAAAGTTCTAAGAGAATTCAAATTGGTTAAAGATTAAATTTTTATTAGTTTTACTAAAATAATTTTGCAGCTTGATTATCTTGTTAGTTCAATTACAATTATTATACGTATTTATATCACATGTTGTTTGTCTTATTTCAAACTGAATCAGTGAAGTTTTTGTTGGATAAATTATTCCCATGTGTATACTGTCGCAGATTTAAAACAAAGAACCCAGGGTTTTAGCCCTGCTGATAAGGTCTCCCAGAAGATTTAAGTAACAAAGTAAAGATTTATTAAGAAAGATGAATAGGTGAACCTGTTCGAGGTAAGACAAATTACAGTTCATACCCAATCTATCTGAATTAGATAGGTGAAGTAGAAGTGAAGGTGAAGTAGATAGGTGTATATAGAGCTAAATGTGTTAATATCAGTGTTTTATTCATAATTTAGCCTTTTTAAATATATAACACATTTCGAGAAATTCTCTTTTGGATCGCATTGGCGTGTATGGTCAAAACACAAGCGTTTGGTTTAACACGGATGTTGAGTTAAGCGTTGTTTTAAGTGTTGTGAGCTTTGACCAATGTAGGCAGGAAGTTAGACACTAATTTATTGGAATTCGGTCACCTTGTACAATACTCGTAGCACACTTGATGAGAACCGAGTGTCGTTCGTTTCTTGCTTCGCCATAAATAAAAACAAAGCGTATTTGCTTTGTGAGTACGATACAAACCAATTCTAACCAAATAACCGTGAGAACTGTATAAATCTATATATTGAAGCGGGCTACTACTACCGCGTTACTCTAATTTTAAACAAGTAATAACAAGAGTCTTTATTACTCACGTTCACAAGTCAAATTAACAGTATATGCCTTATTTGTATATGTTTTCAGTCCACTTAACAATGAAGCACTATTACACTAATGAATTTACAAGCACTAATATCTTCTTAAACTAAGTTCTTAACCATAGGTTTATTAACAACACTAACACAACTATTTATTTATTACACTTCTATTTATGTATTGTACAAGCTGCATGTACATTAGATACGTGCACTTAATATAACATTTATGTATACTATTGAACTTCTAAAAGCTCAACTACTATATAACGTTACACGATATAATTTATATTAGACATTCTGGTATCGACTGAGCCTTGGATTTATTAGCGGTCTTATATATATACTCTGAATAAAAAATATGACTCATCCTCTAGTAATTACGAGAAGCTTCCCGGTCCACTGAGAATAAACAGTGCTGGCGGCGTTTTGTGTGTTTAATTTCTAGAAGAATTCTCGAATCCTGGAGACTATGCAAAGCCTACAGCGCTTGTGTGTTTGACGGGTTGCTTAATAGTAGCTCGCACCACTACACCCCTTTAAAACCGTTACGTCTCGTAACTGTAAATACATTTTGACGCCAATTCGATGACTGATGACGGTATCGGCAGCTATCTCCTCTGGTGCATCCACCGCGTCGTTGGAAATAACAGTCAACACTCTTTTCTTGGTCTTGGTAGGCAACCGGTTGATAACAACAAACAAGGACCTGGACGTTGGTTTCCTGGAAAACTACTTCTAGCATATTTCGGACTATCCTCCAATCTAAGCGATCCAGTCCACAGCCTAGCTTGGGCACCGATAGTTTCGTTACTCCATTTTCCATCATCTGCGCCTTAAGATTTAGCAAAGCCTCCCATAAATGGCCATAACTAGGTCTCTGCCAAGAAGAATTTTTGGTGACCAGATAGTATACATAACGATTTTTATCTTGAAGAACCAAAGCTTTTTCTACAGTTGGCTGCTGTTGTACTAATTCATCCACACATCCAAACTTTTTCTTGAAAACAACAGCTATTCCCCTTGACATTTCCAAATTTTGAGCTACACAATGTGTAAGGGAATACCCTTCTGGTGCTCTAAACAGATCTTGATGTGTTTCAACAACAACGCCAAATCTCGCCTTAGCGCAACCACCATACGCCGCCAAAAACTTTCAAAATCTACATTTGGCTCATGATTAATAACTTGTCGAACACCATTGTCATTATTTGGGCCTTCTTGGTTGCTGCCAGCGTAGGATGTTAAACGGCCAAAGTGTACCACTTTCGGTTTACCACGGGGAGATCTTCTGATTCGGTACACTACATTATTAATCCTTTTCATCACTTTGTACGGGCCTTCCCATTGTCTTTGTAATTTTGGCGACAACCCACGCTTTCTTTGTGGATTATACAACCACACTAAATCTCCCGGTTGATAACCACCTTCTTGTGCTCTCGTGTCATATGGTGATTTCATTCGATCGCTTGCTGCCTGGATATTCTTTCGGACGTTTTCGTGAATGCTATTTGATCTTTCACGAAGCTTTCTAACGTAATCTTCCCCTGCAAACTCTTCTTCAGGTTTAAATCCAAACTGAAGATCACATGGTAGCCGTAATTCACGTCCTAGCATTACGCAAGCGGGCGAGTATCCTGTGCTGTCATGTACCGAAGATCGGTACGCCAGTAGGAACAAATGTAAATATTGGTCCCAGTCTCGTTGATGTTCAAAGACGACTTTGGCCAGGTACTTCCCTAAGGTCCTGTTCATTCTGTCAACCATTCCATCCGATTGGGGATGAAGTGGCGTGGTTCTAGTCTTCCTGATTCCAAGCTGCTTGCAGACGTTTTGAAACAACACTGATTCGAAGTTCCGACCTTGATCGGAGTGTAATTCCAACGGAACTCCAAAACGACAAAACAACTCTCTGACTAGTACATCTGCAACCGTCTCGGCTTCTTGATTAGGTATAGCATATGCTTCCGGCCATTTGGTAAAATAATCCATTGCAACCAAGATGTATTTATTTCCTTTCTCAGATTCAGGAAACGGAACAGCTATATTAATGGCTACCCTCTCAAAAGGATTCCCCACGTTATACTGTCTCATTGGGGCTTTCCGTTTTGTGACCGGGCCATTTGCAGAGGCACACAATTCACATTTCCGCACCACTCCTTCACATCATCTTTGCAGTTCACCCAATAGAATCTTTCTCTTACTCTTTCGAGAGTTCTGTTCACGCTAAAGTGCCCTCCGGAAATACCATCGTGCAAGTGCTGCAACACTTCCGGCACTCTGCTTCTTGGCACTATCACTTGAAGTCTCTCAGTGCCACCTTCACATTCCAGCCGTCGTTTCAAGATTCTATTTTCAATCATCAAGGGGTCCCACTGTGCCCAGTATGCCTTCAGGCTCTTACTTAAAATACTAATTTCTTAACAAGCTGGTCGTTGTCCTCTATTTTTCCACTCAATAATGCGTCCCAATTCGGCGTCCTTCTCCTGGTCTTCTCGTATTCTTTCGGGTTGCCAAATATCATCGGTCACCGTCATTCTAAGGATGACACTTATCTTCTCTTCCATCTTGGAGCAATGATTGCAGTCCACCGGACAAGGTCTCCTTGATAGAGCGTCTGCATTCCGATGGCTGGTTCCTACACGATGTTCTGTGTCAAAGTCATATTCCTGCAGCCGCTCTATCCACCTTGCAACTTGCCCTTCAAAATTTCGAAACTGCAATAACCATTTTAGTGCAGCATGGTCTATTCTCAACAGAAATTTACGGCCGTATACGTACTTATAAAAGTGCTCTACGGATTTGACGACGGCCAACAGCTCCCTTCTTGTCACACAATAGTTCCTTTCTGGACGCGACAAGACCTTACTGAAATACCCAATAACTTTTTCTTGTCCGTCCTGCACTTGAGAAAGAACGCTTCCTATAGCTGTGTTACTAGCATTGGTATCCAACACAAATTTCCCCTCCATGCGCGGATAACTCAAAATTGGTACTGTAACTAGTAGCCGTTTCAGTTGTTCAGATGCACTATGGCAGTCGTCATTCCAATCATATTTTTGTCTATTTTCGGTTAATTTTGTTAACGGTTTGGCAATGTTCGCAAACCCAAGTATGAAACGTCGGTAATATGTACACGATCCTAGAAAACTGCGTAGTTGGTGTATATCTGCTGGTGTAGGCCACTCTTGCATCGTTTTTATTTTGTCAGGGTCAGCTCTTATTCCGGTCTCCGAAACGACATGTCCTAGGTATTTCACCTCTTTTCCAAATAGGTGACACTTTTTGGGACTCAAATTAAGGTTTGCCCCGCGTAATCTTTGCACTATCTCCTCTAGGTTCTTAAGTTGTTCTTCAAAAGACCGGCCTAACACTATCACGTCGTCTAGGTACACCAGACAGGTTTTCCAGGACAGTCCACGCAGTATCGATTCAATCAATCGTTCAAAAGTAGCAGGGGCATTGCATAATCCAAATGGCATGACCTTAAACTGCCATAATCCGGTTCCAATTGTAAACGCGGTCTTTTCTTTATCGTATGGCTCCAAGCCAACCTGCCAGTATCCGTCTTTCAAGTCCAAGGTCGAAAACCATTTAGATCCGGATAGAGTATCCAAGGTGTCATCAATTCTAAGCAAAAGAATGCTGTCTTTCTTTGTCACATTGTTTAGCCTCCGGTAGTCTACACAAAACCTTGTCGACCCATCCTTTTTCTTGACAAGCACTACCGGGGACGCCCATGGACTATTCGAGGGATATTCGAGATATGACTCATCCTCTAGTAATTACGAGAAGCTTCCCGGTCCATTGAGAATAAACAGTGCTGGCGGCGTTTTGTGTGTTTGATTGCTAGAAGAAATCTCGAATCCTGGAGACTATGCAGAGCCTACAGCGCTTGTGTGTTTGACGGGTTGCCTAATAGAAGCTCGCAACAATATAACACAAGAACAAAGAGCGCTTCTAAAAATATAATTGCCGTATAGATTTCTTTGCCATTTTCTTTTTAAATTAACTTATCTTCGAACTAAAAGGTTGGTTTAAAAAGTGTAGCTCTAGCGTTTTCTACTGTTAGTTTCAAAAAGAGTATGTTTTAATAAATAAGAGTGATTTAATGCTTTTCTCTTAGAAATTAACCCCCAAAGTTATTATATCATCAGAAATTCAACAAAAATACTACAGGAAGAAATAGAATTCAGTGAGTTGGGACGGTAGTCAAACTCGTTAAAAGTATATTAAGACTTAGAGACATAAGGCAAGATCCACTGGAACAATATCTACAAATTTTAGGAATTTATATAGTTAGCAGGCGTAGAGAAAATAATGCCTAAGCAAAGCGGATGTTGGTAAGAACACTAAGAGCGCGTGAGGAAGGAATTATAAAAATAAATGGTGTATCGTTAAAGACTTTAATGATCAAGAGGAACAATAGGCGATATTGAATTATTTAAGTTGTCTATAGTGTTTACTGTCGTTTATAATGAATACCAAATGAGAATTGTAGATGTGTGGAATCTAATATGGTAGTCAGAATGTGTATTAAAGATACATACCAAGCTTCACAAATGGCATCGGCATAATGTCTATTCGGTGTATATGGGATGAAGAGAAATCTGAGAGAATTTATTGGTGTTTGATAGCAATTTTCCGTTCAACTAAAAGTAGCTGCATCTACTGCTATCGCTCACGTATTGTGCTTTTCATATCAGCTGAACAACTACGTTCTTTGCAAGATAATTTCAGAGCGAAAAAAGTAACTTTGCAGCAACATCGAACTTGGAAGCACACTCAAAAGCTGCTTGTGATGATAATAAAAGGCAAATTATAGCGTATATAGATATGTGTATTTCCTACTGCGTCTGCTAGTCGGAAACGTACCTTCAAAGTACATATTAATGACGCACTTAGATAATTCTCATCACTAGTATATTTCACAGTATTATTACATTCCTTAAAGGTATAAGCGTATTGCTCCAGTTGAAGGTGTGGCTCTTTTCGCCTGTTTTAAATCCCTACAACTTAATAAAGAACTATTTAGCAAAACTAATAAGAATTATAACCTCACCTCCGTCGTACACATTTCTGAAGAAGCTGAAGGTTTAACCGAGTTCAAGGAATAAGCATTATATTAAGCTCATTGAATTAATGAGTTGCCTCACAAGTTATCACTTGCTCCTCTTTATTTATGTATTTATGGTTAAGTTTTATTTCAAACTACATACTTCCTTAGATTTGGAATAAAGTCTCATCAGGACAGAATATTTTGCATAAAACTTTCTAAAATAAGTAGCATTAATTGCGATTTCTTTGAATTAATAAAATTATTGTCTATTCTCAGAAGTATAAATAAAGCGGTTCAGAAAAAGTACATGCTAAATGTTTTGGTGCAAGAACACCCCTCGCCAGGCCCGCTATGGCGAAGGGTGGTGTGTGTGTGTGTTGCGTGTGTGTGTGTTTTGTGTGTGTGTGTGTGTGTGCGTGCGTGCGTGCGTGCGTATGTGTGTGCTTATGTGCGTGCGTGGGTGGGTGCGTGCGTGCGTGTGTGTTGTTTGTGTTTGTGTGCGCGGCTATACTTGGGAATGCAGTATAAATGGTATTTAATCCACACCCTTTTGGTGTAATGGGCCACCCTGAATAACAAAGTGAGTAGAAAATATTGTTGTTATTTATTATTTATAATGCTAGGTAAGTTTCTCAATCGGTTCTGTATGCTGTGCAAGCATCATAACACGTTCTAGTTAAATAATTATTTTATACGTTAACCCAATAGTGATTAAGACTTTAATGTATATGCATGTAACCAAAAATGTATTGAATATGAAAAATTCATTATGTTGTAATCATAAACCTTTACTAAATCTATAACAAAGCGGTCAACGAACTTTACATGACGATCCTGCTCTGATAAATAATTACAATAAATAAATTTTTAGGCTTTAATAAATCGAAAACGAGTAACAATAAATCGACAGAGCAAAGAGCAGGAGAAACTGGGGTAGTGAATTGGAACTTCATAGTGCAGGAAACAAAATATAACTTCGGTTAGATAAGATTTGTCGGTTACCAATACGGTGTAAAATAATGCCTAGTTACGTCACCTAAAACGTTGTTTCTTTTATTGTTTTTTATTTTTATATTGGAAACTTCCTGTGCGGAAATGAATGGTTTTTCAGTGCGGTAGTGTAAGTTAGTATAGTATGTATTTTTTATGTAAATTTAGAGGGATATAACAAAAAAATGTTTTTCCTTTCCATTATCATTGCTATTGAATTTGTTTACGGGTCTAGCATTTTTATGACGGTCAATTCGGAATCAGTTAAACTTAAGTTTCAAATTAAGCTAAACGAGCATCAATGCCAAAAACTCAGGCAACAACAGATGATATTTTTGATAGTCTTTTAGCGCTTTTTAATAAAACTATTTCGGTTATGACAAAAAGTAGGAGCGGAGTGGACTCGGCTCAAAAGTTTCCGTTAGAGCTGCCTTTCAAATAATTAGAGAGAAAGTTGTTGTTTACAGTATTAAATGTTAATTACAAAATCCCTGCATCATGTCTCGAATATACTGATCTATAAATATTAAGTAAAAGCTAGCTGCCAGGTAACGAAAACGTAAATACGGCGATGACTAATTCAGAACTTTTTAATCTAGCGAGTAAAATTGTACGTCACGCATATAACGGATCTCCTTATAAATTGCAGACATTTATCGACACTCTAAATTTGCTTGGCCCTAATTCCAAAGTCAAAATGATAATGCACTCCCTTTTGTTAAAATTCGCCTTACGAGTAAGGCACGAGACCTCATTAGACAATTCGCTAAGTGATATAATTTGCACGATCTAGAACTTTATTAAATGTGAAACATCAAACGTTCTCACCGCAAGAACCTTAAACTTAAAACAAAATCATAAGGTGCCGTGTCCTATGCTACAGAAATCAAATCATTATAGGTCTTTTAAGCTGTCTGACCCAAATTGGCGGCTCCGTGGCGTAGTGGTATGTGTGTGACTACTACGCCCAAGGTCCTGGTTCGAATCCCGACAGGGTCCGCTTGAAAATGTTAGGCGAGCATTTTTCACAAAAATACACCCTCGTTCGGATGAGAGGTAAAATGGAGGTCCCGTGTGTGAGTGTTGTCACGCACGTTAAAGATCCCTACCTTGCTTGGAACAGCTAGGGTTCGGCAAAATTCAAAATTTTCCAGGTAAAAAAAACTCGCTTCCTGGCCAATGTAGTACCTTCGGGTGGAGCATTGGAAAATCAAATGTAATGTCTGAGCCAAATTATCAGAACACATCAAAATATATTTAAAAATTATTTGCTAATTATTTGCTTTTTTTGCTGATAAAACCAATTTTTTTGCTATATCTGTAAAAAAGTTACAAGTGGCTAGATAGCTTTATATTAAGCTATCTAGCCAACTAAAATAAAATACTTACACAAAATAAAATAAAAATTAACAATTCATACATAATTTGCTATATTTTTGCTACCATTTGCAAACGAAAAAATCAATTATACCGAATAATGAAATAAATATCGACATCTACAAAAGTAAAGTACATTAAAGAAATTAATTGCTGATACAACTATAGCATTTACGATGTTTATGAATTATTTGCTCATTAGATATGCAGCTCCCGAATTTTTTGCTCGCCAAATTAGATGTTCAAACGATAATAATAATATAAGTTGGCCTAAGACTACAAAAGTAAAGTGCTTTTAAAAATTAATTGTTTCTATCATAATTTCATAATCATGTAGCTTGATTTATTTGCTCATAAATTATGTAAATCCTGAATTTTTTGCTCACGAAATTAATATAGAAAACTGCAAAAAGCTATTATTATCGTTTGAACATTTAATTTCCCGAGCAAAAAATTCGGGAGTTGCATATTTTAAGAGTAAATAATTCATAAATCGTAGGTATCCTTTAGTCATGCCAGCAATTAATTTCTTTAATGTACTTTACTCTTGTAGATATTGATGTTTATTTTATTATTTGAAAATTTTTATTTTTTTTTGCAAATGGTAGCAAAAAATAGCAAATAATTTATATATTGTTAATTTTTTGTTTTTATTTGTGTAGGTATTTTTTTTAGTTGGCTAGATAGCTTAATATTAAGCTATCTAGCCACTTGTAACTTTTTTACAGATATAGCAAGAAATTGGTTTTATCATCAGAAAAAAAGCAAATAATTAGCAAATAATTCCTATATATATTTTGATGTGTTTTGATAATTTGGCTCGGTCAGCTTAATAGACCTAATCATTATGCGAACAGCTTAAAAAGTCATTTATATAAGAGGGATTTCCTGTAACTTTGGTGGAAAGATCCGTGACCGAAAATGTTGTGCGGTCAATAATTCAAAACTGTAACTCAGAAGGAACACGCATCATTATGGAAATGGGTAAATTCACTTCCCTATCAGAGTTAATAACCAAATTCATTAACATTCGCACGATTACATCCCAACCTAGTACCTCAAATGTATTTTATTATCAAAAAGGGTATCAAAATCATAGGGGTTTTAGACGGCTCCTTGGTAGAGTCGTACAACTGCATTATTGACATTTAAATCCAAATAATAATAAACAGAATGGTCGATGGCAAAATCGTAACCAGGGCAGAAGAGGCTTGAGGAAAATAGTTTTAATCAAAATAGATATAGAGGTAGTGGTTTAGCTAAAGTAGATCCTAGAGCATCGGTATGCTAGGGTAAAGAACGCAATAATTTTCAATTTTAATTTAACAGTGTCGAATTTTGTAGTACTTTTAACAGAGATGACTTGTTCAAAAAATACATTTTTAATTGATACTAACAAATCCTGATCAAATATTGAACACTGCCTTAATTAGTAACACCAAAGGCGTTACAAATGCTTATGTTAAATCTTTAGGCGTAACAAAAACCTACAATTTTGTTGATAACTACAAAATATCACATGATTTTCATGTTGTAGATTCAAAGTTTCCAATTCCTGTAGATGCTATTTTAGGAAAAGGTTTTATTACAAAATATTATTGTGTGTTATATTATGGCAACTGGACAATGGCAATAAACTTAAATGGTAGAAAATTTGTCATACCAATTCAGCTTGGTCCCGAAGAAAATAGTTTAATCATTCCAATTAGAGGTGGAATAATCAGACCAATTCAAAGTTTAAAATATCGTTTTCAGAATGCTTTAGTGATAAACAAGGAATTACGGTCAGGGATCTTTGTAGCCAGAACAACAGTAACAAGTGAATGTTCCGTTGTAAAAATACTGAATATTACATGCGAAAGCGCAGTTTTAAAAATTTGCAGCTCGTTACCATTCCTTCAGAGCTCTTTAATGTTTTTAATATCCAAAGTGAAACCTCCAACCGTGATTTGAATTCAATGCGACAACTTAACGTAAGCGAAGTTAATATTCACAGATTATTTATATAGAGGTAAAATGTTTTTCTCATCTTTTAAAATGCCTTTCTCATCCTTGCAATACGTTTACTTTAAATTATATGTACCAAAAGGTATAGGTGCAATTTCTATTAAAAGAGATACGTTTGGCCATTACCTAAATAAGTAATAAATGCATCAAGTAATATTGTTTAACTTGCGTATTCGCTAGAATATTCGGAATCAGCCGAGTTGTTACGAAAACATTACTCGAGTATTGTCATGAGGGTACGCATCCACCCCACGACGTCAACAAACTGATCAGTATGATCTTTAATTATCTCCAATGCTGTTTAATAGTTTCAATCACCGAATTCGTTGAATAGGAATTAGCTGCACAGAGATCGCCCTCCAATAGAATTTCGTTTCTGTCTCCCTCTTTCGTTAATTCAATGCTATTACCCTCTCAGTTTGCATTTGCTATGACTCTAACGAACTCATCATGAAACGCCAGAAGGTCTTCCGCATTCATCCCTTTAAATTTATAATTTATCAGCTCTTCCATATTGTATATTTTCATACACCCTTCTACATTTAAAACAAGAACATAACGAACTTCTATAATTTGTAATTTAAACGCGTTTAGTTTTTGTAAACCTTTTCCAGTTATACTATTATAGCATTTTCAAAATAATTCACGAACTAGTTCTAAATACTCGACATTTATTTCTACACCCTCCTGATCTAAATTAATTTCATTTACATGTTGGACAAACTGCAGTACATTAAATCTCACTTGAAGACTACAGATGAATAACCACTGTTGATGGTTGCTTTTTGCAACATATTATAGACAAACATTAGTGCAATCACCATTGCTACATACCGTTTGAATAACAGATGTTTCACTTCATACGGATTAAAGATCATTTTGATGCCGTGAATATGTTCATACGCCGGCAATTCAAACTTGTTTGAAGTGCAGGAGGTCTTTTCAATCAGTTTATTTATGTCTCTTCTCGGAACTCTTACATCCGTAGTAATAGCGTAATCAACAGTACCCATTATTTCCTTGTTTGATTGCAAACTTGACCAAACGACTTTTCTATATTGCGGTAAACTAAAGTATATGCCCGACTTTATGGCAAGAGGATGAGGTCTAGTTACAACATTTTCACAAACACGAATCGACAGGTTTGTAGCCATCGATGCAGTGCAAGGTATAATTAACCAGATGGGATATTATACGACGTGAATATATATATATATATATATATATATATATATATATATATATATTACTCATATTTAGACCAGGATAGAAAATTAATTAATTTTATCAAATAATTTTAATCACCGTGTATCAGGAATTTTATTAGATAATACGCTTTATTAAAAAAAAACCGTGGAGAATAAAAATTCATTCGTTTCATTAAAAATAAGAGAATTAAATTATTTACAAGACGCTTTCTATAAAAAGAAGCAGTATTAAAATGCTCAACGTGTAATTTAATTATTCAGAGTAAAGAAACAAATGGAAATTACGTGCAAAATTTATATTAATTGATTCAAGTTTGGGTAACGAGTATTAAACAAAATGTACAGATAATAATTAAATATTTGATTAGGATTCACTAAAAATTAAAGGGTATTATTTTAATTGGAGTTAATTGAACCATTAGTAACATATAATATGTATAAAAGCTTGTAAAAACCCAATAATATTCAAATCGTAGAAGTGTTATTTAGAAGTAGGACGATTGAACACCTGCGTATTTTTAAAAGTCTCGTTCTGCGTAAATTTTGCAGATAACAAATGGTTACAGAGAATGTTGGAGAAACCGTCGCTTAATATTTACGGGAAATGCTAATAAGGTGGGTTATTTCACAGTCCACGTGGATTGAAATTAACCGACACTAAAGAATATCGATTTGTACCACTCAGAACAGGGTAGATAGAGACGGATAATATGCGCAAGACAGAGACACATATAGTAAAAGGCGTGATTTGAGCAACGTCGCTGGGTTGCGATTGGTTGAAAATAAGAGGCAAACATGAGAGGTAAAAATAACATTTCTATATAAAAATTAATTAGTTATTCTCAGACGCTGCGAGCCGTGTGGAAATTTCTGAGATTTAATTGGTGCGAGTGCAAATTTAATAAGAACCGCGTGCCGGGCGGTCGAGATGGGAACATAGTATGCGAAATTCTAGAAACTGTCCGTTTTGGGGACAAAAGCGACGTATAGGCTAGCGATTATATATACCCGGGTTATTATGAGTTTCGCTTTCTTAGATTTTTGAGTATTCGATGCTTTAAACAGTGCTCTTAGACTTTCGATTTTGATTCAATAATTTAAACAGTTTGCTCGTATATTTTGGTGATTATTTATTACTTTAAAACAGTTTGTTCTTTACGTGCTACAATGAAAGTAATTTAGTGCACTTAGAAAAGAAGATGCTAGGTAATAAAGTCTAGTTATATTTGCGAGTACTGTACCAATTAGTCAAATTTGCAACGACAAATGAATACACAAAGGTAGGCAGTTTTGGCGTATAGCGTGAAAGAAGTATGAATTTCTTTGCTATTTTCGGGGGTGTTAATAATTAACTGATTCGTAAACGTGACTGGATCCACGAATCAAGATTCAGATATACACAGATGAGTTCCGGAAAAGCACTGAAACAACTTTAGATGAATGGTGGTGTAGAAAATTTTAAAGGCGACCAGTAATCCGAGGACCTAAACATAACCCAGTTGGAATGGTGTGATTAACAGAGGACGATGTACATTGGAGCCACGAGTGTATTAACCTTCAGGTAACTTATGCTTTGTTGTTCGATTTTTGATGTTTTGGTGTGTGTTGAATAACTTTATAATTTATTTACTTAAAATGGACAGTAGTGAATTTTTACTAACAACAAAATTTTAATTTTAAGGTAAAATTTTCTTGTTTAAGTAGAAAGGAGTATTTAGTATTTATGTTCTTGATTATGCTGAAAATTTGGGTATGTCTTTGAGCTCAATTAGACGAACCTGGTTAATTAACGTAAAGGGGTGGGAGATGCTCCCTTTGTACTCAGACTCAGGTCTGCATATATTGTTATATTAATTAGTAGACATCCTACAAGGACTTTAATTCTGGATGCAAATTAAAATGATAACAAATTTAATCTTGAAATTTTATGATACTGAAATTTATGCTGAAATTTAATTTTGAAATTTTAATGTATTATGAATATTGATGGAAATAGAGTTAACGTTGATGTTTGTAGTAGGAATGTATTTGTTTTTTCTTGAATGAGGATGAAAGTTTTAACTAGGTGAGCAGCCGAGGCGGAAAAGAGTAAAGAGGCGATTAACAGAAGAAAGTCAACGGACCAGTTAAGTTAATAGCTTTTTGTAGGTTTCACAGCATTCTTGACGCCCAATCTGTGGGGCTCAATTTGAAAACCTTAGTTTAAGATTAATGGTGAGGATCACATCATTTTGGCGACCAGAACGTGAGGGCTCGAATTCCAGATAGTGTGTAACTATTCCAGGAAACTGGCGATCTGAGAGAGAGAGTTTTTGTTTGTGTATAAATTTAAGAGTATTTTAGAGTGTATGTGAGTGAGTAGAACGTATGCAGAGAAAAGAGTGGTTAAGGAGTCAAGGAGTGGAAATTGGAAGTGACGATAGTGCATTGTGTGGGAAAAATTCGAAAATGGAAGAAGCTGGAGGCAGTAGAGATCAGTCGAGGACGGAATCAGGGGATCAAGGAAACGAGATGATAATGAGAATGCTAGAGAGAATGAACGATGAATCTAATAGAGCTAGGGAAGAATCCAATAGAAAATTATAACAGCTAAGCGATGAAGCTAATAGAGCTAGGGAGGAGTCCAACCGAAAATTAGAGCAGATAAGCGGGAAAATTGAGCAATCGACTCAAGAATTTACAGAGTTTAAAAATAGTCTTACCGTAAAGATGGGGAAGTTGAAAATAGGGTTGATAAAATGAGCGTGATATTACAGGTCTTCGACAGGAAATGGGACATTTAAGGTCCGAAGTACGCATTTTTGTGAAGAAGAAATAAATGTAAAATGACTGAAGTAACGGACTCATGCAGGGATCAGTTAGGCAGGGTAGAACGCGAAGTTAGTAGTATTAAATACAACATGTCAAGTTTAACGGGGATGGTCCCAGATTTTATACAGGTGGAGTATCATTGGACCAACACATGAAGTTTTATGGCGATAACAGGGTAAATCCACAAATTTTTATTAATAGTGTAAGAAATCTAGTGGGAAATTTATTTGACGAACAGACTGAACTGAATACGATAAACGCTTTATTAAAGGACAATGCGGAAGCATGCTACAATTTAGTAGGACAGGACATAGACACGTATCAGGACTTTGAAAACAAATTTTTTACAACACTACTGGAGTGATCACAAACAGGACCAGATTAGGGACGACTTGATTACAGGAAAATTTAAGGGAGAGTTTGCAGGTTCTAGGGAACAATATGCCATTTGAAAGTACAGTGTGGCCAAACAACTGAATCCACCATTGACGGACAGACAGATAATCAAGTACTTATCACGACATTTTGAACTGGAAATGAGACAACACGTGGCCTTACAAAATATCACAGAACGGGAGACCTTTTTAGAGTATTTGCAGAGATATGACGATGTATGTGTAGGACGGACAAGAGAAATACGAGAACCAAACATCAACACGGTTAGGTTTGACAACAGGACACAGAATTTTCCGAGACGACCTGACTACAATAGGAAATTTCGACCGAATTGGGAACGACGAGGACAGGAATACAGAAGTAATAGTGCGACTAGGGGACCGACGCCAAGACCTAGTTACATGAGACAGAACAGTTTACCGGAAGTAAACAGGACTGTGACGAGCACGCCGAATAGAGACAGGGACGTGGATACAAATACAAGGAGGACGTACGCACAGGTTGCAGAAGCACAGCCAGGACCAAGCACTGAAAACAGGACGAGACAGGATTTTTAGAACGCGACAGACCACTAGATTTCAGTGTAAATGTATATTAACATCCACGTGAATTTTTCAAAATTGAGAAGGAAGTAGAGCCAGAAACTGAGGAAAAATTATGTTTGCCAATTGTTAATATAGAAATTTTTGAGAATAATGTAGAAGTATTACTTGATACAGGGGCAGAGGCGAGTTAAAATCGGAGGAATTCGTCAGCAAAATTAGGGATAAGGTTTGTGATAGAATTATGCCTATAAAGCGTAGCCATTTAGTAGCTCCAAATAAAAAGAAGTTTGCTGTAGTGAATAGTGTTGTGGTGCTTAGGATAGATATAGGAGGTTTAAGCTGTGTACAGGAGTTTGTAATTGTACTTGGACTGAAGTTTCAGAGCATTTTAGGTGTTGACTGTATGATGCAGTTAGGGGTTTTGATAGATATGGAAAGGAAGGTAGTAAGGATTAAGGATAGGGTAGTGCCATTGAAGGGCAGTTATGAAGTCACAGAGGATGACACGGGGTTGAGTATTAATGTAGTAGAGGTAGAGGATGATGAAGGTAAACAGATCAACACAATAAGATGTCCAGAGGATAGGAGAGTAGAGGTTCAAGCTTTATTACAAAAACATGCAGAATTAGTGGGGGAAAAAGCAAGCACAGCGTTAGGATATGAGCACGTGTTAGAAGTGGATAATTCAGAACCGTTCAGCGCAAAGGTTTATCCAATTCCAGCAGCATATCGGGAGCAGGTGAAGGCAGAATTAAATAAAATGTTGGAAGATGGCATAATAGAGGTCTCAAACACTCATTTCATAAATCCGTTGGTGGTAGTTAAGGAAAAGGATGATAGCATTCGTTTATGTTTAGATGCACGAAAAATTAATCAACGGACCAAACCGCAATTCCATTGTACACCATCCATGGACACACTTTTGACGAGGTTAAGTGGCAAGTTTGTTTTTAGTAAATTAGATTTAAGGAATTAATTCTGGCTGATTCCAATACACAAGGATTCTAGAAGGTACACAGGATTTTCCGTAGAGGGAAAATTCTATAATTTTAAGGTAGTATCGTTTGGTTTGTCGGCAGAAAAGAAAATAAGAATAAATAAGAAACAGACAAGTGTAGGGACTGAAGAAGAAGTAATATGTAAGAGTCAGGATAATAGGGATGATAGGTTTATTGTATGTGAGATAATAGGGATGATAAATATAGATATAGAAAGGGGAGAAATAGGGATGAAGAGTATTAGGTTGGTGAGAAGAAGGACTTGGAGGGTCAAGAAGAGAGTTAGATTTAAATAACTTGATGAACAAAGGATAGAGATAGGTGGATTTTAGTATAAATATAGAATAGAGAGTAGAATAGGGGTATATAGAAGAGTAGAAGTAAGTGTTTATAGAAAATAAAGTTAGGAATAGAATAAGAATAGGATAGGTATATAGGATTAAGTAAGGGGAAGTGAAGATTAATTAAAAGTTAGGAATAGGATAGGTATATAGTATGTATATAGGATTAGATGATTAAGTAGGATGAAGTTATGGAAAATTTCAGTTTATAAAATTAGGTGAGAGTTAGGAATAGGATAGGGATATAGGATAGGTGTAAATATTTTTTGGATTGGATATAAGTTAGGTAAGATAGATAGATAAGGGTAGAGAGAGATAGACAATTTTTTTGTAAATTTTTTTTTGGCAGTCTAAATGCTTTATATTTGCATACAAATAGTGGGATTATTTGTATTCAAATAGGGGGAAAATACTCATATTTAGACCAGGGTAGAAAATTAATTAATTTTATCAAATAATTTTAATCACCGTGTATCAGGAATTTTATTAGATAATACGCTTTATTAAAAAAAACCGTGGAGAATAAAAATTCATTCGTTTCATTAAAAATAAGAGATTTAAATTATTTACAAGACGCTTTCTATAAAAAGAAGCAGTATTAAAATGCTCAACGTGTAATTTAATTATTCCGAGTAAAGAAACAAATGGAAATTACGTGCAAAATTTATATTAATTGATTCAAGTTTGGGTAACGAGTATTAAACAAAATGTACAGATAATAATTGAATATTTGATTAGGATTCACTAAAAATTAAAGGGTATTATTTTAATTGGAGTTAATTGAACCATTAGTAACATATAATATGTATAAAAGCTTGTAAAAACCCAATAATATTCAAATCGTAGAAGTAGGACGATTGAACACCTGCGTATTTTTAAAAGTCTCGTTCTGCGTAAATTTTGCAGATAACAAATGGTTACAGAGAATGTTGGAGAAACCGTTGCTTAATATTTACGGGAAATGCTAATAAGGTGGGTTATTTCACAGTCCACGTGGATTGAAAATAACCGATACTAAAGAATATCGATTTGTACCACTCAGAACAGGGTAGATAGAGACGGATAATATGCGCAAGACAGAGACACATATAGTACAAGGCGTGATTTGAGCAACGTCACTGGATTGCGATTGGTTGAAAATAAGAGGCAAACATGAGAGGTAAAAATAACATTTCTATATAAAAATTAATTAGTTATTCTCAGACGCTGCGAGCCGTGTGGAAATTTCTGAGATTTAACTGGTGCGAGTGCAAATTTAATAAGAACCGCGTGCCGGGCGGTCCAGATGGGAACATAGTATGCGAAATTTTAGAAACTGTCCGTTTTGGGGACAAAAGCGACGTATAGGCTAGCGATTATATATACCCGGGTTAATATGAGTTTCGCTCTCTTAGATTTTTGAGTATTCGATGCTTTAAACAGTGCTCTTAGACTTTCGATTTTGATTCAATAATTTAAACAGTTTGCTCGTATATTTTGGTGATTATTTAATACTTTAAAACAGTTTGTTCTTTACGTGCTACAATGAAAGTAATTTAGTGCACTTAGAAAAGGAGATGCTAGGTAATAAAGTCTAGTTATAATTGCGAGTACTGTACGAATTAGTCAAATTTGCAACGACAAATAAATACACAAAAGTAGGCAGTTTTGGCGTATAGCGTGAAAGAAGTATGAATTTCTTTGCTATTTTCGGGGGTGTTAATAATTTACTGATTTGTAAACGTGACTGGATCCACGAATCAAGATTCAGATATACACAGATGAGTTCCGGAAAAGCACTGAAACAACTTTAGATGAATGGTGGTGTAGAAAATTTTAAAGGCGACCAGTAATCCGAGGACCTAAACATAACCCAGTTGGAATGGTGTGATTAACAGAGGACGATGTACATTGGAGCCACGAGTGTATTAATCTTCAGGTAACTTATGCTTTGTTGTTCGATTTTTGATGTTTTGGTGTGTGTTGAATAACTTTATAATTTATTTACTTAAAATGGACAGTAGTGAATTTGTACTAACAACAAAATTTTAATTTTAAGGTGAAATTTTCTTGTTTAAGTAGAAAGGAGGTATTTAGTATTTATGTTCTTGATTATGATGAAAATTTGGGTATGTCTTTGATCTCAATTAGACGAACCTGGTTAATTAACGTAAAGGGGTGGGAGATGCTCCCTTTGTACTCAGACTCAGGTGTGCATATATTGTTATATTAATTAGTAGGCATCCTACAAGGACTTTAATTCTGGATGCAAATTAAAATGATAACAAATTTAATCTTGAAATTTTATGATACTGAAATTTATGCTGAAATTTAATTTTGAAATTTTAATGTATTATGAATATTGATGTAAATAGAGTTAACGTTGATGTTTGTAGTAGGAATGTATTTGTTTTTCTTGAATGAGGATGAAAGTTTTAACTAGGTGAGCAGCCGAGGCGGAAAAGAGTAAAGAGGCGATTAACAGAAGAAAGTCAACGGACCAGTTAAGTTAATAGCTTTTGTAGGTTTCACAGCATTCTTGACGCCCAATCTGTGGGGCTCGATTTGAAAACCTTAGTTTAAGATTAATGGTGAGGATCACAGCAATATATATATATATATATATATATATATTATAAATAAATAATAAAATCAAAAATATTTAAATTACTAGATACGTATTTCGACCACTATGTGGTCAACAGTAGGAGAAAAAAAAATTAGCTGTATAATTTATATATTGTTGCTTTAAACACTATCGAGATATTCTCCTCACCCGCAGGCTGGTGTTCTCAACAACAAACAAGTGAATTAGAAATTGTGAAATTGTTAAAAAAAAAATTTGCTGTATAATTTACTATATTGTTGCTTTAAACACTATCGAGGATATTCTCCTCACCCGCAGGCTGGTGTTCTCAACAACAAACAAGTGAATTTTTTTTTTGTTTCACAATTCACAATTTCACAATTCACTTGTTTGTTGTTGAGAACACCAGCCTGCGGGTGAGGAGAATATCCTCGATAGTGTTTAAAGCAACAATATAGTAAATTATTCAACTAATTATTTTTTCCCCTATTGATGATGACCACATAGTGGTCGAAATACGTATCTAGTAATTTAAATATTTTGTGGTTATGGTTTTATTTAATTTTATTTAAATCGTGCCACAGTGTTCCTATAGATTATTAACTATGACTTCCCGGTCTTCGGAACTTAATAGGTATCGGAGCTTAGCTCTTAAAATTAGTTTTGTAAAAGCAGATATTCGATTTCTAAAAGTTGTAAAGCCCACAAAGTTTTTCCAAATTTCATTAACGTAAAAATCAGCAGTAATTGTAAACGTAGTAACGCAATAATCAATTTTGCAAAAGATAAATGGCTTAATTTGGAAATCAAATATCTGTACAGTAAACTTAGTAGATTGGAACTGAAACGTATAAATCGCACCTAGCACTAACGTGCAATTTATCCGAGTCCGGTTTTCAGGAATGGAATAATTTCCAGAGATTTGTTTTGAAGTCAACAATCATAAATTGTTAGACAAAATTAATAGGCAAAACACTAAGTTGAAGTTTCTTTTAAAGAAACACAATGTCAATGTACCTCCTAAAAACTGGAAATTACTTCACCTCAATTAGAGTCAGTAGTTGTTAACGAATCGTCGAAAATCTTTAATAATGAAGAGTTGACTTTCCTTGATCGAGGCCTAAAATTTGGAGTAGATCATTTGAAAACTCCTTTGGAAGACATTATTGCTGGCATTGAAAATCTATTTCAAAATTAGATGACAATTCAAAAACTTTATTAGAAACGCGTGCAAAATTCAACTTTCGAACAACTTACGCACTTGCGCAAGGAATGCCTCAGAACAAACAAGGAAAGATCATCTGATTATTAAAGATTTACGACAAAAGAATTGTTATTATTTAAAGGCTGATAAGGGAATAGGTTGGTTATTATGGATAAACAAGACTATGTTGATAGAGTAGAGACTTTGCTGTCTGAGGGTCCTTACAGACCAATTGTCAAAAACGTAAAATGAAGTTCCTTTAAATAAAATGATTAAATCAACAGAGTCTGTTTTGAAAGAACGTCCAAACCTAATTTCGCCCACACTAAAATTAAAAATAAAAATTTCGAATCCTGAAATGCCAAAGCTTTACTGTTTACCAAAGATTCACAAAAATAATAAATCGATGAGACCAATAGTTTCAGGTATCAACTCACCGACTTACTATTTATCACGATGGCTGTCAAATGAATTTAAGAATTTAAAGTTTAATAGTTTGTCTGTACAAAACTCTTTGGGGTTCATTAATAAAATTAAAAATATCACATTAGAAGAGAACGAAATCTTAATTTCATTTGATGTCAGTTCATTATTCCCTAGTGTTCCAATACCACGTACTTTAACATATTTAAAGGATGTTCTTATAGATAGTGATATTGATGATGATAAAGTTGAGGACTATATCAAGCTTGTTTCGCATTGCATGTCTCAGAACTGTTTTCAATTCAACAACAAGTTGTACGAACAACATGAAGGCACAGCAATGGGAAATAGCTTATCACCTTCATAGCAAATTTATTTATGTCTCGTTTTGAAACCGAGTTAAAAGAAAACTCCAAATACTTCCCAAGAATATGGTTAAGGTACGTGGATGATATTTTGCAGTTTTTGACACTTCTAAATCAAATGTTGATGATTTTTAAAGAAATGAATTCAAAATTTCAAAGCATAAAATTTACGTATGAACTAGAGAATAATGGACAATTACCCTTTTAGATACATTAGTAATTAGAAATGGTAATAAATTAGAATTTGACATTTATAGAAAAGAAACCAATGTAAATCGCTTTATTTTGTCTTCTTCTAATCATAGCATACAACATAAGTTGGCTTCATTTAACTTTTTAATTAATAGATTATTGAATTTCCTTTAAATAAAAACAGATTTAATAAGGAATTTGCTCTTATTAAACAAATAGCGAATTACAATGGTTTCTCTTCTGATATTATAGATAATATTTTTAGAAAGTGTAAAAATAGGATCAACATCCGTAAATCAACGACTTTGCAATCAACCACCTCTAACGATAATGTTAAATATGTTAAACTTCCGTTTCACAAAACCACAAAGGGTCTTGATAAAATATTCAAACAGTTTAATTTCAAAATTGCTTTCACTAATACTAATAAAATTAAAGATTTGCTAGGTAATCCAAAAGACAAGGTGGAAAAATTGCAAAAGTCGGGGATTTATGAAATTAGTTGTGCAGGGCCAGGGTGTTTTCAAAAATATATTGGTCAGACAAAGAGGAATATAACAACAAGATTTAACGAACACATTGCTCACTTCAAATATGGTAAATATGAAAGGTCTCAGGTCGCCAAACATATATTTGAAACCAGCCACCCCGTTAAACTAGAAAATGTTAAATTGTTAAAAGCGGTACCAACGTTTTCCTCCTTAAATGCCTATGAATCAATTAAAATTGTTAAACATAAAGGACCCCTCTTAAACACCGATAAAGGGCCAATAGAGTCATCTGCTTTGCTTTCCCTATTGGTCAACAACCAATGAGAAAGCAAGATTAAACTGGTTCCGCTTCAGTAGATTTAGAATTAGTATAAATTAGGTAGATTTAAGTTATAATGTCACAATTCACTTGTTTGTTGTTGAGAACACCAGCCTGCGGGTGAAGAGAATATCCTCGATAGTGTTTAAAGCAACAATATAGTAAATAATACAGCTAATATTTTTTCCCTACTGATGATGACCACATAGTGGTCGAAATACGTATCTAGTAATTTAAATATTTTTTGTGGTTAAGGGTTTTTATTTAATTTTATTTAAATCGTGCCACAGTGTTCCTATAGATTATTATATATATATATATATATATATATATATATATATATATTGCTGTGATCTTCTCCTGTGAATGCGGGAACTGGGTCCTTTCAACAAAAAAATTCTAGTCCCACCGATTGGGCGTCATAAACTGCTGTGATCCTGGTTCATTTTCAGCTGCTCACCTAATTTTATAAACCTCCTCATTCATAAAATTAAACAACACATTCCTACCACAAACATCAACGTTAACTCTATTTACATCAATATTCAGAATACATTAAATTTTCAAATTAAATTTCAGCATAAAATTCAGTTTTAAAAGAATTTCAAGATTAATTTTATTATCACTTTAACGTGCATCCAGAATTAAAGTCCTTGTTGGATGCCTACTAATTAATATAACAATATAAGCAGACCGGAGTCTGAGTATAAAGGAGCATCTACCACCCTTTACGTTAATTAACCAGGTTCGTCTAATTGAGCTCAAAGACATACCCAAAGTTTCATCATAATTCAGAACATCAATACTAAATACCCTTTCTACTTAAACAAGCAAATTTCATCTTAAAATTAAAATTTTATGGTTAGTACAATTTCACTAATGTCCATTTAAAGTAAATCAATTATAAAGTTATTCAACACACACAAAATGTCAAACAAAATAGTATAATTTACCTGAAGGTTACTGTCCTCGTAGCTTCAAGGTACATCGTCCCTTTAGTTAATCACACCATTCCAACAGGATTATATTTACGGCTTCTAATTCTCAACGCTTTTAAAATTTTCTCCATCACCATTTATTTAAAGTTGTTTCTGGGCTTTTCCGGAACTCATCTGTGTATATCTGACCCTTGTTTTGTGGATCCAGACACGTATTTGAACCATTTAATTATTAACACCCCGAAAAATAGCAAAGAAATTCATGCGTCTTTCACCAATATACGCCAAAACTGCCTACTTTTGTGTATACATTTGTCGTTGTAAATTTTGCTAATTGGTACAGTGATACTAAATTTTATTACCTTGTATCTAAGTGCACTGAAGTACATTCATGTTAGCACGTAAATAACAAACTATTTTGAATCACTAAAATATACGAGCAAAATTTTAAATTATTTTATCAAACTAAAATGCACTGTTTAACATCTTGAATCAAGTCGCGGATGTAAGAGCTTTTAACGCATCGAATAGTCAAAAGTCTAAGAGGCCGAAATTCATATTACCACCGGTATATATAGCAAAAGCCTGTCTGTCGGTCTGTTCCCCAAAACGGGTAATTCTAAAGAATTTCTCATGCTATGTTCCCAGTCCGTAGCCTGTGCGTCGGTTTTTACGAATTTTGTACTCGCCCCATTTAAATCTCAGAAATTCTCACACGGCAGCACGCAAACATGTCCGAGAAAAACTAATTAATTTTGTACAGAAATTGTTGTTTCTACCTCTGATATTTGCATCCTATTTTCAACCAATTGTGACCCTCGTGACGTTGTTTAAATCACGCCTTTACTATATGTGTCTTTGCTTGACGCATTTTCTTTCCTTTTCTAACCTCTTCGTATTGGTGCAAATTGATATTCTTTATTATCGATTATATTTTAGTCCATGTGGACTATCTGGGTTAAATAACCCGTATCGCACATTCTCGTGAATATTAAGCCCCGGTTTCTCCAAGATTCTTTGAAACCATTTGTTATCTACACAATTTTCGCCGTACGTGATATTTAAACTACGCAGGTGTTTAAAATAATATTAATTCTCAGAGCTTTTAAATAAACCCTGTTTTGTATTTCGTGCTAAAGCATCTGACCGTTTCCAATATCCTTAGAATCGACATGTTTATCTAAACAAATTAAACTGAAATTGCCTTTTAAAATACGCAGGTGTGTTCAAACATCCTACTTCTAACTAACACTTCTAGGATTTGCATTTTATTGGGTTTTACAAGTTTCTATAGATATTATCTGTACGTTGTGTTCAATACCGGTTACTTGAAATAGAGTTAATTAAGATAAATTTTGCACGTAATTTCCATTTGTTTAGGAATAATTACATTACCCGCAGAGCTTTTTAATACTGTTTCTTTTGATATAAAGCGTCTTATAAATAATTTAAATTTCTTAATTTTACTGAGACGACCGAATTTATTTATGCTTCATGGTTTTAATAAAGCGTATTATCTAATAATATTCATTATACACGGTGATTAAAATTATTTGATGTGATTATTTAATTTTCTACCCTGGTCTAAATATGAGTATTTTCCCCCTATTTGAATACAAATAATCCCACTTATTTGAATGCAAATATAAAGCATTTAGACAAAAAAATTACAAAAAAATTGCCTATCTCTCTCTACCCTTATCTATCTAACTTACCTACTTTGTCTCCAATCCAAAAAAATATTTACACTTATCCTATATCCCTATCCTATTCCTAACTCTCACCTAATTCTATAAACTGAAATTATCCCTAACTTCATCCTACTCATCCATCTAATCCTATATACATCCTATATACCTATCCTATTCCTAACTTTTAACTAATCTTCACTATGCTTTACTTCCCTCTACCTAATCCTATATGCCTATCCTACTCTTACTCTATTCCTAACTCTCCACTAATCTTATATGAAATATCTATACTTAACCTATCTTATTTTCTTCCTACATTTCCTCTTTATTCTCATCCTAAACCTATTTCTATTTATCTCCCATATTTATCCTATACCTAGCTTTATTTTCTATAAACACTTACTTCTACTCTTCTATCTACACCTATTCTATCCCTATCCTATTTAAATTTTACTCTATTGTACACCTATCTACTCTCTTCTATATCTATACTAAAATTCACCTATCTCTATCCTTTGTTCATCAAGTTATTTAAATCTAACTCTCTTCTTGACCCTCCAAGTCTTTCTTCTCACCATCCTAATACTCTTCATCCCTATCTCTCCCCCTTCAATATCTATACTTATCATCCCTATTATCTCACATACAATAAACTTATCATCCCTATTAACCTTACTCTTAAATATTGCTTCTTCTTCAGTCCCTACACTTGTCTGTTTCTTATTTATTCTTATTTCCTTTTCTGCCGACAAACCAAACGATACTACTTTACAATTATCGATTTTTCCCTCTATGGAAAATCCTATGTACCTTCTAGAATTCTTATGCAATGGAATCCGCCAGAATGAATTCCTTAATTCTACTTTATTAAAAACAAACTTGCCACTTAACCTCGTCAAAAATAATTCTGCCTTCACCTGCTCCCGATATGCTGCTGTTGCTTCTACCCCCACTACTTCTGCATTTTCTTGTACTAAAGCTTGAACCTCTACTTTCCTATCCTCTGGACATCTTATTGTGTTGATCTGTTTACCTTCATCATCCTCTACCTCTACTACATTAATACTAAACCCCGTGTCATCCTCTGTGACTTCATAACTGCCCTTCCATGGCACTACCCTATCATTAATCCTTATTACCTTCCTTTCCATATCTATCAAAACCCCTAACTTCATCATACAGTCAACACCTAAAATGCTCTGAAACTTCAGTCCAGGTACAATTACAAACTCCTGTTCACAGCTTAAACCTCCTATATCTATCCTAAGCACCACAACACTATTTACTACAGCAAACTTCTTTTATTTGGAGCTACTAAATGACTACGCTTTATAGGCATAATTCTATCACAACCTTATCCCTAATTTTGCTGACGAATTCCTCCGATATTAAACTCGCCTCTGCCCCTGTATCAAGTAATACTTCTACATTATTCTCAAAAATTTCTAAATTAATAATTGGCAAACATAATTTTTCCTCAGTTTCAGGCTCTACTTCCTCCTCAATTTTGAAAAATTCACGTGGATGTTCATATACATTTACACTGAAATCTAGTGGCCTGTCGCGTTCTAAAAATCCTGTCCAGGTCTGTTTTCCCTACTCGGTCCTGGTCTAGCCGTCACCTCCGCGTATGTCCTAGGCGTTTCCACTCGTTCCGTGTCTGTGTTAGCAGTCCCGCTCATGTCTGGTGAGCTATTCATTCTGGTAGGTCCCGGTCTCTGTGCAGGTCCCCTTCCTAAACTATTACTCCTAACGTATGGTCGTCTCTGTTCCCAATTCTGTCGCTGGTATCCGTAATTATTCCCCCTTCTAGCATAGTTGTCCCGTCTATTGTCTAACCTAACTGTGTTGATCTGTCTTTCCCTGTTTTCCCGAGGTCGTCCACTACTTACGTCGTCGTACCTCTGCAGGTATTCCAAAACATTTCTCTGTACACTATGTTCTGTAGTGCTACGTGCTGTCTTATGTCTACCTCGAAGTGTCGTGATAAATACTTAATAATTTGTCGGTCCGTCAGTGGTGGGTTCAGTTGCTTTGCTATGCTATACTTGCGTATAGCATATTGCTCCCTACTTCCTGAAAATTCTCCCTTAAATTTCCTGTGATTAAGTCGTCTCGTACCTGATCTTGTCTGTGGTCACTCCAGTAGTGCTTTAGAAATTTGTTTTCAAAGTCCTGATACGTGTCTATGTCCTGTCCTACTAAATTGTACCACGCTTCCGCATTGTCTTTTAATAAAGCCTTTATCGTATTTAGTTTAGTCTGTTCGTCAAATAAATTTCCCACTAGATTTCTTACACTATTAATAAAAATTTGTGGATTTACCCTGTTATCGCCTTAAAACTTCATGTGTTGGTCCAATGATCCTCCACCTGTATAAAATCTGGGACCATCCCCACGTTAAATTTGACATGTTGTATTTGATACTACTAACTTCGCGTTCTACCCTGCCTAACTGATCCCTACATGAGTCCGTCACTTCAGTCATTTTTACGTTTATTTCTTCTTCACAAAAAATGCGTACTTCGGACCTTAAATGTCCCATTTCCTGTCGAAGACCTGTAATATCACGCTCATTTTTTCAACCCTATTTTCAACTTCCCCATCTTTACGGTAAGACTATTTTTAAATTCTGAAACTTCTTGATTCGTCTTATCTATTTTCTGACTAATTTGCTCAAACTTACGATTCGATTCCTCACTCATTTCTCTAATCTCTTATAACTTCCTGTTCGATTCTTCCGTAGCTCTATTAGATTCATCGTTCATCCTCTCTAGCATTCTCATTATCATCTCGTTTCCTTGATCCCCTGATTCCGTCCTCGACTGATCTCTACTGCCTCCAGCTTCTTCCATTTTCGAATTTTTTTCACACAATGCACTATCGTCACTTCCAATTTCCACTCCTTGACTCCTTAACCACTCTTTTCTCTGCATACGTTCTAATCACTCTCACACACTCTAAAGTACTCTTAAATTTATACACACACAGAAACTCTCTCTCTCAGATCGCCAGTTTCCTGGAATAAAATAACAAAATTTTTATTTGGAACTCGAGCCCCACGTTGGGCGCCATGAACTGCTGTGATCTTCTCCTGTGAATGCGGGAACTGGGTCCTTTCAACAAAAAAATTCTAGTCCCACCGATTGGGCGTCATAAACTGCTGTGGTCCTGGTTCATTTTCAGCTGCTCACCTAATTTTATAAACCTCCTCATTCATAAAATTAAACAACACATTCCTACCACAAACATCAACGTTAACTCTATTTACATCAATATTCAGAATACATTAAATTTTCAAATTAAATTTCAGCATAAAATTCAGTTTTAAAAGAATTTCAAGATTAATTTTATTATCACTTTAACGTGCATCCAGAATTAAAGTCCTTGTTGGATGCCTACTAATTAATATAACAATATAAGCAGACAGGAGTCTGAGTATAAAGGAGCATCTACCACCCTTTACGTTAATTAACCAGGTTCGTCTAATTGAGCTCAAAGATATACCCAAAGTTTCATCATAATTCAGAACATCAATACTAAATACCCCTTTCTACTTAAACAAGCAAATTTCATCTTAAAATTAAAATTTTATGGTTAGTACAATTTCACTAATGTCCATTTAAAGTAAATCAATTATAAAGTTATTCAACACACACAAAAATGTCAAACAAAATAGTATAATTTACCTGAAGGTTACTGTCCTCGTAGCTTCAAGGTACATCGTGCCTTTATTTAATCACACCATTCCAACAGGATTATATTTACGGCTTCTAATTCTCAACGCTTTTAAAATTTTCTCCATCACCATTTATTTAAAGTTGTTTCTGGGCTTTTCCGGAACTCATCTGTGTATATCTGACCCTTGTTTCGTGGATCCAGACACGTATTTGAACCATTTAATTATTAACACCCCCGAAAAATAGCAAAGAAATTCATGCGTCTTTCACCAATATACGCCAAAACTGCCTACTTTTGTGTATACATTTGTCGTTGTAAATTTTGCTAATTGGTACAGTGATACTAAATTTTATTACCTTGTATCTAAGTGCACTGAAGTACATTCATGTTAGCACGTAAATAACAAACTATTTTGAATCACTAAAATATACGAGCAAAATTTTAAATTATTTTATCAAACTAAAATGCACTGTTTAACATCTTAAATCAAGTCGCGGATGTAAGAGCTTTTAACGCATCGAATAGTCAAAAGTCTAAGAGGCCGAAATTCATATTACCACCGGTAT
This sequence comes from Platerodrilus igneus, assembly GCA_036346225.1. NCBI lineage: Eukaryota > Metazoa > Arthropoda > Insecta > Coleoptera > Lycidae > Platerodrilus > Platerodrilus igneus. The sequence continues at coordinate 1,942,992 of JARFIW010001130.1, forward strand.
ATATAGCAAAAAGCCTGTCTGTCGGTCTGTTCCCAAAAACGGGTAATTCTAAAGTATTTCTCATGCTATGTTCCCAGTCCGTAGCCTGTGCGTCGGTTTTTACGAATTTTGTACTCGCCCCATTTAAATATCAGAAATTCTCACACGGCAGCACGCAAACATGTCCGAGAAAAACTAATTAATTTTGTACAGAAATTGTTGTTTCTACCTCTGATATTTGCATCCTATTTTCAACCAATTGTGACCCTCGTGACGTTGTTTAAATCACGCCTTTTACTATATGTGTCTTTGCTTGACGCATTTTCTCTTTCCTTTTCTAACCTGTTCGTATTGGTGCAAATTGATATTCTTTATTATCGATTATATTTTAGTCCATGTGGACTATCTGGGTTAAATAACCCCGTATCGCACATTCTCGTGAATATTAAGCCCCGGTTTCTCCAAGATTCTTTGAAACCATTTGTTATCTACACAATTTTCGCCGTACGTGATATTTAAACTACGCAGGTGTTCAAAATAATATTAATTCTCAGAGCTTTTAAATAAACCCTGTTTTGTATTTCGTGCTAAAGCATCTGACCGTTTCCAATATCCTTAGAATCGACATGTTTATCTAAACAAATTAAACTGAAATTGCCTTTTAAAATACGCAGGTGTGTTCAAACATCCTACTTCTAACTAACACTTCTAGGATTTGCATTTTATTGGGTTTTACAAGTTTCTATAGATATTATCTGTACGTTTTGTTCAATACCGGTTACTTGAAATAGAGTTAATTAAGATAAATTTTGCACGTAATTTCCATTTGTTTAGGAATAATTACATTACCCGCAGAGCTTTTAATACTGTTTCTTTTGATATAAAGCGTTTTATAAATAATTTAAATTTCTTAATTTTACTGAGACGACCGAATTTATTTATGCTTCATGGTTTTAATAAAGCGTATTATCTAATAATATTCATTATACACGGTGATTAAAATTATTTGATGTGATTATTTAATTTTCTACCTTGGTCTAAATATGAGTATATATATATATATATATATATATATATATATATATATATATATAAACGCGTTTTATATAATTGAAGAAGTCTAGCTTACAAATAAAGTGACAGATGACATGAAGTACTTATTTTCAATACATCGAGTACTCTGTTTGACATCCATGAAAGTGCACGGGCTCATATAAAAAAAAGGAGCTAATTGTGCGTCAAAAGCCCCATTTTCGCCTCTCTCAGTGGTAAGGGTGTGCATATGCGATTACTTAAATTTTAGTAAAACTGCGATAATGTAATGTTATTTGAATGGTATTTACAGAAGGGTGTCAGATTTTAGAAATGGTTCATCGCAAAACATGGACCACATACACTGATAAAATGCCCCGACATTCCAACGTAGTTAAATAGTTTCGTTTGCGGGATTCACTAAATAGTAATTAAATTCGCGACATTGACTCCAAGTATATTGGAAGGTGGAGGTGGTGTTCCAGCATCACTACAAAACCACTACTCTTACATTGTCCGGCGTCTTTTGTAGGATAAGATTATAAGTTTTTAAGCTATGGATCTACACAAAATGCTTCATTTCCAAATCCCAGTTTTACAGATATATTTGGAGGCGAGTGCCATTTTTAATACCTTTATTTAATTTTTTATATAGATCCGAGTTTAATTAATGATATTTGTCCTCCAACCAATAAAACCTTTTATAGCACAACAGAAAGAACCTTTTTACGTTCCGCTAATGATATGCATTATCTCGGTTTATGCCATTTATATGTAGTTTTCAGAAAACACTCGACTCATAAATGCACAACGAAACATACAGTTATGAATAAACTTCACATTTACCTTTTATGGCCGTCATAAGCAATTTTTGAATGTGCTTTTGAAGTTACGGATTGCCAAAGAATTACCTTGCTAGCTGTTATCTTTCCAGTAAGTATCACGATTTTTCAGTTGAAATTAGATAAGAAATAATAGAATTTTATTGGCGTCATAACTATCAAAGTCACTTGTAACTTAACAGATAAACGACATAAGTTACGCACACATTTTCTTCCATTTTAGATAATACCTACAACACGGAAACTGGAATTATTCATCAACGAGCTTTGTGAAGCTGTCGGTGGTTTCTCAATACATACTACATCAAACTGCATAATAAATTCCATCTATATGTAATAATCATTTTGTGTTCATTATGACTCGAAAAGCGCATAAGTGAGTTTTATAATTAATCAATTATTTCAATAATCACAATTCTTTTGTACAGGCATGTTGACATCTAGGGTTTATTTTACTTTTAATTGCACATGAAGTTTAATCTTTCATTACCTGTGCCATCAAATTAACAGCTTTTAAGGTTTATAGAATTTCTTGTAGCTTTACATAATTTTTTTGATTTATAAAACTTCTGTATCTTATATAGCCTATTTTGTACAGTTGGCATTCCCATTTTCTTAAATTTCTTTATTCCAGTATTATACCGGGTGTTTCATAGATAAACCGAAATACGTTAACTGCAGATAAAAAGCACTTAAATGATTCCAAAAAACTTTAATTACTAGGTCTAACGCCTTTGATAACCACGGTACAGGGTTCTTCTTTTATTCTGTTAATTACTTTTATAAGCCATAACTTTAGAACCACCTTGTAGATTTTTTCAAATTTGGTACAAGTGTATTGATTTAATAGCCGTATCGTATAATGTACAAACTATAGATCTAAATTAAGAATAATTTGTCAGATGGGATAATCCCCAAAACAACACCCAATGTATCAAATTGTTAAAATTGGATCGGATAACTGAAATAAAAAGAAAAAAGTGCGCACTTCGTACTATTATTGAAATTACTAGGAATCGCCATTTAAGGGAACATACGTAGAAGGGTAATTCCAATATATTACTGTGACAACGCCAAGCGTTGTGTGCTGTGTTGCAGGTCTAGCAAATTGTAAAATTTGAAATTTCTGACTTACCTTCCTTTCTAACGCTTCTTTGCCTGGCTAGCTCAACGGAAGTAATGGAATTTACAAAATGAAATCAAACACAGTAGAATCAAAAAAGCATCTAAACAGTCAAGAATATTTTCTCTCATACAAAAGAATATAGAATATGTACAACATAGTTTCGTGCAAACATAATATTATTCATAACAGGTACTTATTTACCTAATTATCAAAATGTGCCTCACATAATGTTGCTTACAATTTATAGAACTAAAATCTTTTCTTTTGTAGATAGTTTATTTGGTTTTTATTCCCACGCTTGTAAAGTTGGTTTGGCCATAAAAATACTTGACAGATAGTCTATTTAAAAATCAAAGTGTTTCGAACTCTGACCACAAACTTTCTGGTATCTTTACAAAAAAATTTATATGATTAAGATCTCTCATCCTAATTAAAATGACAAATACTCAATTATCAGTTACAAACAAAAGATCCTAAAGGTAATAATGCAAAATTCACAAAGCGCTTATCCAATTCGTAATTAACAGCATAAAATAAGTTCTGCTTCTATTTCTATATTGACGGCAAAATCCTAGTTCACAAAATTTTCTATTTTATTTAACTTCATGTGGTTCATCAGTTACCAAAGGCGCATCTTTGATTCGATTATTTAATATGTCGTAGCTTTGTATCTTATTACAAAGGGACTGAAACAAGTAACAGTTCTAATACAATATACAGTACTGATAACTGATTTGATAATACCGATCATAGGAAAAGTTTGTATATTTTATTACATTATGCTGGCGCAGCCTGTTCTAACACAAAAATCATGATGTAGATGCCATATCTCGTTCGTTCAAACGAAATTTTTGGGCACTTTATGCTCCACTCACAGATCCAAATTTAATGCGTTTCGATGATTGGAATAGGTTAATTCGCATCGAACTAAATATAGCGTTAAACCTAGTATTTTACATGCAAATCAATTAAAAAATATTTTTTATAATCCTCACTATATACGAATCAAATACTTCTCGTGACAGATAAGCTTTTATATTAACTCTCTATGTTCTCTGATGAGCAATAGCTACTGGTTATATTATTGAAGGTATGCAAATCATACAAACATCAGAATTGCATATAACGCTATATCCAAATTAAGGAAACAAAATGTTTAAAATTTTTATGTGTTTAGCCCAACATGTTGAAACCTGTATATTTTAAGTCTAAGAAACGCAACCCATAACCGATTTGGGTCTATACCTTTTTGGTAGAGGTAATAAATCTATATATTTTTACATTAGTACAATCAATACTAATTATTTTTTCGGATAAAGGATTTTAGACATTTTTATTATATACTACTCAAAACCGATGCCAAAAGGAACAATAGAACAATAAAGACCACATACTTAGTAGGTTAAAATGGCCGTAACGGGTGCCACCATTTACAACCTAACATACTTGTAGCCAAAATACGTTGATATATATTGATATGATAACGCCGTACCCGGTGTTATGACGTTTTCTATAACTCCACCTCTTTGTGTTTTCTAATCAAATTTAAATTTTAATAATTTCATTATTATGCCACGACTAGCCCTCTTTAATCTACATAGAGTGTACAACGTTACGATGATCAATTTTTTTCTTCTCCACCCCTTTATGATTACCTATTTGTTTGAATTATAAAACGAAGTCAATTAATTTCATATAATGAAAAGAAATATTATTTACAAGTTTTGAAAAATATTAAAATACACCCTTCAATCGAACAATATCATAAGTATTATTTACCCCAAAATCTTTATGCTTTGAAATCGATCTAAAGTCACCAATAACTACCATTTTTACCAAAGAAACCTCGAACGTTCTATATCCCTTTATTATATGTTACGTAAGTTTAACGTATGCGATGTTTGTTGCTGACTTCGTTACACTTTTTATATAAATTAAGTTAATATAAATTGAATAAATTCAGTATTGAAATTTAAATAGAAAAAAATATCTTAAAACTAATTAGATCTGACCTGCTATAGGTTGTTCTTCGGATTGTGGATCAACAGCTCTTTGTTGTCCTCATTCATCTATCACTGCTCTGTTTAGTTGAACCCCTCGTTTTCCATAAATTACTTCGTGCTTCTATATTGATTCTCGCAACTCAAAATTGTACCAGAATTGTACCAAAATCGTCGACGCTGATTTGAAATATTATGTTAATCCATTTAAAATATCCCCACATTCAAAATGTTACATCTATCACACATTTGAAGTATTATACCATCCATTCGAATTATAAAAAAAATGTACCATAGATTCGAATTATTTTCATCACATTCGAATATCACATTCAAAATTATTATCAACCAATTAGGAGCCGTTAAACGGCAAAAGAAGTCTTCATATTTGTCGCACTACTATCACTTGATATATTTGATATATTTTATTAAATATTTAAAATTATGCGTGACTTTTTGATTCACAGTAACGCAGCTTTGTCCTGCTCGAGTTTTAAACTGAACTCTCTTATCATTGCTCGCTGTTAAATATAGGCTCTTCCCCCTTGCATGTGGGCTGGGTTTTCGACAAGTCTCGTAGATATTTTAACCAATAAGGTCTTCGTATTTCGTGCATCTTGAAGTGGTTTCTGATGTAATATACTTGGCTTTCTATGTAATGTGTTTATTTGATACCTTATTATTCGCTATCTTGACCATATGTTGTTTTGTTTTGATATCGCATTTTCCATAATTAAACAAATTAATGATATAACTTCAATTATCCTTGCGTTTATTTTACGCGTGTTTGAACTGCGTTTTCTTATTAAAATGTTGATTGTTTCCGCGTACTTACATAAAGCTTTCTTAAGTTTTATCTCTCATCTTCGTATTTGTTTTATAACTAATTAAAACCCTTTTCAATGCGTGTTTAATTACATGTACTATCACTTCTTCTGAATAAGCGTACTTTTACTGAAAGATATTCTTACTTTGCACTACTTAAAATTAATTATGGTCTATATACAGAGTGTTAAATATTTGCTATTTCCATAACGTTTAAACTACCTATTTCTCTGCTAAATCCGAGTACTATTGTTGTAAGATATGCTTATCCGCATTGTTTAAAGCTAACTACGATCTATATACAGGGTGTTAAATGCTTGCTATTTACATAATGTATGAATTACCTATTTTTCTGCTAAATAAATGCGGTTTTCTGCTTCCAAAGTGCAATTTATGGTTACTACACGACCCTTGCTATTCAATACACCCCTAAACAACCCCTTATCACAGCAATATATATATACATATATGCTGTGGTAACGCAACGTTGGAGCGTCATTAAAAGAGTGGTGTGGCAAAGCTTCGCTTTGGGGCGTTACTAAAAGGGTCATATAAAAATGGAACCGCTTTGGGTGCCACTAAAAGAGTGATGTGGTAGGTCCCACGTTAAGGCATCAGTAAAAAAGTAATACGAAAACGCCTCACATTGTCGCGCCATCGAATGGGTGCTGCAGTATAAATACAGCAAGTTGTAAAATTTGAAATTATTCACTTGCCTTTCTTTCTATCTTTGCTTGGCTAACTCGAGTTTTCAAAAATGAAATCAAGCACAGCAATATTACAAAGCATTTATACATAAAATATTTTCTTTCATACAAAAGCAGATAGAACATTTACAGCATGGTTCTTTTAAATATCAAATTATTTCTAATAAGCACTTATGTAAAAAAATACTCCTTCCCTGATTTTAAATTTACAGAACTAAATTTCTTCCTTTGTCGATGGTTTACTTGGTTATGATTATTCACACGCTTGTAAGATTTGTTTTGGCAAAAAAATCATTGACAGATAATCTATTACAAAGTCATAGTGTTTCGAATTGAGCACAAATTTTTCTGGTAAAGATCCTTTACTAAAAATTATTAGGGCTATCTTAAACTATCTTAAACTAAAAACAAAATTCAAATATCAGTCACAAAAGAAATTATACTTGCAAAAATTTTAGAAGCGGTTTTTTATCCAGCTCGTAATTAAATATCTCCTTATTTTAAATTGATGGCCAGATCAGCTTACAAAATTTTCCATATTTAAAATCCTCGCTTCAAACAGTAGTTACCAAAGTACATTTTGCTTAAATCTCCTTTTCAATTATTTAATAAAATTTTAAAATGGTGATGATGGATATTTACTATTATTAATCATCCAATTGACTATTATCTCACTTTAGTAAGTATTAAGTACTATTTATATAATTTTTAGCTATTAGTCAAATCTTGTTCACATAACTAACTCAATGTATTTATTTGTAGTACTCTTGATAATGGAAAAATAAATTTCCGAAAGCTTGAGTTTATAAAAAAGAGAATTCTTCAATTCTGCTGACCTAAAACCCATAAAGTTATATACTATTAAAGAAGCAAGGTAGCTACCAAGTCTACCATATATATATATATATATATATATATATATATATATATATAAATATTGAATAATATGTTGGTATTTTGGCGAATTGTTATATAACTAAAGGTTTCAATCAATTTTACTTTATTTACTTTACTAGTTTCGAATTTGTCCTTCATCAGAAGCTAAAATAGTACATAACAGTTAAATTAATAATTGGACAATAGTTACTTACTTTAGTAAATGCGTAAAATACCTTAAAGTAACTAGCAATGAATATAAAAACATATCAAGCTTAAGACTAACATTTTAAATATGTACATTCTTTGACATTTAGAAATTTGAAATCATGATGACAATGTCATATTTAGAATGTTGTTGCTAAATAATTTTTGGAACTGTAATACTATTACTAAAACTATTTATAATTAGATTGAGTAATGTTTGGTAACTATATAAACTATATATTTAATATTATAAAATATTACAGTTCCAAAAATTATTTAGCAACAACATTCTAAATATGACATGTGTCATCATGATTTCCAAATTTCTAAATGTCAAAAGAATGTACACTTTAAAATGTTAGTCTTAAGCTTGATATGTTTTATATTCATTGCTAGTTACTTTAAGGTATTTTACGCATTTACTAAAGTAAGTAACTATTGTCCAATTATTAATTTAACTGTTATGTACTATTTTAGCTTCTGATGAAGGGGACAAATTCTCCAAAACTAGTAAAGTAAATAAAGTAAAATTGATTAAAACCTTTAGTTATATAAGCAATTCGCCTAAAAATACCAACATCTTATTCAATATTTATTAAATATCGCTTATTAAAGAAGATTCTCTATATATATATATATATATATATATATATATATATATATTAGTGGTTTTCAATTACTAGTTCGATTTGAAATGGTAATTCAACTTTAAATACAAAGTTGGGTTTTCATTTCATCTTAATTACTATTAATATATATTATATATATATATATATATATATATATATATATATATATTGCTGTGATATACTCCTTTGAATGCGGGAACTGGGTCCTTTCAACAAAAAATTCTAGTCCCACCGATTGGGCGTCATAAACTGCTGTGATCCTGGTTTCGCTTCAGCTGCTCACCTAATTTTATAAACCTCCTCATTCATAAAATTAAACAACACATTCCTACCACAAACATCAACGTTAACTCTATTTACATCAATATTCAGAATACATTAAATTTTCAAATTAAATTTCAGCATAAAATTCAGTTTTAAAAGAATTTCAAGATTAATTTTATTATCACTTTAACGTGCATCCAGAATTAAAGTCCTTGTTGGATGCCTACTAATTAATATAACAATATAAGCAGACCGGAGTCTGAGTATAAAGGAGCATCTACCACCCCTTTACGTTAATTAACCAGGTTCGTCTAATTGAGCTCAAAGACATACCCAAAGTTTCATCATAATTCAGAACATCAATACTAAATACCCTTTCTACTTAAACAAGCAAATTTCATCTTAAAATTAAAATTTTATGGTTAGTACAATTTCACTAATGTCCATTTAAAGTAAATCAATTATAAAGTTATTCAACACACACAAAATGTCAAACAAAATAGTATAATTTACCTGAAGGTTACTGTCCTCGTAGCTTCAATGTACATCGTCCCTTTAGTTAATCACACCATTCCAACAGGATTATATTTACGGCTTCTAATTCTCAACGCTTTTAAAATTTTCTCCATCACCATTTATTTAAAGTTGTTTCTGGGCTTTTCCGGAACTCATCTGTGTATATCTGACCCTTGTTTCGTGGATCCAGACACGTATTTGAACCATTTAATTATTAACACCCCGAAAAATAGCAGAGAAATTCATGCGTCTTTCACCAATATACGCCAAAACTGCCTACTTTTGTGTATACATTTGTCGTTGTAAATTTTGCTAATTGGTACAGTGATACTAAATTTTATTACCTTGTATCTAAGTGCACTGAAGTACATTCATGTTAGCACGTAAATAACAAACTATTTTGAATCACTAAAATATACGAGCAAAATTTTAAATTATTTTATCAAACTAAAATGCACTGTTTAACATCTTGAATCAAGTCGCGGATGTAAGAGCTTTTAACGCATCGAATAGTCAAAAGTCTAAGAGACCGAAATTCATATTACCACCTCTATATATAGCGAATAGCCGGCACGTCGCTTTTGTCCTCAAAACAGACAATTCTTAAGAATTTCTCATTCTATGTTCCCAGTCCGTCGTTCGCGCGTCGGTTTTTACGAATTTTCACTCGCCCCATTTAAATCTCAGAAATTCTCACACGGTACGCAAACATGTCCGAGAAAAACTAATTAATTTTGTACAGAAATTGTTGTTTCTACCTCTGATATTTGCATCCTATTTTCAACCAATTGTGACCCTCGTGACGTTGCTTAAATCACGCCTTTTACTATATGTGTCTTTGCTTGACGCATTTTCTCTTTACTTTTCTCACCTGTTCGTATTGGTGCAAATTGATATTCTTTATTATCGATTATATTTTAGTCCATGTGGACTATCTGGGTTTAATAACCCCGTATCGCACCTTCTCGTGAATATTAAGCCCCGGTTTCTCCAAGACTCTTTGTAAACATTAATTATCTGCAAAATTTTCGCCGAATGAGCTTTTTAAATAAACCCTGTTTTGTATTTCGTGCTAAAGCATCTGACCGTTTCCAATATCCTTAGAATCGACATGTTTATCTAAACAAATTCAACTGAAATTGCCTTTTAAAATACGCAGGTGTGTTCAAACATCCTACTTCTAACTAACACTTCTAGGATTTACATTTTATTGGGCTTTTACAAGTTTCTATAGATATTATCTGTTACTAACGATTCAATTAACTTCAATTAAAAATAATAGCCTTTAATTTTTAGTGAATCCTAACTAAATATTAGTTATTATCTGTACGTTTTGTTCAATACCGGTTACTTGAAATAGAGTTAATTAAGATAAATTTTGCACGTAATTTCCATTTGTTTAGGAATAATTACATTACACGCAGAGCTTTTTAATACTGCTTCTTTTGATATAAAGCGTCTTGTACATGATTTAAATCTCTTATGTTTACTGAAACTAATAAATTTTTATGCTTCACGGTTTTAATAACGCGTATTATCTAATAATATTCATTATACACGGTGATTAAAATTATTTGATGTGATTATTTAATTTTCTACCCTGGTCTAAATATGAGTATTTTCCAACTATTTGAATACAAATAATCCCACTTATTTGAATGCAAATATAAAGCATTTAGACAAAAAATTACAAAAAAAATTGCCTATTTCTCTCTACCCTTATCTATCTAACTTACCTACTTTGTCTCCAATCCAAAAAAATATTTACACCTATCCTATATCCCTATCCTATTCCTAACTTTTAACTAATCTTCACTATACTTTACTTCATCCTACCTAATCCTATATACTTATCCTATTTCTAACTTTTAACTAATCTTCACTATACTTTACTTCATCCTACCTAATCCTATATGCCTATCCTACTCTTACTCTATTCCTAACTCTCCACTAATCTTATATGAAATATCTACACTTAACCTATCTTATTTTCTTCCTACATTTACTCTTTACTCTCCTCCTAAACCTATTTCTAATTATCTCCCATATTTATCCTATACTTAGCTTTATTTTCTATAAACACTTACTTCTACTCTTCTATCTACACTTATTCTATCCCTATCCTATTTAAATCTAACTCTCTTCTTGACCCTCCATGTCTTTCTTCTTACCATCCTAATACTCTTCATCCCTATCTCTCCCCCTTCTATATCTATACTTAACATCCCTATTATCTCACATACAATAAACTTATCCCTATTATCCTCACTCTTAAATATTACTTCTTCTTCAGTCCCTACACTTCTCTGTTTCTTATTCATTATCATTTCCTTCTCTGCCGACAAACCAAACGATACTACCTTACAATTATCGATTTTTCCCTCTATGAAAAATCCTATGTACCTTCTAGAATTCTTATGTAATGGAATCCGCCAGAATGAATTCCTTAAATCTATTTTATTAAAAACAAACTTGCCACTTAACCTCGTCAAAAATAATTCTGCCTTCACCTGCTCCCGATATGCTGCTGTTGCTTCTACCCCCACTAATTCTGCATGTTTTTGTACTAAAGCTTGAACCTCTACTATCCTATCCTCTGGACATCTTATTGTGTTGATCTGTTTTACTTCATCATCCTCTACCTCTACTACATTAATATTCAACCCCGTGTCATCCTCTGTGACTTCATAACTGCCCTTCCATGGCACTACCCTATCATTAATCCTTATTACCTTCCGTTCTATATCTATCAACACCCCTAACTTCATCATACAGTCAACACCTAAAATGCTCTGAAACTTCAGTCCAGGCACAATTACAAACTCCTGTTCACAGCTTAAACCTCCTATATCTATCCTAAGCACCACAACACTATTCACTACAGCAAACTTCTTTTTATTTGGAGCTACTAAATGGCTACGCTTTATAGGCATAATTCTATCACAAACCTTATCCCTAATTTTGCTGACGAATTCCTCCGATATTAAACTCGCCTCTGCCCCTGTATCAAGTAATACTTCTACATTATTCTCAAAGATTTCTATATTAACAATTGGCAAACATAATTTTTCCTCAGTTTCTGGCTCTACTTCCTCCTCAATTTTGAAAAATTCACGTGGATGTTCATATACATTTACACTGAAATCTAGTGGTCTGTCGCGTTCTAAAAATCCTGTCCAGGTCTGTTTTCCCTACTCGGTCCTGGTCTAGCCGTCACCTCAGCGTACGTCCTAGGCGTTTCCACTCGTTCCGTGTCTGTATTAGCAGTCCCGCTCATGTCTGGTGAACTATTCATTCTGGTAGGTCCTGGTCTCGGTGCAGGTCCCCTTCCTAAACTATTACTCCTAACGTATGGTCGTCTCTGTTCCCAATTCTGTCGCTGGTATCCGTAATTATTCCCCTTCTAGCATAGTTGTCCCGTCTATTGTCAAACCTAACTGTGTTGATCTGTCTTTCCCTGTTTTCCCGAGGTCGTCCACTACTTACGTCGTCGTACCTCTGCAGGTATTCCAAAACATTTCTCTGTCCACTATGTTCTGTAGTGCTACGTGCTGTCTTATGTCTACCTCGAAGTGTCGTGATAAATACTTAATAATTTGTCGGTCCGTCAGTGGTGGGTTCAGTTGCTTTGCTATGCTATACTTGCGTATAGCATATTGCTCCTACTTCCTGAAAATTCTCCTTAAATTTCCTGTGATTAAGTCGTCTCGTACCTGATCTTGTCTGTGGTCACTCCAGTAGTGCTTTAAAATTTGTTTTCAAAGTCCTGATACGTGTCTATGTCCTGTCCTACTAAATTGTACCACGCTTCCGCATTGTCCTTTAATAAAGCCTTTATCGTATTTAGTTTAGTCTGTTCGCCAAATAAATTTCCCACTAGATTTCTTACACTATTAATAAAAATTTGTGGATTTACCCTGTTATCGCCATAAAACTTCATGTGTTGGTCCAATGATACTCCACCTGTAGAAAATCTGGGACCATCCCCGTTAAATTTGACATGTTGTATTTAATACTACTAACTTCGCGTTCTACCCTGCCTAACTGATCCCTACATGAGTCCGTCACTTCAGTCATTTTACATTAATCTCTTCTTCACAGAACATGCGTACTTCGGACTTTAAATGTCCCATTTCCTGTCGAAGACCTGTAATATCACGCTCATTTTTTCAACCCTATTTTCAACTTCCCCATCTTTACGGTAAGACTATTTTTAAATTCTGAAACTTCTTTATTCGTCTTATCTATTTTCTCACTTAGGGTTTCCTAACTCCTGTTAATGTCTCATTCATTTGGTCAAATTTTCGATTTGAGTCCTCTCTCGCTCTATTCGATTCATCGCTTAGCAGTTCTAATTTTCTGTTAGACTCCTCCATCGCTCTATTCGATTCTTCCCTAGCTCTATTAGATTCTTCACTCATCCTCTCTAACATTCTCAATATCATCTCGTTTCCTTGATCCCTGATTCCGTCCTCGACTGATCTCTACTGCCTCCAGCTTCTTCCATTTTAGAATTTTTTCGCACAATGCACTATCGTCACTTCCAATTTCCACTCCTTGACTCCTTAACCACTCTTTTCTCTGCATACGTTCTACTCACTCACACACACTCAAAATACTCTTAAATTTATACACACACAGAAACTCTCTCTCAGATCGCCAGTTTCCTGGAATAGTTAAACACTATCTGGAATTCGAGCCCTCACGTTGTGGTCGCCATAAACTGCTGTGATATACTCCTTTGAATGCGGGAACTGGGTCCTTTCAACAAAAATTCTAGTCCCACCGATTGGGCGTCATAAACTGCTGTGATCCTGGTTTCGCTTCAGCTGCTCACCTAATTTTATAAACCTCCTCATTCATAAAATTAAACAACAAATTCCTACCACAAACATCAACGTTAACTCTATTTACATCAATATTCAGAATACATTAAATTTTCAAATTAAATTTCAGCATAAAATTCAGTTTTAAAAGAATTTCAAGATTAATTTTATTATCACTTTAACGTGCATCCAGAATTAAAGTCCTTGTTGGATGCCTACTAATTAATATAACAATATAAGCAGACCGGAGTCTGAGTATAAAGGAGCATCTACCACCCTTTACGTTAATTAACCAGGTTCGTCTAATTGAGCTCAAAGACATACCCAAAGTTTCATCATAATTCAGAACATCAATACTAAATACCCTTTCTACTTAAACAAGCAAATTTCATCTTAAAATTAAAATTTTATGGTTAGTACAATTTCACTAATGTCCATTTAAAGTAAATCAATTATAAAGTTATTCAACACACACAAAATGTCAAACAAAATAGTATAATTTACCTGAAGGTTACTGTCCTCGTAGCTTCAATGTACATCGTCCCTTTAGTTAATCACACCATTCCAACAGGATTATATTTACGGCTTCTAATTCTCAACGCTTTTAAAATTTTCTCCATCACCATTTATTTAAAGTTGTTTCTGGGCTTTTCCGGAACTCATCTGTGTATATCTGACCCTTGTTTCGTGGATCCAGACACGTATTTGAACCATTTAATTATTAACACCCCGAAAAATAGCAGAGAAATTCATGCGTCTTTCACCAATATACGCCAAAACTGCCTACTTTTGTGTATACATTTGTCGTTGTAAATTTTGCTAATTGTTACAGTGATACTAAATTTTATTACCTTGTATCTAAGTGCACTGAAGTACATTCATGTTAGCACGTAAATAACAAACTATTTTGAATCACTAAAATATACGAGCAAAATTTTAAATTATTTTATCAAACTAAAATGCACTGTTTAACATCTTGAATCAAGTCGCGGATGTAAGAGCTTTTAACGCATCGAATAGTCAAAAGTCTAAGAGACCGAAATTCATATTACCACCTCTATATATAGCGAATAGCCGGCACGTCGCTTTTGTCCTCAAAACAGACAATTCTTAAAATTTCTCATTCTATGTTCCCAGTCCGTCGCTCGCGCGTCGGTTTTACGAATTTTCACTCGCCCCATTTAAATCCAGAAATTCTCACACGGCACGCAAACATGTCCGAGAAAAACTAATTAATTTTGTACAGAAATTGTTGTTTCTACCTCTGATATTTGCATCCTATTTTCAACCAATTGTGACCCTCGTGACGTTGCTTAAATCACGCCTTTTACTATATGTGTCTTTGCTTGACGCATTTTCTCTTTCCTTTTCTCACCTGTTCGTATTGGTGCAAATTGATATTCTTTATTATCGATTATATTTTAGTCCATGTGGACTATCTGGGTTTAATAACCCCGTATCGCACCTTCTCGTGAATATTAAGCCCCGGTTTCTCCAAGATTCTTTGTAAACATTAATTATCTGCAAAATTTTCGCCGAATGAGCTTTTTAAATAAACCCTGTTTTGTATTTCGTGCTAAAGCATCTGACCGTTTCCAATATCCTTAGAATCGACATGTTTATCTAAACAAATTCAACTGAAATTGCCTTTTAAAATACGCAGGTGTGTTCAAACATCCTACTTCTAACTAACACTTCTAGGATTTACATTTTATTGGGTTTTTACAAGTTTCTATAGATATTATCTGTTACTAACGATTCAATTAACTTCAATTAAAAATAATAGCCTTTAATTTTTAGTGAATCCTAACTAAATATTAGTTATTATCTGTACGTTTTGTTCAATACCGGTTACTTGAAATAGAGTTAATTAAGATAAATTTTGCACGTAATTTCCATTTGTTTAGGAATAATTACATTACACGCAGAGCTTTTAATACTGCTTCTTTTGATATAAAGCGTCTTGTACATGATTTAAATCTCTTATGTTTACTGAAACTAATAAATTTTTATGCTTCACGGTTTTAATAACGCGTATTATCTAATAATATTCATTATACACGGTGATTAAAATTATTTGATGTGATTATTTAATTTTCTACCCTGGTCTAAATATGAGTAATATATATATATATATATATATATATATATATATATATAATTATTTTATCTTATTCACTATAGCACGATAGTATTTATCAACTTACCTTGTGTAATTAACTACCTAAAATATTTATATATTTAATACTTGGCTTATAGCCATAATTTTGAGCGTAGCTTCTTGTCTATAACTGACATAAGTCAAAAACTTGACAATGTCAGATATGATTGACAAAAATGCCAAACGTAATTTAAAGTTAGGTTAATGTATCGTCGTGTACACGATTTAAATTTGTAAATTTCTCAATTGTCGTCATCGGTCTCGGTGGCGTAATTGGTAAACGCATGGTTCCGGCAAAACCAGGATACAGGTTCAAGTCCTGTCCAAGATCTTTAATTTTCCATCTTTCAATTACTAGCTCGATTTGAAATGATCACTTGGGCTTTGCATCAAAAAGTCTAAGTTATTATTTCATCTTATTCACTATAATACGATAGTATTTATCAACTTACCTTGTGTAATTAACTACCTAAAATATTTATATATATATATATATATATATATATATATATATATATAACGCTGCACATGCAGTAAAAATCTCAGGAAATTATATGGTCTTACCAATCGGCGTCAACGACCTGTTAACCGCTAAGCACATGATGCAAACCAACAATTCAGCATGTGTAGGCACGGACGGGAAGTCCAATACTTTGTCTAACATATCTGCGTACAATTTAAGTACCAAATAGGTTCCATGATGATAAATTTTAATTTAGACATCAACCAAGTTGAACATAACCATATTACTTAATTAAAAGTTTTACAGGTAGTGGAACTTGCACTGTAATATATTTCATTGTAAATTGTAATTAATTACTTATTCAAACAAACCCTTGCGAAGATCGAATTATTTTTCCATGAGTTGTCTTAGATAACTTTTAACTGAAACTGCCCGTTTTTAATTCGGCGTTTGCGCCAGGAAACCTTAGTTTCCTGCTTTATCTTGCCTGTATTATAACACCGCAAGTGACTTTTCAGCTTGACAAGGAGGCAAAAAGTGACCCTCTGTCACGAGCCGACGAACGACTTGAAAATCTTAGATATCGTAACATACGAATAAAGAACACGCGGAATTATGTGATCAGCGGAGTCATACAACAAGTTATAGATTGTACTTCCAATTGTAGTAGTAGTGTGCTTTAAATTTTATTGGTTTTCTAAATATACAAAAGTACTAGAATCCAGAACGGGTGAAACGTTATTGGATAAATACTAAATTAACGGGTTTGTAGCAGTAATGTCAACAAATAATTTAGCTGGGAATTTTTAAATGTTACAAGATAAAGTTGTATAATTAAACCCGAAACTGTAGATATCCTATTGGTTCGCCGTAAAAAACATGAACGACATACACTAACAAAATGGTCCGACGTTCCAATGCAGTTAAATCGTTCAATTACCGGGTTCACTGAATTTGCAATTAAATGTACGAAATTGGTTCCAAGTATAATAGGTAGTGGGTGGTGGCGTTAAAGTCGGCATAAAACCTCTACTAAGCCCTTTGCTCCATTGTACATTGGAAGTTTGATAAACCCCAACTGATATTATTTTATCTATCGAGATTACGGATTTATGTAATTTAATTCACACACTATCCTTTCGCTAGACTATCGTTAACGCATATTATTATATAACTTTACCTATCAGCTATAATGCTTTAATAAAAATGACATTTCTTCTAAATGGATTGTTTTGCCAAAATAATACGATAATCTCTCCACAAAACAATTTGTACTTTAGCTTGCAACATTTGCAAACACTTTAAAACTGAATTTTAATTTACTGTAGAACTTTCTTACTGTACATGAAATTTAGACCGTAATGCCATAACGATATCTGAAAACATTCAGAAACGAAGAGAGTAAAACCTGTAAGTGATTTGAATGGGTAGTTTAATATAATTTAGCAGAAATAACCCATAAATGACAGTTGCATTTACCGACCGTAATAACTAAGTTATTTGAAACTTGCAAAAGCACAGTGGTGCCTTATATGACCACATCTTAAAGTGACAAGGAAAGTTCCGCGTTGTTTACAAATTTAAAGTTCCAAAGCATGCAGTCGCTTGTTATTGTTAAATATGAGAAAATTCCCTGATACAATTAACTGCGCTAATATCGTGCAGATTTAAGACCTAATTAAAGGTACTTTTTCCTTATTATCGTAATGTGCATGTATTGCTACTCAATATCTTAGTTTAAATATGGGTTTCAAATAAAAGAGGTTTTAAACCCCTTTCTATCTAAAAGCTAGAACAATCAACCAATCAGAATTTTAAACTCTTAAGTTGCTGTTTAACGAATGACCTAATTTGTTCGTACACAAACACATTTAAATTAACCTATTAACTTCCTTTTCTAAAACCATTAAATGCCTGCTTAGAGATTGAAAGCAAACAAAGAGCTGTACTTGAAATAAAGCAATTTGACGGTAGGTAATGAAACGATTTATGCTCCTGTGTTGAATACAGCAAGTTGTCACGCTAAAGCCTTTGTGTTACCCTTTGAGCTTACATTTTCTCCGGAAAATGATAAAACGTGTTGTTACAAGCTTTCGGTAGCTTTGTAAATTCCTCTTTAGCAGCACTTTTAGCTAGCAGATGTATATTCAATCGAGTTTTACAGTAAGTATACAAATATCTTGCGGCACCAAGATTAATTTATTCTTTGTTACGGGCATTATAGCCATTGATCTATACATGCATTCACATAAATGGAAGGGGTAGACCGCTTGTAAGAAGCTACAGTTTGTGTATCAGGTTCAATAACAAGGATAGACACTAGTTCCGGGGTTGTTGTCACTCTCGAACATACGTGGTACAGGTGTTCAACGACGGTTATTACTTCGTTCTTATCTTAACCACTTAAGTATTTACTTGAATTTATATTTAGCCTACATTAGTCAAATCGCGTCTTATGAAAGGGAGTGAAATTTAAAATCTCTTATGCAAGTTATATGTATATTTATGAAATAGGTATATCACTGCGTTGCATTTAGTTGTTCCAATGAGTGTCTATGAGAAATTTTCAATTTTACACGTAAGTTGTATTAACATATATTAAATGTAAAATTATTATCATAATCGCATTTTAAAGGTTTGCTTTTAAATGTACTGACATTTACAAGTATGGATTAATGCGATACGAAAGTAGAACCTGTTTCCTACAAAAGGTAGTAGACTTGTATAAATACTTTTTGTAACTAAACTACCGAATTAAGCCTGGAAGTAAAAAAGAAAAAATAGATGCCCCATGTTCTTCTGTTATGGTGGATGTTAGTACAAAAACCAGATCAGGAAATTTCCATTCAAGTCACATTGAACGCGGTCACTTTAACCATCCGCTATTTTACGGTGGTCATCTTTGACATTACCGTCACTTTGACAATCCGCCATTTTGCGGAAGCCACCTTTGACACAACTGCCACCTTGACAATCCACCAATTGCGTTGGCCATTTAAGCACAAGAGCCATTTTGACACATCTGCCATTATTTCTTATATCACGATTTTTTTACTCTCTATGTATATCTTCACTTTTGCTCCATCCTGTATATGCATTCTCAACACATTTACGTCACTTATTTCTTAGAGAAGAATAGTTGACTCCGGTGATTTGAGATGAATATGCGCAAACGCACACATTGATATTCTAGACCCTTGGAAATCTTGACGTATGCGGATTGAAAGCGAATGTAAACAACGACCGGTTATTTCCATTCGTTTTGAATATTTTGTAGTGATTTCTAACCTAAATTACCATATTAGTTTATTGACATTTGTATTTAAGTTATTTATGATTGGTTTTTACGAAAACAAAAAACGCCCGTTACATTTTTGCTTTTATTTGTGAGATCTAAAATATGGTCGATGAATTGAATCAATTGATAATAGTTAATCTTTTGGAATATATGGAGCAAGTACCGAGGCGCCGCCACCGATATCGAGGAAATACTTTGTATGATTTATCAGAAACACAATCTACTAAACTGTTTCGCCTTTCTAAGGAGTTAGTACGTTTTTTATTTAATCTTATATCTGATTATATACAACCTGCACATCGTGCCACGGATTCTGAAAGAGTAGATTTTTTTTATATATTTGTAGATATTAATATTTCTACGCTTTGTGGTTAGTAGTAGCTAGCAGTTGGATATTGGTTATAATTATAATTTTTCGGTAGCACAATCATCAGTATCACGTTGTGTTGAAAAAGTTGTTAAAGTCATTACCAGAGATGAGATATTTCAAGAATATGTAAAATTTCTTACAAATATGGGAGATCTCAACAGCTTGCAATTGTATCTATGGTTTATTATAATTATTTTTTTTCTTAACTTGGGTTGACATTTCAAATAAAAATAAATAAAAGTTTGTGATAAAGCAGAACAGAAAATAAGGTTATATTTATAAAATGCAACACTATTATCGTAGTTACATCATTATCACATAAACCATTCGTTCACGGTGACTCGTATACCGTTTAGCTTACGAAAGTTTGTCGAAAATTCAAGTGTTCACACTTTAAATGTTCGCTTTGGTATCGTATCGGTGAAGTGCGAGCATTGTCGAGGATACAAGCCCAAAGCCAAACATTATAAGTACTTATACATCTCTTAGTATTACTGAGTGTACAGACCCCATTTGTAATTTATGCAGGGTGAGTTGGTTTTCATTTTTACTATGGGCATCTTGAAAATTGTTGGAGATAGAGATACGTTCAAATGGGAAAGGTATTGCGGTTTTGTCTATTATTCCCACATGTGCTTTTTTGTTTTAGAAAAAATTCACAGATATCTAGATATTTTAAAAATTAAATATTGCCATTTTGTCAAATCCATGTGTAAGCTGTATTATTGATATTATAGAAATATTGTAGATAGAAAACTTGTAGATATTTTTATGCTGAATAAGTAGATCAAAAAAATTATAGTTTTATAGTTTCATAGATATGTACATAACCTCAATTTTCTTAAATGGAAGATATAGTTGGCTAATAGCCTGTTTAATAGCTAAAATTTTGCAATTTTACTGATATAGCATATGGTGGAGTTATTTTTGCAGAAGACCAAAATATTGGGTTTTCCTTTTTCTTAATGAAATAGCTTATATTTCAACATCTAATCGCAAAAGCATAATTAACGACTGTATTTCTTTATCATAACAATGCTGGATGGTTAATTTTAACAGCAAACTGGTAACAGAAAGAACTAACTATTTGATAAGATCATTCAATTAACGACAATAATATACAATTTAGAATTATGTGGATCGTAAATCACAAAAACCCTCAAAATATTATAAATGGAAACAAAACTAAAACATGAACAAACACAAACTAGATACATACTGTATTTGTAAACTACAAATGCTCAAGTAGTTCAACATTTTGCGCGATACCTATCCGACATCTATTATCAATGGAATGTTTGGAAATAGACAAATGACCTGTTACCTACTAAACACTGGTGGATCTTCTAAGAAGATGCTGCATCAAGTGCTAAACGTGGAAGTTGGTCGACGGAAACCGATACGTTTCCAATTAAATAATAATGAATGATTTTGCCTGGCATGGGGAAAGTATTTCGAGCATTGGGAACGAAACTCAATATAAATTGTCCGGTATCTCACAAAAAGAAAAGCCCGTGACCGGTTTCACTGTTCTTGCAGATCATCAGACGGACGCATCTCTTTTTGCAAAACAACCAATTAAGTTCCGGGATTATACATAAATCAAGGTGTATTTACAATACAACATACTTCTCATGCTCCCTCTCTACTTGAATATAAGTAACTAATTACCGATGACTGTTACCAGTCTCTGACATGATAGTGTAAATGGCATTGCCAGACAAAATTTAATAGCGAGTCAAAACGACAAGATGCAAATGGAAATAGACAAGTGACCTGCTACCTACTTAACACTGGCGGATCTTCTAAGAAGAAACTGCACCCAGTGCTAAACGAGGAAGTTAGTCGACGGAAACCAATACGTTTCCAATTAAATAATAATTAATAATTTTGCCTGGCCTGGGGAAAGTAATTAGAGCATAGGGAACAAAAATCAATATAAATTTATATTGATTTTCGTTCCCTATGCTCGAATTACTTTAATTAATCCATTCTTATTTGATTTTTTTGACTCGCTATTAAATTTTGTCTGGCAATGCCATCTACACTATCATGTCGGAAACTGGTGTCAGTCATCGATAGTTAGTTACTTATAAAGGAGTATTGAGGGTGCATGAGAAACATTTTGTGTTATTGTTGGAGAAATAATGGAAAAAATTACACCCTTTACGTGAACTCTCTGATTATTGTCTTATAGCAAGTGAACTGTGAACTTGGGTTTGTGTTACGATAAAAATACTCAGCAGTAAATCCAACAACAATGCACTTACCTTTAATGTTTATGCTAGTGGCTTCTACAGGAGTGATTGGCAGCGTCCAATCCAAAATAGTCTCCGCTAACAGAATTGCAGGAACCTCAGGGCACACACACAAAAGCAAAATTGTATATTCAAAATACGACCGCACGGGCCACGTACAATTATCGAGTGAGTACAAAACCGGTTGTAGATAATACCTCATGGTTCATTGCAAACAAACCTTGACCTTTACAATAAATAAATGAAAATTATGAGGTATGCTAAACAAATTTTCAACATACCCCCCACCTAAAATAGCTAAATTTTGATAGAATAAATGGGGCAAGAAAACAAAAAAAGGGAAAAGCTATTGCGTTACAAAAAAAGGGGAAACATGAAAATAAGTCCTATTTGTGTAGAGATAAAACAATTAAGAAAAATTAAAACAATTTCAGAGAGAGAAAAAATATGCATGTGGTTGTTGATCATATCATGTTAATTTAAGGGGGTGCAATTTTACAACCTTGTTAATTGCTCGTACCGTTTCACCAGAGGATGTCTTTAACCGAACAACTCTTACTAGTCAGTCACTTCCAGGTATCAGCTTTGTTACTATTTCTAAAGGCCAACACGCAGATAGGGTACCTGGAATAAAGTAAAGCACCAAATCACCATCTTCTAACCGTTATGCTGGAGTTGTCCACTTAGGTTTATTTTGAAGGGTGTGGAGATATTTATTCGACCAACGCTTCCAGAATCCCTGGATTAACTGTTGACAAAACCTCCAACGAGTAAGCCTATTAGTGAATATTTGTCAAATCTACCTAAGGTCGCACCAAAATAGAGCCACTTGTCAAGAAATGTGCAGGGGTCAAAGCATCCGTTCCTTATCGGGGGAAGCAAATAAAGCGCAAAACGGTCGAGAGTTCAAAATCCCCTCAATTCTAATAATGATTGTGTTAAATTCTTCCAATATAAATTGACTGTTACTAAATATTCTTTTCAAATGGAATTTAGCACTTTTAATTCCAGACTCCCACAATCCACCGAAGTGTGGTGCGTAGGGAGGATTCATACACCATTTGATTCTTCGAGTGGCTAAATAGTGTGCGATTTCTGGATTAGACGCGTCAAAAAATTAAGAAATTTCAGAGATCTTTCTAGCAGCCCTGCGAAAGTTCCGTCCTTAATCGGTATAAAGTGCCGTGACAGCCTCCATATGAATAGCACGCGAGACCATGCATATAAATATCGCCATGTACGCCTCTTTATACCTAGTTGTGCGCAGAGTAGATACTTTAACCACAAAAGGTCCACCAAGATCGATCCCCGTATGTGTAAAACTTTTTCCAGGTTCGAGTCGGTAAGCTGGAAAGTCCTCCATAGGTGATTGAATAGGTTCCGCTTTGAATCTGTAACATTTATGGCAGCGAAGTATCCTATTACGAATCAATCGTCGAATAGAAGGAATCCAAAACGTCCTATCTATGAGAGAATGTACTAGACGACTTCCGTCATGACCGGAAAATATGTGATAATAATCGCATTTCAAAATAGCTAATCTACTGTAACGTTTTTTTTTCTAGTTACAGTTTTTCAATAAAATAAAAATAAAACAGCTGTATTTTAAAGCATTTAATTTGTGAATTATCATCCAATAAAAATTAATATATAATATTCGTAATAACACATAGATTCTGGTATATATATACTCTGAAGTTTGTTACCAAGCGCTGTCATGTTGTTAGTCGGCACTTTATTCCCAACGTCCGAGAGTGCAAGCCGCTTTTGCAGACGAGATAAAGTCAAAATGGCCCTGTCGAAACACATGGCTTCTAATAAAGTTAAGAAAAAGTAGAGAATAATAAATTCTTACGGTCTGGAGGTCGAGCCTAACAGCGGTTGCGTGAGAACGATTTTTGATAAGCCTCGCTCCAAGTAGTTTAGTTGATCCCGACAGGCCTGAGAATATGGAACCCCTTTGGACATCATTTGAGACAGTTGGTATATATTAATACAATAAATTATACTAATATTTTTCATCTTAGTGCAATATCTTGAGGACATATCTTCAACAACAATTTCGATAATAAACTAAAACAAATTTTTATGGCAGTAATTTAAAGCTAGGATTTATGGTTTCGTTATATTCAATTTAATACGCAGTAAAGTAAACGTTCATTCTACATGGGATCTCGATATTTCAAACTTACCGATGACTAATAACACACGGATATTAAGCTGGAAATGTTCAACAGCTGACGTCAAGGTCTGGCACCTGCTGTACATTTTGATGCACGTGAGTGTTTATAACTTTTCATAGCTTTGAAATTATAGTAAATTATTATGAATTATCCAACATTGTTTATTTGAGTAACGAAAATATAAAGTAGTTTTTTTAAGAAGTTAGTAACATTAACGAATAAGTATCTTGCTTGTCAGTTTGTTTGCACACGTACTCAAACAATGTATTTTATGAAATTCTGAATGACAACTTATGTCAGACAAAAATATTGTAGATTCTGTTTTCCAATCTAGACGCCATATGCTGTCTTGGTTAATTTTACATTATGTTTAAAGACTTTCAGATCTTGTAAAGGCACTTTTATTGATATATGAAATTCGCGTGTTTTTTGTAGATTACAATTAAATTAGAATATTTGCGTATTACAATCTCTGCTCTTTGATAATCAATTTTTGTTGTAATAATCAAGGAAGTACTTCAATGATTAAAATAAACTTATGTGTTATGAACAATTAATAAATTATATGTCTATCTAATTAAATCCTATAGAAATGATCTACTCATAGATTTTGATTTTGAATGTTAAACTTCACTAGAATTATTATGAAAAATTATGACAATGATACAAACTTAAATATTGCAGTCACATGTATATAATCAAACATTTATTCTAATAGAATTCCTTTTGTTTTTGAAAGACGTTTTATTATTCAACATTTAATAAAAAAGAAAATAGTGCAAGTCCTCCTTAAGTAAAAAGTGTGTGTAATGAAAATAAATTCCCTCAGTGTATTTTAGATGCCTAAATTCTATTATTCTATTTTTGACAAATGTTTTTGAGGACACAAATGGTGTCCATGTTGTGCTTTTGTTTGTTCACAGGTAAAGCTGAGACATCTGTATGACATCTGGTGGTTGAGGTCTCGGTAAGTGTGTCCGAAAGAGTTAAATTCAAGTTTTATGGCTATGTTTGTGGTGTTAAGATAAGGTTTTCGCATTCCCCTTATACAAGCACAGTTAAATTTTGTTGGTTATTGTATTAAAAAATACGGTGGCGCTCATTAAATGTATTTTTGGTCTATTATTCACCCATGACCCAAGCTCATGATCTACCCAGAGCTAACACTCGACTAGCCGTTTATATCTTAAGAGTTTTTCTTTGTCTCAAGCCATTTACCATCCGACATTACCTTGGGCTTAAAAGAAAAAGAAGAAATTCTCGACCTTGTGATATCAGATTAAGGTTTAGAAAATTGGGAGGTTTGATTTATAGCTGATAGTCACGAGGATAAAGAAATATAAAACAACAAAAATTATTTTATAGTACACTACTATCCAGAGGAATTAAATATGGATGCTTAGTCGCGATTGGGAGATTCGACTGCCCCCCGCAACCATGACTAAACCCCAAGGGGATAAAAAGGTGATAAATTACGATAAGGGGTGACCCTTTTGCAATAATAAAATTTCATTTCGAATATGCTCGTGTTGTGAAATTTTGATTATAAAAACCAAAGCTTCATTATATTCACACGTCTTTAAGTTCCCAGTACGCCATTGATCATTTGATGCGTTCTGTATTTTAACAAGGCAATTAAATTTGTATCTAAGTATGTACGCGTAAATTCTTTCTACTTTTAAAAGATTTGAATTTCACATTAAAATTTCTGATAATTGTTGAACATTAATTGCTGATAGCAATGATTGAGATGTTGGGGTAGAAACGTCTAACAATTCTTTAGGCAAGTATTCAAAATTGTTACCCGGCCGTTCAGAAATATCCCGATATTTAAAATCGGGCCCTTTCCACCACAAATTAAAACAAAATAGTTTGGAAGGCATTAATCCGCGGTTTGCGCCGACTGTGCAATTTTGAATGAAAATTATTACGTGAAGAATTTATAATTTTAAGTGACATAAACAGTAGAGCGCGTGTGATGTAATAAATCGATATAAAATTTTGCCGTTGATATAAACGGCTTTAAGATACTGAATAAATAGTTTAAGTTGCTGATAAATAATCTAAGGTTACTGGTTAAGACCTTTAAGTGCTGGTAAATACTCTAAGTCACTAGCAAACAACTCTAAATTACTGGTTAATATTCCAAGCTACGGAATAAAATCGTCTAAGTTACTGGACAGCAATCAAAAGTGATTTCTATGCCGGAAGTTCTAAAACAAGTAGGAATTGGACCAGGAAGTTCCAGCAAAAAAAAGTAACAGGAAAATTACAAGGTCAGAACTATTTATCCAATTCATAGCACGGTGCATTTTGCAACGTTACCTAATTTGTGTATTTAGAGGTGAGCTTAAAATTTGCAGATGATTAAAATGGTGTGTAAAAGATAAACAAAAATTTGGTTGTTATGCAGAATTATGTTAAAAAATGGATATTTCTTTGAACGTTCAACGAAAATATTCGTGGTAAGGTTTTTTTGCTGGCATTAATTGCTTTTTATAACGGTGTAAAAATTTATAATCTTCATAAAGAGCTAATTCGATAGGGATATTTATTTTAATTTTAATTAAAAAGTTCTATAAAAAGTAAAGGGTGTAGCGTAGATTCGTAAGTTGTAACATGACAAAAATTTTATTTAGTACATTTTACAGTCTTTGGTGAATTTCGTTTCTCTTATACAGGTGTCTTGAGTGTTGGAGAGGGGTGAGCGAAAACTCTGTTATCATATCGTCGTTCACTCTGTGCATAGTATTACTGAGCTATTCGAGGTATAAATTTGATTGTGTTAATTTTAATTTATTTTAAAGGCACAGAGGGTGACGATCAGCAGGCAATTGATCGTTGTACATCTGTCGAAAGGCGATATCGTAGCAAAGAAAATCGGCGACTTAACAAGGGGCTGAAAAATTGATGATTCAACGACGTGATCGAATTTATACGGTAACTTTGCCAAAAGACACCTTTTGGTTAAATGGGCTGGTGAGTCTGCTAGTTCAGAATTAACTTTACACACTCTTTACACTTTAACTTGTCTACTTAATATTATCATTCTTATCTTTATTATTATTTTTATTATGTATTTTCTTTTCTCATCCTGATGAAGCTCCTTATAAAAGTGGGCGAAACGTCGACTTTATTTTAGAAAATGACACGGTCCCAACCCGGAACCATAAATATTTAGAATGACATTGTAATCATTTTAAAATTTGCGTTCGCATTGAACGCGATTTTAAGGTATCGGCCCGGATTCGAATCCTGCCTTAATAAATTTTTTTTTATTAGAATTGTGTGATGCGGCTATTTGTAAGTGTATATACATGATCAAGCAAAATTGGATATATATATATATATACAGAGATAGTCTAAAATCGTGATGTGAGCAAAAATTGCAGGTTCTTAAAGAGACGTAAGGAAAGATGGCCGATTGTCAAAATGGCGGATTCTCAAAATGACAGCTGCCAAGGTAACAGTTTTAATGGTGGCATCTGTCAAAGTGGCTGCTTTTAGGTCAGTTGTAGAGGGGGAAGCTGGAAAGTGGACGGATCAGAGCTCGGTGGTGGTTGAATTAGACTCTGGAGTTTTGCCGTACTGACGCCCCATTTAAGAAAAACTAACTTTATTGGCCT
Organism: Platerodrilus igneus; assembly: GCA_036346225.1. Classification (NCBI taxonomy): domain Eukaryota; kingdom Metazoa; phylum Arthropoda; class Insecta; order Coleoptera; family Lycidae; genus Platerodrilus; species Platerodrilus igneus. The sequence continues at coordinate 1,971,180 of JARFIW010001130.1, forward strand.
TTACAATATGGAACGCCTTATATATTTTTAAATAATCTTAAAATATATTGCGAAAAGCTACCTACAACTTTTACAAATAACTCTTTGTGTTTCATATTGTTTAAATAAAAATATATTGGACTTCGTTACAAAAGTTGATTGTTTATAACCAACAACTTATTTAACCAAACTATTTCTTACCAAATCGTGAAAACTGAATGCTACGATACGTTATCTTCTATTTTTGTACGGTTAGTAACATCATGTGGCTTCAATAAAGATGTTTGGTGAAACACTACACTAGAAATATTCTTTCAATTGTGTCCTGTGCATGCTTGTTTGTTCTTTTAGTTTTGTGTAAAATTTGTTTTTCTATCCCTATAGTAGGGGACAAAGAATACTACTATAGTAAGCCTGCTTATCGCAAAAGGAGAGTAAAATGGCGCAGCAAGGGCCATCGGCCTTGCTGGCTAGAAAATATTAGAGGAGATTCGGTTGGTGTCGGGAGATCCTCAATAATTTACAAGGTTGTTGGGCGTTGGCCACGATAGATACCGCTTTTTGTTAAAATCTTTAAAAACTGCGTTGTGGAAAGATATGGGAACCTACCACAATATTTTCCAGGTATGCGTGGCCCACAACACGAACTATGTATGATGGAGAGCGCACAAGTAAAATTTTTGTCCGGAGGTAAAATATCTCTTTATTCGGATTTCCGGAAGGGGGTATTTGGAACTCGACATCGTAAGTAAGTAAGATTTAGTAGAGGGGACTTGGAATATAAAGTCATTACTTATAGTAGATAAGTTAACGAATTTGTTAGTCAAAATGAGAAAAAAGAGCTCGACATTTTAGGTATCTGTGAGATGAGATGGCCAGATAGTAATGACTTTTGGAAAGATAATTATACAATAAATACAACTTCTGCAACTAATGGAGAGGCAGGGGTAGGAATAGTGTTAGGTAAAAGATTAGGACGTAAAGTTCAAGAGTACTTACAATTGAATGATAGAATAATTATGGTTAGATTGAGTACGAAACCCACAGGCACTGTTTTAGTACAGGTTTACATGCCAAAAACTCAGTACGATGATAAGGAAGTAGAAAAGGTATACGAGGATATAAATAGTATAGTGAGAAAGGTAAAGGGAGATAAGAATTTAATAGATATGGAAGATTTTAATGCCTCAGTGGGAGAAGGTAGTGAGGGATAAATTGTAACAAAATTTGGGTATGGCATACGAAATGATAGAGGAGAAAGATTAGTTGAGTTTTGCCAGGAACATAGATTAGTATTTGTAAACACCCTATTCGAACAACATGTTAGAAGAAGATATAAATGGAAAGCGCCAGGTGATATGGTTAGATTAAATTTTAGTTAAACAATGATTTATAAACTAAGTTAAAAACTGTCGTAGTTATTCAGGGGCTGACAAAGATAGCAATCATAGCTTAGTTAAAATGAAGTGTAATCTAAAATTCAAAAAATTGAGAAAGGCTAAAAGTGCGGGATGGGACCTGGGTAAGCTTAATGATAGTGAGGTAAAAGAGGAATATAAACAAATATTAGATAATAAAATCAAAGAGATAGCTATAGGAGGGAACGTAGAAAATAGCTGAAAAGAAATAAAGAGGGCTGGGCTGTACGTGATACAGCAACACAGACTATAGGTAAGAAAAAAGCAGAAGCGAGAAAACCCTGGATACCAAAAGAGATATTAGATTTAATATAGAATAGAAGAAAGCTTAAACCTTTCAGAGAATTGGATAGTGAAAGTAAAAGTAATATATGACACGGGTGAGGTCCCAAGAGATTTCGAAAAAAAAATTATTATTCCAATCCCAAAAAAGTCAGGAGCTGAAAGGTGTGAGAATTTTAGAACGGTTAGTTTAACTTTCCACGCTTCCAAAATACTAACAATAATAATTAAAAATAGAGTAGAAGCATTGACTGAGAATAATTTACGCGAAGACCAATATGGTTTCCGTGAAGACAGAGGGACTAGAGAATCGATACTAATGATTAGTGTAATTATCGAAAAAAGTTTACAAAAAATAAAAGACTCATTTCGCGATTGTAGATTTAGAAAAAGCATTATTCTATAGGGTTAATTGGATTGTTATGTTCAGGGTTTTGCGAAAAATATGAATCTTATAGGGATAGAAAAATTATTTACAGTCTATCTAAAAACCAAAGTGTAGTAATTAGATTTAATGAAATAGAAAAGAAAGCTAAGATTAGAAAGGTATTAGACAGGGCTGTATACTAACTAAGTATCTGTCTATGACTTTGGTTCTGTATGCTGCTTAAAACCGAATTCTGCTGTATTTCGTTATGAATTGACTTAAATTCGACACCCCTAAATCACGCAGTTCTATTACGTGTTCTGTAATACCTTGCAATGCATTTGCAAGTCTCTTGTAGGAAAGTCCTGATCCTGTCTTGAGTCCGTATTATTAGTCACCTACATATTAGATAATACTCCTATAATTAAATGAAATATGTGTTCAAAATTCATGCGGTTCGATTCGACATTTGAAGTTCAATGAAAAAATTAGCAACAAAAATACTTTTTGTTATATCTTGGAAACCGTGAGTGTTGTTGAGTTGGGGTTTGAACAGGAAAATGCAGGAATATAGTAACACAAGCAGGCATGAGTTTAAAAATTTCTGCTTCCACTTTGTTGCGAAGCGAGAAGTTAGCAACAAAAATGTTTTTGCTATATCTTGGAAACGATGAGTATTGCTGAGTAGGGTTTTGAAGCCGGAAAATGCAGAAATATAGCAACACAAGTAGGCACGAGTTTAAAAATTCCCGCTTCCACTTTGTTGCTGATTGAGAAATTAGCCACAAAAATGTTTTTGCTATATCTTGGAAACGGTGAGTGTTGCTGAGTTGGGGTTTGAAGCAGGAAAATGCAGGAATATAGCAACACAGGCAGCATGAGTTTAAAAATTCCTGCTTCCACTTTGTAGCTAACTTTTCGCACCTGGTCTGGCATGTTGGTAGGGTTTCGCTGCTTACGCTTTACCATAACATATAACTTATTAAACGCCTCCTTGACATAACTCACAATTAGGTAGCGGTCCGGCATGTTGTCGGCGATTCGTCGCGTAAGCCTTACCATAACATATAATTTAACACTTTTTTTTTAGGGGATAACCAGGTAATATTTCATTTCCTTATAAATGGGAACCATGTAAACATGCTGGAGTTCTTTAACAACCATCAGGTAGGTAATATCTATGTAGAGCAAGGTAGATAGGAAAAAGATAGAAGAGTATAGAAAGACCTAGACCAAGCTATATTAGTCAAATTAGTAGAAATTTAGGTTATGAAGGGTATGTAGAACTTTTTAGATTAGCACAGAATAGAAAAGCAGTTAAAGCTGCGTCAAACCGACCTTAAGTAAGGTCGAAAACAGAATGATGATGATCATGATCCAAAATTCAGTCTACCTATGAAGAGACTATGCGGTAATAACAATCCGTATCAGCGTAGAAAGCATTGCACGTGCGCATTAGAAATCTCAAGCCCGCTTTTATTTCTTCAGCATTGCAAAGTACATACGTTAGAAAGCGTACAAATGTGTATCCCGCTTTGTAACAGTAGTTTCTGTGTTTGCAAAAACGCGTACTGTACTGTTTTACTATATTATATCTTGCATTCGATTTTAAACTGAGATTCTTTGTTTTTAACAGGATCGGTAGACAATTAAAGTTTGAAACTCCTCAGCTTAAAGTACAATTAACTACTTTCATTTCGTGTCATTGCACTTATTTGGCTTACGTTCGCTTTCGGTTATTCTCACAAAACATGACAAAGCTTCAATTGTAAGCCAACCACTAAAATATGCACACGCTCGTTGTGCTTACGGCAATACCTTTGACCTTTATAAAAAACGTTCTCGCTCATTTGGTTTTAGTTGATTTTTGTTTGCTTTCTGGAATAATGTGTTTATTTTACTATAACTGCCAATATATGCAAAGTACTGAATATAGAATACCGATTCTACTAGAAACCCAAGCCATAAATTCCAGCTTGATACTCTTCTATGTGCACTCTGTTTTGGTTGGTTTCTGTAATCCGTGACAAACGCATCATTTAGTTTGTCTTAACAACGCAATAGCGAACACTCAAATGGAATCAGAATTTATGGGTGAATTCTGAAATTGGATTTTTCGCATGGTTATTACTTTAAAAGGAAATCTGGATGAAGATGCAGCGGCTTTTCGAATTGATTCTAAAATTAGCATTGCATCCTCGATAAAACTCAACTACCGAATAGTGCTATGATACGATTATGGGTGATGAACTTTAAATAAATTCCGTCCACTTCTCATACTAGCTAAAGCTGCACCCTGTTTATGATTGGTACGTTATAAATAAATGAATTATTTTACATATAATCATTGTTTTGGCGATATCAACGTGGAACAAATATCATTCAATTAAAGATACGTATAGCAACTTTAAGGAAAACATAATTTTACTGTTTTGTGTACCACTAATATCCATAAAAGTACATTCTTTATTTACCCCAATGACATTTATAAAATATCTTTTATAAGAATTGTCAGCCTCAGAATTAGAAATTTTTGCCTTAGATACATAAAAAAATCTTTAAACGGATTTACTTTTTATTTGAATTGACATCGTCTGTATAAACGTAAGATTAGCCACTATGGAATTTGTTAATTGTCAGAAGCGGAAGAAATTCGTTTTAACGCACGCCATTGTTGCATTTTGAGTAACTCTGTTAAACAAAATCCAATCCAGGAGAGATTATAGGACCGATCACTACATCCATTAGCCAAGTACGTGTCGGGCCCGGGCCGCGCCGGGCCAGACTCCTAAAGCTTTTCGGGCTATTTCGTGCCGGCCCGAAATTTATGTAACGAAATATAAAATTTATTGATTTAGTAAAAGATTCCATTTAATGATTTCTTTAGTGACCTCTTAAGCAAAATTATAATTAACGCTCCTCTTAATATATCACCCAGGTACAGTTACACACATATTGGTAGGTTTGTGATATTGGAAGTAAATCGAAAAGAAAATGATTTGATTTAAACCGATTTGTGAATTTCGATTTTTTTCGATAAGTAACATTCACTTCTTTCCAATTTTTAAGAAGTTTGAAATAAAAATTGTCCGTACTATATTTAATTAATTTGAAGATGTATTGCAGCGTATGTTAATTGAGTTGATTTATTTTATTATAGTTATTAATTAACTTAATATTGTGGCCCCGCACTGAAGATTATTTATGAATAAATCGAAACCACTCTGCATATGAAAAAATATTAAAAACTCACGATTACAAAAAACCAGCTCAATTATATTTAATTATTTGAATGTATCTTTTGTTGAAAAATATACCGAATACAATGCGATTAGGTTTTTATAGCTTTAAATAACATGGATATAGAAAATTAAAATGTAAATACTAAATAATATTCTATGTTGCGGCTGCTAAAAAGGTATATAAGGGTATATAAAAGGGTATATACAAAAATAACGGAATAGAGTAAATATTATTTTAACAGAGGCGTCTCTAGCTGCTGCTATCTGCAGAGCTTAAGGCCAATAATGGATACCCATAAAATTTATAATTTTCATTTTAGGTCGCATATTTTAAACAGCTGTAGTAGTTGGTACATGCGGTAGTAGTTCAATTTTAGAGGTTTTTGCTTCATCGAAGTTAATCCTATTACGACTTATTTTTATCAAATTTTGCGAACTAGCAAGGAATGTACCTGATTCCAGCGTGCTTCAACAAAAGCCGTGTAAATTTGGATTTATCATTTCAAACGGTTTTATTATCTCTTTTACGCATTAGGCGGCATGCGCCTGTGTTTCAGCTGGAATTTATTTTTATTTTGGTAGGTCTTTGCAATTTTATCACTTCCTTTGCACTTAGAGTTGCTTGACCCATGAGACAGAAATTTATTGCAGGTGCGACTATTTCGGATTCTTTCCTGATAAATATAAATAAGCTGAATTTCGTTTCTGCACTCTGATTTAAATCATAAAGATTTCTTTATTTAGTACACTGTTTTAAAAATATTATAACCAAGATTCTAAATTTTGAGCTATCCGTTTTCAATCACAATGTCGGATTTCAATAATGAGGATAACGTGGGGGGATCCAAATTATCAACCTCGACGAAGTGAATCGGTAATTCTTCTTAATCTTCTTTGGGAATTAAACCACTCATAGTTTTAAAATCATCTTTATTTAAGTTTCGATCCATGACGAGGATCGTTGTCAAAATAATAAAAACTTAAGAAGAATTGTTTCCCCATATTCTAAACAAAGAACGTTGCCAATTTCCATTTTACAGATTGCTTGTGTATAGGTCTACATTTCGAGAATGTGCTAGCATCCGTTCAGAGAACTGACTATTCTAGTCTCTCGTATTAGGTAGACATTACTTTGTTGTCTATGAATATTTTCTTGTTGCATGCTTTACTGGAAATTTTAATTATTATGAAAGAAAAGCCGACAATCTTATCTATAAGAATGTTCAATATTAATATATGCAGGGTTCTTCAAAAGTATGGAAACGCTGCTTTTGCCGTATAGAGAGAATCTGCTACGTATTGAGTGAAACAATAACATATAATTACAATGAATCTAGCTCTTTAATATGAAAAAAGACATGTATACAGGATGTCCCACACCGAGCTTCCATTAAAAGTATTTTAAAAACTACCATTTTTTCTGGCAAATTCAAACTTTGTGTAGGAGTTACCGAACAAGGCGAAACTATAGCTAAAATAGTTTTGAAGTCTTGCAAATATCTGTCATATTAATTATTTTAAATAGCACATCGTGTATTTTATTCCATATATGATTGATGCTTCAGCAGATGGTTATTTTGATTTGTTCGGTAACTCCTACACAAAGTTTCAATTTGCCAGGAAAATTGTAGTTTTTAAAATACTTTTAATGGAAGCTCGGTGTGAGACAGATTGTCGGCCTTTCTTTCATAATAATTAAAATTTCCAGTAAAGCATGCGACAAGAAAATATTCATAGACAACAAAGTACTGTCTACCTGATACGAGAGACTAGAATAGTCAGTTCTCTGAACGGATGCTAGCACATTCTCGAAATGTAGACCTATACACAAGCAATCTGCAAAATGGAAATTGGCAAAGTTCTTTGTTTAGAATATGAGGAGACAATTCTTCTTAAGTTTTTATTATTTTGACAACGATCCTCGGCATGGATCGAAATGTAAATAAAGATGATTTTAAAAACTATGAGTGGTTTAATTCCCAAAGAAGATTAAGAAGAATGCTAAACAAACCACAACAAACATACACGGGGTAACAATATTCAGTCAAATTTTGAAGGCTTTCCTTTAAATATGTTACTATATACTAGTAGTAGTACATGAGATCTAAAATGCATTTTGTTACTTAAGGCCCGAAGCCCGGTCCGAAATTCAAGCCGGGCCTCAAGCCGGGCCGATGCGTTTTGGTTTTAAATTATACAACACATTGTAAAGGGGTCTAAAAGTATAGACAAAGCTAACATTTTGCCATGTTCCACATCTACAATTCGTTTTTAATACTTGTACTAAAATTATTAATTATTGCGATCTTGACATAATTCTTGAATAGTACTCCATTCGTCTGCACTTAGCTGAGTCAGCTCTACATTCAAAAACGTTATTGTCTTTTTAGTAGCAATTTCTAACTCCAAAAATTATTTCAGAATGTAGTAGGTTGAAGTGGAGACATCTTGTAAATTCTTTATAATTATTACCCATGTTTTCGATAGTCCATCACTTTAGAGGTATCTTGCAATCTACGTATGCGAGTGAAAATTACTTTTATTTTATCAACATTTGCCACTGGAAGTTTAATGCATCTTGCACAAGATTAATGGTTAAAGCAATGTGGTCAAAACGTTATATACCCAGCTTTGTACATAAAAACTTTGAATATTTTAGGTATTGTTCGATACCACAAATATAATTTTTTTACGAATGTTTGTCATTGACAATTTTTACAAATTGAAAGTCATATGACTTTGTGGAAACGAATCACATCTTAACTATGAAGTCGGTCTCCATATAATTCTAGGCTGTCTATTAAGGGGTTTAAGAGAATTATTATCGTATTCTAAAGTGATTTAAAAACATTTTGTGAGTACCTATTAAAAATGATTACGTGAGTAGGGTAGCTAAGCCGGTTTGGCAACAGAGATCCACAGCAAGATATGTATACGCCGGTTCGAGAACAATATGAACAGCTAAGCCGCTTTGGGAAACAAAACGTGCAGCAAGATATGTATACGCCGCTTTGAGAACAAAATTGTCTTTGTGTGTAAATTTGTTGCGTCGGGGGGTCGTTAGGTCTTTGGGGTGTGCGTTCGGCGGGGTCGTTAGATTTTTGTAGTGGGGTGGTGCGCGTGCGCTGGGGTGGAGATATTTTCTTAAGAAATTTTTTTAGCAGCGTTCCCGACGTTAAATATTAAATATTAAATTTTAAAAAAATGTTGTGCGTGTAGAAAATGGAGTTCACGTGTTGGTTCGTATTTTTCTGGGGTAGGTTAAGCTAAAAATTAAAACGCCGCGGTGAGGAATTTTTTTAATATTAGACAAACGCGTGCAAGTGGTAAAGAGTGTTTTAGCTCTCCTCATAAGCTGCGTTTTGTACGAAGTAGAAAATAAAATTGAGAAAATATACGAAATGTTATATGATGGAGGTCAAATTTTAAACGTTTGCAGGTAAAATCTTGTAAAAGAAGTCGTTCACTTCTCGCAATTTCAATGTCACGATAAAATACTAAGAATTTGCATGCAGTCGAATATAACCTCGTGTTTTTATTTGGTAATATATATGTAAATCACGTCGACATTCGACTTTTAATATAATGTATTTAATTAACATAAGGTGTGTTGCAAAAACATTTCAAGACAGGTATGTCGTATATTACCTTTGGTTACATCATCCCAAATAATTTATACAAGTACACTGAACTTGCTTTTATTAAGGATTTCTTGCTTATGGATTAACTTTTACAACTCAAGGTGTAACATCAAGGTTTTAACGTCACTCTCAAACTATAGAACGTAATAATAATAGCTTTCCTTAGCACCAATATCATTTAGAAAATATGTGTTTCTTTAATATTTATTTATTCATTAAATATTTTGCTCCAAAAATTCGTTTAGTAAACTAAGTAAATCTTCATTTTCTTCTTCTGGAAGTAGCAAATAAAATTAAAAAATATACGAAATGTTATATGATGGAGGTCAAATTTTAAACGTTTGCAGGTAAAATCTTGTAAAGAAGTCGTTCACTTCTCGCAATTTCAATGTCACGATAAAATAACAAGAATTCGCAGTCGAATATAACCTCGTGTTTTTATTGAAATTATAGCTCTCTGGTAATATATATGCAAATCATTCAACTTTTAATATAATGGATTTAATTAACATAAGGTGTGTTTGCAAAAACATGTTAAGACTATTTCCTTCTTGGTATGCAAATTATACCACCTTTCATAACGATTTATTTGACTCTCAAATAAAAAATTAATTTGATCTTATATCAAGAGGTGTTCTTGCTTACATTTTAGCAATTTGAATATATTTAAATATTTAAATGTAATTATACATTTAATTTATGTGGTAATAAAAATTCTTTTACTTTTAGCGGTTTGGTGATTGTATGTAGATGACGTATTAGACATTGTATATATATAACTCGTTTAATTGCACAAACGTGATAAAAATTTATAGGTTATGCAAAAACGTGCATGTAGTGAAGAATTTAGCGGTGATCTTTAGAGCTTCGTCATTGTTTTTATTCTCGTTGCTTTAGTTAATTAAAGAGAGATTTTGGGTTAAGCAAAAATAGGAAATGTGGTGGATGACATAATCACTTTCAAAATGATGAATGGTGGGGAAGGGAGCTTCTAAACGTGCCCTAAACGGGGCTCTGCCCCATTATTTTGTATTAAATATCAAAAGAATAGGAGAAATTATTCGACTCGTATTTTATAATGGTTTTAATTTAAAATATTGGTGTGTGTGCAAAAAAACATGTTAAGACAGGTCACTCGTTATTTTATTCATGATTGCACCACCAAAATAATTTATATAACCACACTGAACTCGTACCCGGATCTAAAATTTAACCTTTAAATGTATGCAAATAATGTCGTTATTTAAAACGTGGTGAAGAATTTGGATGGAGATGTACTCATTCTCAAATGCGGAATGGTACTCCATAAGGCGTTCTGAACGGAGGTTTTGCACGCATTAGGTGATTGAATACTTCGGAGATTTTTAGGTTAAGCAAAAACGTGCACGTGCTGAAGAATCCCCCGAGATTTTTAAAAAAATATTTTTGTATTAAATATATAATTTTAAAAGAAACACACAAAATTTGAATGTTTTATTTATATTAGTTTCACTTACCAGCTTATTTTAATTACATGCTAATGAGTTCATATATTTTCATACAGTTTGATTGATTCACTGCCGAAACAAAACATTTTTTACACAGCTGACAATACTGGGTGTCGTTTTTTCAATACAATATCAGTAACTATTTACAATACAGCTGAATACTGAAATGTAAAGTAACTTTCACACATTTACCTACGTGTACTTAAATTTAATTGAATTCTAAAAAATATATGCATATCTATGGCAGGCAACCCAGCATACACCAATTATATCTTCTTAGTGTAAAATTTTATTGTTAGGTGAATAACCAGCAATTTATTATGTAATATTTATTGCTACAAGCATGGTAATAATAATTTGCAATGTGCAAAATACCTCTTTTTGTTGTTAAAAGACCGATTTAATTAAACACTATAAAAGATTGTGAATTAATTATTCTAGTTAAATTTTACAGTGCTAGAGACACTAATTATTATTAGTACTAGATATAGGTATAACAAAATTTGTATTCCAGATGATAGTATGTTCAAAGGATATTATTATTTAAAAGACTGTAAACATGATTAGTGAAATTATTAAAGTTAAGGAATGTAAAGCAAAATTTGTTCATAAAAGCAAATATGTTTTCTAAAAGATATGCATAACTTACGGATCTAAACATTTCAACATCTCGCAAACTGAGATAAATATTACTTATTTCTTTGCAAAAAACGTTCATATAACGCCCTTTAACAACCGCGTTCAGTAAAGTGCATGGTAGTTAATGACCTCGGCGATTGTGCTATTTATAGTATAATTATGACAACATATCCCCATATGTAAATTATATGGTTCTGGTTTATAACTAAAAACAACTATTTTGCATTATATTTTGTTGATCCTGGCAGAATAAATTACAAGTATAGCTACATTGTCAATACATTTTTATTTTCAAACTCGTTTTAATTATTGTAGAATTTAGTGCTTATAAATAACCTACTTTAATTCAATAAGTTATTCTCGTTATATTTCAAATCATTTTAATAGAATTACGCAATGTTAAGTCGTTATTAAAAATTAATTTAAACAGAGTTTTTATTGTTATCGCCGTCTGTTGAAGAATCGTAGCAGAATCTGAACTATATCGCTTTTACAAAGCATGTATTCAAGATCACATTTAGTTAGTTTCAAAAACTTTTATCATTGTATACGACTTGTTTTAACTTGCAGTAGGTATCAATGACCGAATCAACATTACCACCCGAACATGGTTGACAACTTTAAATTTTATTTTCCTATTACTTTCAAGGTATTAAACATTGGTATATATATATATAGATTTAGCGACATCAGGCAACCTTTTTCTTAATCTTCGTTGGGAATTAAAACACTCATAGTTTTTAAAATCATCTTTCTTTACGTTTCGATCCATGACCTAGGATCGTTGTAAAATTGTCAAAACCACAACAATCATACAGGAGTATTTATCAGGCAACATTTTCTCGCATGGCTATGACAGCTTTTTGTGCTGTATGTAGAGTAATGATTAACGTTATGCTCTTTTGATTAATTTGCAATTTACCGGGCATGAATCCTTCGTTAAAAGTGAAGGATATTCCCATAGATAATTTGAATAACAATCTATCACCACCAACACACCTCTAATTGGATTTTCCTTAAATATATTGCTCAAATTCAACAGAGTCGCCTTGCCAGAGATCATCTCGAGGTTGTTGATTTGTTAATGCTGTTACAAAAACTAGTGGGGGGTTTATCAGACGAATAACTAGGTGATGCTCAGTATCACAACACTTTAGCATTACCTATTTTGATGAATGTGCCATAAAAGCTAGGTACTTGGATAGATCTCGCAGTGAGTGGAACAACAACGATAGTGACGATAGTGGTGCGAAGTTTTCAAGTTAACATGGACAATGTACTGTACGATTTGTTCGAGAGTGAACAACGCATTTTACACCAACATCTGAAACATGCCATAGTATTGAATGATGTAGACAAAATCAAACGTATACTGTTCAAAGTAGGTGTTCATGTTCCCTTTAAAGCCTTCAAATGGCTAACGCTGACCAATGATACATCCATTGATGTAATGGACATGCTGTTTAATCAACAGAGTAGGTGCGATCAATTTGTATCAAACTTCATTGATGCTTGCAACGGCAAAACAGAGTTAAAATGTCATCAGGTGCGCGGTGTACTAGACCCAATAGAGAGTAATTATAGTTTGAGCGATGTATATTTCCTTGAAGAATTACTAACCAACCGAGCTGTATTGAGTACGAAGGCATATCCTATCATAAATATAAATGCAACTATAAATCACTGGTCACAGCGATTGACGATATGATTGTAGATGTTGTATATTTCGCACAACCTATGGTATTAAAAAGTATTGAAGTTAATTTTAAAGTATAAGGTAAATTATAAGTACCAACCTAATGTAGTTGGCCCTCATAGAACAACATATAACTGGCTCCTCAAGAATTTGGCAATGGAGGGCTCAAAACAGCAACCAGGATGGACGTGTGGTCCGGATTCGGGAAAATGGCCATCAAATAGTATAGATGATTATAAAAAGTGTATATGCTATTAAAGTTATTGTTTTAGTTTAATACTATTTTTGTATGTAAATCATGCCATCTTGGTAATCCTACCTGATGCGCTATAGATAGCACTTATTAGATATAATGGAGGATGCTATTGTACGTGTCGCATACCTTTACAATAAATATATATACCTCGAGTGTTAGTCAAGTACGGGCAGAAATTGTTAGCTGAGAAGGTAATGTGTTTTACCTGCTTGTTATTTACACATATTCACGGACATCGAAATACTCAAGTTCAACCAAAACAGCAAAATCAACCTACATCAACGTTTTGCGCTTCGGGCATGAGGAATTATAAACAACTTTCTTGACGTAGAACTAGTGTAGTAATTAGTAGTACATAGATGTAATTTGTGTGTGTGTGTGTGTGTGTGTCGCTATAATAAATCATATAACAGTAAAAATTTTTATTGATGAATGACATATGATGGTAAACAAACACGTAACAGCAAATCTACAAAATATGATTTTGGATATCCAACTATTATGGCTAGAATCTAAATTTAACCATTTCACATATACTTGATTTTTAACTCTCTTCAATACTTTTTCCACTAAATATACATCCGGATAGTGTGTTCGTTGAAGTTCTTCTGCATAGAAGCCGCCTAATATTGGTTGTCCTCGACTATTGCGCAATAGGTACGTTAAAGGATTAGTCAAATGCACTTTGTACACCGTAAAATTTCGTTAGACCAATTTGGTGTGTATCCCTTGGTAAATTGACCTCTATGTTTACTAATGCGAACATGATCCCCAACAGAAAATTTTTACTCTTTAAGTTAACTGTTTTGATCGTACTGTACACTGTATTGAAAAGTTTGCGTTCATTGCGTTTTGACACATCTACAGGTCGCATGCCGATTGTTCGATGTTTGGTGTTGTTATATGCAGTCACGAGTGAGGATAGTATATTCAGCCATCGATACGAACCATTCAAACTAAATTGTTTCCACATTTTTGACTTTAAGGTACGATTAACGCGTTCTACTACGCAAGCTTTTTATTGCTGTACACACTATAATGTGTAATCTCATATTTTTCCATTAAAGCCTTAAATGTTGAATTATAAAATTCTTTTCCCAAATCCGTTTGAATGTACCGTGGAATACGATGTTCTTTGTTGAAAATTGATTGAAAAGCGTTTGAAACAGCCTTACCCGTCTTGCGCTTAACCGGTACGGCCCATAAGTATTTAGAAAATACATCGATAACAACTAGAATGTATCTAAATCCTTTATTCATCTTTGCATATGGGATCATTTCCACCAAATCGGCTTGAAACAGCTCGTTTAATCCTTTTGTGATTACATGTCTTCTAGGAAAGTTAATGCGAGCAGGCTTATGTAACTCGTGGACGATTTGCTCCTTTACAGACATATTGCTAATATGTGTGTGTGTGTGTGTATGGTTGACGGCTATATGCGTGCGTTTTAAGTTTCTCTTGCAACTGTTGAATATCTGCTTGAATTCGTGCAATGTCTATTCTAAATTGTGCTTTCACTTGTTGAATAGCAGCGTCTAATGTCTTATATATGCTATTCATAGAATCATCTATCCGTTTGGTTACGATTTGTGCAACATTAGCGTTCACAGTGGCTGGAACAAGGTTACGCATCATCTCTTCAAAATGGTTAAAGTCTGATCTTGTAACATACTCGCTCGAGAATTGTGTTATCATACTGTTTGTTGTCTCCTTCACAAGCGTGTCTATATACTGCTGAATAGTGGAACCACTTCCAAGCGTTGGTTCGCCCTCTTGCTGGTGTAGCGTTGCTAACCGCGATTCTAAGTACGCTTTCGTGACTGCATCATCATCTTCTTGTGGTGTAGCGACGCGCGCTAATCTCATGTTGTCAAAATCGTAGTAATCATCATAAGAAATATATGAAGCACAGTCAGACGCATGCCCAAACTTGTCGATAACCATCGTGATAATGAATAACAAGTCGCACAATCTACGCTATTATACGCAATTCGCGTAATTCTTCCATAATCGATGTAATTTCGTTTGTGTGACCGGTGTTACCTGCATCTTGCGAGGCGACCAGAAGCTTGAGCCGTTCGCACAGTTCGTTGGGATCATCAAAGTATACATACTCTAGTGGCTTCTCGTTATAATCCATGAGTAGACCACGACCACTCGGGTTTATAGTTTGCTGTCGTAAGCTATACATTGCATTACTTCTTTTTAATGTCCGCATAATCGTTAATTTCTTTAAGTGAGAATTTACCCAAAGGATTGAGAAGGAACAGTTGCTCGTACAACCCTTTGCTACCGTTGTAGCAAAATCGTTCTACACACCTTTTCACCAATCCCGAAGATAATGTCCGAATCACCAATCATTAATTTTCCTGTCTCCGGATTAAAACGTACTTTATCCCTGCGCAAGTGCTCCGTGTCATTGTTATAAATACCAGTAAAGTTGGAAAACAGATTATCGACATAGTATCTTACCGATGGTAAGAATCGTTGTAAGTAGGTCTGATGTTCTTCGCTGTTTAGGTACCGTTCGTACTCTGTATGGGTCTCTGGAGTGTTGCCGCTACTCTCCGATTCTTCGAAAGTGGACTCCACAGACTGGACTGGGCTATGAGGATTGTGTTCCCATGCCTCCTCTATTGGTGGTGCGGCGATTGGTGTGGAACTGCGCACCTGATCGAGAAATTTAGGGCGTCTTTAGGAGTAGATTGTACGTCATGTTGTGGTGGTAACCAGTGCTGGCTTTGATCTTGGACTCCTGTTTAATATCTTTCAGCAGACCGGTCTGAAGTGTTTGTAAACGTTTTGTAATAGGTGCATAGACTTTACTTAATGCAAGCTCCTTTTCAACCACACCTGCTTTTAGCGCTTGTAATTTCCTCTTGACTGCCTTTCGTACTTTTATGAGTTCTCGTTTGGTTTTCACGTCGTCTGCCATCGTCTAGAAACGGGTAGGAAGTGATATGCTATTTATGTGCTTTATAAGTATATATAGGTGTCAAAACCTTTTCGGTAGCGACCGTTCTGCAAATCGCCATCTTTATTGATCACCAGAAACCCATACCGATCTCGCCAGCATAAGCCGCACAATTCTTTAAACCGGTTAAACGACATATCCGTGTTTACATGGTCAGCGTATACGTGTTTTAAATTGAGTTCGTCTTGTTTGAATAGCACTAGGACATTAGCATTGTCTCTAATCAATTGTTTAGGTATTTTGGAATAGGTCTGACATAGGTAAAACAATCAATGGCCTTATGTCGACCTAAAGAAAAATATTCTCGCATTACATTTTGTTTATCGCACGACACGTCATCGAAAATAAATATCGAATTAGGTTTTGCATCCGCTGGAGTAACAATTGCATCCCATTTGTTAAAAGCAAAATATCCTATTTCTTTTATTGGTTGTAATAACCTCTCTAGGTACTGATACTTTGGTTGATACAAGGATTTTGAGTAGAGATAAACGTTTTCAAAGCGTACACCATTCGGATGTTTCAAGAGACCGATGACTACATTAGTTTTACCACAATTGGATGGACCTGTAATGATACACCGTATTGTTGATGGTAATAGTAGTCCATGCTTTTGCACGTTAGTGTTGTTGCTGCAGTTGTGGTCCGTAATTGGCAATGCCAATTGTTGCTTTACCAGACGCATTCTATCCATATACTAAAACGTAATTGCAGTATGGTAAGCATTTAAGCGAGTAATTCTACACGCATGACCAGTCTCCTTTAAACCTTTCGACTGACAAGATTAATGAAATCCTATCGTGGCTACGGGTTACTCAATAGTGCTATCAATCGTTTACCGGTAGAATTACATTTACCAGGATATCGCTTCTGTGGACCGGGTACTAAGCTTCAGAAACGCCTCGAGCGTGGTGATATAGGTCGTAATCCCTTAGACGAAGCCTGCAAACTACACGACATCGCCTACGATCTTTCTACAGACTTAACAACCCGACACCAAGCTGATCGACGTCTTGCCGAAACAGCACAAAACGTCGTACTGCACCCGACGCTTCGTTAGGTGAAAACTTGCTGCGTTTGCTGTTGGTTCTGCAATGAATGCCAAAGTTAAATTTGGTATGGGTTGTCGCAAGAAAACGATAAGGTGTAAAGGAAAACGACGTGGTCAGCGTCTACGTACAGGAAGTGGTATACCATTCAAGCGTTTAATTCGCACCATTTGGGAACGCATTAAAACGTTCGTCCGACCGACCTTATTAAAACTGCTAAACTTGCAGTGGCACCGATTAAAGATATAACAGATGAAATTCGTGGCATCCCACGTGTAATCCCTGTACCCAAAACTGGTGGTTTCCTACCTTTGATACCTATTTTGCAGCCCTTTCCACAATTGGAGCGTTGTCGGGTGGAGCAGCTGGGATTGCAAAAGCTGTCAACGATGCTAAACTTGGACAACAACAATTAGATGAAGCGAAACGACATAATATGGCACAAGAGGCAGTGACACTTGGAAAGGGTCTCTATTTGAAACCTTATCGCCGTGGACATGGACTGTACCTAAAGCCTTTTCTTACACACGGGCAAGGTTTGCATAAACAAAGACAACGAAAAACAACTCAACGCATTCGTTAAACCTACCTATGCGAGCGTTGACCAATGTTGACTTGAACAAATACATAAAACGTTTACCAATATCCCACTTTCGTGGAATATTCATGCGCAATTCACTTCCAAACACAATTCGTTGGCGAGAATGTGGTATTCTTAATCATGATACTACACGTGGTGTGGGAACTCATTGGACCGCGTACAAAAAGATGGTTCAAGGGCAGTCTATTATGATAGCATTGGTAATCTACGACCTCCGAGGGAACTTGTCAAATACTTAACCTCATCAGGACCATGCACTCTCTATTATAATTATGAACAATTTCAACCGCTTAACACTGTTACCTGTGGACACTTCGTATTGAAATTTTTACTGCAAAATAGTCCTCCGTTAAGTTTCTAACAACGTTATATATTATTTGATTTTAGTGTATTTTTAACTGTTTTGTATAAAAGTGTTTAATTAAAAACCATATATTGCAAGTGTTTCAGGAATTTGCTTTTTATTACCCCATCCCAACTACGAATACGACTAGTTGTTAGTTTATCGTCAACCACCGAACATGTACACATTTACTTTAACTGGAACTGAATCTACGCTCACCGCAATCATCAACCCACCAATTGTTCTCGATGATGACCATGAATACGTTATTGGTCTTACAAACTTTGATACATATTTTCAATTCCCAATGTAACGGAAGCGAACAATAAATTTTACATTGATGACATCGTGCTTACTTTACCAGAAGGAACTTATGAAGTGGCAGATATTAATAAGTTCGTACGACGTAATCTGAACGATCCCCGTGAACGCACTTCATCCAAACGTTATCTTATTGATATTCGAGCCAATAATAACAGTTTACATACAGAAATCAAAGCATCAGGTATAGTGGATTTTACACAACCAAATTCACTTGCTTCGTTGCTGGGTTTTGAGAAACGTAAACTACCAGCTCTCACTACTGCTATTTCGGATCATCCGGCACAAGTCTTTCCAATCAATTCAATATGTATTGAATGTAATCTTGTGGTCGGATCGTATCGGAATAGCAAACCTGTACACATTTTGCATCAATTCTTTCCTGCAGTTGCTGCAGGGTACAAGATTATTGAAAACCCCGTAAACGTCACCTATATGCCACTTAATACACGAATCATCGATCGCATCATTGTTAAAATAGTTGATCAAAACGGTAATCTCATCACTTTTCGTCGGGAAACCATCACGATTAGACTTTATCTAAAGCGTCTTTAAACAATGGTTTTGCGCTATGAGCATAAACCACCAAAACCTATTAATAGACGCATTGTCAGCACCTTTACCAGTTACAAGACACCAGTGCACCGATTAACACCGGAAAACGTTAAATTTCTGCAAACATTAGGACTCAAAGTGCTACATAGTTAAAATGGATAGTAATATTTTAAATGTTACGCAACGTGCTATATTTGATACAACCATCGTCAATGCCGACAAACATATGCATACTCCGTACTCCAATACCACGTATGAGAAGAACGATGTTATACGGATTCCAATAGAAAACGAAGATGTCTATACACTACCATGGGACAGCGTAATTTATATTGAGGGTACAATGAATAAGTCAGATGGTGGCGTTTCGCCTACAGCCGATTTTGTCAACAACGGAGTTTTATTTTTATTTGATGAAATTCGTTATGAACTTGGTGGAAAGACTATTGACCGCGTTCGTAATCCAGGTATAACTACGACTATTAAAAATTTCCTATCCTACGATTATAGCGAAAGTCGTCGCTTTAGAAACGCCGGTTGGTCCCCATCGATAAGCTTGATCTCGTTGATGCTAATGGTCATTTCAACGTATGCATTCCCTTGCGCATGGTTTTAGGATTTGCGGAGGACTACCGAAAAATTCTTTTGAATATCAAACAGGAGCTTATTCTTATTAGAAGTAGTGCTGACGATGCAGCTATATCGAATTCTGATACCAAAGAGTCAATCAAAATTACTATTACACATATATCATGGCGGATTCACATATAACCGTTGCAGATGCAGAGCGCTTAAAACTACTCAAACATATTCAACGCAATGCCACCATGGACATAAGCTTTCGCAGTTGGGAACTACACGAATATCCAGAATTACATACAACACACACGCATACCTGGGCCGTGAAGACGGCTTCTCAAGTGGAGAAACCACGTTTTGTTATTGTCTGCTTTCAAACCGATACATCACGCAAAAGGGGCGCAGTCAGTTCGACCACTGTAAGTTGACCAATATGAAATTACATCTGGGTTCATCTATGTATCCTTACGATAATCTTAACATTGATTTCGATACCAATCGCTATTCTATACTATATGAGATGTATGCACAGTTTCAACAATCGTACTACGGGGTATCAGCGAGCCGATATTAACACCCAATGAATTTCAAACGCACGCTCCACTTGTAGTCATCGATTGTTCCCATCAAAACGAAATAGTGAAAGTGGGAGCGGTTGACGTACGATTAGAATTTCAAATGAAAGAAGCGCTTAAAGCTCACACTACAGCGTACTGCCTCATTCTACACGATCGTTTGGTCCGCTACAATCCTGCAACCAGTGTTGTGAGTGAAGTCTAAAATTAATAGTCCATTAGTTGACGACGTTCAAAGGTTTAAAATTGCACATAATAACTTTGTGTTTAAAGAAATGGCTGTTTTACAACTATCCCTATCGAATGGAGTTGCAATAACATATGTGCTGAAACCATCATATTCTTGGAACTGTCTATCAGCTCGCTTCAAATACCAAAAGGTATGGTTAAGCAGAAACTTTCACGGTATATCTTGAGATGATGGCAATTTACAATGAATTTCCACACCTAAATGTTATTAACCTAGAAGATTTAGGGTGTACTCCTCTACATAAATTAAAGTATTACACCAATTCACACAAGTGTTTCTAGCATACCACACGACATTCGTCATTCAATTGCGCAACCACAGATGTAATTGTACTCAAAAACTGGTATGTACATATAACCAATTATTCATTTTAATAAAGAATAATGTTTACATTAAGTAGTGTTTTATTTGTATATTTTATACCTACATACATACATATTCCTTGAGACTAGTAAAATGTGTTTCAAAAATGTCTTGAAATAAGTTTAATTGTAAAACTTACTAACGAATCTGTAAGTATCATATTGAAAAATTCCTCTTAACGGATATGTATTTTGCATTTTTATGCAAACTTTATGTTACAATAATACAATTAAAAATTATATTCTACTACCGAGGTATTAAATTTTAAAGTATGTTATAGTTGTGTAAACATAAAAAGCATTGCATAGGTTTTATCATCAAAGTAGTACATTTTATTTAATCCCACCTGCAAAATGATTAATTTCTTAAACCTAAGTTTCATAAAATTTATTCTCCGAAAATCAACCAACTATAAACCAGAACTATTAAATTTACATAAATTTCGGTGTTATTTTAATTTAAACTATGCTCATAAAAGTCGTTTATGTATATAGCACCAACATTGTTACTACCTATGAATATCAAATCTTTAAAGAAATTTACAGTCATGATTAATTAATAAGTGGTCTTTTCATTTGTACACATTTTGTATATGTCGTTTTAGTTCCATTGACGACCTATTATTAGTAATCTGTTTATTATTTTATTGACGATATAAATTTTAAGATTGGAAGGAACGATAAGAAATCTTCCTCTGACATTTATATGCACTCCGCATAGTTGTTTAAGGTAGCAAATATAAATAAGCTGTTTAATGTGTTGTAGAAGAATTTTTACCATTGTATTATCGGTATGTATAAACTTACTTACTTAATGTGTTTTAACGGAAGTAGAAATTATGAATTTTGGTAATTAGCAATTATGCTAAAATGATTTGAAGTTATGCAGTTTCCATATATAATTTACATATATCGGTATGTTGTTATAAATATCACAACCTCGAGGTCATTAACTACCATGCACTTTACTAAACTATAATTAATAAAATCCCCGTACATTTAACTAAGATACATTTTTCTTAATGTGGAAGTCTTATCTATATTTTATTCAAATAAGAATCTGCTACCGCCACCTACAAAAGATAGACAATTAAAGAATGTAAGTTTTGTAAATAAAACATTAAAATATTGTGTGTTTCTTTTAATATTATATATTTAATACAAAAATAATTTTTGAAATTCTCGGAGATTCTTCAACACGTGCATGTTTTTGCTTAACCTAAAATTTCCGAAGTATTCAATCACCTAATGCGTGCAAAGCCTCCGTTCAGAACGCCTTATGGAGTACCATTCCGCATTTGAGAATGAGTACATCCCCATCCAAATTCTTCACCACGTTTTAAATAACGACATTATTTGCATACATTTAAAGGTTATATAGATCCGGGTACGAGTTTAGTGTGGTTGTATAAATTATTTTGGTGATGCAATCAATCATGAATAAAATAACGAGTGACCTGTCTTAACATGTTTTTACATATACACATACATATTAAATATATATTGAAATTGCTAAATGTAAGCAAGAACACCTCTTGATATAAGATCAAATTAATTTTTTATTTGAGAGTCAAATAAATCGTTATGAAAGGTGGTATAATTTGCATACCAAGAAGGAAATAGTCTTAACATGTTTTGCAAACACACCTTATGTTAATTAAATCCATTATATTAAAAGTTGAATGATTTGCATATATATTACCAGAGAGCTATAATTTCAATAAAAACACGAGGTTATATTCGACTGCGAATTCTTGTTATTTTATCTTGGTAATGAAATCGTGAACAACATGTTTTACAAGATTTTACATGCAGACTTTATAATTAGATCCATTATATCACATTTCGTATATTTTCTAAATGTTATTCGCTACTTCATACAAAATACAGCTTTTGAGGAAAGCTAAAAATTCTTTACCACTTGCACGTTTTACTTAACATAACAAAATTCTTCATATAGGTAAAATCACCACTTCGCTATGCTCTCTGCTACCTAGTTTCGGCTACTTTTCCAAGGTCGTTGTGACGTCATAGCCTTTTATAAATAAAGAACAATGTAATACTATTCTAAAATTTTTATTCTGGCATTATACATAACAAAATTTAAAATATTTAATGCCAAGCATGGAGCCATTTAAACTTAATTTTAATTTAAATTCGATTGTTTAACATGGCTAAAACCAATGTAAGAATTAAGATATACAAAAATTTGTGTGTCAGATAACAAATCCTGGTGTTAATAAACAACTTGGAAATTATATACTAGATTTTTACGTTGTCCAGATGCACGTTTAAGAGCAACATTCGCGTCTACTTTGACCAAAGAACACGGTATTACGCAATTGGAAGCGACAATATACAACTGTACAATTGGAAGCTATGTCAGTGCGGAACGGGTGTATAATCCCTTAAAAGACTGTTTAACCTTATTGGAAGATAGTAAGTTATACTTCCTAAAGGTGCCAATGTACTCGGTACCGCCAAAATGTGGAGTAAGTTATCGGACAAGCTTCAAAATAGCTGCTGTTTAGTGTATAATAACCTGCTACAGTACATGTATTGGGGGAACGGCAATACAAAGAAATTGACGGGCTTGCAAATTAGGTTGTCAGAAAAACCAGAGAAAAGGGAAAAATTGATAAAGTATGTGCTTTCAGCTTTTAGTTTTAACTATTTACCTGTAAATTATTTGGAGATAGTAGAGTAGGACGACAGCCAAGATAAAATAAAAATCTTACACAAGTGCTATATTAAAGCAGGTAACATATTTTACACAATCTGTAACACCATATTCTACAATTCCAAAAGAAATAATCATTTCGGTATCGGGGTTGATAAGTACGCCTAACATTCGCCCAGAGGTTGTACGACAACGCGTAAATATTGGCAGTAAACTCTCTCCGTTGACGCTGCAGGAAATTGCCCTATGCACGCCATACGCTGTAAGTGGAAGAAAAGACAGCTGGAATTAGAGGAAATGCATGCAAAAGGCGAAAGTTGGACTAATTGGAAGACACTGCGATAATACGCGAACAATACAAAGATATGTTAGACAAAGAACATCTTATTAGAGAAAGAGGAAAGGATTAAAAGATTATTTTATGTGCCGATGGACTGACTTGGATACATCCGCGTTCTACAAGCTGTATGTATTTGTGGCTAGTAAGAAAGACTCTTTTAGAATTTTAGAATAGTATAACATTGCTCTATATTTATAAAAGGCTATGACGTCACAACGACCTTGGAAAAGTAGCCGGAACTAGGTAGCCGAGAGCATAGCGAAGTGGTGATTTTACCTATATGAAAATGAAAATAAAGAACTTTTAAATTTTTAAATAAATTTTGGTAGGAAATATTTAACAAATAAGTATATGTTAATGAAACACATATTTTCTAAATGATATTGGTGCTAAGGAAAGCTATTTTTATTAAGTTCTATAGTTTGAGAGTGACGTAAAACCTTGATGCTACACCTTGAGTTGTAAAAGTTAATACATAAGCCTTGATATAAGATCAAATCAAATAATTTGAGAGTCAAATAAATCGTGATGAAAGGTGGTATAATTTGCATATATTTTAAATTCATACGGGTATAATTAAAAGATTATATGTTAGATCCGACTGCAAGTTCAGTGTACTTGTATAAATTATTTTGGGATGATGTAACCAAAAGGTAATATACGACATACCTGTCTTGAAATGTTTTGCAACACACCTTATGTTAATTAAATACATTATATTAAAAGTCGAATGTCGACGTGATTTACATATATATTACCAAATAAAAACACGAGGTTATATTCGACTGCATGCAAATTCTTAGTATTTTATCGTGACATTGAAATTGCGAGAAGTGAACGACTTCTTTTTACAAGATTTTACCTGCAAACGTTTAAAATTTGACCTCCATCATATAACATTTCGTATATTTTCTCAATTTTATTTTCTACTTCGTACAAAACGCAGCTTATGAGGAGAGCTAAAACACTCTTTACCACTTGCACGCGTTTGTCTAATATTAAAAATTCCTCACCGCGGCGTTTTAATTTTTAGCTTAACCTACCCCAGAAAAATACGAACCAACACGTGAACTCCATTTTCTACACGCACAACATTTTTTTAAAATTTAATATTTAATATTTAACGTCGGGAACGCTGCTAAAAATTTCTTAAGAAAATATCTCCACCCCAGCGCACGCGCACCACCCCACGACAAAATCTAACGACCCCGCCGAACGCACACCCCAAAGACCTAACGACCCCCGACGCAACAAATTTACACACAAAGACAATTTTGTTCTCAAAGCGGCGTATACATATCTTGCTGCACGTTTTGTTTCCCAAAGCGGCTTAGCTGTTCATATTGTTCTCGAACCGGCGTATACATATCTTGCTGTGGATCTCTGTTGCCAAACCGGCTTAGCTACCCTACTTACGTGCTCATAAAACATTTCAAACTCTTCAAATTATTTATAATGCAATTCAAAGTCTTTGGATTATGTAAATTCTTGAATGAAAAGATATTTGTTCATAAGTCGAAGCGCGGGATTAAGCTAACCTAACTTTGATAGAATTTGATAGAACGTTATATATATTCCAAGGCCACATTGAATTCTGGATCTTGCTCGACATACGTTTTTATGGTATTGAAGCATACAATTACGAGCAATGAGTCATAAGCAACTTTATTTAGTTTCAACTATAATAGTCCAGTGTGTTGATGATGAACAATTGTAATGTTAACGTGATAAGCCGTCAGCTTTTAAAATGTGAGAAACGTTAAAAGACAAATATGAACAAAAGGGATTACCTAGTCAGTTATATTTAAACAAAAAACTGTTGTCTATGAAACTTGTCGAAAAATGGTCTTTACTAGCTCATTTTTAGCGTTCGACTAAATTGCTAGTCAGTTACGCGTTGCAGGTACAAAAATTAATGAATAGGATTTAATTTGTAATTTGCTTCTAAGTTTGCCAACATCGTATGAAAGGATTATCAGAGTTATTGAAAACACTCCAGATCTTACATTTAAAGTGGTAAAGAACAAATTAATTGCGGAATACGGGTAGAGAAATTTGAGCAAGCAGGAAATGGAATCGCAGGGTGAGTTGTATGCTTTTAGTTCACAAAAGAATGGTTCATGTTACAAATGTGGAGCTATGAGTCATGTCAAAAGAAATTGTTGGAAGTTTCGAGATACTAGAAGATATAATAATAATCCATCTAAGAATTATTATAAACCTTTGAATTCAAGAAAAGATAATTTTAGAAATGGAAATAGAGGTAATAAAAGTTTGTTTGGAAATCTTAGAGGTCACCGCAGAGGTAATTTTAACAATAGTGGTAACTTTAGTTCACATAAAACTAATTACGTTCGTAACGATTCATGCAACAGTGTGAAAATGGCGAGAGTAAAAGTGTATGCTTTTTAGAAGAATTAACGGTTAAAAATGAAATATGTCTAAAAGTTGATTTGAATTTTTTCGTTGATTTTAGTTTTACTGACCACATGGTTAACAATAAGAGTTATTTTCCTAATTTAATGATTTTGAAGGAACCAATAGAAATTGTAATTGCCCAAGATGATGAATTTTTATTAGATACAGCAATAAGCAGTTTAAAGGTATTTAGTAACATTAACAAGGAACAAATAGAAAGTAATATTAAAAATGTATTTTATATTCCTCAACTGCGTAAATTTTTTTAAGTGTAAAGCGTTTAGAAAAATTTAAAATGAAGGCATTATTTGAAAATGGTTATGTAGGTTATTAGACAAAAATGAATAAATTGTTATGTGTTGGCAAAAGTGAAGTTTATATGAAATAAATTTCAAAATTTGTAATATTGAATCTTTAAATGTAGGATCGTGAGAAAATACTTTTATGAAATGGCACAAGCGCTTTAGTCATATATCTTTTTCAGGACTAAAAGAACTGATAAATAAGAGAATGGTAGTTGGTTTTGAAAAAGGCATTAATGATCCAGGAATAAATTTTTGTAAAGTATGCATAAAAAGGAAAATGTGTAGAAGCCCATTTAATACTAGAAAAAGAAGCGAGAGAATATTAAAATTACTCATTCAGATTTGTGTGGCCCTATTACTTCCATAATATTTGATGGTTATAAATATTTTCTGCTTCTCATTAATGGTTATTCAAATAGGTCTATAATGTTTTTGATAAAAATCAAAATTTGAAGACTTCAAGAAATTAAAAAAATTTGTAAATATAGTAGATGCAAGTTTTTCACAAAAAATTTCAAAATTAAGATGCGACAAAAGGGGTGAGTATGTGTCACTGGAATTAAAAACATATTGTTCTGAACGAGGCATTATGTTGAATTATTCAGTACCACACACTCCAGAACAAAACGGTAAAATCGAGCGGAAGATTCGTAGCTTGGTAGAGAGATGCCGAGCAATAATAGATAAAAGTGGTGTACCTAAGGAGTTTTGGGAGGAGCAGTTCAAACTGTAAATTATGTTATGGATAGGGGCACATCCGTAAGTTTAGAGGGTTTAACACCAGCTGAAAAGTGGTTCAATAAGAAACCTGATATTAGTAATTTATGAGTGTATGGTTGATTAGTTTTCGGGTACGGACATCCCGTACATAAATTTGATTCAAAAGCTGAGAAATGTGTGATGATGGGGTATTCTAACACGGGTTGTAGGTTATGGAGTATTGATAAAAAGAATACAATTATTTCAAGGGATGTGAAGTTTAATGAGAATAGTTTTGGTTTAGAGATAGAAAACTGCTCGAAGTTATTGGGAATGGTGATAGTGATAGTTTAAGTAAAAATGAGGCTGATAAGAATGACGTTTCAGAAAACAAAAAGGAGAATAATGGAATTCAAAGCCAAAGGAGAATATGCGTAATGCTAGGTTACCTGCAGAGTAAAAAGATTTTCATTTGGATATGGCTTTTGATGCTCTTAGTTTTGTTGAGAACGTTCCACACAGTTTATGATAAATTAGAGAACTGGGCTGATAAGAAAAATTGGTTAATAGCTATAGAAAATGAATTGAAAAATTATTGCAATATAATGTAACTTGGGAAAAGGTTAAGACAGTTGATAAAAATGTTAATGTCTTAGACACAAATTTGTTATTTACCTACAAACCTTTATGGGAAAGAAAAGACGATCAATATAATGCTAGATTAGTTGCTAGGGGGTTTTCTCAAGAATTAAATAAGCATATTCATGACCTATATGCACCAGTTGCAAAAATGACCACGATGAGGGCATTATTGATATTAGGAAATCAATTTAAGTATCATTTCCTACAATTAGATGTTAAAAGTGCATTTTTAAATGGCATTTTAGATATCTACCAAAAGGAATAAATTGTGAGTCAAATAAAATATTTAAATTAAAAATTTTTTTATATGGATTAAAGCGGGCTTCAAAATGTTCGATGATCAAATACATGAATTCCTAGTGGCAATTGGATTTGAGAGTTTCAAAAATGATTATTGTCTTTATAATAAAACATCGCCTACGTGTCATATTTTCAGATTAATATATGTCGATGATAATATTTTAGTAGAGGAAAATATTGATGTACTAAACAAAATAAAAGTGAAACTTATGAGTAAGTTTCAAACCAAGGACAAAAAGAAACTTAATCACTTTTCAGGGTTTGAAATAAATTACGATAGGGAGAATGGTATTTTGAAAATGAGCCAAAAAAGATAGATAAATATGATTTTAAAAAGATTTTCAAAAGATAAATGCAAGGGTTGAATGATACCTATTGATTCAAAATTTAAATTTGAATTACCCACTGACGAAAATAGATTAACAAAGAAACCTTTTCGCGAATTAGTGGGATGTTTATTGTATCTTACATTAGGGACTAGACTGGATATGTTTTACTACTAATTTTTACAGTCGATTTCAAGATAGAGCTACAGATAACATGTGGGAAAGTTTAAAAAAATTTTAAACTTATCTAAAAAACACTGAAAATGTTGGTTTAGAATATTGTAGAAATAATCTTAATTCTGAACTGTGTTATGTAGATGCGGATGTAGATACAGATGAATCAGTATTTTCTTTCGACGCTATAGTCGTTTTTCTAAACTCTGCTCTGATATGCTCCGCTCTTTTTTAGAAAATAGTAACTGGACCCAATTAGAAGGGCTGCAGCCTTCAGATCCATCATATTTTAAATTGGGGTTAATAGATTTATTCTTAGGTGCAGAAATTTTTCCGCAACTTCTTAGAAAGGGTAAAATATTAGGTGACTCAGGCCAACCTGCCGCCTTAAATACGATCTTTGGTTGGGTGGTTTTAGGAAAAGTTACAAATCGTACCAAATGTTTAAATGCTCATTCTTTCTTTACGGGTGCTGAAATTTCCTTAGAAGCAAATATTTGTAAATTTTGGGAAATTGAACAAATTCCTGCTAAAACAATTCTTTCAGCTGACGAAGTTAAATGCGAACATATACTTCAAAAATTTGTTAAGCAAACCGCATCTGGCAGTTTTCAGGTAAACCTTCCTTTTCGGAGATGGTGAACCATATGTAGGTGATACTTACTCGCATACTATCGCCGATTACTTTCACTTGAAAAAAGATTAATTAAGATACCAGAATTGTATACCACTTATTCCAATTTTATGCGATACTATCTAGAAAGCAATCATAGGATTTTAATTAAAGACACTGATAAGAAAGACTCTTTATCTAATTACGTTCCGCACCATTGTGCGCTAAAACCACAGAGTAGCAGTCCCAAACTTAGGGTTGTTTAGGATGCTTCCTATAAAGGTTCTAAAGGGATTATTAGTCTCAACGACACCCTATTCTCTGGGCCTAAATTACAAAAAGATATTTTTCCTTACCATTAAGTTTTCGAATTTTCCGGTGATTTTTATTGTCGATTTCCGACAAATACTAGTTTCCTTTCACATAAGAAATTTCAAAAAATTTTATGGCGATTTTCACTGGCAGAGCCGGTTTCAGAGTATCTATTAAACAAAGTTAGTTTCAGTTTAACTAGTTCTCCCTATTTAGCTGTGCGGACTTTGCTTGAACTTACAAACAAGGAGCAATAATCATTTTCCTATGATAGTTTTATTTTAAAAAGGCGAATATATGTAGATGGCGTGATTGAAACTAGTACATCTATTTCAGCTGCACTCTCTCTTTAACAAGAATTAATAGATTTAATAAAATAGGGAAGGTTTGAACTACGGAAGTGGGCAAGTAACGCTTCTGAATTGTTATCTGCAGTTGTCGATTCAGATTCGGCAATTTCTATTTTGTTTGATAAGGATGAACTGCCCAGTATGAAGGTTTGGGACTTCAGTGGCATCTTTCTAGTGATACATTTTCTTATACAGGAGAAGTCATTGCACGTGCTTGTAGAAAGCGTACCATTTTTTCTGAGATCCGTAGAATATTCGATCCACTAATTCTTTTGTGTCCTATTCTATTTTCTGCAAAATATTTAATGCAGTGCCTTTGGAAGTTAAAAATTGACTGGGATGAAACGCTTCCTCCAGATATTGTCAAAACTTGGACTAGGCTGAAATGTGAATTTTATTATATTTCCGAATTCAAAATTCTACGTCACATCAATTTTCTGGACAAATGTAGAAGGGTGAACTGCATGGTGTTAAACATAATTGAAGTGCATGTAACTCACGTTGGCCGTTTTTAATCGGAAAGACTTGCTCGTCGAATAGAACGGTGACGTAAAAACGCAATCTGTGTGTACCTTAATATGTAAATAAAAAACCCTTCACAAACCTTAGCCTAATGACTCTGAACAAGATTTGAAAGGAACTTAGTATCCTATTCCATAACTTCTAATTCTATGGGTTTTTGCATATATGAAACAGGCACTGTGGAGTTATCAAAACATTGTACGTAACTATCTATAAACATACGTTTTCGCTTCGGAAAAATTTCAATTTTACAAATCATGCAGGGGATGCCTTAAGTGCAATCGCTTCTACATCAAAGACCCGGCAGACCCACTAACGCCGCTGCTGTGGCATACTAAGCGTTATATTCACCAAGCTACTTGAATTAAAACCTACAAACAAATTAACCGTGACTGAGAACATCGTTTTAAGCTACGGCCTAACTTAACCATCGGGTGATCTAAGGTGACTTTGATGTTGTTTATTAACTCATCTATTCGGCCAGTCTAACGATTTGACACTCATACTGTACAAGATAGATAGTTATACCTTCAGGAGTTAAGGCCAGTAATGAAGTTTTATATGA
The DNA here is from genome assembly GCA_036346225.1 of Platerodrilus igneus. Lineage (NCBI taxonomy): Eukaryota > Metazoa > Arthropoda > Insecta > Coleoptera > Lycidae > Platerodrilus > Platerodrilus igneus. The sequence continues at coordinate 2,002,043 of JARFIW010001130.1, forward strand.
GCTTTCACTTGCTTTTATAGAGCATAAGTATATTGAAATATTAATGTAAAGTTGCAGACCGAGTTCAATGATAAAACTAGGTAATGCTTTTCTTAATAGAATTACTCCTTTCTAGGGATACTGGAAACCCTTAGACCCATTGTATATAATTAAGAAAAGACAATGAGTAACAGCTAATATCAATCCTGGCGTTTGAATTGTATTTTCTTCTAAGAATATTTAACTGCTACCGTGGACTGTACTCTCAGTACGCGCATCGATAGAAGAGTTGACGAATTTGATCAACTGACCAACACGTAATTTATTACGATTACAAATGTATTCCGTATAATTGTAGATAGATCCACGTGAGATACATGTACAAAAGTAAAAGATTTGCGTAGATGTAATTGTGCTTCAAATTGTTAACACTAGTACACCCTTTTAACGAATTGTATTTTAAGCGGAAAGGATTTAAAAAGTTATTAGGGAAACTGTCAAAAGGCAACAGATATAATTAGGTTACGCTATGAGCTGTTGGACTCTCAGTGTAAATTGTATTTACTCGTTAGTCTGTTGTTTATTTGTTGGACAAGTTAAGCCAACATGACTTGTAAAAACGAGTGCCAGGACGTTTTCAAATAAAACGACTTTTGTTAAAATTTTAGCTAAACAAGACAAAAGGGGTACAGCACGTACTCCACCAGTACAAAATTTTACCTGCCAATGCTTTCACTTTTGAAACGTTAAGGCAAATTCCTTTTATAACAAATAGCAGAAAGGTTTTAATATTTTAAACTTGAAATTCACAATCTACGACAATCATTTATACTTTACATAGAACATTTTCTTCTTATTGTAGGTTGATTGATACTCGCATTGAGATCTTTCTTGAATGAGCTTTGGATTCGTTATTGTCGTTACAGCTAATCGATTTTTGGGAACGAGCAATGAACGTTTTTATAAGTTAGTTTGAAAACAAAAATCTTCTTCGACTAGACTTACCCCTTGCTTTCGTAAGACATTGCATTTACAAGCAAATACTAAACAGTCCATTTTGACAATCCATTTTACTGAAATGTAAAATATTGCAACCTCAAATATTCGAAATGTGTTTTACTTCAGTTTAAGATTCAAACATGAATTAAAATATGAAACAAATCAATATATCGGTAGAGTAGAAATTATTTAAGAAGAGCCTGTACTTCATCATGCGCACACGGCTAAAACGGTATCAGATTGGTCCACTGTTTATAAATAGGCGTGTTCGTTCAGCATTTCAGCGGAGTAGGTAATTTGCTGTTAAATGTCAGTTGACATTTGTGACTTTGACATTCTATATTTATTTCTTACGTTTTCATAGTTTTTTGTTTCTTGGTGTTTTATACCTTGCTTATTATATTTGCTATAAAAGCAATGTGCTTTCAGAACTAAAATCCATCGTTTTTAAGATTTTGTCAATATATGCATTATAATTCCAATAGCACCTGTCCTAATTCAAGTACATTAACCGCAGGTAAAATTGTTAGTTATTATTACGTAGGATAAAAATTGATAATATTCTAGAGATAGAGACTTCTTCAAAAAATACCTATGCAATTAAAAGATAAGTTTTACTTTACCAGCTCTAGAATTGGTTTTGAATGTGCTGGAATTTTGTAAGCGGAAAGCATGAAATGGAACACATCTTATTGTGTATAAATATGAACATCCAAGGGAATTTTTAAAAATTGATGAGGAAGTTGAACCAGAAATTAAAAAAAAATTTTGTTTGCCAATTTAGGATCGTTGCTCGATTCTGGAGCAGAGGCGATTTTGATATCGGAGGAATTCGTTAGGAAAATTAAGGAAAAGGTGTATGATAGAATTATGTTAATAAATAGAAACCATTTGGTAGCGCCGAATAACAAGCGATTTGCTGTGTGGATAGCGTTGTGGTATTAAGAGTAGAGTTAGGTTCAGTTAGCTGTGAACAGGAATTTATAATTGTACCTGGACTGAAATTTAAGGGGATATTAGGTGTTGATTGTATGGTGAAGTTAGGTGTAGTAATACATATGGAGAGGAAAGTGGTTAGAATTAAGGATATGATATTGCCCTGGAAGGCAAGTTATGAAATCGCAGAGGATTACACAGGTTTGTGTATTAATGTTATGGGATTAGAGGATGAAGAGGTGAAAAAGATCGACACAATTAAATGTCCCGAAAAAAAATTAGAAGCGGTACAAGCATTATTGAATAAACATTCGGAATTAGTAGGAGTAGAGGCGAGCACAGCGTTAAAACATGAGCACGTTTTAGAAGGAGACATGACAAAGCTAAGTGGCAAGGATATTTTTAGGAAATTTGAGTTAAGGAAGTTTTATGGGTCAATTTCAATACACAAAGAGTCTCGAAGATATGAGAGATTTTACATAGAGGGAAAAGTTAATAATGATAAGGTAGTATCGTTTGGTTTGTCCACATCAGAGGTAGTAATAATGAATGAAAAACAAGAATAGGAACAGAGGAATAAATATTTAAGAATTAGGACAGTAAGGATAGTTTTATTTTCTGTAAAGCAATAAGGATAATGAGCATAGAAATAGAAGTAGGAAAGACATGGATGTAGTCTATTAAAATTGTAAGAAGAAGGACATGGAGGATCAAGAAAAGAGTTAAATATAAATAGAAACAGGTGTAGATAGTCAATGGATAGATAAAGATAGGTGTAGATAAATAGAAATAGGTAGAGATAGGTTAAAAAATAAAAATAGGTGAATAGAAAGAAAAAAATAGAGATAGGGATGAATAGATAGTATAAGTGAAGATAAGATAAACAAATGAAGATAGGTGTACATAAATAAAAATAGGTTTAATAAATAGAAATAAAGGGAAGATAGGTTAAACAAATAACAATCTTAGTTCACCTTTCAAATGTTCCCAAGGAAAATGCAGACAATCAAACCCACATAACAATCAAACTTATTGTTTTTAATATTTAAAAAGGGTGACCACTACAATATCCGTAGCACCGATATATAACAACCTCATTACTCATACGAGGACAGCCTGCACAGTAATTACTTCTATTTGCCTCGCAAATTTCCTTGTAACTATTTATGTGTCGATAATCTACCACGTAAAAGATATCGTATTTCCCCTTCAAAATATTTTTCTGTCAATTATTAACCACCTGTCGACAACAAAGACATTCAAACACTTGCATTTGCGTATATGTTAAAAATCCATCAATAATCTTATATAGTAAACAAGTCACTGTCCTAAACAACAAGCAAATTATATCAAATTCAAGAACGTTTAAGTACTCTTATGATGTGTTGCCTACCTTTGCGTATAAATTTATAGGAACTGTAGCATAAACCCAATTAGTAACGTGTTGTTAAATAGAGTCTAGGGATAAACGGCAAAAAATAAACAAACTGGTTTAGTCAACAACTCATAAACTTTCGTACATTGTTAGTAACAAAATCCCAGGTTTCTACGTTATCAAAATATAATAGATTCAAAATATTTAAATTTATAACTGAATATTCAATAAAAATTCTGCAGGATGTTAGACAAACAATCCTTTAAGTTGAAAGGGATTCAAACTGGCTGATAAACACGCAAAATGACAGTGAATACAATAAGGGATGTAGCAATTTAAATTAAATACGAGCAAAATATTTAGATTCAGGGACGGTATGTTACATATTTCACAATCAACCAATTCGCGACTAAACTCTTTAAACAAGATCCTACTAAACCCATTCTACGATTATCCTGTGCGTCAGCTTCACATATAATCTTTACAACCTTTCCCAGAAATGCTATAAGATGATCCTTGGATTCTGGTGCAAACGGTAAACATTTACCCCAGCTCCTTTAAATTTGAAATGTATGACCGATCAATTGGAGTAGGGGGGCTAAGCCGCTTTGACAACAGAGATCCACAGCAAGATATGTATACGCCGATTCGAGAACAATATGAACAGCTAAGCCGCTTTGGGAAACAAAACGTGCAGCAAGATATGTATACGCCGCTTTGAGAACAAAATTGTCTTTGTGTGTAAATTTGGTGCATCGTGGGGTCGTTAGGTCTTTGGGGTGTGCGTTCGGCGGGGTCGTTAGATTTTTGTCGTGGAGTGGTGCGCTGGGGTGGAAATATTTTCTTAAGAAATTTTTTTAGCAGCGTTCCCGGTGTTAAATATTAAATAAGATGGGGAAAGGTGTTATACATTTTTTCAAAAAATGTTGTGTGTGTAGAAAATGGAGTTCACGTGTTGGTTCTTGGCCGCTTCGGAGATTTTTCTGGGTAGGTTAAGCTAAAAATTAAAACGCCGCGGTGAAGAACTTTTTTTATATTAAGCAAACGCGTGCAAGTGGTAAAGAGTTTTTTAGCTCTCCTCATAAGCTGCGTTTTGTATGAAGTAGCAAATAAAATTGAGAAAATATACGAAATGTTATATGATGAGGGTCAAAGTTTTAAACGTTTGCAGGTAAAATCTTGTAAAAAGAAGTCGTTCACTTCTCGCGATTTCAATGTCAAGATACAATAACAAGAATTAGCAGTCGAATATATCCTCGTGTTTGGAATTATAGATCTCTGGTAATGTATATGCAAATCATGCCGACATTCGACGTTTAATATAATGTATTAATTTAACATAAGGTGTGTTGCAAAAACTTGTTAAGACAGGTATGCCATATATTTTCCTCTTGATTACATCACCCCAAAATAATTTATACAATTACACTCAACTTGCAGTCGGATCTAACATATAATCTTTTAATTATACCCGTATGAATTTAAAATATATGCAAATTATACCACCTTTTATCACGATTTATTTGACTCTCAAATTATTTGATTTGATCTTATATCAAGGCTTATGTATTAACTTTTACAACTCAAGGTGTAGCATCAAGGTTTGTACGTCACTCTCAAACTATAGAACTTAATAAAAATAGCTTTCCTTAGCACCAATATCATTTAGAAAATATGTGATTTATTAACATATACTTATTTATTAAATATTTCCTACCAAAATTTATTCAAAAAATTTAAAGTTCTTCATTTTCATTTTCATATAGGTAAAATCACCACTTTGCTATGCTCTCGGCTACCTAGTTCCGGCTACTTTTCCAAGGTCGTTGTGACGTCATAGCCTTTTATAAATATACAGCAATGTTATACTATTCTAAAATTCTAAAAAGAGTCTTTCTTACTAACCACAAATACATACAGCTTGCAGAACGCGGATGTATCCAAGTCAGTCCATCGGCACATAAAATAATCCTTTAATCCTTTCCTCTTTCTCTAATAAGATGTTCTTTGTCTAACATATCTTTGTATTGTTCGCGTATTGTCGCAGTGTCTTCCATTCAGTCCAACTTTCGCCTTTTTGCATGCATTTCCTCTAATTTCAGCTGTCTTTTTCTTCCACTTACAGCGTATGGCGTGCATAATTGGGCAATTTCCTGCAGCGTCAACGGAGAGAGTTTACTGCCAATATTTACGCGTTGTCGTACAACCTCTGGGCGAATGTTAGGCGTACTTATCAACCCCGATACCGAAATGATTATTTCTTTTGGAATTGTAGAATATGGTGTTACAGATTGTGTAAAATATGTTACCTGCTTTAATGTAGCAATTGTGTAAGATTTTTATTTTATCTTGGCTGTCTTCCTACTCTACTATCTCCAAATAATTTACAGGTAAATAGTTAAAACTAAAAGCTGAAAGCACATACTTTATCAATTTTTCCCTTTTCTCTGGTTTTTCTGACAACTTAATTTGCAAGCCCGTCAATTTCTTTGTATTGCCGTTCCCCCAATACATGTACTGTAGCAGGTTATTATACACTAAACAGCAGCTATTTTGTAGCTTGTCCGATAACTTACTCCACATGTTGGCGGTACCGAGTACATTGGCGCCTTTAGGAAGTATAACTTACTATCTTCTAATAAGGTTAAACAGTCTTTTAAGGGATTATACACCTGTTCCGCACTGACATAGCTTCCAATTGTACAGTTTTATATTGTCGCTTCCAATTGCGTAATACCGTGTTCTTTGGTCAAAATAGACGCGAATGTTGCTCTTAAACGTGCATCTGGACAACGTAAAAAATCTAGAATATAATTTTCAAGTTGTTTAGTAACACCAGGATTTGTTATCTGACACACAAATTTGTTGTATATCTTAATTCTTGCATTGGTTGTTAGCCATGTTAAACAATCGAATTTATATTAAAATTAAGTTTAAATGGCTTAATGCTTGGCATTAAATATTTTTAAATTTTGTTATGTATAATGCCAAAATAAAAATTTTAAAATAGTATTACATTGTTCTTTATTTATAAAACGCTATGACGTCACAACGACCTTGGAAAAGTAGCCGAAACTAGGTAGCCGAGAGCATAGCGAAGTGGTGATTTTACCTATATGAAGAATTTTGTTATGTTAAGTAAAAACGTGCAAGTGGTAAAGAATTTTTTAGCTTTCCTCAAAAGCTGTATTTTGTATGAAGTAGCGAATAACATTTAGGAAATATACGAAATGTGATATAATGGATCTAATTATAAAGTCTGCATGTAAAATCTTGTAAACACATGTTGTTCACGATTTCATTACCAAGATAAAATAACAAGAATTTGCAGTCGAATATAACCTCGTGTTTTTTTATTGAAATTATAGCTCTCTGGTAATATATATGCAAATCATGCCGACATTCAACTTTTAATATGATGGATTTAATTAACATAAGGTGTGTTTGCAAAAACATGTTAAGACTAGTTCCTTCTTGGTATGCAAATTATACCACCTTTCATCACGATTTATTTGACTCTCAAATAAAAAAAATAATTTGATCTTATATCAAGGTGTTCTTGCTTACATTTAGCAATTTCAATATATATTTAATATGTGTGTGTCTATGTAAAAAAACATGTAAGACAGGTCACTCGTTATTTTATTCATGATTGCATCACCAAAATAATTTATACAACCACACTAAACTCGTACCCGGATCTAAAATATAACCTTTAAATGTATGCAAATAATGTCGTTATTTAAAACGTGGTGTAGAATTTGGATGGGGATGTACTCATTGTCAATTGCGGAATGGTACTCCATAAGGCGTTCTGAACTGAGGCTTTGCACGCATTAGGTGATTGAATACTTCGGAGATTTTTAGGTTAAGCAAAAACATGCACGTGCTGAAGAATCTCCCGAGAATTTCAAAAAATTATTTTTGTATTAAATATATAATGTTAAAAAGAAACACACAATATTTTAATGTTTTATTTACAAAAACTTACATTCTTTAATTGTCCCTATCTTTTTGTAGGTGGCGGTAGCAGATTCTTATTTGAATAAATTATAGATAAGACTTCCACATTAAGAAAAATGTATCTTAGTTAAATGTACGGGGATTTTAATAATTATAGTTTAGTAAAGTGCATGGTAGTTAATGACCTCGAGGTTGTGATATTTATAACAACATGCCAATATATGTAAATTACATATGGCAACTGCATAACTTCAAATCATTTTAGCATAATTGTTAATTACCAAAATTCACAATTTCTTCTTCCGTTAAAAACACATTAAGTAAGTGCATCTTGGAAATTTTAATAACTATAGTAAGTAGGTTTATACATACCGATAATACAATGGTAAAAATTCTTCTACAACACATTAAACAGCTTATTTATATTTGCTACCTTAAACAACTATGCGGAGTGCATATAAATGTCAGAGGAAGATTTCTTATCTTTCCCTTCCAATCTTAAAATTTATATCGTCAATAAAATAATAAACAGATTACTAATAATAGGTCGTCAATGGAACTAAAACAACATATACAAAATGTGTACAAATTAAAAGACCACTTATTTTTTAATCATGACTGTAAATTCCTTTAAAGATTTGATATTAATAGGTAGTAACAATGTTGGTGCTATATATATAAACGACTTTTTATGAGCATAGTTTAAATTAAAATAACACCGAAATTCATGTAAATTTAATAGTTCTGGTTTATAGTTGGTTGATCTTTGAAGAATAAATTTTATGAAACTTAGGTTTAAGAAATTAATCATTTTACAGGTGGGATTAAATAAAAATGTACTACTTTGATGATAAAAAAACCTATCCAATGCCTTTTATGTTTACACAACTATAACATACTTTAAAATTTAATACCTCGGTAGTGGAATATAATTTTTTAATTGTATTATTGTAACATAAAGTTTGCATAAAAAATGCAAAATACATATCCATTAAGAGGAATTTTTCAATATGATACTTACAGATTCGTTAGTAAGTTTTACAATTAAACTTATTTTAAGACATTTTTTGAAACACATCTTACTAGTCTCAAGGAATATGTATGTATGTAGGTATAAAATATACAAATAAAAACACTACTTAATGTAAACATTATTCTTCATTAAAAATGAATAATTGGTTATAAGTACAAACCAGTTTTTGAGTACAATTACATCTGTGGTTGCGCAATTGAATGACGAATGTCGTGTGGTATGCTAGAAACACTTGTGTGAATTGGTGTAATACTTTAATTTATGTAGAGGAGTACACCCTAAATCTTCTAGGTTAATAACGTTTAAGTGTGGAAATTCATTGTAAATTGCCATCATCCCAAGATATACCGTAAAAGTTTCTGCTTAACCATACCTTTTGGTATTTGAAGCGAGCTGATAGACAGTTCCAAGAATATGGTGGTTTCAGCACATATGTTATTGCAACTCCATTCGATAGGCATAGTTGTAAAACAGCCATTTCTTTAAACACAAAGTTATTATGTTATTATTTTAAACCTTTGAACGTCGACAACTAATGGACTATTAATTTTAGACTTCACTCACAATATTGGTTGCAGGATTGTAGCGGACCAAACGATCGTGTAGAATGAGACAGTACGCTGTAGTGTGAGCTTTAAGCGCTTCTTTCATTTGAAATTCTAATCGTACGTCAACCGCTCCCACTTTCACTATTTCGTTTTGATGGGAACAATCGATGACTACAAGTGGAGCGTGCGTTTGAAATTCATTGGGTGTTAATATCGGCTCGCTGATACTCCCGTAGTACGATTGTTGAAACTGTGCATACATCTCATATAGTATAGAATAGCGATTGGTATCGAAATCAATGTTAAGATTATCGTAAGGATACATAGATGAACCCAGATGTAATTTCATATTGGTCAACTTACAGTGGTCGAACTGACTGCGCCCCTTTTTGCGCGATGTATCGGATTTAAAGCAGACAATAACAAAACGTGGTTTCTCCACTTGAGAAGCCGTCTTCACAGCCCACGTATGTGCGTGTGTTGTATGTAATTCTGGATATTCGTGTAGTTCCCAACTGCGAAAGCTTATGTCCATGGTGGCATTGCGTTGAATATGTTTGAGTAGTTTTAAGCGCTCTGCATCTGCAACGGTTATATGTGGAATCCGCCATGATATATGTGTAATAGTAATTTTGATTGACTCTTTGGTATCAGAATTCGATATAGCTGCATCGTCAGCACTACTTCTAATAAGAATAAGCTCCTGTTTGATATTCAAAAGAATTTTAGGTAGTCCTCCGCAAATCCTAAAACCATGCGCAAGGGAATGCATACGTTGAAATGACCATTAGCATAAACGAGATCAAGCTTATCGATGGGGACCAACCGGCGTTTCTAAAGCGACGACTTTCGCTATAATCGTAGGATAGGAAATTTTTAATAGTCGTAGTTATACCTGGATTACGAACGCGGTCAATAGTCTTTCCACCAAGTTCATTACGAATTTCATCAAATAAAATAAAACTCCGTTGTTGACAAAATCGGCGGTAGGCGAAACGCCACCATCTGACTTATTCATTGTACCCTCAATATAAATTACGCTGTCCCATGGTAGTGTATAGACATCTTCGTTTTCTATTGGAATCCGTATAACATCGTTCTTCTCATACGTGGTATTGGAGTACGGAGTATGCATATGTTTGTCGGCATTGACGATGGTTGTATCAAATATAGCACGTTGCGTAACATTTAAAATATTACTATCCATTTTAGCTATGTAGCACTTTGAGTCCTAATGTTTGCAGAAATTTAACGTTTTCCGGTGTTAATCAGTGCACTGGTGTCTTGTAACTGGTAAAGGTGCTGACAATGCGTCTATTAATAGGTTTTGGTGGTTTATGCTCATAGCGCAAAACCATTGTTTAAAGATGCTTTAGATAAAGTCTAATCGTGATGGTTTCCCGACGAAAAGTGATGAGATTACCGTTTTGATCAACTATTTTAACAATGATGCGATCGATGATTCGTGTATTAAGTGGCATATAGGTGACGTTCACGGGGTTTTCAATAATCTTGTACCCTGCAGCAACTGCAGGAAAGAATTGATGCAAAATGTGTACAGGTTTGCTATTCCGATACGATCCGACCACAAGATTACATTCAATACATATAGAATTGATTGGAAAGACTTGTGCCGGATGGTCCGAAATAGCAGTAGTGAGAACTGGTAGTTTACGTTTCTCAAAACCCAGCAACGAAGCAAGTGAATTTGGTTGTGTAAAATCCACTATACCTGATGCTTTGATTTCTGTATGTAAACTGTTATTATTGGCTCGAATATCAATAAGATAACGTTTGGATGAAGTGCGTTCACGGGGATCGTTCAGATTACGTCGTACGAACTTATTAATATCTGCCACTTCATAAGTTCCTTCTGGTAAAGTAAGCACGATGTCATCAATGTAAAATTTATTGTTCGCTTCCGTTACATTGGGAATTGAAAAATATGTATCAACGTTTGTAAGACCAATAACGTATTCATGGTCATCATCGAGAACAATTGGTGAGTTGATGATTGCGGTGAGCGTAGATTCAGTTCCAGTTAAAGTAAATGTGTACATGTTCGGTAGTTGACGATAAACTAACAACTAGTCGTATTCGTAGTTGGGATGGGGTAATAAAAGCAAATTCCTGAAACACTTGCAATATATGGTTTTAATTAAACACTTTTATACAAAACAGTTAAAAATACACTAAAATCAAATAATATATAACGTTGTTAGAAACTTAACGGAAGACTATTTTGCAGTAAAAATTTCAATACGAAGTGTTCACAGGTAATAGTGTTAAGCGGTTGAAATTGTTCATAATTATAATAGAGAGTGCATGGTCCTGATGAGGTTAAGTATTTGACAAGTTCCCTCGGAAGTCGTAGATTACCAATGCTATCATAATAGACTGCCCTTGAACCATCTTTTTTGTACGCGGTCCAATGAGTTCCCACACCACGTGTAGTATCATGATTAAGAATACCACATTCTCGCCAACGAATTGTGTTTGGAAGTGAATTGCGCATAAATATTCCACGAAAGTGGGATATTGGTAAACGTTTTATGTATTTGTTCAAGTCAACATTGGTCAACGCTCGCATAGGTAGGTTTAACGAATCAGTTGAGTTTTTTTTTCGTTGTCTTTGTTTACGCAAACCTTGCCTGTGTGTAAAAAAAGGCTTTAGGTACAGTTCATATCCACGGCGATGAGGTTTCAAATAGAGACCCTTTCCAAGTGTCACTGCCTCTTGTGCCATATTATGTCGTTTCGCTTCATCTAATTGTTGTTGTCCAAGTTTAGCATCGTTGACAGCTTTTGCAATCCCAGCTGCTCCACCCGACAACGCTCCAATTGCGGAAAGGGCTGCAAAAATAGGTATCAAAGGTAGGAAACCACCAGTTTTGGGTACAGGGATTACACGTGGGATGCCACGAATTTCATCTGTTATATCTTTAATCGGTGCCACTGCAAGTTTAGCAGTTTTAATAAGATCGGTCGGACGAACGTTTTAATGCGTTCCCAAATGGTGCGAATTAAACGCTTGAATGGTATACCACTTCCTGTACGTAGACGCTGACCACGTCGTTTTCCTTTACACCTTATCGTTTTCTTGCGACAACCCATACCAAATTTAACTTTGGCATTCATTGCAGAACCAACAGCAAACGCAGCAAGTTTTCACCTAACGAAGCGTCGGGTGCAGTACGACGTTTTGTGCTGTTTCGGCAAGACGTCGATCAGCTTGGTGTAGGGTTGTTAAGTCTGTAGAAAGATCGTAGGCGATGTCGTGTAGTTTGCAGGCTTCGTCTAAGGGATTACGACCTATATCACCACGCTCGAGGCGTTTCTGAAGCTTAGTACCCGGTCCACAGAAGCGATAGCCTGGTAAATGTAATTCTACCGGTAAACGATTGATAGCACTATTGAGTAACCCGTAGCCACGATAGGATTTCATTAATCTTGTCAGTCGAAAGGTTTGAAGGAAACTGGTCATGCGTGTAGAATTACTCGCTTAAATGCTTACCATACTGCAATTACGTTTTAGTATATGGATAGAATGCGTCTGGTAAAGCAACAATTGGCGTTGCCAATTACGGACCACAACTGCAGCAACAACACTAACGTGCAAAGGCATGGACTACTATTACCATCAACAATACGGTGTATCATTACAGGTCCATCCAATTGTGGTAAAACTAATGTAGTCATCGGTCTCTTGAAACATCCGAATGGTGTACGCTTTGAAAACGTTTATCTCTACTCAAAATCCTTGTATCAACCAAAGTATCAGTACCTAGAGAGGTTATTACAGCCAATAAAAGGAATAGGATATTTTGCGTTTAACAAATGGGATGCAATTGTTACTCCAGCGGATGCAAAACCTAATTCGATATTTATTTTCGATGACGTGTCGTGCGATAAACAAAATGTAATGCGAGAATATTTTTCTTTGGGTCGGCATAAGGCCATTGATTGTTTTTATCTATGTCAGACCTATTCCAAAATACCTAAACAATTGATTAGAGACAATGCTAATGTCCTAGTGCTATTCAAACAAGACGAACTCAATTTAAAACACGTATACGCTGACCATGTAAACACGGATATGTCGTTTAACCGGTTTAAAGAATTGTGCGGCGTATGCTGGCGAGATCGGTATGGGTTCCTGGTGATCAATAAAGATGGCGATTTGCAGAACGGTCGCTACCGAAAAGGTTTTGACACCTATATATACTTATAAAGCACATAAATAGCATATCACCTCCTACCCGTTTCTAGACGATGGCAGACGACGTGAAAACCAAACGAGAACTCATAAAAGTACGAAAGGCAGTCAAGAAGAAATTACAAGCGCTAAAAGCAGGTGTGGTTGAAAAGGAGCTTGCATTAAGTAAAGCCTATGCACCTATTACAAAACGTTTACAAACACTTCAGACCGGTCTGCTGAAAGATATTAAACAGGAGTCCAAGATCGAAAGCCAGCACTGGTTACCACAACAACATGACGTACAATCTACTCCTAAAAGACGCCCTAAATATCTCGATCAGGTGCGCAGTTCCACACCAATCGCCGCACCACCAATAGAGGAGGCATGGGAACACAATCCTCATAGCCCAGTCCAGTCTGTGGAGTCCACCTTCGAAGAATCGGAGAGTAGAGGCAACACTCCAGAGACCCATACAGAGTACGAACGGTACCTAAACAGCGAAGAACATCAGGCCTACTTTCAACGATTCTTACCATCGGTAAGATACTATGTCGATAATCTGTTTTCCAACTTTACTGGTAATTATAACAATGACACGGAGCACTTGCGCAGGGATAAAGTACGTTTTAATCCGGAGACAGGAAAATTAATGATTGGTGATTCGGACATTATCTTCGGGATTGGTGAAAAGGTGTGTGTAGAACGATTTTGCTACAACGGTAGCAAAGGGTTGTACGAGCAACTATTCCTTCTCAATCCTTTGGGTAAATTCTCACTTAAACAAATTAACGATTATGCGGACATTAAAAAAAGAAGTAATGCAAATTATAGCTTACGACAGCAAACTATAAACCCGAGTGGTCGTGGTCTACTCATGGATTATAACGAGAAGCCACTAGAGTATGTATACTTTGATGATCCCAACGAACTGTGCGAACGGCTCAAGCTTCTGGTCGCCTCGCAAGATGCAGGTAACACCGGTCACACCAACAAAATTACATCGATTATGGAAGAATTACGCGAATTGCGTACAATAGCGTAGATTGTGCGACTTGTTATTCATTATCACGATGATTATCGACAAGTTTGGACATGCGTCTGACTGTGCTTCATATATTTCTTATGATGATTACTACGATTTTGACAACATGAGATTAGCGCGCGTCGCTACACCACAAGAAGATGATGATGCAGTCACGAAAGCGTACTTAGAATCGCGGTTAGCAACGCTACACCAGCAAGAGGGCGAACCAACGCTTGGAAGTGGTTCCACTATTCAGCAGTATATAGACACGCTTGTGAAGGAGACAACAAACAGTATGATAACACAATTCTCGCGCGAATATGCTACAAGATCAGACTTTAACCATTTTGAAGAGATGATGAGTAACCTTGTTCCAGCCACTGTGAACGCTAATGTTGCACAAATCGTAACCAAACGGATAGATGATTCTATGAATAGCATATATAAGACATTAGACGCTGCTATTTAACAAGTGAAAGCACAATTTAGAATAGACATTGCACGAATTCAAGCAGATATTCAACAGTTGCAAGAGAAACTTAAAAACGCACGCATATAGCCGTCAACCATACACACTCACACACATATTAGCAATATGTCTATAAAGGAGCAAATCGTCCACGAGTTACATAAGCCTGCTCGCATTAACTTTCCTAGAAGACATGTAATCACAAAAGGATTAAACGAGCTGTTTCAAGCCGATTTGGTGGAAATGATCCCATATGCAAAGATGAATAAAGGATTTAGATACATTCTAGTTGTTATCGATGTATTTTCTAAATACTTATGGGCCGTACCGGTTAAGCGCAAGACGGGTAAGGCTGTTTCAAACGCTTTTCAATCAATTTTCAACAAAGACCATCGTATTCCACGGTACATTCAAACGGATTTGGGAAAAGAATTTTATAATTCAACATTTAAGGCTTTAATGAAAAATATGAGATTATACATTATAGTGTGTACAGCAATAAAAAGCTTGCGTAGTAGAACGCGTTAATCGTACCTTAAAGTCAAAAATGTGGAAACAATTCAGTTTGAATGGTTCGTATCGATGGCTGAATATACTATCCTCACTCGTGACTGCATATAACAACACCAAACATCGAACAATCGGCATGCGACCTGTAGATGTGTCAAAACGCAATGAACGCAAACTTTTCAATACAGTATACAGTACGATCAAAACAGTTAACTTAAAGAGTAAAAAATTTTCTGTTGGGGATCATGTTCGCATTAGTAAACATAGAGGTCAATTTACCAAGGGATACACACCAAACTGGTCTAACGAAATTTTTACGGTGTACAAAGTGCATTTGACTAATTCTTTAACGTACCTATTGCGCGATAGTCGAGGACAACCAATATTAGGCGGCTTCTATGCAGAAGAACTTCAACGGACACACTATCCGGATATATATTTAGTGGAAAAAGTATTGAAGAGAGTTAAAAATCAAGTATATGTGAAATGGTTAAATTTAGATTCTAGCCATAATAGTTGGATATCCAAAAATCATATTTTGTAGATTTGCTGTTACGTGTTTGTTTAACATCATATGTCATTCATCAATAAGACATTTTTTACTGTTATATGCCTTATTATAGCGACACACACACACACACACAAATTACATCTATGTACTACTAATTACTACACTAGTTCTACGTCAAGAAAGTTGTTTATAATTCCTCATGCCCGAAGCGCAAAACGTTGATGTAGGTTGATTTTCGCTGTTTTGGTTGAACTCGAGTATTTCAATGTCCGTGAATATGTGTAAATAACAAGCAGGTAAAAACACATTACCTTCTCAGCTAACAATTTCTCCCCGTACTTGACCAACACTCGAGGTATATATATTTATTGTAAAAGGTATGCGACACGTACAATAGCATCCTCCATTATATCTAATAAGGGCTATCTATAGCGCATCAGGTAGGATTACCAAGATAACATGATTTACATACAAAAAATAGTATTAAACTAAAACAATAACTTTAATAGCATATACACTTTTTTATAATCATCTTACTATTTGATGGCCATTTTCCCGAATCCGGACCACACGTCCATCCTGGTTGCTGATTTGAGCTCTCCATTGCCAAATTCTTGAGGAGCCAGTTATAGGTTGTGCTATGAAGGCCAACTACATGAGGTTGGTACTTATAATTTACCTTATACTTTAAAATTAACTTCAATACTTTTTCTAATATCATAGGTTGTGCAAAATATACAACATCTACAATCATATCGTCAATCGCTGTGACCAGTGATTTATAGTTGCATTTTATATTCATGATAGGATATGCCTTCGTACTCAATGCAGCTCGGTTGGTTAGTAATTCTTCAAGGAAATATACATCGCTCAAACTATAATTACTATCTATTGCGTCTAGTACACCGCGCACCTGATGACATTTTAACTCTGTTTTGCCGTTGCAAGCATCCATGAAGTTTGATACAAATTGATCGCATCTACTGTGTTGATTAAACAGCATGTCCATTACATCAATGGATGTATCATTGGTCAGCGTTAGCCATTTGAAGGCTTTAAAGGGAACATGAACGCCTACTCTGAACAGTATACGTTTGATTTTGTCCACATCATTCAATGCTATGGCATGTTTCAGATGTTGATGTAAAATGCGTTGTTCACTCTCGAACAAATCGTACAGTACATTGTCCATGTTAACTTGAAAACTTCGCACCACTATCGTCACTATCGTTGTTGTTCCACTATCTGCGAGAACTATCCAAGTACCTAGCTTTTATAGCACATTCATCAAAATAGGTAATGCTAAAGTGTTGTGATACTGAGCATCACCTAGTTATTTGTCTGATAAACCCCCCACTAGTTTTTGTAACAGCATCAACAAACCAACAACCTCGAGATGATCTCTGGCAAGGCGACTCTGTTGAATTTGACCAATATATTTAAGGAAAATCCAATTAGAGGTGTGTGTTGGCGGTGATAGACTGTTATTCAAATTATCTATGGGTATATCCTTCACTTTTAACGAAGGATGCATGTCCGGTAAATTGCAAATTAATCAAAAGAGCATAACGTTAATCATTACTCTACATAGAGCACAAAAAGCTGTCATAGGCATGCGAGAAATATGTTGCCTGATAAATACTCCTTATATGTTTGTTGTGGTTTTGACAATTTTGACAACGATCCTAGGTCATGGATCGAATCGTAAAGAAAGATAATTTTAAAAACTATGAGTGGTTTAATTCCCAACGAAGATTAAGAAAAATGTTGCCTGATGTCACTAAATCTATATATATATATTACTCATATTTAGACCAGGGTAGAAAATTAAATAATCACATCAAATAATTTTAATCGCCATGTAGAAGCTTTGGGAAAAGGTACGCGTTATTAAATAAAAGCGTGAAGCATAAAAATTCATTCGTTTTATTAAAAATAAGAGATTTAAATTATTTATAAGACGCTCTATATAAAAGGAAGCAGTATTAGAAAACTTTACGTGTAATTTAATTATTCCTAGTAAAGAAACAAAGAGAAATTACGTGCAAAATTTATATTAATTAACCCTATTTTAAGTAACCGGTATTAAACAAAATGTACTGATAATAATTGAATATTTAATTAGGATTCACTAAAAATTAAAGGGTATTATTTTAATTGGAGTTAATTGAACCGTTAGTAACAGATAATATCTATAAAAACTTGTAAAAACCCAATAAAATACCATGAAATAAAGCTCTGAGAATTAATAGTATGTTTGAACACCTGCGTATTTTTAAAAGGCTCATTCAGCGTAAATTTGGCAGATAACAAATGGTTACAGAGAATCTTGGAGAAACCGTAGCTTAATAGTTACGGGAAATGCTAAAGGTGGGTTATTTCACAGTTCACATGGACTGAAATAATCGATAATAAAGAATATCAATTTGCACCAATAAGAACAGGGTAGATAGAGACAGATAATATGCGCAAGACCGAGACACATATAGTAAAAGGCGTGAGTGGAGCAACATCACGGGGTTGCGATTGGGTGAAAATAAAAGGCAAAATTGAGAGGTAAAAATAACATTTCTGTATAAAATTCAATTAGTTATTTCCAGACGTTGCGAGCCGTGTCGAAATTTCTGAGATGTAACTGGTGCAGTGCAAATTTCGTAAAATCGCATGCCGGGCTGCGGAATGGGAACCTAGCATGCGAAATTCTTTAGAATTGTCCGTTTTGGGGACTAGACCGACAGACAGGCTAACCTCTATATATACCCAGGTTAATATGAACAAGCTCTTAGATCTTCGACTTGATTCAATGCGTTAAACAGTGCTTTTTAGTTTTCCGGTTATGATTAAATAATTTAAACAGTTTGCTCGAATATTTTTGTGATTTAAAACAGTTTGTTCTTTACGTGCTACAATGAATGTAATTTAGTGCACTTAGAAAAGAAGATACAAGGTAATAAAGTCTAGTATCACTGTACCAATTAGTCAAATTTGCAACGACAAATGAATACACAAAAGTAGGCAGTTTGGGCGTATATTGGTGAAAGAAGTATGAATTTCTTTGTTATTTTTCGGGGGTGTTAATAATTAAATGGTTCGTAAACATGACTGGATCTACAAAACAAGGTTCAGATATACACAGATGAGTTCCGGAAAAGCCCTGAAACAACTTTAGATGAATGGTGATGGAGAAAATTTTAAAAGCGTTGAGAATCAGAAGCCGTAAATATAACCCAGTTGGAATGGTGTGATTAACAAAGGGACGATGTACATTGAAGCTACGAGTGCAGTAACCTTCAGGTAAATTATACTATTTTGTTCGAACTTTGATGTTTTGGTGTGTGTTGAATAACTTTATAATTTGTTTATTTAAAATGGACAGTAGTGAAATTGTACTAACAGCGAATTTTTAATTTTAAGTTGAAATTTTCTTGTTTAAGTAGAAAGGGGTATTTAGTATTGATGTTTTGGTTTATGATGAAAATTTGGGTATGTCTTTGAGCTCAATTAGACGAACCTGGTTAATTAACGTAAAGGGGTGGTAGATGCTCCCTTTGTACTCAGACTCAGGTCTGCATATATTGTTATAGTAATTAGTAGGCATCCTACAAGGACTTTAATTCTGGATGCACATTAAAATGATAGAAAATTTAATCTTGAAATTCTCTGATACTGAAATCTATGCTGAATTTTAATTTTGAAATTTTAATGTATTGTGAATATTGATGTAAATAGAGTTAACGTTGGTGTTTGTGATAGGAATGTGTTTGTTTTTTTTATGAATGAGGATGAAGGTTTAATTAGATGAGCAGCCGAGGCGGAAAAGAGTAAAGAGGCGAGTAATAGAAGAAAGTCGACGGACCAGTTAATTTAGGAGGTTTCACAGCATTCTTGTCTACCAATTCGTGAGGCACGATTCTAATACAGGGAAACACAGCATTCTTGACGTACAATCTGTGGGGCTCGATTCGAAAACCGTAGTTCCCGGATTTTGGTGGATTCACAGCATTCTTGACGCCCAATTCGTGAGGCTCGATTCTAATACAGGGAAACACAGCAATATATATATATATATATATATATATATATATATATATACCAATGTTTAATACCTTGAAAGTAATAGGGAAAATAAAATTTAAAGTTGTCAACCATGTTCGGGTGGTAATGTTGATTCGGTCATTGATACCTACTGCAAGTTAAAACAAGTCGTATACAATGATGAAAAGTTTTTTGAAACTAACTAAATGTGATCTTGAATACATGCTTTGTAAAAGCGATATAGTTCAGATTCTGCTACGATTCTTCAACAGACGGTGATAACAATAAGAACTCTGTTTAAATTAATTTTTAATAACGACTTAACATTGCGTATTTCTATTAAAATGATTTGAAATATAACGGTATTATTTTTATTGCTTAGCATCAATTTAATAACATTTGTTGATATAAGATGAAAATTGTGAATTTTGGTAATTGACAATTATGCTAAAATGTTTTGAAGTTACACAGTTGCCATATGTTCCATTTAACAGAATTAAAACTCAGATATATTATAGACATTCTTGCAATTATTTACCATATGTGTATATATTTCTCTTGACAATAATTATTAATTTAAGACTAACTTATTAAATTAAAGTAGGTTATTTGTAAGCACTAAATTCTACAATAATTGAAACAAGTTTGAAAATAAAAATGTATTGACAATGTAGCTATACTTGTAATTTATTCTGCCAGGATCAACAAAATATAATGCAAAATAGTTGTTTTTAGGTATAAACCAGAACTATATAATTTACATATAGCGATATGTTGTTATAATTATACTATAAATAGCACAATCGCCGAGGTCATTAACTACCATGCACTTTACTAAACGCAGTTGTTAAAGGGCGTTATATGAACGTCTTTTGCAAAGAAATA
This sequence comes from Platerodrilus igneus, assembly GCA_036346225.1. Lineage (NCBI taxonomy): Eukaryota > Metazoa > Arthropoda > Insecta > Coleoptera > Lycidae > Platerodrilus > Platerodrilus igneus. The sequence goes on from JARFIW010001130.1 coordinate 2,022,509, forward strand.
AGTAATTTTTATCTCAGTTTGCGAGATGTTGAAACGTTTAGATCCCTAAGTTATGCATATCTTTTAGAAAACATATTTGCTTTTATGGGCAAATTTTTGCTTTACATTCCTTAATTTTAATAATTTCACTAATCATGTTTACAGAGTCTTTTTAAATAATAATATCCTTTGAACATACTATCATCTGGAATACAGATTTTGTTATACCTATATCTAGTACTAATAATAATTAGCGTCTCTAGCACTGTAAAATTCAACTAGCATAAATAATTTACAATCGTTTTATAGTGTTTAATTAAATCTGTCTTTTAACAACAAAAAGAGGTATTTTGCACATTGCAAATTATTACTACCATGCTTGTGGCAATAAATATTACATAATAAATGGCTAGTTATTCAAATAACAATAAAATTTTACACTAAGAATATATAATTGGTGTATGCTGGGTTGCCTGCCATAGGCATATATTTTTTAGAATTCAATTAAATTTAAGTACACGTAGGTAAATGCGTGAAAGTTACTTTACCTTTCAGTATTCAGCTGTATTGTAAATAGTTTCTGATATTATATTGAAAAGAACGACACCCAGTATTGCCAGCTGTGTAAAAAAATGTTGTGTTTCGGCAGTGAATCATACAAACTGCATGAAAATATATGAACTCATTAGCATGTAATTAAAATATGCCAGTAAGTAAAACTAATATAGATAAAACATTCAAATTTTGTGTGTTTCTTTTTAACATTATATATTTAATACAAAAATAATTTTTTAAAAATCTTGGGGGATTCTTCAGCACGTGCACGTTTTTGCTTAACCTAAAAATCTCCGAAGTATTCAATCACCTAATGCATGCAAAGCCTCCGTTCAGAACGCCTTATGGAGTACCATTCCGTATTTGAGAATGATTACATCACTATCCAAATTATTCACCACGTTTTAAATAACGACATGATTTGCATACTTTTTAAGGTTATATTTTAGATCCAGGGTACGAGTTCAGTGTAGTTGTATAAATTATTTGGGTGATGCAATCATGAACAAAATAACGAGTGACCTGTCTTAACATGTTTTTTTTGCACACACACACACACACCAATGATTTAAATTAAAACCATTATAAAATACGAGTCGAATAATTTCTCCTATTCTTTTGATATTTAATACAAAAATAATAGGACACAGCCCCGTTTAGGACACGTTTAGAAGCTCCCTTCCCCCACCATTCCTCATTTTGAGAATGATTATGTCATCCATCACATTTCCTATTTTTGCTTAACCAAAAAATCTTTCTTTAATTAACTAAAGCAACGAGAATAAAAACAAAGACGAAGCTCTAAAGATCACCGCTAAATTCTTCACTACATGCACGTTTTTGCATAACCTATAAATTTTTTATCACGTTTGTGAAATTAAACGAGTTATATATATATATATATATATATATATATATATATATATATATACAATGTCTAATACGTCATCTACATACAATCACCAAACCGCTAAAAGTAAAAGAATTTTTATTGCCTCATAAATTAAATGTATATTTACATTTAAATATTTAGATATATTCAAATTGCTAAAATGTAAGCAAGAGATGCTTGATATAACATCAAATTAATTTTTTTATTTGAGAGTCAAATAAATCGTGATGAAAGGTGGTATAATTTGCATACCAAGAAAGAAATAGTCTTAACATGTTTTTGCAAACACACCTTATGTTAATTAAATACATTATATTAAAAGTCAAATGTCTGCATGATTTGCATATATATTACCAGAGATCTATAATTCCAAACACGAGGTTATATTCGACTGCGAACTCTTGTTATTTTATCTTGACATTGAAATCGCGAGAAGTGAACGACTTCTTTTTACAAGATTTTACCTGCAAACGTTTAAAAATTTGACCCTCAGCATATAACATTTCGTATATTTTCTCAATTTTATTTGCTACTTCATACAAAATGCAGCTTATGAGGAGAGCTAAAAAACTCTTTACCACTTGCACGCGTTTGCTTAATATAAAAAAAATTCTTCACCGCGGCGTTTTAATTTTTAGCTTAACCTACCCAGAAAAATCTCCGAAGCGGCCAAGAACCAACACGTGAACTCCATTTTCTACACACACAACATTTTTTGAAAAAATGTATAACACCTTTCCCCATCTTATTTAATATTTAACACCGGGAACGCTGCTACAAAATTTTTTAAGAAAATATCTCCACCCCAGGCACGCGCACCACCCCACGACAAAAATCTAACGACCCCGCCGAACGCACACCCCAAAGACCTAACGACCCCACGACGCACCAAATTTACACACAAAGACAATTTTGTTCTTAAAGCGGCGTATACATATCTTGCTGCACGTTTTGTTTCCCAAAGCGGCTTAGCTGTTCATATTGTTCTCGAATCGGCGTATACATATCTTGCTGTGGATCTCTGTTGTCAAAGCGGCTTAGCCCCCTACTAATTGGCGCTGTCGTTTGTTTCACGCTAGCGTTGTCTTCACCATTTTCTTTAATTGAAATTTTATTAACATTCGCGGCTAGATTTACGACTGATTTTTGCAGTGCAATTATCCCGGAAGCGAATTGATGTAATATGTGTTCGAAGTTTACCAGGGCTTTTCTTGTTTGTTTCCGTTTACTAGCTCTGAGCATAATACACTATAACACGATTGCTCTATATAAATGACCTTCAACCTCCTCAATAGCAGTAATTTTCAGACCGACTATAAAACCTATAAATATTCAGTTTAAAATAGCAACTTTGTTTAAATCATCACAATACATTCTTTGCGCCTGATTTGCCAAATCAGTATCCTCATTAAACAACGTTTATAGTACATGTTGTGAATACGACGCGCTTATAATAGATAAACATGCAACTCACCACAGACATCACTTTCGTCTTTCGTCCGCTTTCAGGCCAATACACAAATGATTCCACAATGCTGCGTGTATCTCCAATGCAAACAGGACCTGCAATGGTTCCACCTTCACAACTACGATCTTTATGTAACACGCTCTGAGAGAATCTGTTCAACCGGTTTCAAAGTTAAATAGCAAAGTCGTTTAGCACATTCATATTAACATGCACACTACAACTTGTTTATTGCGCAATATGTTATTAATGTTTCTTTGCATATCATTATAAGCATTAATGTAGTGCACGTTGGGTGCCAAAATGAAATAGCATCTTTATAGTGTCTTGCAGAACAGGACCTAATATATAAAACGCGTGGGCTATGATTATATATAATAGCTATAATTTAGCATAAAGTGAATAAACACGCAAGGTTACAATACATAAGAGAATTAACCGAGTCTATCATAGTCATCGATTACTTTCTGGACAGCAGTCAATTCGTGTTCCACTCAACGGTTTCCGCGTATCACTGCATTCACCACACTCCACACACGAGTATCACCCTCCATGCGAGACAGGCTTAAAAGAAATGTTAATTTCACTTATTTTAACGACATCATTCTTTGGTTTTTATATATTTCACTGTTGAGTTTATATTAGATGATATTGTAGATGTCTTACTGGAGTGACACTTTTTTTTGTATTTTATAATCTGATGGATGTTTTTAAATCGTATTTGTATTTTAGTATTTTAATTGAAAGTTACTTCTTTATTTTGCGTAATTCTTCTCACACTTTCGCACTTTTTTTTCTGTTGTTTTGCGCCTCCCTTAGGGATTCGCGCTTCTCAGCTGAAGAAACGTTGAGTTAACTTGTAGAATTGACAAGCATATAGTACGGCTTGAAAGTTTATTTATTATAGATGCAAAATCCGCCCCGCATGATATTCATTCCACATCCCCCAAAGAGCTCATTACTTATCATTATTACACACTGAGGTTGAAAAATGTTCGTGCTATTAAGTATTCGTCCTATGAAAGCACACAATGAATGTAATTATTTCTAAAGTGCTTGGTTCCGTGCTTTAACAGCTTCTAGCAGAATAAATAATGAGGTGTAAGTTCCATGAGAGGTTTATACATTTTAGAGTCCCTGCTATTGGTATTTGAAAATTAGGGACAAACCGTTAGAAGCCTTAATTATGTTGAACCGTTTGTTTGTAGTTGATAAATGCCTACGATGCGTGTTCTGTATCACCCACGAGAGAAAAGCTTTTGATAATTGCTTTTGCAGTAGCTAGTGGTTTTTATTAGTGAGTAGTTTACTGCAATTTCAATTACAAAATCTTGTAGATACTAATACACGTTTTATGTTCGGTATGCAAATTCTAACACTAGCAATAGTAGACACTGAACTGACTAAATTATAGCTAAGAACTTTAATTTAAGATTGCAGTTGCAATATGTTTTGTGAACGAAGTGAACGCGTGTGAGCGTGTGTTCACTTAGACTAAAGCAAAGACCTAAAAATAATCAACTTATCAGCAATCACAGATATTAGGCACTGTCGTAGAAATAAAGCTTTACAACATTTATAAATATTATAAACCATGTAACCACAATTCATCGATCTCGATCTTAGATCGACACCCTACATGCGAAATAATCTAAAGATGAATTTAATGTAATACATACTGCGAATTTTACACTGCATTTAATGACAAACAACTTTTTGTCAGAAAGGCACTTCAACACCCTTTAGATATTTGCGCATGAGTGTCTATGCTTCTACTTCTCTACATAATGCATTTGAAATTTCACATTTTCTAAACACATAAACCCCATTTTATTTTAGATGATGCACTAACTTCAGTAATCCCACATTTTTCATCATTCCTTACGACAATTAACAAAATAACAATTGGCAATAATGCCTAAAATAAAAATTGCAAAGGGATAAGCCATATGGAAATGACATAGGTTTATGACAGTTATATGTACCTATATGATTATGCAACGGTTGGTTGAATTTCCTAATTTTTAAAATATCGTTAAATAAGGCAAATAAGGTACTTTTGGAACATCTGCAGGCACAATGGAAACGAGTGTGTCCCTAGTTGAATCTGCAACTGAATTAGTGTAACTATAAGCTGTATACTCTTAGATGATATCACAAAATACTAAGATTAATTGAGAATAGTTTGATATATTTTCGAAAACTTTTTGCCGGCAATAGATGCGAGAGCCTGAATGGCTCGAACATCTATTGTTAGATGGCAACAACTTTAAGAAGATATATGAAGTTACTTTCAGTTTAGCAAACTCTCCTGTGGAATTCAATTGGCGATTTTTTGACATTACGTAAAAAGGAAGTTGGTGCATTTTCTTCTAATTTTTAGGTCATTCTCTGCAAAATCATTCAAATTATTTCCAATTAGACGCGTTGCTTATCATGATATCATTGCATGTAATTTCCTTGATTATACTACTAATTTCATCGATTGACGATTATCAAACCGTTCACTATTTATTTTAAAAGTATTTTCTAACCTGATGGCAGGCGTTAAGTCAATAATATCAACGAAATCAAAATACTTCAAATTATTCCCGAGGCAACAATGCACAAGTAGATCATTCCCACTATAAGATAGAAAACATTTGGCAGAATTTACTTCATTAACTATAGCTTTTAAAATTATTTGATTACAAGCTTTTAGGGATTGGTATTGTACATTCTAACTCGAATAAGTAACATTTTGGCGCAGAAATTTAAATGCTGTTCTAAAACACTATCTCCTGTTTAAATTTTAAGCCTTAGAAGTGCTTTAAAACTGCCCTCATTACCTGGAGATATTTCTGAAGATATCTCACGCTGACCATGATCTCTGTGTCCGTTGAAGGGAAGATTTTGTCTATTTCACAGTATAACAGTTTTTATTATTGAATGTAAAATTGTCCTATTTTGCAATACTTAAGCTGTTTTTCTTTTATTTACTGCTTCATCAGCAAATAAATTTTTGCCTCCCATAACATCAGCAAACAATGTACCCTTCTCAAAGGAATTCTTATGAAATTGGGGGTTTGCATGTTACAGAAACCTTTCTATAGCTTCTTTTTCATTAGTAAAACCTTTATTCTACTTTTACTTTTCTACTTCTCAAGAAGAAAATGGAACACACATCTTACAATAGGCTGCATCCTCCGTTTTGGAATAAGCTAGCCGTTTATATTTGACCAGCCAGGGGTAGCAAAAATGCCTATCACGGCCTTGTGCTTCTCTGGCACTAGAGATCTGGAACTTAAAATTATTATCTGGTTCCCAAAAGTTTTTTAAGACTGTACGTTTTTCACAATCATTTAAACTATGCCTATTTGCAAAAATACTAATGTCTGTAGCCATCATAGGCTTGTCGTCAGTCAAACTAGAATTTGATGTTTCATCCTCAGATCAATGATTGAAGCTGAAGGCAAAGGCGTGACTTTATTTTCTTTCCGATGGTCTTGTTCATAATTTGCAGTGGGAGTGTGTGAAGGCTGTTCAATTTTAGTATGCTGTTTTTTGTTAAAAAGTTTAAACGGTGTCTATTGCCGTTAGTCTTCTTTTTTTTTCATCCTTAGATTTTAAAATACATACAATAACTAATAAATTTAATGTGTATTATAAGTAATCTCTACCGTACATACATATAGCTAATACTTCCACATTAACAAATAACAGTCGCAGTTATTCGGTTTAAATCAAACAGACTACAACAACATAACTTTTTTGTATCTTAGTTGCAAAACTCAGATACTTAACAATCGTCAACCACTCTGCGCAACTCGCGTTTCTTCTACCGACCTGGCTGGATGTCTGCAGTATACACTCTGTAACATACTCCCCGTGCTTGGCTCGTACGGGCAATTTCTGTTGCAATGAAGAACGAAACGTTTAAATACATTACTACTACAACACTACTGCTGCTAGAAATTCTGCCAATGACGTTATTAGAATAGACTAAACTACAATTTACAAATCAGGTATAATGTATGAGTGCCGACAACGGATGGTGTATTACCCATATGCTTTATTATTAATAAACTAGTGTCCGTATATAGCATATTTTGTCTGCTCCCACTATGGGGATATGTATTAGTAGGGGGTTGATGGCAATCCTGCTGCCTCATTTCCTCCAGAATCCCTCATTTCCTCACACATTTACATGTAAATACCCATAAGGAGGGCTTGAGGAGGAGGGACTTGTGCATCTTTCGAGATAAACCTATCTTGTTTGGTATCAATAAATATCAGATTTTTCTCAGCTACTCAAATCTTTTTAAATTTTTTAGATTGCATCATCCGCCAGAGAGCTACCCCAATTTTTAGATTTTTTACCGGAGCGATTTCAGCCCGGAATTATAAATTGTTTTAGACATGCGACACATCAAATTAGTCTAGAATTTTACGCAGAATCCGAATCTGTAAACATATTTAAAATCAGACCACCCCCTGCAAAGTTATACCCCTTTAAAACCTTGAACTTCTAAATTTTGCTCTTTGCTCTATAAGCTAACCTAACAAATAGTTTTCTTCGACTAACCATTTTTCATCTTTTGAGATAGCATCGTTCGAGATAAATATATCTTGCATTTTCATCTTAGCATCTTCATTTCCTCCCGCATCTGAACCAAATAGTTTTCTTCGACTAACCATTTTTCATCTTTTGAGATAAACCTATCTTGTTTGGTATCAATTAATATTAGAATTTTCTCAGCTACCCGAATTTCTAGGAATTTTTTAGATTGCATCATCCCCCAGGGAGCTATCCTCATTTTAAGATTGTGCTTTTTACGGCGATGAGATTCAGCCCACAGCAGCACCCGCCACATATCTAGTGGAAAAAGTTTTACGGAAACGGAAGCACGGACGCGAACTATTAGTGTCATGGTTAAGGGGGTGGTAAAAGTTGGATTAAGAAAACAGACTTGCTAGATAATTACCTAGTTGAAAAAAAATTATAAAAGGAGTTTGTGGGGGTAAAGACCCCTAGCTGGATATATAGGAGAGATTTGCTTTGAAGCCCATTTCCATTTATGATTTGAAGCAGGAAGCATGTGTTTTATAATCGATTTACAAAGATATTAATACAAAACTAGTGATTTCTATTGCAAGGAGATCGCCATTTTGGATGTAGTAAATAATGTAATATGGCATGAGATACTGAACATGGCGGTGGGGTATAACACCGTAAGTGATGATTTCAAAAAGCAAGTTCGGTAGTTAAAGGAAAGAATCCATGGACTCTGCTGGGATGAACAGTCTACGAGTGGGTATACAAATGTGGGTGATTGACTGAAAGAAGTCATACCTCCGGGGGCTACTGTCTATTTTAAAGGAGAACGGAAGAAGCAGTTACTATCGAAATATTTATCAAACAACATTTTGAACATGGAAAGTGTATTCTCAGTTCCTAGACTCAAAGAATTAATAAAATTTGGTGATGGGTACAACCACTGTTTAAACCATTGTTTGAATAATTTAAGTTGCTCTAAGGAGAATGTTTTACTGTTACAGCCTTTTGTTAATGTTGAAACGTATTTAATTTTTTAATAAAATATTTGTGGAAATTGTTTTTATTATTTTAGCTAAAAGACTATTTAAAATTTAAAAAAATATATATTTAAAACAGCGCATTACTTTGGAAAAATTAATAGCGACTAATAAATTACACAATGTATAATCTAAAACGAATCTAAGATGTATTAAAAATACAATCAGAAACAATAGCAAAATACACAATAATTGGTGTTTGCAAATAAATTCAGTTCTAATTTATTAAAAAAACAGGCAGACTTACCTTAAATTTTTCATACGAGGAAAATCACTGCACAAAAGAATTGTTTAAATTTCGACAAACTTTACACAAGGCGTACGGAACAAATAGACTTTACTAATTAGACCGGGTTATATACATTTGAAATAATTATCCGTTAATTGATCTGTATTACTTAATGAAGTTTGTATTTTCCCTAAATACGTAGTCGAGCACATACTAGTAAGTACCTTGTGTTATTAATAATTTACAAGTAATGATGCATAGATTTCTAATGCACGGTATTGAAATATAAATAATAAAAAGAAAGGTCTACAGCGCTCTCGCATGTACTTCCCGTGATCCATAATCGACAAAAAATTAGTTTGGGGAACGAAATGTATTTTCCAAGTACATATTTAGCATTGAGTATATAATTTTGTTATGACGTGCTTATTAAAAACGTTAAACCAGAAAATTAATAACTGTTTAAAATTTTAAAAGTCATGGTTTTGAATATTCTAAAAACAGTACATTACCGTTTGAAAATGGTTTTAAATATAAAAACACTTATGGCTTATAAAGGGCTAATTTTCTAAAACTCCCGCGGTTTTAGATTTTCGGAGATGGTTGGTTAAAGCATATGTCATAGATGAGCAAAAAAATTTAGAGGTTTGAAACCTTTAAAAATGTAACTTTGTAAGAGGTGGTCGGATTTTAAATCTGTTTGCAGATTCGGATTCTGCGAAAAATTCCAGACTAATTTCATGTATCGCATGGATAAAAAAAAATTATAAGAACGGTCAGAAAACGCTACCGGTAAAAATCTTAAAATGAGGGTAGCTGCCTGGGGGATGATGCAATCTAAAAAATTGCTAGAAATTTAGGTAGCTGAAAAAAATCTAATATTAATTGATACCAAACAAGATAGGTTTATCTTGAAAGGTAAAAAATGGTTAGTCGAAGAAAATTATTAGGTTCAGATGTGGAAAGAAATGAGGATGCTAAGATGAAAATGCAAGATATATTCATCTCGAAAGATGCTATCTCGATAGATGAAAAATGGTTAGTCGAAGAAAACTATTTGTTATGTTAGCTTATAGAGCAAAGAGCAAAATTTAGAGGTTCAGGACTTCAACGGGGTATAACTGTGCAGGGGGTTGTCCGATTTTAAATCTGTTTACAGTTTCGGATTCTGCATAAAATTCTAGACTAATTTGGTGTGTCGCATGTCTAAAAAAATTTATAATGCCGGGCTGAAATCGCTGCCGGTAAAAAATCTTAAAATTGGGTTAGCTTTCTGGGGGATAATGCAATCTAAAAAATTTAAAGAGATTTGGGTAGCTGAGAAAAATCTGATATTAATTGATACCAAACAAGATAGGTTTATCTTAAAAAATGTACAAGTCCCTCCTCCTCAAGCCCTCCTTATGGGAATTTACTTGTAAATGTGTGAGGAAATGAGGGATTCTTGAGGAAATGAGGCAGCAGGATTGCCATCAACCCCCTACTTGTAGTTTATAGCTATTTAAGTCGATTGGGGAGGACCAAATAAAAGAAAAAAGATACGCTTTTACAACTGTTAGAAAAGTAAGTTGTAATAAACACACATCAGAACTATGTCGACACTATATTTATATGATTGTCACTTGGTCCATTTCTATAACGCCTTTACAGCAAACCAAAATATTCGAAATATCTTACATTTATATGAATATAATTAAGTTCACTTTCTTGTAAGTTATCTAGATTTTACATAACATTTATATATGTATGTTGGTAGCTGGGTTGGGTGCACCGCTTTCATGGAGGAATGGTTATTCGGTAGCATTCAACTTACGAGTTAGCTTTATAAACGGGGGGGGGCTTGACCCCCTCCGTGGATATGTCACTGGATACTCTTACCATAATATTAATGCAATATATTGGTAACCATAGTGAATCTTGAAAATCAACATCTTTACATTCTGAATCCTTGGTTAGTATCACCTTTATCTCAACGCTTATTTGGGATAGGTCAAAGCGGTGCCCCTCTTGTTGAAAGCTACAATTTTCTTTAATTATAAGCATGGAAAAAATTGTTTTTTCTAAACAGTAAAATAAAAAATTATTCTTCAATTCAGACTCATATGCACAATACTTTTCAATTGAAGTCGATGCCTATATTTTCAGTCAATTTATTTTTCATGATAAATATTGAAATATCGGTATAACCTCAAAATTAATGTGGAACCGAAGTCTCTTTTGTAGTGCAAATTCATCGTTAACAAGGTGAAAATTTATTCTTTCATATACTTATAGGAGTTCGTCTTTCCTGAAAAATATTGCTTACTGTAGCAGTTTCGTTTTGTTCTCCGGCAATTGAATAATATAGCATAGCGCTCTAATAATTTTGTTTCAATAGGGAAACCAAAAATGAATGCCAAATCTGCGTCAATACCTGCTGTGACGTATAATTAAAGAATATTAACAAAGGCGTGCTATTAATTTGCTTCGTCTCTCCTTTTATGATATCGGGCACTTGAGAACGACAATACGAGGACAAGTAAAATGGTACTCCGTTAAGTAAATGAATAAAAGATGCTCGTTTCTATATTGATTTGCTTTGAGTATAAAAATAAGTTCGTACAAGATATGGACCTTTACTATTTGAGATTACTATTTTGAACTATGAATTCAACTATTTTACAATTAGCTTGACAATCAGACATAGACAACAATTCTTTACGCGCACTTACTAAATTCGGTCATTTGAAGTATAAGACCTCAATATATATTTATGCTTTAGAAACTTGCCGCACTTTCCCACATAACAGCTCTTAAGAAACTAAAATATTATTACTATATCTATAATTAAGTGTATTTATACAAATGTTATCCCTATGTAACGAAAGCGCATTGTTATAAATTCAGATTAGCTAAGTAAAGGGTAGAAGTTCATTCACATTCTCTCATCTAGTGCATTGTGGTTACGTGCAGTCAGTCACCATGCACTGAGAAATACATAATTATTTTTGCTTCAGAGTTTTGGTTAAGTGTGAGTTGGTAAGAACGTAAACCAGGCAGGAAGTTGGCGTGTTTGTCGTACTATGTGAAGCATTAGCTAAAACCAATCTAAACTTATAATACCTCTGCATTGTAACCAGGGGCGGATCTAGGATTTTCTTCGGGGGCGATTTAACACACAAAGATTCAAAATAAAGTACTCAAACTCAACACCTGTTTATTGAAATTTTGGCTTTTATGTGCACATGATATGCAAAAAAATCCTTGACATTTTTCAGAAAATACAAGCCATGAAAACTTTGAAAACAGATCATGACTTATTCTTCGTTTCTATTTTTTACCTTTTTTATTACCTCCTTCGCCCCCCGTCTAAATCCGCCACTGATTGTAACTAAATTTAAAGTTAGCGTAGCACTTAGATAAGCGTATCACTTTGAGGTGCTATAACTACTTAAAAGCGGGTGTGGTTGTCTTACTGTACAAACCACTAAGAAACACTAACAAAGCACCCAGAAGAATCTGATTTCATTTTTTTTTTGCGTCTGGGTTGTGGCTACATGAGAAGTTGGTCATCGCACATTAAACTGAAATAAGTACTATATGGGCGATATGGCTCCCTAGTGTGTGAGGCACTACCAAGCATTAACAAAACGATAAAAAACCCGATACAAACTTATTTGTGCTTATGAGTTGTTGCTAAGTAGGGTGTTGGCTACAGCACTTTTAATGTAATAACTACTTAGCGGTTAATGTAGCATGTAATAAGGCCTTGCGATCTTTTACAATTTCTTTACCTTTAAGATTATTGCCTTCCTTAAATGAACTAAATTCCAGAGAATGGCATTTGTTACTCAAAGATGTTTTTAACTCGCTTAAAGATTGCGAATCAGAGGTTTGTATGCATTCTTCCCATTCACACTTAACATTTTGGGGAAGTTTTTTTATCATAAAATAAGGGACGATGTCATGTCAATGTTCAACTGGCCTGCCAAGGGACGCTAAAGCGTGAAGGTGTTGTGTAAAGACATCTAACAGTTGTCGAATCGTGTGGTGTGAATATTTTGTTATAGTCGGAAAATCAAACAAAGCCTTTAAATGAGATTTGAATGTTATGCGTTTATTTTCGAATCTATCGAGCAATAAATCTAGCGCGATTTTGTAATTAGATTCCGTTATTTTTAAATACTTTAACACGTTGGAGGCGTCTCCCGTGGTAGCAGCTTTTGAATTATAGGAATAGATGGATTAGAATCTATTAAAAAATAGAACTGATTCCTAAAGGGTAAATAATTGGAGTACCTGCCGCTGAAACTTTCGATGCTTATTGAGGGCAATTTCACGTGGGCTTGTGCTTGCGGTAATGAACCTTCGGTCAGCGGGGTTGTTAGCAAAGACAAGCCTTGTACGTCTATTTTTAGTTTTGAATACAACTGCGCGAGATTATTTTCAATAAAGTATTTTTCATACACCCCACTATAATCCACACTGCAATTTTCTTCAAGAAAGAATTCGTAATTATCTAGGTTTTTTGACAGGTTTCAAACCGTGTGTTAATTTTATCGGAATTTTTGCGGGTCTTATTAAAACTGATAATATGTTTTTCTAGGATTGTTAAATTCCGTTTCAATAAAGCTCGCTTATTTTTTAGGTTTTACAACCGTCCTGAATGAACTGGGGAATTTCGGTCATATTATAAATGTAAGGATAAACAATAACCAGAACAGGAAATAATCAGGTGATACCTTTTGTATGATGCTCGGTGAGTGGAGACTTCCTAGAATTTGCTTTGAATACGGTACGGTGTTGATCCCTGTACAACTCGCTTGAAGGACGTATGGAACGATATCTGCGATGCCCTTTGGAGACTTAAGGTTCAACCATATGCTGTTTTCAAAAAATAATCTTTATAGATCCGTGCTTCGAATGATCATGTTTTGCGTCACGCGTTACAAAACTCGGTTGTAATCGTGACTGTTGGTGATGACGAATAACAAGTAATAAATTCCGAACTTAAAATTCAGTTATTCATAATAATAATGTAATGTGGACTGTAATTATTACATCGAGTCTACAAAATGTAAATATAACTACATGATTAATTATAAATAACCGAATAAAGGGGGAGCCACGATAGCAAATACGACGGCTTCGTAAGGTTTCAAAGAGGTTACTGACTACCCGTATCTACCTGCACAACCCCAAAACCCTCGTGAGCACCTGCCCAACAAGTTAGGCCAACTAAGACGTAACAGTGTTGGATTTTGGATGATCTAGTATCAGAACTTTCTAGAGAGACTTGATTAACAAATGGTATTAAATATATACGTTCTAAATTGCACGTATATAGCATTTTATGTACGCTTTATATTACACGCATTATGATGATCTACCGTCGCCTCAAATATCTATACTTTATTCATATATGCTTGTGTATAAGTGTTTGACCAGTACACACTGGTATAAATTACACGCATTTATTAATTCCTGTACGCAAATATGCTTAGATTGAAAGAAATTTTATGTCGCGCGTTATTTTTCTTCAAATATGTTTAATTTGTATGCGTTTTGTGTTTAAGAATGTATTTGAATGTTCTAAAATGATTGAATTGCTTCAGCGATTATTTATTTTAATGAAATATGGTGAAGTTATTACGGAATGAGCTTCTCTTTGTAGCTTGTTATTGATTTTATGCAGGGTGACTTGTATTTGCTTTTCCATAATGAATGAATTATGTATATTTTTGGATTTAAATGTTTGGTTTTCATAGTATATATGATATTTACATGAGATATTCCTCCCTCGTGACTTATATAATCTTAAATAAGCGTATAATCATAGCAAAATACATATATAAATCGGATTACGGAGGTTTCAAATTTTTCTGTCTGTATGACCCATCCCACTCTACGACATCTTGAGCTAGCCCAAAATCTAAGACTTTTGGATTTCCATTCTAGCATTCTCCGTTTTTTAGTTGCGGTATTCGGTGCGGGCGATTTTCTTTACTGACTTTACTGCTTTCTTTCGTGACTGCACCGAATACCGTAAAACAATTATGTGTGATTTGCCTACTGAGCGCTTACAAACGGGTGCACGTTTCAATTATGCAGACGTCGATTACGGCGTGCATTTCTAATACGTGACCGAAAAAGTCGCAAATTCAAAGTTAATAAAATGCTACATTGGTCTTTCATATACCTTAGTACTAAGGCAATTGATATCAAGTTGGTGACGGAGTTGACAAAAGAATCACTTTTGTTAGCTCTTAAGCGGTTCATATAACGAAGACCCTCACAAATATTTTCGAATGACGAAAAAATTGCTGTATCAGCAATCTCTAAACACAAAGCCTTATATAAATTGTTAGTCTGTATCAAACCCGATTTCATTACAGATCTTTCTAAGGATCATTTCGGGAGCGTTTGGGAGACAGGGGTAAAAATTGTCAAGTATCATCGCAAGCGCGTACCTGATATTGCACATTTGACATATAAGGAATTCTATTCAGTATTATGCCAAACAGAGGCAATAGTAAATTCCCGTCCATTATATCCACTCTCTTCTGATCCTGAAAACTATACTCCTCTTACACCGGCTCATTTTCTGATTGATAGACCATTAACTGTTCTTGGTAAAGTTGACCTAAAAACAGCCTCCGGAAATCAATCGGCTGTCTCGTTAGGACGAGGCGTCGCTGTGGATCAATGTAGTAAGCATAAGACTACGGATCCCAAGGTCCCGGGTTCAAATCCCGACACGGCCGACTGCTTGAAAAATGGCAGGTGAGCATTTTTCACAAAAATTACGCCCTCGTTCAGATGAGAGGTTAAATGGAGGTCCCGTGTGTGAGTGTTGTCACGCACGTTAAAGATCCCTACCTTGCCTGGAACGGCAAGGGTTCGGCAAAATTCTAAATTTCCAGGCAACAAAAAGCTCGCCTCCTGGCCAATGTAGTACCTACGGGTGGAGCATTGGAAATGTAAATGAACTGTCTCGTTACGACGACAGACCTGCAAGCAGATGTCTGGAGGATAGCGCACACGGCGCTCGAGTTTCGGCATTTAAAGTTCTGTTGGGTTAGGTCGCACGATGGTAACGTAGGAAACGATAGGGCTGATAAATTAGCTAAAGAGGCCGCGACGGGCGACTTTCGGATATCACATTCGTCGATACCGAGGACCATAAATAAAAGAAAGCTATACGAAAAATCAATCCGACAATGGGAATAGAGGTGGAACAACGCTGCCACAAGCAGGTTGACCCACAAATTCATACCGAGCATAGAAGCTAGAGGTAAGATCGAAGTGAAGCTTGATAATAAAATGGTGCAACTGATAACAGGGCACGGCGCCCTAAAAGCGTATTTACAAAGATTTGGTTTAACCGACAACGACCGCTGCGAATGCGGCGATGGCGCAGAAAGCGCAGAACACGTGCTCTTCGACTGCCCACTCGAGGTGGCAAATCGAGGATTAGCTGATATGAAATTAGCTATCGCAGGACTAGCATGGCCAAAGAGCCTAGAGGAAGTCAGGAAAGTGGCTAACCAGAAGGCGTTCTGGACGTCTTCAAAGAATTTTCGGGAAGGGTCTTGAGACTAGACGGTGATAACCGCGCGTAAATCGGAGGGAGTAGGGGAGGATAGAAAATTTTTAGATTATGACTTGGCATAGGAAACGGGCATGAGAATGACATAACCAAAACCTGTATAAAAAAAAATTATAAAAAAAATAAATAAATAAAAAAATATAAAAAAAAATTAAATTAAAAAAAAGAAAAGCAAAAACAAAAGCAAAAATCAATAACCAAAATCTAATATGCACGACAAACCCCACACCACTAAAACAATTACTGTCCCGCCTTATACGCGCGGAAAAATCGGAACCGGGAATAAACTAAAACAAATAAATAACAACAAAATAAATCAGTAAACCTTATTTAACTTAAATCAGCGAATAAATAAAGAAAATAAAATAGGGCGAAACCGCGCATCCCTCCAGGACTTAAAAGTGATAATTATTGTGATCCCCCTAGAACATTTAGTGCATACACACCAGAACTTTAACAGTGCATCATCTCCCTTTAGCAGTAAAACACCAATAGACGTAAGAAGACGACCAGATCTTCGGATGCTTGGGAAATTTATATACGGGGTAGGATTAAAATTGTGGCGCATAAGCATTGACTTGTATTAATAAGGAGATTTTGAAATAATCTAACGAGCATGTTTTGTGCGTAATGGCGCTACCCATCATAATGCTTATGCGTGTGCAACTGATAATTTGGGCAATGTTTTGCTAATTTATGCACTGTTGCATGCTTTTGGTTATTTATATGTTTATTAATTTATTTATATATTTATTTTATGTTTATTTTTATACTTACATTATATTTATACTTATTTTATATTTATATTTATATTTTTGCCTGAATTTTTGTTCTGTGGCTTGATTTTATTTGCTAGACGTTTTGCCGCTAATTTATGGTGGCAGTATATATAGGAAAGAAGATTGTACTTATAATATGTCAGTTAGGGAATGATAGGGAACGTTAGGGATAAATTTAGGATGAAATTTGAATAAATACTTAGACCAGGGAGGACGAATTTGTAAATATATAGAACAGGTAAAATAGTTGGATTCACTATTAAACATTTGGCAAATGCTAAGAAAATTTGAATCCATTTTTAATATTAGCTAGCTAGATTTGTATAGTTTTAAGACGACCCTTCAGGCCGAACCGGTAAGCAGAGCTGGTAGCTGCTATCCGGTATTACGGATCCCTCCCATTCATTTTTGCTTGTATCTTGCGGATTGGGCTAATTCCAGAATCAACGCTAGGGATACCATTCTTTAAATTCTATGTTTAGTTTCAGTTTGATAGATTTTTATTTAGTTTTGATTAACCTGAAGTTTGATTAAATTTGGAGCACGTTTACTTTTCGCGTTTAAACCCAATGTAGTACTTTTGGGTGGAGCATTGGGGACGTGGCCGGAAGTATAGCGGCCCTTAATTACATTATAATGTATATAGTAGTTGGAGGCTCCGTGGCGTTGTTGGTATGTGTGTGACTACTATGCCCAAGGTCCCGGGTTCAAATCCCGATACGGTCCGCTTGAAAAATGTTAGGCGAGTATTTTTCACAAAAATACACCCTTGTTGGGTTGAGAGGCAAAATGGAGGTCCCGTGTGTGAGTGTTGTCATGCACGTTAAAGATCCCTACCTTGCTTGAAATAGCAAGGGTTCGGCAAAATTCCAAATTTTCCAGGTAAAAAGCTCGCTTCCTAGCCAATGTAGTACCTTCGAGTGGAACATTGGAAAATCAAATGTATTGTCTGGTTACGAATTGCTCCAACTTGTGGTAGCGCTGGAATAAGGGGTACATATCTGAACTGCAATAGCGTACAGAGTGGTAACACACGTCTATTGAAATCTCTTCGGGTGCGTTGGTAGTCACTACAAAAAATAATCTGCCGCCTTCCAGATGAAAAATGCAAAGCGTTGCGGGTGTTGTGTGCGGCAAAGATGGTGTTAATCGTGTTTTTAAAGTGAAAACTCCAAGTGGAGTGATTACTCGTTTTCTACAAAAATTTGTCCTCTACCCTTTACTGACTCTAATCTGTAAAAATATATGTCTTAATTTCCTAGAAGATGTCCTTTCAAGGCAGAGGCTATGTTCACGCATATATTGCATTTATTCGTATTTGCTACAATTTTTTACCTATTACGTTGTCATATTTATATTACAGTTCACATCCCGTATATATTCTTATCCGCTCTAGGTACATGAAGCGTCATCTGCACCCTCAATCCTGTATTTAAAAGTTAGTTGGCTTTGGCTACTCGTGATGAACGCATATACTACTAATGTAACCATTCTTAATAAACGTAGTTTACAGTAAGTAGTAGTTTTCATTGTTTTACTGAAATTAAACCAGAATAATAGATTTCATGCCGAAACAAAGTCACTAACAGCTTTACAGTTTTCTTTTAACGTGTATTCTCCGCATACGTAGCAAAATACATCAAAATTATTTACACTTCTACGTGAAGTCATTGCATTTCTATTCATCAATACAACTACAACTTTCTACAACCCATACATATTAGGTTTACTTTATAATAACCCGAACACAAATATAACGCAGGGCAAATTTCGATCTACCCTGCAAGGCGAGAACTCACTAACTAATCTCAACTCTTGTTGAGGCGTTAAAAATCACTTAAGTTACTGGATGCTAACCATATCTGTGAACTAAGTGAACGCCTCTGACAACAGGGCTAATATTGAGGAATAAATTCTTGTACATCTGAGTTAGAAATGCACAAAGAGAAGTTACAGCAACGGATTTGGTTAAAAAAACACTGATCTAAAAACCTAAGCAGATAGAGAAAAATGATTTCATATTATATCCAGTGCCCCAAATATAGCTAAAATCCGTTCTAAAATCGTAGGATTAAAAAAAAATTTTGTGTATTCCTGTGTTATTTGCCGAAAATTTCATACACGACGGACTAAGAAAAAGCTTTATAAAACTGGAAATGTTACATAATTTTTACAGAACCCGTTTGTTTAAGTTAAAAAACCATTTCAGTAGGTCTGAAATACCGTTAAAACGCGCATTATACAGTTTATGAATCAGTTAGCTTAGCGGATGCTACGCTAAAAGTTGTCCGAAGGGTCTGATAAATGGAGGTAATAGAAGACGATTAGCCGTTCCAGGTTTCACTGATTTAATTGCAGCGTTTTCAGAAATTGCTTTTCAGTCAATAGATCAAGCCGTTGTAATCATTATAGCGCTTAGTCAATATAATGGTTGTTTTCGTACCGTCGGCCTGATTCTTCAGATGTTGACGTTTATTGCAGTGTATAACAAGGAAATTACTTCAGCAGCAGAATTCCGGAGAAACCACATGTTGCAATTTCACTTGATTTTACCTTTCACGGGGTTTGTACTCGCATGCGTCTTATATGTAACAACATGTGATGAATTTTCGGAAAGCTTTCCTATGAATGATATTGCATTATTGCTCTTGGGTTACACATATACCAATTTACTACTGTATAAAACAACATTAATTAAGTTTAATATTTATACTTGTGGAAAACAATACACGTTATTGTTGAAATAACAGGTGTGTTTAACTTCCATATTGCTTAGGCCATGGTAGAGCATATCTGCAGCTAACAGTCTCTAAGATACAGTAAAAAACTGTAATTTCAATGCACACTTATTGGAACCTTCTCATTAGGAAACTTGTTAAATATAACTTGATTCCTGCTTATATAGATCTTCTATTACGGATTTGAGGACCATAACGTGTGAAGAGTATTAAGAGGTATTTTGAAGAAGTTGAGGTGTGATATTGACAGCAACAGAAAGAGAGGCGGTTCAACATCGCGTTCAACGTGATTATTGAACACGGAGGCATCCTTTAGTTTAACGGCACTTGCTACGTACCTACACATAGCCGGAAGAAAAGTAAATACCTGGCTAACTACCAACCGCGGAAAGTGGGGAGATTCGCCTACATACCAAACAGAAACAAGAAGAATACATCGCCCACGATTATCTATTAACAATGAAAATAAATTAAAATTTCTTGATTTACAGGTACAAAGAAAAGCATTAAATTTAGTTTATATTTTAAAGAACAAATTTTATAAAGGATCCACGAAGTGCGCATTTCGTAGCTAACAAGTAATAAAAATCATTAAAAAAAAGTGATGTTTAGATCTTCTCAATAGCAAGTGTGTTAAATTAACGTATTCAATGAAGATTTCCTCAATAGCACGTGTGTTAAATTAAAGTATTAAAGGTAGGTTTTCTCCTAGCAAGTGGGTTAAATTAAAGTATTAAATGTAGACCAAGGTGTAGTAAGAACTAAAGAAAGATAACCAGAAGCACTAGCAAAGCTAGCTTCTAAACATGGATTGTGATCTGGTTTCACAACATCAACCGCTGATAAATAAGGATCTTTGATGTACGTAAAAGAAAACGAGTCACATACTTCTATGCGTCGGGATGCGTATCTTGTAAGCAGCCGGGGGTGATTCAGCACAGCAATGCCATGGTCATCAGGGTTCATTTACCCTGCCATCGTAATTACAGCAGTGATCCAAAGACAAAAGGCAGCTGGTCCACGGCAACGAACAGGTGGGCCTGCACAATGAAAGAACCCATTTGGCCTCCAGCTAAAAAAGCTAAAAAGAAAATCTGATTAGAATGGGTACGCGCGGGGAAACTCACCGAATACACGCAAGACACCTCCTAGTTGTCGAACAGAAACACGTGCATCGTTTTTGAAATACGGTGACGAATAAAATGTAGAAAACACTTCGACGTACAAGCTGTAGAATCAAATTCAACAATGGTTCAAACAACACGAATTCAAACTGCAAATCTATTTCAACAAGTCGTTACATTGGAACAATAGAGAAAACCATTATTCGGCGGTCGTAAGGTATACCAAAATAGCGGGTACTTAAAGACAGGTTATAAGTATTTAATTTTAGCATAAACTTGTCGTTTCGAAATAAATAAGTTCAAAACGAAAATTTGTAGCAAGCGTACTTCTAAACAGGATGTTGTCGAAGAATTTAAGAGATTACGGGATACCTAAAGTAAAGTATAGACTATTTAATTAATCGAGTAAATTTTTGTTGTAAAAGAACAAGGGATTTGAATTAAGGAATTTATTCGTGAGCGTGTTTATTATTAATTACGTTAAGTGGGCTTATACTGAAAAGGTACACTATATAGGGGGTTGTTAAAAAATTTAAGGATTGAAACGGAATTTATTCGAACGAGTAATGAATGAACAAGGGAGAAAAATAGGGTAATTACTTTATACGGAAAATAAACGTAACACACTATTCGATAAATGAAATCCTTAAAATAATGATTTACCATTAAAGTAAGAACCTCTTTATTCTTGTTGTAGTAGGTTACAAGTCAGCTATTCCATACTATTCCATAAGGTTAACCGTTGACGTCTTCAACATAATAAACATTAATAAATAATCCTTAAAGTATAAAATTAGTTGGACGTTGCGTTGGTTGATTTTAGTTTGACACTATATAGAACCTTCTTATTTTTTTCCACATTTATTGTTATTAGAATGTTGCTGCATTTGCGTTGAGTGTTTAGTGTTTATGTTCGTGGTGCCACATGAAACAATAAGAGAGTAACGCTAAAACTGAATTAATGTTAATTAATAGATTTTATTACGCATTTCTGAAAATCGGTTGCAAAGCATTTTTGCTTGAAAGGTTTATCTAAGATCCCTACAATTATAAATTTCATCCTTATAACACAACATAAATCTACAATGTTCTCATGGCACTGAAGTATTTAAATAGCCGAATAGGTTATAGACGTTCACATTCAAATGAAGTATTGTTATAACCTTGTGTACACTTTCAATTTCTTAATCTCAGTTTTATCATTTTAATTACTATATGCCCTTAACCTGCAGATTTCCCGTCTTATTTCTAATACCTTTAACCATATTTTCGTAGTTAGGACTGAATAGGTTTTTAAAACTATACGTATAATTGTAGCACATTTTAAGTCGTTAACTGTATAACGCTTGTCCGGTTTTCAACTGCTTCTAGATTTTTCATACAGTAAAATTTTGCATTTTCCTACGAATGCGAAAAAAGGTTTCAAGATTTTGAATCACTATTGAAGAATATCGATTTATGTAAAAATGTTTTTTCTATTTACACGTACCTGATATTTCAATAGATGTCTAATAAAAGGAAACGATCTTTGGGTGCACAGTATTATAAGTTAAACATCGCTAAACGATAGATAGAAACGCAAAAATAAACTTCTGAGACTTTGGGATTTTTCAAGAAATATGTGCTTTAATTAGATTGTAACACATCGACCTTAAATAGATACCGGACGCAAACGGGGAAAGATTAGTCTTGTACGAAGAAAATTAATATTGGTGCACCTCGTATAAATCTGATTTCATGAATAATAATAGCTAGTAAGCATGGGGTTTAAATAAACGGTTAGTTCTATTAAAATCATAAACTCAGAAATCTAACAAACTATTTTCTCGATAATGTTATGCTAAAAGTTAACCAAAACTAGTTCGGTCGCTATTTCATAGTTCAACAAAATAATTATTTAACGGACTCTACATTGCTTATCAAATAGCTGCAAACCATTTACAATTTACACTTACAATTTACATGTACATAATTATAAACCATAAACATAAGAAGCTCAAACTATACACACGGCTAATTTACACTTATGTTATTTTTTAACTAAGGACGTCTAGGTACGCTAAAGAGTTACCTTTTTCTTAATTGCCATGTAGGTCGTCCAACTTTTGTTTAATGGTAAAGTCAGTCTATCGCCCTTATATTGGATAATTTCATTGCCTGACGGACGCAAATATAAGTTCCACGATACATATGTGCTTTCTGACCTACTTATCCAGCAATGTTCAGAAACAATTCGTCGTCTGTAATCCACACAAAGTGGTCTATAGTCTACCGTCTACATGCATTCGCTGTCGCTTGACTATCTCCCATTTCCTAGCTTCACTTTTCTAGATTATTCGTTATATAAACTACCTTCTCCTTCAAATGTCGTTCTTACGGATTGTGCGTCTAAACTGTTTTAATTTCAAGATCAATGTCATTCTGTCCATATGAGTCTTGTTTCGGTCTCACGGTTTTATGTTCAATGCCAAAAGTTACGCCACTTGTTGTTCGCAACGTATTAACTTTGTAAGTGGTTGTATGTGCGTATGGTTATTGGGATGTATGTTTCTATGGCTACTATTTCTTGAACCCGTTTGAGTTTGTACAAGTAAGTTTATTATGAGTTAATCCCCGTTATCTATCTGTAATTTTCTGCATTATACGAAACGATGTTAAGTATCAACATTTATTAAGGTTTGAATTTTATATACCAACAGTTTTCCTATTTTAATTCATCATCCTAATTTAACATCATATTGAAATAGCAACATTATTGAATGTACACTACCCAGACCTCTACATTTTATAGTCTGCTTCCGTACTAAAAGCTCATTTAACAACTGAAATTAATGCATTTTTTTTCTACTTTTTGGTGTTTCCTGAAGTAACGCAAGTTATGTATCACCAGCTTTATATGTATTATAAAATAGAATTTAATATGAATTTATTAGAGATCATTAAGAAACTATTAAATCAAGTATAACATTGTAATTCACCGATAAATATAAAAAGGTTATTAACGGTTATGAAAACGGATGCAACACAATGTATACCAGACGATACTGATACTGCAGGTCGCAGGTCACAGACGGTTAAGAACCGTGATTACTTAGAAAGTAAGATTGTTACATTGTATAATGAATAGAGTTGAGAATAAGCAGACATTAGCTCTGCAAGTTCCCATAGACTTGTGAGGGACAGGGACAACGTAAATACCCTGGGAGCCCCAAGACCAGTCAGTCAGTTTACAGTATTTCAGCTTTAACATTGCAGTTTGCTTAAGCTACTCAAAATAGTAAACTCCAATTATTATTTAAATTTCGACTTATAGTATTTTAAACCAGTTTGTCAAAATTCAATTGTAATTTTTGCTTAAGTAAATAAATGTTGTTATGAAGAATTAGAAGAAGTTTTTAAAAAAACAGCTCCCAAGGCCCGAAATGTAGCTGACGCAGCGTACGGATGTCAAAAGGTTACTAGGGAACCCAAATTCGAAGAACTGCTGGTATGGAATTTCAGTTGCCAATTTGACAGAACCCAAACAAAGTTGGACCAGGTACAAGCATGGACCGAATCAAACCAAACAAACTTGGAAGAGATACAAGTATCGATCAAATCCAAACTAAACCAACGTGGACGACGTACAAAAATCGACATAGTCCATGAAAGCAACAAAGAAATTAATGTAAGTTCATTTTCCTTAAAACCAATTTATTTTGACAAATTATTATTAGCTAGGATAAGAAATTTTGATTATTATTTTATGTATGTACAAATTTTATCTATTATTACAGCAATATTATGCCATTTGATGAAAAAATTTACTTATGTATTAAGAGAAATTATAGATATCTAATTATACAAAAGCATTTACGCAATTAATTGACTGAGACAAAATACTTAAGTAGACAAAAAAAACTTTTTATTAAATTATAAAGGCAACATTGAACAACGCAATTGACTAAAAACTTGCAACTATATAATTAAAACATTCAAGGTAACGAGACAGTACAGTTGACAGGAAACTTATCAATTATAACAACTACGGAGACGGAAATAGCAACTAACTATAAAAAACACTTAATTAAATCAGAAAAACTAAAATAAAATCATAACTGGCGCGACAAAACATACAAAATAAAGTAATTACTGCCAGAAATTATTAATTCACATCGAAACCCTTCAGAGAGTGAAACTCACGAGAAACTAGCATTCGCGAAATATAAAAATAAACGAACTAAAGGCTAGAGCCATCAACCAGACATAACCGAGCATACATCCCTTAATTCAAATTACAGCACCGTATAATTACGTATAAAATACAGGTAACTACGATTTGAATATCCCAACACAATCCAAACTGAAAAATTAACAAATTAACAATACAAATCGCGAAATAAATATTAATTTTCACAAAAATTTGAATTGAATTAAAACCGAAAATAAATATTAATTTAAAGCGGAAGCAACCCTTAACAATCATGAGTTCAGATATAAAAATTTATGTCGTGATTACCTAGAAAGTATGATTGTTACAATGTATTATGAATAGTATTAAGAAATAAGCAGACATGAGCTTTGCAAGTTCCCACATAATTGTGAGGGGCAGGGACAGCATAAATACCCCGGGAGCCCCAAGATCAGTCAGTCAGTCTACAGTATTCAGCTTGAACATTGCAGTTTGCTTAGACTACGCAAAATATTAAACTCCAATTATTATTTAAATTTCGACGTAGAGTATTTTAAACCAGTTTGTCAAAATTCAATTGTAATTTCTGTTGAAGTAAATTAATGTCGTTACAAAGAATTATGGCGGCTCCGTGGCGTAGTGGTATGTGTGTGACTACTACGCCCAAGGTCCCGGGTTCGAATCCCGACACGGTCCGCTTGAAAAATGTTAGGCGAGCATTTTTCACAAAAATACACCCTCGTTCGGATGAGAGGTAAAATGGAGGTCCCGTGTGTGAGTATTGTCACGCACGTTAAAGATCCCTAACTTGCTTGGAACAGCAAGGGTTCGGCAAAATTCCAAATTTTCCAGGTAAAAAAAAACTCGCCTCCTGGCCAATGTAGTACCTTCGGGTGGAGCATTGGAAAATCACATGTAATGTTACGAAGAATTAAAAGAAGTTTTTAAAAAGACAGCTCCCAAGGCCTGAAACGTAACTCGCGTTACCGTTACAAACCTTATTGCATTGCGATAGTCAATTACCCTTAGCTGCCGGTAGACATATATAAGACCGTATCGACAATTTTCTTATTACAATGTAATTGGTAACACCTAATCCAGGCGCCGTAGTATTTGTAGCACTCAATGAAGTAGTTTATTACGCGGGCTGTAAAGAGCAGAATGCAGGAAGCGTAGATACTGTTCTGATTACATTTTAGCTAATGATTTTTCAAATCTACAAGATAGCAAATCTAATCAGTAGAACTAAATCCCAAAAGATATGGGTTCTTGATGTGGAGTTTACACACGCGTCATTGAAAAGTAGCAAGTTTTTCTTAGGCCCTGATATTGTAAATTTTACATACATACATGTGATAAGCATAATGTATGTCGAAAATTATAAAATCTCAAACTCACTTTGACGTTTAAGAATGCATATAGTGTAATTGTCAGGAATTTTATGTTTATTAATGCTAAGAAACAGTTGGTAGAATATAAAAATTTGATGCGCTAAATCTAGATCTTAAAGGCAAACGACTAAGTTAATTAATTTTTTGTAGTTTATGCTTTGAAGCTATACTATTCCGATTTTACTGTACCATGAAATTCATCGGCCTTTAAAAAAGCCTCAGTTTAAGGTTTAAGCTCTATGCCATTTTAAATCAATTTCACTCAATTTCAGTTACACGTTTGTTTCATATATATTATACCTTCGAAGAGGTTGCCAAAGCTTTAGGCTTCAAATTACACGCCAGAAATAACCTTTTTATAGTCAGTAGTAAGTACGCAACAACAGTTTGTTTTTTACATTTATACCTTGTGAAATTTGAAACTCTAAGGCGATAGACAGACAAAGCAGTGTCGTTATTAAACGACTGTGAATTCAGAATACTGGGGCCACATTAACAACTCAAATTGCGAGATGGAAGCTTTGGGATCCTGAAATACTTTATAGAGATTCTTGCTAAAAACAAAACCTCATAAAATTCTGTGACATTGGTATATAAATACAATGCGGACAAAGATTCATTTTCATGCCGACTATCATTTTCTTGGATTATTTTCTCAACGAGACCTATACAACGCTTGGAATCTGTTTTAATTAGAAAAATGTTGTTTGTGTTTGTCATTTATTGTCATTGCTTATATCAATTATGCAAATATCAATTTAGAAAGCTTCGCTTGGCAACAATGAGGGTGGGAAAAATGAATTATTTGCTCCAGTTTTTGTCGTGTGCTTTTAATAAGTGCGAACATTATAAGTTGCGTTGGTTAGATTATTATCAATGTCTTTTTAACGTAAATGCTTGAAATATTCCCACTCGTCGTTGAGTTTCATGATTTTTCGCGTAAGTAGATATCTCTTCTATTAAAAGTCATTAATTAGTGTTCAATTGTAAGTTTGGTTTCTAGTACTTTCTAGGAATGTGGAAGAATCTTAGTAACTTCCGACAAATATGCAGAAAGATTTTGTTAAAGTATTATAATAAATACTTTGGTGTCTTGTTGAAAGCACTAGGGGTTAACAATTATAGTGAGTTTACTGCAAAAGAAGGCATTTGATGTCGAACGTGTTATTGGAACTTTGAATCCATGATAGACCATTTCTGCGGAATACGATTTGTATAATTGGCTCCGGTTGTAACGGGTCAGTTGCACCGTCATAAATTCTGTAGTTAGTCACTCATATATGCATTATATTAAAAGAATATGTTAGTTAGACAACTTTAAACACACAAGGCTTTCCTATTATGTTAGACAAAGATCAGGTTTTCTCTGTCATAATTACAACAAGTTGTATTAGGGATTTATAAGATGTGTTGTGGTATTCTGTGCCATAAGTTAGATAAGGATAGCCCCTCTTGTTTTTCCTGTTTTAAGCACTTTTAACGATGGGTCGAGTGTCTTCTTCTTGGTGGCGACGCCATTACCAGAATATCAAATATTGCATATATTTGATAATAAATTATATTCTGGGTAGTATTTCAATGCGAGAGCAATAGAACCACGACCCGCCGTTACTATAACGAACGTGCTAATCCAAGCATGGTCAAACCGCAACACCCGGTTTTTCGCGCAAGCAGTCCCTTCTTCCTTGAACAATGAAAGGACGGTTGCTCGTCGCTACCATAAACTGCCCACGAGCTCCAAATCACTCACTTCACAATAACTAGTATAACACTTACAAAAACTCAAATAATAAAGTCAAAGATACAAGCAAAAGCGTATGCAACATTCGAATCTTAAAAATAAAACTAAAGATAATAATCCTCGTAATAACCCTTAAAAAATTAATAACATCAAAAAAAATATCTACTCAGACCAAACTAGTTACTAAGTATTCGATTCAATAGGAAGAATCGCAATTTTAGACACTGAAGTGACAAAAGTGCCATTTTTAGTTTTTAAGTGAACAACTCTAACTTTATTGTCTTTACCTGGTATAACCTTAATTATACGTGCTATCGCCCACTCTAATGGCGGTAACTTATCATTTTAATAAGAACTAACATACCTTCTTTTACATTAGGCATAACCTTTTCCATTTTGGTCTGTTTTGCAACTGGCCTAAATAGTCCCTAGACCAAGCCTTCCAAAACTATATTGTAATTGCGTACAAAGTTTCCAAAATTTAAGTTTGTTTATTGGCACATCTGAAACATTACCTTCTGGAATACAAGCTAAAGATTCACCAATTAAAAAATGGCTTGGCGTTAAACAAGACAAGTCTGACGGATCTTCAGTAAGGGCACACAATGGCCTTGAGTTCAACATGGCTTCTATTTGAATACAGACCGTGTTAAATTCCTCATAAGTCAAATTAGTCAGTCCAATTACTCTTTTTAAATGATATTTGAACCCCTTTATGTTACTCTCCCACAACCCCCCAAAGTTTGGGCTATATGGTGGGATAAAAGACCACTTTATACGAAATTCCCCTATTTAACTTTGAAACTGCTGATTAGTTTTTAAACAACTGTATAATTTCCCCAACTCATTATCAGCTCCTTTAAATATGCTCCCGTTGTCACTAAAAATCATTCGCGGTACACCTCTCCTACTCACAAACCTCTTTAAAGCATTTATAAATGTCTCAGTTTTCAAATCTGACACTACTTCTAAATGAATAGCTTTTGTTACAAAACAAACAAAAACTGCTACATAACCCTTTGTAAGAATCACTCTTCTGACTCTTGATTGCTTAATATAAAAGTGTACAGCAAAATCCACCCCAACTTTCTCAAACGGCCGAGCTATATTCACTCGATCGTACGGCAAACTGCCCATTAGCTGCTTAGAAGCTTCAGACTTTAACTTCCAACAATTTAAACATTTAGCAATAACACTTTTAATTTCTCTAGTAGCATTTAATATCCAATATTGCTGTCTCAAAACTGACAATGTTAACTTTACACCGGCATGCAACAAACGTAAATGTTCGTTATTTATAATAATTTTTGTTATAAAACTTTCAGTGGAGCTTGTATTATTATTTATTTTTTTACCCGCATTTCCTATTTTAGCACTTATGGCAAGGTCAGCCAACATTGAAATTTGATCAATTAATTTATTATCGCGACCGACGGTTTTATTCGGCTGCCTGTGTGATTTATTCAAGTCTAGCAACTGGAAAGCTGTTTCTAGTAATTTGGATTCCGTTACTTGCATTTGCAAGCAGTTTAAGGGAGATTTTCAAAAAGGCTGATCGGTACAAAAAGAAATGGAGCCTCGTCTTTTCTATGTGTCAACTATTTAAGCAGGCCGTTTAGAAGCATCGAGGCGTTTCATTTAATACATAATTATTCTGTAGTATAAGACTATTTATGTTCAGTTATGTTTTTTGTTCCCATTTAAATTGTTGTTCATTTACAGTAATTTTTCCAAGGTGGTTGACTGCAAGGGTTAAGGTTATCAGCAATAATTAATGCTTTTGCGCCAGAACTAACAATATCTGTCGTCAATGTGGTTGACCTTCTTCTCTGGGTATCTATTAATAGTTCACCTGTCAACAGGTACTTATTTTTATACATTTAATTTAAAACTGAACAGATGTTGTACAGTACGAAACTAGAAGCATTTATTATGAGTTTGATTTAACTTATCTCAATAATATCATATTATTAATTTTTTTAATTTATAACTTACAAGTTATTGTTAGAAATGAGCTCATTATATTTACACCATTCTTGTTGAAGTAAATGATTTTTTTGATGGTATCCTAAGAGGTGACTAAATATTTATTTACTGAATAAAAATATTTGTACATATATTATTTTCAGCCTGTAACTTGAGATAGCCCAGTACACTGACAATTTTTTTTACAAAGATCTAGTAAACATGATAGTTAATTGGAATTGATTTTTGACAACTTATACTAAGTTAGAAGTAATTCACTCTTCATTTGTAGCAAGGGTCTTAGTTGCAATTACAGGAATACAACAAAGAACCCACGAAATCGCTGCAGATAAGGTCTTATTACAGTAACTGGTATGAATGCTTTCAATAGCTGATAAAATCGAAATTCATCGCGATTGATCAGTAGTTGCCTTTAGCAAACATTTTTATCGTAAACAGTAACCGAATATGAGTCGTTATAAGGTAATTGAAAAACTTTATATGGCGATACAATAAAACTGTTTACAGCGCTACGCTAATAAATGCGTCCAATAAGCAAAACAGAACACTTTCCAACCAACGCATAAGGGCACTATAATTGCCAAGAAAGTGTCAATTATGCTGTTGAAAATCATGTCACATAGGTAGGTATCACACAGACTCTATGAAAGTTTATACAGCAAACCTCATAAGGTACATTTTTAGGGCAGATAAATTACGATATCAGGTAAAACGATATATTTACTGAATGGCGAAGGAGTTAAAGTTATTAAAGGTACTTCTATAAAATAGGAATAAAAATAGTTATATTTCAAGCGGTGTGTGCGCGCATGGGTGTGCTTGTGTGCGGGCGTACGCGCGTACTTGCGCTAGTGTATCCGTGCGTTCGTACGTGTGTATGTAGGATTTAATTATAATATTATACTAATCTTACATACATTTCAATTTAATTTAGGTAGCATAAAGTAGTTTGTACCAAGTTACAGTGAAAATTATATTCTACACGAAGGAATGTCATGAGCAGGGGAAAGACGATCAACCGCGAGTTTTACGGAGGACTGTACCTTAGACGCAAAGCTTGCAACGTAAAAGAGTAATAATTCCTAATTCGCTTGTAAATTGAAAGACTTGATAGGTTTTTTTTACGATACTTACTTTAAACATTCTCATTTAACAAACTATGTACGATAGCTTGTCAATCTGCAGCACCCTAAAAATACGGCAAAAGTTCTTAGAATAAAGTTTTATTACTTAGTAAATTAGTGTAGCCTTTCAGTTTTGTAAACGTGATTTTCAAACATAGGAAAATAACTTAACACTTAACACTAACAAATTTGTCATAATTTTATGTACAATGATCTACTTAGATTATAGTTATTTCAGAATCAGAAACGTATAAGGTATCGGCTTGATTAGGAGCATTTTGCATGTTAAGGGAGATCTTGTTGTCGACAGCAAGGGAACAAACTTAACAAATCTTCAACAAAACTATACATATTCCAGCAATCACTATTATTGGAGGGCATTGTCGCTGTATTCCACCGTGTTGCATTGCTTCGGGATGTTCACCTACGCAAGTAAACAAAAATCTGAGTTAGTAATAAGTTTAACCTGTAATTTGGCTGATGTAAGGAAGTATTGATAGTTTTTGCTTTATTTAGAGCGCTTGGCTCAATATACAATATAAAAATAAGCAACTACATCATATATTCTATGAACGAAATCTAAAACTTTAAATTTAAAGTCGACTTGCCACGAGACTTTCTGCTAAAATTCCTGAATAGAGAAAACCTAAAACGTTGTGTGCTAATAAATGATCTTATTGCTTTTTATAATATTCCGTGTTTGCAATTTGCACATTTAAGCAAGTAAACCAATCATCAGAGTATTTTTTTTATTCAGATGGAGATACATTAGAAATTCTGTATTTAAACGTTTCTATAACATCTCCTGCTTTTGAAGATCATTGACCCCAAAGCTGAGATCTAATTTCTGGAAATTTGAAAAATTTCACTGAGACTTAAGTTATGACTGTACGCCGATTGTGAGACATTAATTTCACCTTCTAATGGTTAAATAGTTCGTTGCTGAGGTCTACCGTCTGAAAGCCAGCATTCCCTTGATATAGAATAATGCAATATTACATTTTCCTTTAGCATTTTACAAAGCACTGCAATGAGCTCTTGTATACCATTCTGCGCTTACAGTTCAACACCTTTCCAGAAGAATGATAACTGCAAGTTGTGTTTAAAAAAAACAAACAACAATTCTCTTGTAAGCGCTACGGGGACAAGTGCCCTATGCTGACTTTGTTTCAACATGAAATACTCAAACAACTGATTTTAGTAATGAAAAAATGCAAGACCTAGACCAAGGCTCGGAAGGTTTTGGTCTTAGCCTTGGTAATGCATACCCGGTCTTGGTTTAACTAGTACACACGTTACGTTCGTCTTGCACAATAAGTGATAATCTTGCTTGCAAGACTTGCAAAGTCGGCTGTTTTGAAATACCGTCGTAGTTAATGATTTTAAAAAAGCGACGGTTCCTAATTTAAATACATGGCGCATCCATATATACAACTTAGAAGATTGAATGTGACACCAATATGACGTCATTCGAAAGCCTAATTTAATGTTGAATATTTGATCTGACTTTAAGAAATCAGTGATATATGGATGCGTTAATAATACAGTCCCATTACATAAAGAACAAATTTTCTACTATTTTGTTATTTTTGCAATGACGTTTTAAGTACGCCCTGGAGTGACGTGATATCGAAGTATCGGAATAACATGAAATTAACGTTAAAGTGTGTTCAAAATACTGCACAGTTGTAACAATTTAATTTTCTTCATCCAGTCCTATTACGTGTTTTACTCAGTATGTGAAACCTATGTCCATTTTTGAACGCTGCTTTATACAGTAGGTTTGTATTTAGCAATATTAAATTGAGTCCTTTGCTGTTGTTGCAGCTTAAAGACTCGATTAGTGGTTATCACCGGGCATCATTGACTTGGCGACGAGTTTGGAAGCACGTGTCACAGGAGGTTTGCCCACGATAAACGACTCTACATGGTCTTGGCTTTTGAAAATCGCTTGGTGAACTTGACGGTAGTGATGATTAGGTCTCTTCCACCCCAGTTATCGTTTTGATTGTTTTAAAATGATTACAATGTTAAGTAATCCTACATTTGGGTTCAGAGAGTTACATTATATTGATATTCGTAGCTCAAATTATTATAATCAAAAAACTTACGTATTTGAGAATTTAATGCTGGCAGGTTAATATGCAAGAATATCTATGAGACTACGTTTGATTAATTCAGTCCCTTCAGCTCACTGGGTAGCGAACATTTGTACAAAACAATGAAATTAGATGCCATTTATTTGATTATTTGGAAATATTACTCATTGTCTTGTAATTCGACGTTTTAATTATTTTTTGAAGGAAGATTTTAAGCATACCTTGAGGTCAATCTTTCTTTATAGATACGTGTGTCGACCGCATGCGTTGTTAGCGTGTTTGTCGTAGCAGTTTGTTTACAGTATTGGTTCAAGGACTTGAATTCTACTTTTTGGTAATCTTTTGTTTCCTCTGTACTTCAGAACAACTCCAAAGTGAGTTGATGAGTTTTTAAGTTGCACTTTTAAATTTTGCTTACAGTGTGAAAACTCGTTATAGGTCATTCAAAATAAATTTAGTAAAACTTTTATGCCGTACAACTTTGCAAACAATTTTTATTAGGTAAGGAGTAAATTTTACTATTTATATGAATCTTATAAGGCTTATATTTTATGAGATCTCTTAAACTATATGCATTGGATTAGATAACCACATCTTGTTTAAGAGCAATTTGTGTTTTAGCCAGCAGTGCAGTTGGTGTCAAGGTTTGATTTTTATAAGTAACTAATGATTGTCTGCCTGTTTAAAGAAATCTTATAATTTCTTTTTGGGAATGTTATTATGTTTAACTCAGAAGTGAACGCTTAGTCTTTCAAACATATTAAATTTCCACTAGAGATATGAACTAAAAATATTTCAATTTTGCTTGTTATGCCAAAACGATCTAAACACTTCAGTATATTTTGGGTTTAGTTCAATGCTGCATGTGTATTCTTGTTGTTCGTTTTTGTATAATGCTCCCCAAGATCCGAATGGGGACTATTTTAACTCCAGAATTTTTTACCCCAGAGAATGCTTTCATCCTAAATAACAACTAAGTAAGTCGAGGTAATGTGATTTCCTGCTGCCGTCCACATTGCAGTAGTATGTCTTAGAATGTCATATTGCCCCCCCCCACTCCCCATGTATTGTGCCACTGTAAGTACAGAAAGAGCTGCTGCCCTTTTTCGGGGACCTGTTTTATTGTGGTTCCTCACTAAAGACCCCACTAGCTTAGTTTGACTTGTAGTTCGGCTTTTTAGATCACAGGTAGACGTAAGCCATTCTACCCGTCCTAATAATTTAAAACTTCTTTGCAGGTCCATTCAGAACGAAATTATATCTTATGTGCGGAAATCCCTCACTCGTACAGGGAGAAACCCTTCAACTGCAGAAAAAGAATATCTAGCAGTTTTATTTGTCATAGAGAGATTCGGCCCTCGGTCTGAATGTACCCGCCTCATAGTCGTTAGTGACCATTTTCCTTTGTTGTGGCTCCATAACATCCAAAACCTTAAACGAAAGTTGACTAGGTGGGCAGTTCGTTTGCATCAACATCTATTTGAGTTAGTATTTTGTAGGAATAAATTCAACGTTGTGTCAGACTGTCTTAGTCGAGCTCTTACAGAGAAGAATGACGTAATAAATTTAGGTCAAACCAAGCCTGACGAATTGGACCCGTGAAATGTTCCGCTGAAAAAAAATTTGTCGTCCAGTGGAAGGTTGAGGACGATTGTGTCACGAATCTACCTCTTGAGTCTAAATTAGTCGAATGGAAAGACGCAGTATTTTTGCGTAGAGAGTAGTAGCCTCTAAGTGGTGTCATGATCCGTCGGTAGCATGTCATTTTGGATTTTATAGAACCATTTTGCGTATTCAGCAAAAAATTATTATTGGTTAAAAAAGTGGATAGGCATTTTAAGATTTTGCCGACAACGGTTAATATGTGGAACACAAAAATTCTTAAATTAAGATAAGTTTGGAAAATAGGAAAAGGAAATGCCGCTAAGTTTCCATTTCAAATAGCCCTAGAACATGTGTGGTCTATTTTTAGGTTGTAAGTAAGGTTTTAAGTAGTAACTAAGTTATCAGAAACTGGTTAACTAAATACACAAGGTGATCTAATATGCATGTAAATGCACGCGTCATAGAACAATTTATAAACGAAAAATTTTTTAATTCTTGGAATATAATAGTAAATAATTTTGGATAAGGGTTGATTGAACGAATTTTCAACACTTTAATCTGAAAAATATTAAGTTAACATAATATGGTATAATGCTGTCTATTCACCCTTGGTAAAACTGGTTGAGAAGGTCAATAAAGCAATAGACACTGCGCTGCGTTGTTACTTAGAAGAGTACGTCTTTGGATGGTGAACTGGCGTAAATTCAGTTTGCAGTTGACGCGGTACAATACAAGTCTACGGGTCACATTGAAGTGTTTTATTTTAAAAAAAAAACATTCCTGAATAATATATACCCTTATCTTGCGTTTTAGTATTGTTTAAAAATCATTTTCACTCACGTTTTCAGTTGAATAGGTTACAATTATTATAAACCGCTATTCAAGTATAATTTATAATAGTCTGATTTTTAATTATACTTGACGATACCTGTTGTTTCGCATTGTGAAATGTCATTTAAAATATACCTTGAGCACAGCCGTTTACAAGTGGTAATGGAGTGGAGAAGAGAATTAGAAAAGTGGCAATAGCATGCGAAAGGAGAATAACCTTAGTGAGTGTCTTGGTGATGTAATCAATTCAACGAGCGGAAGATGGTTAACGGTAAGCAGTTTTTTGTTATTCTACATTTGTTCAATTTTATTTTTACAAAATTTTTAGCGCCTGACATTGTAAAATAAACCACGCAAGTCGTCGTCAAAAACGTGATCAGTCCTAAAAATGTAGTAATCCTCATTAGTTTAAGATCTGATGTAGTAACCTATAGAATCTTGTTACTGCATGTCTGGTTCATTGTCTTTGTCCAAGGAATAATAATGGCTAGTAAGAACTTATAAGCTCAGCACTTTCTCTTTACTCAATGTAAGCGCTAAAAAGATAAGCCAATACGTTTTATTTGTGAGCAGTGTGCTTCTTCAAGTTATAGGGAAAACAGAAACTGTTTGTTACACTTACAATTTTTGATGAGTCATTTTTTAATAACTTATATAGTATTTGTCTGCATGTGCACCTTATAATTTTCACATTGTAAGGTTTCGTTTAAATTTGTAAGAACTCTCACATAGTGATTGCTTACGTCCGATGTTAACTTAATAATTAAGAAAAGGGACGTTTATATTCTAAGAAATCTTGTTGATTATATTAAACAATCTATAAATCGACTTACGTTTTGGTAATGGGCACGAAAGTGCTATCTAATTAAGAAGTATACATTTTAAAAATCTTTTCTATTATAATTGGTGTTAAATAAAAGACAAACAGATTCGTTTTAGTTGAGTCTAGATAAATATGAAGTGTTGAATTCTACCCTTTAAATAGAGGGTGATATATAGTTCTGTTTAGTGTGATCTGGTCTTGAAATCATCAGTACTGGATTTATGTTTGTAAGCTATCAATTAAAACAGATCTGATTTAAATACAGTATTAAAGAAATCTTTATCTGAAATGTGAATAATTAAGTGAAGTATGGATGGGCTGTTAAATCTCCAATTTCTAGTATTTCTCTTTCCATAAAAGAAATTTTATTTAATGAAAATTGCTATTTACAATCATTCTAAATTACTACAACGATGCAATGACTTGCACGTTCCAGTGATCTAAAGAGCCAAACTACAGGTTCAACCAAAGTAGTAGGGTCCTTAGTGAGGAAGCAGACTAAGACAGATCCCCGAAAGAGGGCAGCAACTTTTTCTGTACTTAGAGTGGCAGAGACCATAGGTGTCAGTATGGCATTCTAAGACACACTACTGCGATCTAGAAGTTAACGGAAAACCACCACATTACCTCCAAAGTACACAGCGTACTTAAATTGTTATTAAAGATAATGGCATCCTCTGGGGTAAAAAATTCGGGATTTAATATAGTCCCCCATTCGGATCTCCAGGAGGGGACTACTTCGAGAAAAGTGATCGGATAGCACAAAAAAAGTCATGAACTTTCTGCGAGTCGCAGCGTTGAATATCAGAATTATGCAGCATGTAGGTAGGCTAGCGAACTTGAAAGTTGAAATTTAAAAATTTGAAAAAAAGAAATGGAAAAAGGCGCTTGAACTTTGACAAACTAAAAGATAAAGATATCTACGAAAAATTTGAAAAAAACCCAAATGAATTGCTGAAAGATATCAGGAAAATTTCTAATACTAAGGAAGTAGAAACGGAATGGAATGACATTAAATCCAGCTTAGACATGGCGGCCAGAGATATTCTGGGGTATACACAAAAAGAAAATATGAAACAATAGATAACATAGGATATTCTGAATTTAACAGAAGAAAGACGAAAATACAAAAATACATCAGACGTAACGGGATAACAGAGATACAAAGCCATAAAACGGGAAATTATTCGCAAATGCAGGAAAGCTAAAGAACAATGGATTGATGAAAAGTGCAAAGAGTTACAAACCAAGATGGAAATAAGAAAGACATATGAAGCATACAAACTAATTAGAATCAATTTCAGGGATATAAAACCGTATAGCAAAAATATAAGGGACGCTGGGAGAAACGTCATTATATAAAATGTAAGGAAAGTGGGTAGAAGGCAAGAAAATATAGGAAATTTATATACAGGAGAGAAAGTAACAGCATTAGAACAGGAATCAGATATGAATCAGAAAATGATCACTTGGGATATCCTATACTTCGAGACGAGTTTGAATTAGCATTAAATGGTCTGAAAAATGGTAAGGCGCCGGATACAGAAAAGGTGCAAGCAGAAACTCTAAAAGCCGCTGGACAAGCAGTAACAGAACATCTCTTCCAACTTGTAAGCTCTATGTATAAGACAGGTGAGATACCCAAAAATTTCAAACGTACCATCATAGTAACTATACCAAAAAAGAGAGGCGTGGATAAATGTGAAAATTTTCGAACAATAAGTTTAACAGCTCATGTGTCAAAAATATTAACTAGAATTGTACAAATACGAATAGAAAAATGTACTGAAGAAAGACTAAGAGAAGATCAAATTGGGTATAGGCGAAACAGGGGAAAACAGGAGGCTATTTTAGCTCTGAGAGTGATAATGGAAACAACAATAGAAAAGGCGGAAAACGTGTATATAGAGTTTGTAG
Organism: Platerodrilus igneus; assembly: GCA_036346225.1. Lineage (NCBI taxonomy): Eukaryota > Metazoa > Arthropoda > Insecta > Coleoptera > Lycidae > Platerodrilus > Platerodrilus igneus. Next base: position 2,061,120 of record JARFIW010001130.1, read on the forward strand.
ATCTGGAAAAAGCATTCAGCAATGCAAAATGGAAAATAATGTTCGAAGTACTCAACAAGTTTGAAACGAATTTTTGGGGGTAGACGGATAGTTCATAGCTTATACAAAGACCTAGCAGCAGTAATAGAATTAGAGCAGCGACGTAGACAAGTAAACATTAGGAAAAAGGTGAGTCAGGGAGGTGCATTACCCATATTAATTTTTAACTTCTACATTGAAGAGGCAATGAATACTGTCAAATGCAGGAAGATATTTGGAATTACTATGCTAACACAAAAGATTGATATGCTTAGATTTGCAGAAGATATAGCGGTATTAGCGTCTAGCAAAGAAGAGTTAGAAGCTGCTCTTAATTAATTGGAAACAGTTCTAACAGAGATATACGGTGTAAAAATTAACAAAAATAAAACTAAAGTTCTAGTATGTATAGAAGGGGAAAATACATCAGAAACAAAAGTACAAATAGATAACGAGAACTTGCAAGAGGTTAAGAATTTCTGCTCTCTAGGAAGCAAAGTAGCGCAAGAAGGGAAAAGCGCAGAAAAAAAAAGGTTAGCGCAATGGCGTGCTACATTTAACTTCACATACCACTGAATATCTGGGAAATAGGATATATAATTTAAAACAATAGAAGGTGACCGAACTGCATCTAACAAGAAAGAACAGCGACTATGTTCAAAGACAACAAACAAAAACAAGAAGATTGTTCAAAGCACATATGTGGAGCACCGCCCAGTACGTTTATGAAATAGGGATAGTGGGAAAGCAGACAGAAAGAGATAGAAGCCTTCTGGAGTATTGTGCTTCAGATATATGAGTTTGATAGCATGAACAGACAAAGTTAATAAAAAATAGATTATAGAAAAAGTAGAGGAATAAAGATATCTGTGGAAAACAAAAAAAGTAGGAGAAATAGAAGTGTGGGAGATGTTCTAAGGCATTTTTGGGGAATAGTACGAGATATATTACAAGCAGAGATAGAAGTAGAGAGGTATGGTAGACCTAAATCAGACTTTCGCTTGCAGATAGTGATAGATGCAGACTGTGCAAATTTCAAGAAAATGTGTAGGTTAGTTCAGACTAGGATACAATGAGGGTACGCGTCTAACCAGTTACAGAACTGAAGATCTAATGCTATTTACAAAAAAGAAAAATCTCAGTTTAAATTAATTGATTCTTCACACAACCTACTGCTTCATTTCGGACAAACTGAATAATTTTGGTATATTCTTTTTGAGTTAAAACTTTTAATAAACGTACGAGAAATCATTTATGACTCAAGAAAATGATAAGTATGAGAAATATTAACAGTAGCAGTTGTTAAAAGCATTTTGAGTTTCTGTTTGTGATTTAACCGCCTATTCGTCATCTTTTGTGGATGAAGTTATTGTTATCTTTATTTTTTATTACTTTTCTCTTTAAAATTTAAACATATTTAAGAGCACTTCTTTTTTGCTTTTTAATAGTAATTTAATAGTAATTTCAGAAGCTGCATCTTTTCTTTTTGTTATAGGGGTAAGGTCATCACTCGGTAAAGCTAGTACTGTTTCCACGTTCGCGTTCAGAGTACTCGTTGAATATATGTTTTATATACCTGAACTTCATGGCGCTCTGCCCTTTTTGTCTACTTTCAAGGTTTATATTGTAATAGTCATAGAAACCTACCACCACGTTGCAAAGGGGGCTAGAGCTCTATCTAGCCCTAAAACATCCTCTTTATTGGCCATCAGCCGAAGAAAGTGGACAGTTCCAGTCTCATAGGATTTATCCTGGAAGAAAAATCTATATAATTGGAATTGCAACGTAGGGTTCAAACATGTTGCTGTTAGTCTATAATTATACTAACCTCCAATCTTTTGGGACATTCGGAGGCTTAAACTGCCACTGCAACGTGTGACTCGAAATTGTTACTGTTTTTCACTTACGTTCAAGTGCGCCCAATTTACCTTTACTTATTTTGAATAAGCTTTTACGGTGTTTATATTTTATTTTACTTATCTTAATTTGTTTTGGATTTGATTTAGCGTAGACTTTATTTGTAAGATTGGCTAATTAATTGTGCGAAGTACAGCACTGTACGGCTGCGACAGTAAGAGAAGCGGACAGGAAAAAGATAGAAGCCTATGAAATGTGGTGCTGCAGACGTATGATGAAGATATGATGAACAGACAAAGTTAAGAAACAAAATCTTCTAGAAATGATAAGGGAAGAAAGAAATAGTTGAAAACATTCAAAATAGGAGAGATAGGATGACAGGTCGCACTCTAAGGCATATTGGGAATAGAACGACATATATTAGATGCATGGATAGGAAAAAGAGGTGGAGGTGGGCTTACGTAATACTATTGCACACAGATGTGGACTGTGGGAATTTTAGGGAAATGTGTACGGTATTTCAGAATAAAAATCAATGGAGGTACGCGTCCAACTAGTTCCAAGACGAAAAACCTAATGACGAAAAATTGTACTTCAATCTAATGTTTATTATAAATGACTACAGGTATAGGTTCTTCAATATTCTCAACTAATGTTGATCGTGCGAAAGGATTTGTAGAAAACTATAATTCGGCAAATGTCTAAGTGTTGGGTTTAATTAACGCCCTCCACATACCACTTAATATTGGTAGAATAGGGTATATACTTAGAAAGCAACAGAAGGGAACCAAACTGTATCCAACATGTAAAAGCAGCTGCTTTGTTCGAAGACAACATACAGAAATAAGGAAAAAATTGCGGAAAGCATAGAGAGTAGGAGAAGCAGACAGGAAAAAGGTAGAGGCCTTATGGAATGTAATGGTTCAAATGTATGATAATGATAGCATGGACAGACAAAGAGGTTCTAGAAATCGTAGGGAAAGCAAGTTATTTGTTGAATGCAGAAACAAAAGACGAAGTAGAAGGACATGACACGTTCTAAGGTATTTGGGTAATAGTACGTGATATATTACAGGCAGAGATAGGAAAATGGAAGGTAAAAGTAGACCTAGATCAAACTATTGCAATAGACTGGTAGCAGATACGAGAAAAATGATTATTGGCAAAGCAAACTGTAAAACCTGGTTATATAATTGATTTTTGTGAATATAAAATATAGTTTTCTGTTGAATGTGAAGATTTTAATGACACTTTACATTCAGCGGGATATATTTAAGCAGTTTAAAAGTGATTGGCAGGATTCTACCTTTAAAAATGCAGTCTAAGTTAGCGCATCTTCCAGGTCGTGTTATGAGAATAAAAATAGCAAAAGGATAATTGGAAAAAGCCATTTTGTTTAAGAATAAGATTTTAGCACCAATCCCCACATTAGAAGCAGAGTTGTATGAATGTATATATCAAGAGGCTGTGTCAGAAAGCTTTGATGGTAGGGTTCGTTTGCCTCTTCAGGCGGAAAGTGTAGCAGCCCATCCACTATCGTTTGTTACACCACCTCTTCCCATGGGTGCGTGGTCGGTAAAATTTTGTGATGAAGCTAATGGGTAGATTTATTTTTAGATAGGGTAAATGAATTTGTAGAGGCCCATAAGGCGTTAAATGTGAATTATTCCATAGTGCAGTCGAATTGTTTCTGGGAAATCGATTGATTTTGTGCAAAAGGGTTAAAGAGTCATTATGGGGTCGGTGCTATTGTGGCGAGTCGTTTAACTTTTTAGAACGCTATTTCAAACCGCAGCTGAAATTGCTAAAGCAAAATGTACAAGAAAAAAATTCTTACCTGAATACATCTCGCAACCTTCTTTCTCTGAAATAGTTGACATAAATACTTTATTAAAGTTAGGAAACAAATTAGAGTAGATAATGTTATTAAAAGATAAAGCAAGTAAAGTTTTGTCTAATAACAGCAATATATTTGATAGTGGTACAAGGTCACAAATAGAAAGTAAATTTCGTTTAAAAATGCTTCAACATCAAGAAATCGTGTTTGAGAAAGAAAGTTGACTTCACTTCAAATTCAAGTTCTTTGTAATAACAAGCATGTGTCATCGTTAGTAAATCCTGCATGCTCGGTTAGAAAAAGTAAGTTTGTATGCTGGAATTGCTCAAATCCTGGTCATGTTGGATATAGTCGAGCTCCCAAAAGAATATTTTTGTTTCGGATGTGGTCATGAAGGCATTACTCGATCGTATTGTCAAAAATGATCAAAAAACTAGTAAGAATGCAGATGTCATGTAGTTAAAAAAGTGTTTTCCTTAAAAGGCTACAATTATGTTGTGCAGACAAAGACGATCCTTTGTAAGGAAGAGTAGTCTAATGGGTTTTAATTTGTTAAAAATTTTTGTCGCGGATTCGTTGTTGGTGAAATAGTCATGCGGTTACCACTCGATGTAACGGTAAAATTATTGGATAGCGATGTTTCCGCACTTTTTAATTTAGGATGTACGATGTCCGTTGTTGGATCATTAACCAGACCATTAGTAGTGGATTTCAAGTTAAAAATTTTTAGTTCAGATAAGCAAGGAATATAAAGAACAGATGGGTGTTTAAAGACGGTAGTAGATTTAGTAGATCTGCCGATTTGTGTTCGAAAGGATTGTCGAATATTAAATCTGTGGTGTCCCTTTATTGCCCGATGCTTTTATTTTGAAAGCGATTTTGCTAATTATTTAAATTAGTTACAGATTTTATAAATGACTAATGGTTCGTTCAAGGAGAAGCAAGAATAATATTCACTATTTGGGCATTTCGACAATGTCGGTGAATTGTGAAAAATGTTTATTTAATTCAGATAACCTTACTGAAACGATATATTGAAACTAGGAGGCATTGATCCGTGTAGTCCAGTACTTTCAGAAAAGAAAGGAGAATACCGTTTATGTTATGACTAAAAAATGTTACATGACCTCACCTAACATGACTCATATCCGCTTCAGAGTGTTGATAGAGTGTTAAATTAACTAGGGCAGTTAACAATAGCAGATGTCTCGATCTTAGAATGAGCTTCTGGCAGATCCCCCACTTCGAGTCTTCGAAAAATAAGACCGCTTTTAGTGTCATTTCCTGTGAGCAGTTCAGATTCGAAACTGTTCCGTTCGGAAACCGTAATGCTGCGCAAAGACACTGCGTTTAGTACACGTTATCTTGGACCCTAAGTTCGAACGAAACGTATTTTGTTATTTGAAGGATATAGTTTTCGTTTTTACGTCATTTGAGGAACATTTAAAATTACTGAGTAAGGTAAAAATGCGTCTTTTGAATGCAAGTCGTAAAATAATTTGTAAACAGTGCAAGCTTTATAAGAAGTCTTTAAAGTTTTTTTTGGTTTTATAGCAGGTTCAAATTTATTCCGCAGTAATCCTGATAAAGTTTTGGCAATGATTAATTTTCCACGTCCTAAGACTACGACGGAAATTAAATAATTTATAGGTTTGTGTAGTTGGTAGCGTCATTTATTAGAAATTTTTCATCCTATGCTGCACCTATAAATGATCTGATTAAGAAGAAATAAGGTCAAACCACTACATGGAACACTGATGCTGAATCATCATCTCTGCAAATTAGGTAGGCTTTGATTTCTGCTCCCATTTTGTCGCAATCTGATTGCTCCGTTCCATTTATTATAGAGTGTGATGTAAATAATACAGGTGTGGGTACAGTTACTATTCAAAGTTTTGAAGGACAAGAGCATGTAATATCTTATACGAGTAAATCTGTTAGTCACCCAGAACACAACTATTCAGTAACGGAAAAGGAATGTCTAGCCGTCATTTTTGCTATTGAAAAGTTTCGTCTATGGTTAGAAGGCACTTGATTTATAGTAGTAACAGATGGTTGCTCTTTGCTGTGGTTGAACAATATTAAGGATCCAACAGGAAAACTTGCTCGTTGGGCAGTTCGTATGAAACAGAACACTTTAAACTTGGTATATAGAAAAACAATTTCTGATGTGGTCCTTGATTCTCAGTCGTGCATCTCGTGTAACTGAGCCTGTCGCGAATCTAGTAGACACTAATTTAAAGAGTTTGGATCGGTAGTATATATCGTTAAATAGAATTTTGTCGTCACTTGGAGACTATCCACAGTGGAACTTTAAGAAAGAATGTATTTTTAAATCTGTCTCTTCTCATTTACCTTTATTGTCCAACGTTATAGGATAGAAACAGTTGGTCCCGAAATCACAGCGAAATAAAATAACTTATTCTGATCATGGTCTTTCTACAGCTGAATATTTTGGATTCTCCAAAAGAAAATTTTAATGAAGAAAAACTGCATGACGATGTAAAAATTAAATCTAACTTGCGGGAAAGAAACGTTAATTGTATTGATGCACCAAATATTGCTCAGCATAAACCGAACTTGGATGTTGCTGTTGCGGAAGATATTAATGTTAATGGAGATCATGAGCAAATACACAAGAAGCACGGGAATATATATATATATATATATATATATATATATATATATATATATATATATAAAGATTTGTAGAAATGTCCTGTATGGATCATTATTTCAGTAAGCTACATAATTTACCGCGAGAACATATTTATAATGCGTTTGAAAATGTGAAGAATGAGTTTGTTTATAAATATGGCGTTAGAAATAACCATGAACTGAATGAACTCATGCTCGATAATTGTACTTTTACGTCGGTTGAGAAGAATGTTCTGGTAGAGGACTTAGTATTCAAGGGGATCCATGCATTATACGTACTTTTCTTTAAAAAGCATCCCGTTGATTACAATTCAAACGATTTAAAGGCATAAGTTAATATTGTAAAAAGAACAAGTGTTCAGAGGTGTAACTAATTATTCCTAAACAGAACAAATTCAGGGAAATTGTTCATGTTAGTAGAAGCATATAAGGTCTACGTTGTATTTAGCACCTCTTGCACCTCAAAGATCTAGAATATTATGGTATGTACACAGGACACGACTGGTTGAAGGTTTGGCAATGCTAGTATCAAATAACTCTATTGATTATTTATATTAGAACGATCCCAATAAACGTGTGGATCTACGTATTTTATTTTCTTCTCAGGCTGCTGGACACACAGGTCAAGATAAATTTAGTAAGGAACTGCACGAAACAATAAAATGACAATTGACAAATGTGGTAGACACTTAAATCACGCAAAATTTAATACACAAACTTTATGAAACCTTGTTTGAGTGCTATAACGTTCAAATTAACGTCCTTTATGAACGGGTAGATAAAGTCCTCAAGACAATGCTTATCGCATACGTTCACGATAACCAAAGGCAATGGCATGTACTCCTACCCCAGGTAGCTTGCGCAATCCGTACTTCCCAACATGAGTGGACGGGCATGACACCGTACTTTATTAATTTCGGCCAAGAGATGCGCTTGAACATGAACAATCCTACTGCCCCTCCTCCTACTGACCTCGAACCCGATCTGGAATTTAAAAGAGTCGAGGACCTATACGTCCGCGCACATGCCCTAAAGAAAGTGTACATCGAAGTAAAGAAATGTTTAGGTAAAGCTAATGAAAGGTCTAAACGCTATATGACTTACGCAAGCGCCCTATGGAGTTTCAGATTAATCAGGAAGTCTGGCGCCGCAACTACGTTCTGTCTGACGCGACCCGCCAATTTTCGGTCAAACTGACCGCCAAATTTGTCGGCCCATTTGTCATTCATAGTAGGTTGTCTAGATGGGTTTATTTACTTAAAGATTCGGACGAATGTCCGGCGGGAATCTAGCATGCGAAGGACATTAAATTACTCCCTGATGCGTGCGAACCTGACGATTGATGTACGGTGTACTGGGTTTTCTAAAATTTATATTTGCAAAAGATTTATCTATAGATTAAGCTATACAAATAAGTTAGTTCAAGATGCAACAATTTTTAAGAGCCCCATTGCCGTCACTTAGTATTTGTGCAAATATTACCCATGTTAATTTAAGTGCTTATACCTAATCTCTCTATGTAGTATAGATTTAAAGTTTACCTGTATTTGATAGTCATAACGCCTATTCATACCCGTTGCTAGCTTTTGTAAATGTACAGTGTAGTTTACCCCCACATACATTTTTTTTGGGCTATATTCCCCTCAATACAGTACATATGTTATTGAACGGGTACGGAACCCACTCCGCTATGATTCCATGCAACCCTCTTCTGTTATTGTGGTATTCTAATATTTAGCTGCAGCGCTACATGCTACGTGCAATGCCCGATAGTGGCTCACATCTAAATTAACACAAATTTTAGCGGATCGGGATCCGCCCTATGCAATAGTTTTACACAGTTAAGACGTTTACTTATTCATATTGTTTATTTTAGTAACCGTTTGTGCCATCTATTATTTTGCCTATTGCAAATAAGTTAATTTTCACCATTTATTATTTCATCTACTGCAAATAGTTTATGCTTTAACATTACATTACTTTACAGATTATTTTGTGATTATTTCAGTATTGTAATTCATGTAATTTTGCCGCTGGTATTAAATTGTGTATTTAGTCCCTCAGAGTTTGGATTTATGAGATTTGTTATTGTGGTGAGGGAATTGAGATTTTGGGACTCTGAAAGGCTATTACTTGGCCTTTCGCTTGCTCGGCTCCGACCCTGGCGCCCATTCCTGCTTCCGTGAACCATAACGGTCCCGTCCTTTTTCCAGAAGCCACCCGCCCACCCCCTACTGCGACTGAATCTAACCACCGCACTCCCTTACTATCGATACATCTGGACCATAACCCCAATCGTGATCTCATTTTGTCGCAACACTCACGACCGTCGCAGTGCAAGTTATATCTATTACATTACAATGTAGTGCTTACGTTTTACTCTAGTACATTCCCAGACGGATGTAGAACTATCCCCAACTTTAACGTTAAGTAAAACTATGAATTTCCGTATGATGAAGCTGTCGCTGGGAACACTAATGTAGATCCACTAGCCACTAAAATCAATATAAGAAAAAACTGCCGAGTTGCAAGGATTTCGGCTAGACGTAAGGATGTAATCAGCTTTCGTCAAAAAAGTACTAGAATTTACAACACCACAATGTTTCTTGGTTTTATATTAAAGGTCCCCTTTAAATGGAGGAAAACGTCTGACATTTAAGCGCAGAATAAAATAGTAATTGTATTTTATTATTTCTTGTTAGGAAAAATATATTATGGTAATCGTGACATCAAATGCAAAAAAAGACATTATTAACGAAATACATAAACTAACAGTAGTAAATATTAAGGGTCGCCAGGTGTTAGTAAAACGTATGAACGACCTTCTACAAACTAAATTAGTTAAAATGATACCGTATTCGTGAGCAAGTCAAGGATACATAGTTACCTTAATAGTTATTCATGGTTTCTCCAAATTTGCAGTGCCTGCGCCTCTTAAGCATCTATTTCATGTGAAACATAGCTTATAGTCTAGTAGTGCAAAAGTGGTGATTATACAAGTATTTTAATTTTCAGTCAATAATTATGTATAAGTAAATAAAAAAAATCCACTCCGAATGGACCTGCATCTTGACGAAGTTCTAGATTACTAGAACATGAGGAACGGCTAGAGTGTTCCAATGAGCTAAAGAGCCGAATCAAAGGTTCTACCAAATTGACGGGGTCTTTGGTGAAGACCCAGACTAAGGGGGCAGCAGCTCCTTCGGTACTTAAAGTAGCAGAGGCCATAAGGGCCGGTATGGCATTCTAAAACACACTACTGCGATGTGGAAGGCAACAGGACACCACTGCATTATCCCGCAAGTACACAGCGTACAAAAATTGTAATAAACATGATGACATTCTCTGTGGTAAAAGATTCCGGAGTTAAAATAGTCCCCCATTCCGATCTACGTGAGTGGTCTACTCCGAAGGATGCGATCGGGAAGTTCAGAATCGAGTCCGGAACATTTTGCGAGTCGGAACGTGGAATGTTATTAGTATGAAGCAAGTAGGTAAGTTAGAGAACTTGTAACTTGAAATGGATAGGTTAGAACTAGACTTAGTAGGGATCAGCGAAGTTCGGTGGCCAGAAGTGGGAGATTTTAGAAGGGGAGAATTCAGGGTAATTCACACAGTAGCACAGAAAGAAAATTCGGGTGTGGGGATAGTTATGCGAAAAAGATAGGACACTGTGTACAAAATTACTTACAAACAAACGAAAGAATACTCAAGGTTAGATTAGAAATAAAACAAGTAAATAAAGTACTAATACAAGTATACATGCCCACCTCTAGCTACAGTGACGAAGAGGTAGCAGCGATCTACAAAGATATCGAAGATATACTAAGATACGTACAAGGACATGAAAATTTAATACTTACGGGATTTTAATGTAGTAGTAGGTGACGGTGGGAAAGAAGTGGTAGTAGGTTTATTTGTTTTATCCACGAGAAACAACAGGGGAAATAGGCTAGTAGAATTTTACGACAAGAACAATTTAATCATCATAAGCACACTATTTCGACATCATTTTAGGATATATAGGAAGATATCAATAGATTACACTCTTGTTAGACAACGGTTTAAAAATCAGTTAAAAGTCTGTAGAAGCTGCCCAGAAGCAGCTACACTGACCACCAAATCGCAATAATGAAAACCGCTCTGAGAAACTAAAAAATAGAAATATCCACGAAAAATTTGAAAAAATCAAATAAATTGCTGAAAGATATCGAGAAAATTTCTAATACTAAGGAAATAGATACAGAATGGAGTAACATTAAATCCAACATAGACATGCCGGTCAGAGGTATTCTGGGGTATACACAAAAAGCAACCATGAATAACAAAGTATATCCTGAATTTAATAGAAGAAAGACGAAAATACAAAAATAGATCAGACGAAACAAGAAAACAGAGATATAATGCCATAAAATGGGAAATTATTCGTAAATACAGGAAAGCTAAAGAACAATGGATTGATGAAAAGTGCAAAGAGGTACAAACTAAGATGGAAATAGGGAGGACAGGTGATGCATACAAACTAATTAGAATGAATTTTAGAGATATAAAACCATATAGCAAAAACATAAGGTACGCAGGAGGAATCTTCGTTATAGAAAATGTAGAGAAAGTGGTTAAATGTCAAGAATATAACAACATTAGAAAAAAAATCAGACATTGAAAATGATGACGAGACATCCTATACTCTGAGATGCGTTTGAGTTAGGATTAACGGGTCTGAAAAATGGTAAGGCGGCCGGGTACTGATAAGGTGCAAGCAAAAACTCTAAAAGCTGCTGGACAAGCAGTAACAGAATGTCTCTTTCAACTTGTAAACTATCTGTATGAGACAGATGAGATACCCAGAGATTTTAAACGTAACATCATAGTAACTATACCAAAAACAGAGGCGGGGATAGATGTGAAAATTTTCTAACAATAAGTTTGACAGCAAACGTGTCAAAAATAATAACTAGACTTGTACAATGACGAATGGAAAAAGGAGCCGAAGACATACTAGGATAAGAACAATTTGGTTTTAGGCGAAAGAGGAAAACACGGGCGGTTATTTTATCTCTAATGCTGATAACGGAGGAAACAATAGAAAAAGGGTAGAGCGTGTATATAGGGTTTGTAGATCTGGAAAAAACATTCGCCAATGTAAAGTGGAAAAATGTTCGAAATACTCAAAATGATTGGAATGAGCTTTAAGGATAGACGGATAGTACATAGATTATACAAAGAGCAAACAGGGATAATAGAATTAAATCACAAACGTAGAGAACTAAATATTATGCAAGGGGTGAGACTGGGATGTACTCTATCCCCATTAATTTCTAACTTCTACATTGAAGACGGATTGAATACCTTCAAATGCAGGAAGATATTTGGAATTACTCTGCTAGGACCAAAGGTTAATATGTGTAGATTTGCAGATGATTTAGAGGTATTATCATCTAGCAAAAAAGAGTTAGAAGCTGCTCTTAATGAAATAGAAACAGCTTTAATAGAGGGATTAACAAAAACACAACTAAAGTACTAGCATGCAAAGGAGTATAGAATAAAGTAATAACAGGTAGCGAGAACTTGAAGTTAATGATTTCTGCTACCTATGAAGCCACATAACGCAAGATGGGGAAAGCGCAGACGATATAAAACAATAATTAGCACAAGGCTGTGCTACATTTAACAAGAAAAAGCAACTATTGTGTTCAAAGACAACAAACATAGAAACAACGAAAAGATTGCTTAATACATATGTGTGAAGCACAGCACTGTACGGCTATGAAATTTGGATAGTAGGAGAAGCGGACAAGAAAAAGGTAGAAGCCTTTTTAATTCTTGCTTAAAGTTTTTAGTTTAATCATGGCTAGAAAATCTGCCAGAAATTTAACTCAACTGAAAGTTACTAATTCGAGTTAGATTGTGCATTTTTTGTAGACGCTTCGATGAGAACGCTCTTGTACAAACTTAATCATTGTAGTGATAGTCATTTATACTGTCAATCTGTAAATGATTATATGTATTTCAAGAGTCGTTGGATAGCTCATTCTACACAATCCTAGTTAATGTGCAAATACAGATTTCCGCTAAAGTTACACTAACTGCAATATAGTTTGTAAAGTTTCTAGTTTCTCTTGTACAGTAAAGATCATTTATGAAAATGTCTCAAAACTACAGTAACTAGGATTTACCATTGAGAACGTGAACGGTGACATTGGCTGGGCGAGCATTAGAGGGGTTACATTGATAGTTTCCGGAATCAGTAGGTCGAGCTCTTTGGATAAGTAGCACACTACGACTTGTTTCTCCTCTCTCCGTGGCGACGCTCACTCCTCCTCGGGTGCTTGAATAGCTGATTATCTGAAAACGGAAACGTGTATATTAGATTTAACGGCTGGGTTGAATTTGCGTATTATTCTGTTTATAGGGAATAATGTAAAGGATAAGCCTATCTCAAAGGATTATGAAATATAACCTTAATTACTCTTTAACCATTACTAAGATTATGTGGACGATAAAAGCATATATAATTTAAGCTAACCCATCCCGTATACATGCAACTTCATTTGTAGGAAGTGCCTATCTAAAATGATTTATTTAGGTACTTGGGTTGCTTAGATAGTTAGACGTTTTTGAATAAGAGGTAGCTAGTGTTCTGTAAATTAAAGGTTATATTACAAAATGATAGATGAAACGAAGAAAGAGCTTTGTTATATTCTACCACAGTTAATAATAAAATTTACTGTTAATCAAAATTTAACTTTATTCTATTTTTCACCTATGTTTATTACTATCTAGTCTGCATTAATTTCACACAGATCTGAGACAAAGTTATATACGTAGAGGAGGATTGAGATACTCTGCAACAGCAAAGTTAAATTTTGATATATGAGATTTACTTATTTATTAGTAAAGTTGAACTCCCGTTGAAAAATATAGTTAAATCTGAAAGATGCAACAACTTTCTGAAACAGTTACAGAAATTAGAAATCGTCCACTATATAGCACCAACGCTATGGGGTTAGTTTTATAATTGCAATGGAAAACAAATTGTTAAGAAATGGGTGGAACTTACTTCTAAACATTAGTGGCATTTAAATGGGCTGCAAGCATAACGTTAATCGGTTTTGCGGCATATAACAGTTATAGTGTGTATAATGAACAGATTCAGTAAATGCTCCCTTCATAAATGAGCGCCAAGTTTAAATATAAATTTTGTATTGGTTGGCCGGGTTCACACAGCCACTCAATAAAGCTTTGTATTGCTAATCGACAAATATGGATTAGCTACTCACAAGTATTTGTAGTGCCGACAATGTGTTAATTTGTCTGCTTTGACGCAAGCTTATGCTCAGTTTGTTCCGCGCAACTAAAGCCCATCCTATTATTTCAATTACTGAAACTGTTCGTTAAATGCACTATAGTGATAATACGGACGCAGATACTAATTTGAACTTTTAAGTAAAACGCTTAGTACATGCCCTGACGGTTCTGCTTTTGAAAGAATATTATAACTACTGGCCGTAAATAAAAACCAAATGTGTCCCTAGTTATAGAGATGGTGGAGCTACCTCTAAACATTAAGGGTACTTTGGAAAGGAATCACGATGTAAAACTAGGTCTTGATAGGTTTTTGAAACACGAGATAGCCTCATCATCATCATCAAGTCTTCAGTCCTAGAACTGGTTGGCCCCGTACCCTCATTGTTTCCTAGTCTGAACCAACCTACACATTACCTTGAAATTTGCAGAGTCTGCATCTATCACTATTTGTGTACGAAAGTCTGATCTCGATCTACTTCTACGTACCTTTTCCTATCTCTGCTTGTAATATATCCCGTACTATTCCCCAGAGATGCCTTAGAACGTATCCTGTCCTTACATTTCTCCTACTTTTTTTCGTTTCCCACAGATATCTTTATTCCTCTACTATTTCAACAACCTGTTTATTTTAACTTTGTCTGTCCATGCTACCATCCTCATACATCTGAACCACAACATTCTAGAAGGCTTCTATCTCTTTCTGTCTGCTTTTCCTACTGCCCCTATTACATAGATGTACTGTGCTATGCTCCACACTATGCTTTGAATAGTTTTCTTCTTGTATCTAGGTTCGTTGTCTTTGAACCTAGCTGCTGTTCTTTCTTGTTTAATGCAATTCGGTCACCTTCTATTGTTTTACATTTATATACCCTACTGCACCGATTTTCAGTTGTATGTAAAGGGGGGTAAGTAGCTTTTGGCTGCCAAGTTCCCCCAGCACTTAAATCTTTGTCGAATTAGTAGTTTTTCCAATTTATCCTTTCGCACAATCAACATTAGTTGAAAATATTTCACAACCAACATCTAAGTTGTTTATAATAATCATCAGATTTAAGAGCACTTATATTTTCGTCATTGGTTTTTACGTCTTGAGATTGGTTGAACTTGTACCTCAGCTTATTTATGTTCTGAGCTAGCCTACACAGTTCCTTGCAATTCTCCAAACATCCTATTCACAACTCGATTCCCTTTTATTGTTTCCTAATTATATTCCCTATTTCACCGAGATTCAGTGGTATGTTAAGGGGGTTAAGCAGCCTGTGGCTGCCAAGGATCCCCCAACGCTTAGACATTTGCCGTATTAATAGTTTTTTAGTAAATCCTTTCGCACAATTAACATTAGTTGAGAGTATTGCAAAACCAATATCTGTAGTTGTTTATAATAATCACCATGTTTAAGTACAGTAATTATTATTGTCATTAGTTTTTCCATCTTGCGACTGGCTGGAAGCGTACCTCCAATGATTTCTATTCTGAGCTAGCCTACACATTTCACTGAAATTCTTACAGCCTACATCTTTAACTATCTGTGTGCAGTAGTCTAACCTAGGTCTACCTCTACTTCTCTTTTTCCTATCTCTGCTTCTAATATATTCCGTACTAATCCCTCATGCCTTAGTAGGTAGCCTATCATCCTATTTCTCCTATTTTTGCTGTTTTTCACATATTTCTTTCTTCCCCTTCTAGTACCTCTTTGTTCTTAACTTTGTCTGTCTATGGTATCTTCATTATACGTCCGTAGCACCACATTTTAAAGGCTTGTACCTTTTTGTTGTCTGCTTCTCCTACTGTCCAGACTTCACAGCCATACAGTGCTGTGCTTCACACATATGTTTTGAGCAATATTTTCCTTGTTTCTATGTTTGTGGTCTTTGAGCACAGTAGTTGCTTTTTCTTGTTAAATGTAGCACGACCTTCTGCTAATCTTTGTTTTATATCTTTTGTGCTTTTCCCATTTTGCGTTATTTGACTTCTTAGGTAGCAGAAATCCTTAACCTCTTGTAAGTTCTCGTTACTTATTTGTATTCTTGTTTTTGATATATTTTCCCCTCTTTTGCAAACTAGAACTTTAGTTTTATTTTTGTTAATTTTCATACCATGTCTATCCGTTAGAACTGTTTCTATTTCATTAAGAGCAGCTTCTAACTCTTCTTTGCTAGATGCTAATACTGCTATATCATCTGCAAATCTAAACATATCAATATTTTGTCCCTGCATATTAATTCCAAATGTCTTTCTGCATTTGACAGTATTCATGGCCTCTTCTATGTACAAGTGAAAAATAAATGGAGATAGGGCACATCCCTGTCTCACCCCTTTCCTAATATTTACTTCTGTACTTTCTTGCTCTAATTCTATTACCGCTGTTTGCTCTTTGTATAGGCTATGTACTATCCGTCTATCCCTAAAACTTATTTCAATCTTTTTGAGTATGTCGAACATTTTTTTCCATTTCGCATTGTCGAATGCTTTTTCCAAATCTACAAACTTTATATATACACTTTCCCCCTTTTCTATTGTTACCTCCATTATCACCCTCAGAGCTAAAATTGCTTCCCGTGTTCCCCTGTTTTGCCTAAACCCAAATTGATCTCCCAGTATTTCTTCAGCTCGTTTTTCCATTCGTCTTTGTACAATTCTAGTTAATATTTTTGAAACGTGTGTTGTCAAACTTATTGTTCGAAAATTTTCACATCTATCCGCGCCTCCTTTTTGGTATAGTTACAATGATATTACGTTTGAAATCTTTGGGTATCTCGCCTGTCTCATACATATAGCTTACAAGTTGGAAGAGACGTTCTGTTACTGCTTGTCTAGCGGCTTTTAAAGTTTCTGCCTGTACCTTATCTGTACCCTGCGCATTACCATTTTTTAAGCTCTTTAATGCTAATTCAAACCCATCTCTAAGTATAGGATATCCCAGGTCATCATTTTCAATGTCTGGTTCCTAATCTAATGCTGTTAGTTCCTCACCTGAATATAAATTTCTTATATATTCCTGCCATCTAGCTACTTTTTCTACATTTTCTATAATGACGTTTCCACCCACGTCCCTTATATTTTTGCTATATTTGCTAAAATTCATTCTAACTAATTTCTATGCTTCGTTGACTTTCCTATTTCCATTTTAGTTTGTACCTCTTTGCACTTTTCATCAATCCATTGTTCTTTAGCTTTCCTGCATTTGCGAATAATTTCCCATTTTATGGCTTTGCATCTGTGTTTTTCTGTTTTATCTGATCTATTTTTGTATTTTCGTCTTTCTTCTATTAAGTTCAGGGTATTCTTTGTTATCCATGGTTTCTTGTTTTCTATTTGTGTATACCACAGAACATCTCTGGCCGCCCTGTCTAAGCTGGATTTAATGTTATTCCATTCTGTTTCTACTTTCTTAGTATCAGAAATTTTCCCGATATCTTTCAGCAATTCATTTGACTTTTTTCACATCTTTCGTGCATATCTTTATCTTTTAGCTTCTCAAAGTCAAAGTGCCTTTTTCCGTTCCTCTTTTTCAGATTTTTAAATTTAAGTGCGGCCTTCATGATTACGATGTCAGTGTCTATATCTGCTTCCGGGTACCTTCTACAGTCTTTTACTCGATTTCTAAACCGTTGTCTAACAATAATATAATCTATTAGATATCTTCCTATATCTCCTGGCATCTTCCACGTGTATCGTCTTCTAGCATGATGTTGAAATAATGTATTTGTGATGATTAAGCTGTTCTTGTCGCAAAATTCTACCAGCCTATTTCCCCTGTCATTTCTCGTGCCTAAAGCAAATAAACCTACTATCGCTCCTTCCGTACCCTTACCTACCACTGCATTAAAATCTCCCGTAATTATTAAACTTTCATGTTCTTTTACGTATCTCAATATGTCTTCAATATCTTTGTAGATCGTCTCTACCTAGAGGATGATAAATTTAAGATGATATTTAAAACGGAAACAAATTTTGCTGGTAATAACAAATATGTATAATAATTGTTCACAAAAACATTATATAATTCATTATTATAAATCGAAGATAGTCTAAAAAGATGAAAACTGGATTACTGAAGTACTTAACTAAGATGTAGCGGTCACAGAAAGTAAACTCAAGCATATAGTCAGAAAATTAGCCTTTAGAGAGAGAAGATCACAGTGCATATACGTCTATTACTGTAGTACAAGGGTTGGTACCTACGCTGCGGCCTCAGAAGACATAAAGTAATATAGTCACAAAAGAAAGTATGTCTGCATAAGCTAATGGTTAGAAAATCGACCCGAAGAAGATACATGGTAATTTCTAATAAATCATACTAGAGCCAAGTAATCTACGAGATGGACAAAGAAATACAATACTTGAGTTGAAGAAAAACGCGACCAAAACAAAAATTTTAGTCTTTTTTTATTACTTCAGACCCTTCACTAAAATCTAGAATAATCAAGAACAGCTGACGAATTTATGTTAAAGAAAACGCGTGTAATTGTCGTGATTCTGAACAGACATGCACACGCAAGTTGAACGGCTTTGTAGAAAATGCAAACCTGTTTCTTACGATGTTGAATAAACGTATATTGATGGGTTATTTTCTATGCAGGTGCATACGAAAATGCAATCCAAAGGTGAAAAACTATTTTATAGAATTAAACGCAGATATTCTCAAAGTTTGGGAAGATAAGGAAACAACCAATCGAAATTTTGGGCAAACCACTTTATATCTATAATCCAGAGATATTAAAAGCTTTTAGTTAAGCATTTAATAGAAGCCGTTTAGCTAAGAATATAGAATTCAGCGATGGACCGTAGTTATTACAGAATACATGTACGGCTGTCTTTTTTAAGAGATTAGACCGTGTCATCATTCAATATGTAGGAATGTGACGCTTTTGTGAAAAATGTTTTACAAAGGCGGATAAAATGTTCACTTGTTTAGTTTAGATACGACTTGGTCTAATCACTGAGGGTGCGTGTTTTGCCATAAACATATCGTAATTCCAATTTTACTGAACCAAACAAAAATTTTTGCAAAGAAGAGTAACAACTGCTTTGTACAGATACTGCAAGGAAATCGTGAAGCTGAGGAAGATAGTTAAATGTTAAATTAATACTGGAGAACCAATAGTGAATGTCAAGTATAGGTAACTAGAACATATTTTCCTAGAAACCAATGGCTTGATTATTGTTCGAAATATTGACCATTGAATTTTATATGCTTTATGTGCATATAAATCTAATACTGAAGAATTTGTCACAGTCTTAAGCAGGAGGTTAGTCCCAGAAGTACTGAGCTTAATGTATAGATGGCGGTTGTTTTATGAAAAATAATGGCTATGGTAGAAAATACCAACCTTATAAAGCTTAAGTTTGGAGTTTATGACACAACGTTGCTTAGTTTAGTTTACTTAACTGTGAACACTCTCAGTTAATATATAAAATTTAAAAAAAATGGCGATCACTATATAATAAAATACTATCATACGAAATATTTCAACCCAAGCAATATTAAAGCAGAGCTAGATTTCACTTTAAGGGAGTATGGTCCCTAGTTTACAATACTGAAACATTAGGTATCGAAGTTTAAAAGCCGCCGTATGGACTGACAAAGCGAGCAAGGCAGTGGTCAACCAAATTAAGTGGCCATACCTGAAATAGAATTGGATGACCATCGCCTAAACGCTCGCGACATAGCAGACGTAGTAGGCACTTCAAGAAGTGCTATACATCGCATATTCACTGAAAATTTGAATATGAAGAGCTATGCGCATGGAGGGTACCGCTACTACTCACAATTTAAAATAACAGCGGCGTAAGGATGCTTCAATCGAATGTTTGACAAAGTTTCAAAGCAACAAAACAAATTTTTGTGTTGTTTCTTAACCATGGGTTTATTACTTCACGCCTGAAACAAAATATCAGTCAAAACAATAAACGAAACAGGATCAATCGGCTCCAACGAAAACGAAGATAATTCCACCTGCAGTAAGGTAATTTCGTCAACCTTTTGAGTTACGCGCGGGATAATATTTACTGATTATCTTTAAAAATTAATAACAATCAACACCGAGCATAATGCCTATTTATTGCAGTGTTTGAGTGATGAAATTAAAAAAAAAACGCGATCGCATTGGGCGAAATATAAGGTTTTGTTTCTTCAAGACAATGCACCAGTTCGCCCATATGTTATCGCGACGGACGGCCAAAATCAATGAATTCTAGTTAGAATTGCTTTCTCATGCACCCTATTCAGAAAATTTAGCCTTTTGGTTGATTTTCTGATTCCAATCTTAAAAAAATGGTTCGTGTTGAAAGATTTGCTAACAACGAGTGTGGGGTCTGCTGTAGATAGCTACTTTGAACAGGTCAACGATTCTCACTACAAACAGAGTATCGAAGCTATTTGACACAACTGGAAAGGGTATATCAAGCTGAAAGGAGACTATGTCAAATTTGTTATGCCTTTGATAGGTTTGTTTATTTCTGGTACAACCCCTGTGAGATAATGACCCTCACTGACCAACAACATTAACAAGGAAAGGACTGGTTGATAGGGTTATCACACTTATTTAAAACGATCCACAGATTGTAATGTGGTTAACTATTTCCAGCTTGAAAATCAGTGTCGGCAGTGAAGATAGTTTTATTAGAATTGAACTGTACGGGAAGTATACGTACTTCGTATTGCACGAATACTAACGGACAAACACATAAAAAGAGATTGCAAACGGCGTACACGTTGCTGGCACAATATGCATAAAAGTATGGCGCATGTTTACAGGATATTGTCACCACTAACAGAACTTGGTTAAACTATTTCGCCTTACAGCGCAAAAGGGCGTCTTTACCATGGCACCATACCTTCGGCTTAGAAAGTGAAGGAAACAAAAACTGCTTATCAAAAAGAAATAAGTATGGTTTTGCTTTTGACAACATTGTTTTTAAAACATTGAATTCCCGACAGCATAGCGTACTAAAAATACCCAATATTTTGCTGACCAATTAATGGTATCAGCAGGAACAGCCTCTTCAAATTAATTAAAAGAAGTTAACAATCCATTCGCTTTTTACAGAATAATACACGCCCTCATATAACCACACATACGATGGAAAAAGCTACGAGTTAAAGAGAACTAACTATCCGCAACATCCTCCCACTAGTCGAGATCCTGTGTCCTATGACTTCCATGCTATTGAATTTTTTAATCAAATGCGTGGGTTTTTATTTTTGGAAGAATACGAAAATTATCCGACAGATGGCGTCTGTCCCTTGAAAAAAGGAAGAGAAACCCTATTGAGAAACAACGGTGAGTGATATATTTTTGTTTGTGTTACTTTTTGAACAAATAATAAATAGTGATTTATATTTGAGCACTCCTCGTATTATACAGCATATTCAGTTTAAACCTAGGATGCATCTCGTAAACTATCTACATTCAAAAAGACCGAGCTTCATCGACCCATCTAGAAAGGTACATTACAAAATGTTATAAAATAGATTTATTGAATTAAGCTAATTTAAAGAATACATTTTGCCATTATAAAATAAAACCAAATAATTAATATTGTTATTTACCAAAAATTGTTTCTTGATTAGAGTAACAAATAGAGAGCATTCTTACACTGTGTTGGTTACAAACATTTTTGTTGCAAGTAACACAAGCCATTTTGCGCCTACAATCAGTCTTTGAAGCACACACTGAATATACTTTTTCTTTGGTAGTTTTAATTTGTTTGGGGAGCAGGCAAATCAGGAAAATCAATAACTTCTTTCATACATTCCACAACGTTGCCTCTTATCCTAGGGTTACTCAACCTTCTTTGAACATGGAGTATCATCAATTCCTTTGATAAAACTTATAGAAAAATTCCGCGTTTATGAGCAACGTAAGTGTATCAGTTTTAATGTCCTTTAGTAAAGAACAATAAACGCATTTAGAGAATGTCAAAGCCATGGCTTAGTTTGCGATTAACATGGATAGCTTACGATCAACGACGTCGATACGATTTTTTGTTTTACTATAGTTTAAATAATTTCGGGTTTCTGTTTGTTTCGTCATTGACAGTTGTCATATTGTGCATAATACTTAGCAAAATTACACATTTAATATTTTTACGTACGTAGCCTTATCATGCTTACGTTATTTTTAAAGCAAAATAAGGACTGCAACTGAATGATGTTCTGATAGCTTCGTCTTCTATGGAATATTCTGCCAACGGAACACTCATAATAATATTATCAGTTGTGAGATTTGCACCAGCATTATAAATGCAACGCACCAACTTTTGCACTATTTCAAATCTTAAATTATATATGAAGACTTGCAACGTTGACGACCAACATATTCTAAACCATCAAAAGCATAACCAAATTTAGATTTGCACATTAAAAAAATTTTCATGCAATATTTTGCTTGCCTACTCGGCCAATTGAACGAATCTACATTTGCATCTAAAAGCAATAAGCTATTTGTCAAATGTATAATTGGTATCCTGAATGAAGTGTCTTTGCACTGCTGAATAAATAATTCCCAAATGTACGATACAGTTGCTAAGTTATCGGTTTCAAAACGCATATTTCAAGCTCTTGTATTGTCAACTCTAATAAATCTACGCATCTTTTCCTATCTAAATATGGACACTGGCTCAATATATCGGATTAGCAAACTCATAAAGAAAAAGTGTTACATTTATTTCCCCACTCAATATATTCTGTATAGTGCATTTAATATCATGCTATATTCCGTTTTTAGTTACGTTCACTCGCTTAATTGTATAAGCCGCATATGAATATTTGTGGGTGTATACATAGTTTGTAATAATTTGATTATTCTTGAACAGATTGACACTGTTATTTCTACACCTCGTCCTTAAATATGCATTTTTCATATTATTTCTTCCTTCATAGAGTAGTTACATTAATCGTTTCTTAATTAACCTTCCTATAGATGTAGTGGAATGTATCTTCAGTGGCTAATGAATGACTAAAATGAAATACAAGCCGTTAACTCGCTTTTGGTTTTGTTCATGTTCTGTTGTAGTCCTGAGTTCTCGCATTCTAGTTCTTTGATACAGTAAAGTTACATGCGAATAACTTTTGTGGTCTTTAGAACTCTTTGTCCTTCTGGATTGGCGTGTTTTAAAGCTGATAATACCCCGACCTTAGAACTGACACTAGATAAGCGTTTCAAGTTCTAACCGCTTTACTAACATCGTTGAATCTGAAATTTTCTAAGGTTTCTACGCTGTGTGCATTACTAATCCGATGTACTAATCTATTCAGCTAGTAACTTATAATATTAAAATAAATTTAACCAAATAGTGCAAAAATGTAACGTTTCTACACCTGATACATCAGGCACTTGCATATATCGGTCAAGTTGCCACCTCCCCCACCCAGTTGACCGATTTGCTTCAAAACCTAGCACCCATTTGCTTATAGCTTGCACTAGCTAGCATCAAAAGCTGTAGAGCTAGCACCAAAGCCGTTTCAGAAAGTTAGTTATATGGGGGCGGGGGTTTGCCGCTACTCCCCTCCACCATGTTCCGATTTGCTCTAAAACCTAGCACCATGTAGTTTAGAGTTAGCACCAGTTAGCACCCAAGTAAGAAAGCTAGCACATTAAAAACAAGATGGCGGCGATTTTTAAAAGAAATTTGCCAGCCCCACTGTTGCCCGATGTGTTCCAAAATTTAGCGCGTCTTTGCTTATAGCTAGCTCCAGCTAGCAGCAAAGCTTTAGAGCTAGTATCAAAGCCATTTCAGAAATATAACCAATTATATTCGAGGGAGGGGCGTCAACTTGTGCTCAGAATTGCTCCAACACATAGCACCAAGTAACTTAGAACTAGCACCATCTAGCACCCAAGTAAAAAAGCTAGCACCTTAAAAACAAAATGACGGAGATTTTAAAAAAAAAATTGCCAACCATCTCCAGTTGTCCGATTTGCTCGAAAAACTAGCACCTCTTAGTTTATAGCTAGCACCAGCTAGCACCAAAGTTGTAGAGCTAGCACCAAAGCCGTTTCAGAAAACTGGCCAATTATATGGAGGGGCAGCTTAACGCTAGTGCCCCGTACTCCGATTTGCTCCAAAACCTAGCACTTGGTAGCATAGAGCTAGAACCAGTTAGCACCCAATTAAGAAAGCTAGCACCTTAAAAACAAGCTGGCGGCGATCTTTTAAATTTTTTTGCCAGTTCCCTGTTGTTCGATTTGCTCCAAAATCGAGCACCTCTTTGCTTATAACTAGCACCAACTAGCACCAAAGCTGTAGAGCTAGTATCAAGGCCATTTCAGAAATATAACCAATTATATTCGAGGGAGGGGCGTCAACTTGTGCTCAGAATTGCTCCAACACCTAGCACCATGTAGCTTAGAACTAGCACCATCTAGCACCCAAGTAAGAAAGTTAGCACCTTAAAAACAAAATGACGGAGATTTTTAAAAAAAATTTGTTAACCATCTCCAGTTGTCCGATTTGCTCCAAAAACTAGCACCTCTTAGCTTATAGCTAGCACCAGCTAGCACCAAAGTTGTAGATCTAGCACCAAAGCCGTTTAAAAAAAATGGCAAATTATATGAGGGGGGGGGGAGCAGCTTGACGTTAGCCCTTCTTGCTCCGATTTGCTCCAAAACCTATCACCTTGTAGCTTAGAGCTAGCACCAGCTAGCACCCAAGTAAGAAAGCTAGCACCTTAAAAACAAGATGGCGGCTATTTTTTAAAAAAATTCTGCCAGTCCTCCCAGTTGTCCGATTTGCTTCAAAATCTAACATCACTTTTGCTTATAACTAGTACCAGCTAGCACTAACGATTTATCAGAAATTTGGTCAATTATATGGGGAAGGGGGCAACTTGACGCTAGTCTCCCCGAGCTCCGATTTGCTCCAAAACCTAGCACAATGTTGCTCAGAGCTAGCACCCAAGTAAGAAAGCTAGCAGCTAAAAACAAGATGGCGTCGGTTTAAAAAAAAATTGCCAGTCCCCCGTTTTCTGATTTGCTCCAAAATCTAGCACCTCTTTGTTTATAGCTAGCACAAGCTAGCACCAAAGTTGTAGAGCTAGCATCGAAGCCATTTCAGATATATAGCCAATTATATTCGAGGGAAGAGGCTAACTTGATGCTACCACCCCCCGCTTCCCAAATATAATCGGCCATATTTCTGGAACGGCTTTAGAGCTAGCTTTACAACTTTGGTGCTAGCTATAATCAAAGAGGTGCTAGATTTTGGAGCAAATGGGACAATTAAGGACTGGCATTTTTTTAAAAAGTCGCCGCCATCTTGTTTTTAAGATGCTAGCTTTCTTATTTGGGTGCTAGCTGGTGCGAGCTCTAAGCTACATGGTGCTAGGTTTTAGAGCAAATCGGAGCACGGGGGGGGCATCAAGTTGCCTCCTTCCTCATCTAATTGGCCATATTTCTGATAAGACTTTGGTACTAGCTCGACAACTTTGATGCTAACTGGTGCTAGTTATAAGCAAAAAGGTGCTAGATTTTGGAACAAATCGGACAACAGAGGGGGCTAGCAAAAATTTTACAAAATCGCCGCCATCTTGTTTTTAGGGTGCTAGCTTTTTTACTGGGATGCTAGTTGATGCTAGCTCTAAAGAGGCCAACTTGACGGACTTCACTTGCATATGTGCTATGACAAAGTTTATCTATATTATAATGGTAGACATTGTCGCTTTTATTTGTTTACACATTTTACCTTCGGACTCACTAAAAGTTGTTTAAGAAGGTGTAATTCTAAATATAGTTTAAAATAAACATCTATGTGTTTGTAAAGATTATATTATTTTACTGTTAGTAGATACAACTGGACGCAAGGTAGAATAATTGTTTACATACATACGTATAAGATATGAGTGCTTTCCCACTATTATTATTATGTACGTAAATACACACGTTATCTATCAATAATATCGCGTGGGATGTGTTGTAAGCACTACCTTATGGAGTTTCTTTGCGTTACCATCGACATTTTTCTATTCGTTCTTTGCCCGGGGTGTACCTATAAGTTATCCTATCCTAATATTATTGTTATTCGTATTTCTTGTTCTCTGTCATTTGTTTTGGTTATAGAGCTTTATTATTTTCAATAATAAAAATTGCTTCCATTCAGTGACAACGTATTTCTCTATCTTTTCCAGTGAAAATTTTCTTGGGTACCCCTTTTTGGCGACAAATAATTCTTTCGGGTTCTTAAATGTACTTTTATAAACACCCCCAATCTTCGACTGGTGTTAGTCCCGCATTAATTTTCTCAATAAAATTTTACGCCTTTGGGTTATACCCGGTCTGATTTTCTACAATATTTTTTACTCTATATTACTTTTGATTTTGCGTATCTCTGTCTTATGTATTGTTTAAAAATTCCCTAAGTTATAGTTTTATCCTAAGTTATCACACTTGTGATGTTTTAGTATAGAGCGAGTTCTATTTTCTTGTTATTCAAGGTGTTTATTTGGAGGTTAGATGTAAATAGATTGTTTAAACATGAACCTCAATATGAATTACCTTCTCGGCGGTTTGTCGCCGACACTAGTGTAGAAAGGTTGCGTAAAATCACCCGCAACGCGATTCGAGCATAAACGTTATCAATTCTTTACCCAGAGTGCTTATACTATGGCTTTTGAAGATCATGATGCGGATACGAAGGCTCTTGTTGAACTTAGACAGTCATCTGACGAAGTTGTTAAGCTTATCACAGGTCAAAGATTTGTTCATTTACGATCCTTACGGGTACATACTCAGCGATGTTGTGAATTGATGACGTCTATATCCGGTGATGAACCTGTCGAGAACAATAAATTATTATTAATTTAACTACCCATCCGTTTTGAGGGTGAGACGAAGTTGAAAAGCTAAAACGTGTCACCAGTTTTGTATTTCTTCAACAACCTTTTCTAGTCAAAAATTTGTTATGCATCGGAAGTGACTACTGAAAAAATTCTTTATCCTTCTTCAGATTCCGAACCAGAGATGCATACTTCCGTTGCTACTCATACTGGCGGCTCCGTGGCGTAGTTGATATGCATGTGACTTTTATGTCGAAGGTCTCGGGTTCGAATCCCGACATGTACCGTTGAAAAATGTTAGACGTTCGGATTAGAGGTAAAATGTAGGTCCCGTGTGTGAGTGTTGTCACGCACATTAATTATCCCTACCTTGCTTGGAACAGTAAGGGTTCGGCAATCTTCAAAATCTCCAGGTAAAAAACTCGTTTCGTATTACGTTCGGGTCGAGCATTGGAAAAATCAAATGCAGTGCTACCCATACTATGCATCTACTAAATTGTTCTCGAACACTAAATTAAATACCTCGTTTTTCGGAGAAGGTTTCCTACCTGACTTTCTGATTCGTATAAATGAACTCTGTGTCTCTCGCTTTATTTCCTTTTCGGCGACGCAAGCGTCGCAAGCCCCGTTCTTGTTATTCTCATGCAACTTCTTATGATAACCCACTTTGCACTGGTTTTTCTCTCGTGTCTTAGACCGTTTCTTAGTGTTTTCTGGGACTTTGGATTTTGCATTTTCGTTGCTTTCGTTCCACATTCCTTTCCTTTATCTTTGGCTGGTTTTGTTTGCTGTCAGTCCCTACGCTGACTACGTTGAATTTTTGATTCTCTTTCAGTGGTATGTACTTTTTAAAACTTTTTTGGTTATTGGTAAACAGTCACTTATTCGACTGTTTGGTCTATGTGTCACTTCTCTTACTCGGTGATCATTTTCGTACGAGTCGCGTCTACAGCTTGAAGCAGATACTATTAATTTGCAGTTCTCCTGTCGCATCCTAGCATACTCTGAGTTTCGATGGTTTTGTTTTCTTTGGATGTTACTGCAAGGCTTCTTGTCGTTTTTGTTCTACTCTTTTGGATTTTGCGAGACACCAAGTTTTTCCTAGAAGTTTGGAAGCTTTACTGTTTCTATATTAGTGCTATCCGTCTACTGAAGATTTTTGTAGTGTTGATGCCCGTCTACTTTTGCCCTCGTTGACTGGTCAGTTTTCACTTCTCCTTTTCCCTATCACTTTCTTCAGTACTTTTATTTCTTGGGATCACTTTAGTTATGAAGCCGTTCATTTCTTTGTCGTAACGC
This sequence comes from Platerodrilus igneus, assembly GCA_036346225.1. NCBI lineage: Eukaryota > Metazoa > Arthropoda > Insecta > Coleoptera > Lycidae > Platerodrilus > Platerodrilus igneus. Next base: position 2,088,875 of record JARFIW010001130.1, read on the forward strand.
TGTTCTTACTCTTAGTCTTGGGCCTTCAAACCGGATGAAGTTTCTTTATTTGGCTTTTGTTTCCCGAAAGGAATTTTCCCTTTGTGGGTCTTGTTGTTGTTTGATTTGATGCTTTTGTTTCCTACTCAAACATTTTAATTTTCGTGAAGAGAGGGGGCCTATTACTTTTATTTTCATACCTCACGATATTTCTGTATACTCCTATTAAGCATCATGCTATATTTTGGTTTCAATTACGTTCGCCTCTACTCTGCGTAGTTCTATATGAGTATTGATAGGTAGTTAAATAGCTTGCTTTATTTGGATAGGACGCTTGATCGTTAGTCCGACCCGTCATACAACTCGCTTCTGATAAGATCCTTGACCTTGAATATTAATTGGAAAGAAGTTTGCCGTATTCTGTTATTAAAAGTGATTATTTGCTTGTTTTTGAACCGATTCAAACTCTTATTCTATACACCGTCCTTAAGTGTGCATTTTCCCTGTTATTTCTTACTTCAACGAGTAGCTATATAATCTTTTCTGAATTATACTTCCTTTGCATACAGTGGTATGTATCTTCTTTGTCTAATGAGTGACTAAAATGAAATACATTCCCTTAGCAAGTTTTTCTTTTTGTTCATCTTCTACTGGAAACTTGATCCGCCTACTAGTTTTTCGATAGAGTAAACTTACTGGTGGCCAACTTCTGTAGTCCTTAGAGCTGTTTGCCATTCAGGCTTGGCGTTTATTGAAGCTGAACAAATCCTCACCTTGAGATTGGTACTAAATACGTATTTGAAGTTCTAAACACTTTACTAACATCGTGGATTCTCAAACTTTCTAGTTTCCACGCTGTGATTTAATAATAACCCACTATAATAATCCCTTCAACTAGTAATTTATAATATTAAAATAAATTTTGCCAATTGGGTTATAGAAGTTACGTTTCTGCGCCAGATTCATCAGGCACTTGCATATGTGTTACGACAAAACTTATTTTTATTACTATGGTACAGATCTATGCGTTTGACTTTCAACTTCACTGGAAGTTGTTTAAGAAGGCATAGTTGTAAGTACAGTATAGAATAAACATCCAAGTATTGTTTTACTGTTAGTAGTAGTTATTTTAGTTATATTACTATTAGTAAATATAACTGGCAGCCTGGTAGAATAATTGTTTAAACGTATAAGGTATTAGTGCTTTCCCACTATTATTATTACGTCCGTATATACACACGTTATCTATCTATGGCACCTAGTGTGTCTGATGTATTGTAAGTACTGTGCTATAGATGTTCATTGCGTTACCAACGCTATTTCCCTATTCATCTTTACCTGTGGTGTATTGCTTATAATATATCCTGCCTTGTTTTATTGTTATTCGTATTCTTGATTGGACAGACTAATGTTGAGTCATCTGTTTTGGTTATAGACCTATATTATTTTTACCGATAAAAATTATTTCCTTCAGTGGCGATTCATTCTTATATTTCTCTAGGTTTTCTGTGGAATATTTCTTATGTACCTCTTTTTGGCGACGAATAGTTTTTCTGATTCTAAAACGTTCTTTTATACTCGCCCGAATTTTCGAAAAGTGTTAATGCGACATCTCTTTTTTGTATGTCACGGCGTTTTACCAGGACAAAAGATCTTTTGCACGAACATTCTTGCTTCTGTCAACTCCAGCATAAATAGATAATCCAACAAGTGTGTAAATTTCACCAACAATTGAACAATCCACTTTTACGATATTTAATTGTGAACACACCTTGCCTCTAAGTCAGTACAACGCACTATTTACTGCATATCGTCAGTCACAAGTCACTGAATACTCTCCTTCGGCGTAGCAGACATACTTTCGTGTCAAACCAGCTGCACGCCGAATAATGTTATGTAGTTGAATTTTATTTGTAGCTAGTGGCTCTGTTTTCCATTCTAAACGGTTTAGAGAAATATGTATATCTGTAGGTGTAGGATTCGAATTTGAGTTACCACTATCACCAAGATTTTTCGCATTAGAAGCATTACTATCATCAACAATCCATACTAACCTCTGAGTTTTTACCAAAATTTATTTGGAAAACATTGTTATTCGTGTTATCATTCTTCACTTCCGAAGCATCACTTTTTCGGGAAAGCGAATCATCGCTGCCGTTTGTCCTGTGCAACACTGTCTTTTTAACACCGCCACACCAAATTTCACGTTTCTTACATATCTCTTCGATGTTTTTATTGTCTGTGAAATACTAGTTTCGCCAACGCGGTTTGAGTTCAACTAATGACTACGCATACTGCAAGAGCATTTGTATATCCTGAAGTAATGCAAGCTTCAAGTTGCAAACATTTAAATTTGTTTACTTCAAATTGTCTAGCAAATTATGCCATCAATAAAAAGTTGAGTTGTTTTGATAGGAGAGATTAGGCTGTGCGGTTTATGGAAATGCAAAATGCTGATGGACAAGAGCTCTCTTAAATCTCTTAAAAGAAACATTTGAACTGAGAAATAAATGAAGAAGCACCTATTCAATGCATGCTAGAACACTAAAATTATTTTATAATATTTATAGTAACCTGATAGCAATCAAATACCACCCCGTGCCTGAAAGGCCCGGTTTAAGCATCCCAGGATTAAGACGAGTGTGAATTGTTGCCATCTTATTGTTAGAAAATACGATTTCAAATGCATTAAAACATAAAACGGGAAAGCAATTACCTAAAGTTAATTTTTATCTTATAGTATTGTGAAATGATGGAATTCATTGAGCATTGAATAATACACATTCGTCAACTACTATTTAAAAAATTATATATGCTTTTCTAAATACCTCTAATGACCTTACATCAGTTCAACAACTTTTCTGTTATTTATGTAAAATTTCAGCGACAAGATTATAGTTCAACCAAGAGTTATGAATTTTGTCTCAGTTATATTTTAAATATTTTATTAAATTTCTTGTCCAAATACTTACAGCGTCATTGTGATTCCAGTAAATGTAGGCAGGTGGCTCAGGACTATGTCGCACAACACAAGTGAGGTTAATTGTACTCCCTCGATCAATGAATAATTCTGGTCCACCAACAATTTCAGTGTCAGGCTCTAAAAATAAACATGGTCTAAGTAATTAAGAATGTAAATTTCAAATGTCAAGTATAGCAAAAAACATGAGAGTTCTATATGAAAGCAAAAAAAGTTGTTTTCAAAGTGTTTTCTCCAGTTGGCGGACAATCTATGTTAACGGACTTTTCAGTTGAATGTAACTTTATCAATTCTTTATATTATACAGTTTCTTTAATTGGCGGATTATATGAACGCAGAGCATTAGTATTAAGAGGGGTCCAAAAATTCACACAGCGCACTGTGTAAATGCGTTCTATTGAACTAGTATATTGACAATATTTTACAAGACTACCAGTCCACTTTCACCCTATCCCTTCTTTCCGCAAAAATAAACGTCCCCATATACCTACAAACTAACTAGCCAAAAACAGTAGCTTATTAATAAAAGAAAATTAAGACAGGCAATTTTAAGCAAATCAGGTTAAGTTGGCACATTATACTCATAATTTTCAGAAATGATAGAGGGCACTTAAATACCCATTTGTTACCAATAAACTAGTTTCCGGAAATTCCGCAGTATCGAGATAAAATGAAAAAAATCGGCTGTCACCACAGGACATAACCAGCGGTATATAAGGTAAAAATTGAATCATAGTAGCCTTTTGAAAAACAGCAATCACTTTCTTATTTGTAATTTTACGTCTGTCACAAATTATCTCTTATTAGAGAAGTGTGTTTGATTATCATTTTACGTGTGACAAATTAATCTGTATTAAGTAAATTAGTGTTTGATTGAAAATACGCCATTTTACAAATATTGAATTAGCAGATGTGCATCCTCCCTACAGTAATGCTAACGAAGCAAGGCGAATTTTTGCGGAGCAGTATCCTCAACGCCACACTCCCTGACAAACACCATTTTCAAAATTGAGTCAGCGTGTTCGAGATACTGGTGAATTGCAAGTAAAAAGTCACACATTGGTGGGTATTGAAGAAATTCCAGAAGCATTTGTTTTATATTCAAAAGGTGCAACCGTTAATTCCACCTGATTTTCCCAACTGAGTGCAAATTTCAAATGGTACTTGAATAATATTAAGGACGAACCGAGATTTCCTAGAGTGTATTATGGACAGACGAGCATATTTTACAAGAGATGGCTGTTTTAATACACACAATAATGACATTTTGAGCGAAGAAAATCTTCATGCCGTTCACAGGTCACATCATTAATGGAAGCTTTCTGTTAATATTTGGGTTGGAATTGTTGACAATTATGTAGTGAGATTGTATTTACTGCTTGCCCGGATAGCTGGTAGGAATTTTCTAGAACATACTTCACTAGAATTGCATGACAATTATCCGCTTAATCTTCGAAGAAATATTGTTTTCAAGCAAGACGATGCACTAGCACACTTTGGATTAAATTGCCGAAATTATCTAAATGCATAATTTCCAAATGGATGTATCGCAAGAGGGAGGGCCGATTTCTTGGCCTGCACGTTCACCGAATATAACACTCTAGTTAATTTTTGTATTTGTGGTCATATTAAATCACTAATTGATGAAACAACTGTTAATACAGAAGCACAGTTAGTAGTTTGCATTATTCCAGCATTTGATGATATTCGTGGACGTCCGCAGTTATTTCGAAAAATTCGACAGACGAGTGCACATCGTTACAATTTCTGTATCGTAAATGGTGGTCGCAAATTTGAATAATCTTAAAAAGTTTGATTTCTAGTTTGCCTTGACACCGAGAAATTTCCGGACACTAGTTTTTGGCAATTAAATATATTTATTTAAGTTCCTTCTATCATTTCTGTAAATTTGGAATAGTTATTCTATGACACCCTGTACAACCCACCGGTAGTATATGTATTTAAACAGAACGGCAATCAGTTAATTAGTTTCTGAAATACTTTAATTCGAAATTCCAAATTTACTTAGCCAAAGATCCGAATTTGTCGTAGATTTTAAGAAATGTTTGATAGATCGACTAACATTAAGGGATTTATAATTCTTTGACGATGCCGCATTTAACCGTTGACAAATTGCAACGGTAGCTATTTCATTAAAGGTGAAATTGTATACAAAATGAGATAAAAGTAGAAATATCTATTAACAAACTTTTGTGTCCTGTTAACAAAGATAGTATCGAACTATGGCGCTCCGCTCTTGAAATAAAAGCACGCAATCCTCTTAAGAAGTGATGAACATTTGCGATATTTAATTCACAAATTTGTATAACATTCTGAAGTACCTACAGAGAACAGTGGTAGGGTTTGAGTAAAGCAATAATGTTGCAACTACGCATTTCGAAAACAAAAAAATTCGATGTCGGACATGAATTAATCTGTTGTGCTAATAATCGTAATAAAAGGTAGGATGGGTGAAAGGAATATAGACACGAAACTATAGTATACAAAGCTGCTTTCTGGTAGTCTAAAGTAGAGGGTTAAAACTTACCACTACGTTTACAAAAGCTAAAATAAACAAAGTCAATTAGGACTGAAAAAATTGCAGATAAGCATGAGAAAAAATAACGCCAACAAGAAACATTACGAAGGACGACAATATCCATATTTATTTAAACATAATTCTCAGAAGACGGTTAAAAATAAGAATGCATTCGTTCGTTAAAATATTAATGCTTTTGCAGCTGGAATATAAAACATTTGACAACTGAAAAAATCTGCGTCTGTAAAACGGACGATCTAAGTAGTTTGTTACATTAAATCTATGAAAGCGATCCATTTTGCATTAATTTTCATCTACTTTAATAAACGCTTCCTATAAATTATAATCCAAGCGACGGTCCGTTTTTATGCTATTTCAATTAAAATGAATATCTAAAACCTCCTATAAAAAGTTCCCTAAGTGTAGAAATGCGTGGAATATATTTTAAATCGCGTTTATTAATTCTATGAAAAAGTGTTTATCGTTAAACCACTTCTAAAAGGCTAGAAACTTGCCTTACAAATTCTTTGAAGCACATTCTAACAGCTACTTATTATTTCCAATAGTTGCTCTTTAAAATACGCATCGTAAAATAAACGCTTCTAATGGTATTTAGATCGTTATATCTGCACGTGTTCAGCTGCTCGAGTTTACAAGCGATAAAACGTTCCCCTAATTAATGTATTCTCGGTGTCTCTGGTCGATAATAATACAAATCTCTATTCATTTCTGTAAGTTAGGCAACCGGTTATACGTTGAGCTTCCTCTGGCTGTATGCAAGGTTGCCTGCTTGCTTGCTGTTTTAAATATGCATTCCTTTCCTATGCCAACAACGAAATTCAATGGAACTTATTATAGTCTGTTTGTTTACGTTAATTGGCTATCCGTTGAGGAATAATTCGTAGTTGTCTGGAATATATTTTTACTTGCATTTGCAGAGTATTTAATATTCTATCGCAAGGACTGGTTTTATGTTATCTTCACTTATCGTTTTCAATCTGTATAAATACAAGCTGAGCTCTTGAATGGCTCTCTCTTCTTCTCTCTTCGATTCTAATTTCATATAACGTTCTTTGAGCGCAATTAAATGTTGTTGAGTAACGATTTTAAAATGCGTCGTTGTACGTTGAAATGACATAAAAAGCGTGCAGTCTTTTATACATTTTAGGAGGCACTCATTTAAGGCAATTGGAAATTAATGCAAAATTCAATCGCTTTTAGAAATTTAATGTAACTACTTTATTCATATACCTACATATGCGTACCGTATGCAAAGATACCGCCTAAAATAAGTTAAATGTTTGTATTTAGTATCCTGCTTTCTGGGAAATTGTTTTATCTAATAAAACATTCAAGCTTCAAAATAGTTTACTAAGCAAAAACTTCAGGTTACCATTTGTGGAACATGTATTTTCTTATTATTCGAAGACCCAATCACCTTAAGTCCAATCAGCTATCTTGCTGCAGTACAGAGATTTTCGTGTATATTAAATGATTACCAGATATTTTGTAAGCACCCAGAGGCAGCAGGCATTTCTATTTGCAGATGATTTTTTTCAAAATATGTTGTTTATAGCATTGTTCGTAAGTGTTCTAGGGCTCTGCAAGTGTTTACCAAAACACACTGTTCAAAATACTTCAAGGAACATATATTTACGTGTCAATAATTTTTTAATTTTAACAATATGCACATCTAATAAGGCATATGTCTAAGACTAACATTTTTGTTCTGATAAATTTGCAACAACGAATTTTACCTATCACTTTCGCTACGAGAAATAAAATATAGCATTCAAGCGTACTACCTATATATGTTTATTAATAACGTGTATATCTTCTATTATCACGATTTATTGCTTGGCACCTCAGAGACAAGCTTCATACGAGCTTGTGGATTCTTTTCTGGTATATTCTCACATTTTTAAATTAGGGTATTTGTTAGCTTTTGAAAGGTTTTATGTGGATTTGGACGTCCCCAAGGAAATTTTTGTAACAAAGCCCAAATACGTTCAATGGGATTTAGATTATGACTTAGTAGAGGCGAATTCATTATTTGAATTCTTTGGTACTGAAGTACGTTCATAGCACCGCCTGCAGTATGAGGTATTCAGATACCTTACATTGTTACGCGCTAAAATCGCTTGGCATATAATTTGAGTCATAATTCATTTTAGGGTATTATTGTAATATTAATTTAATTATCTTTTCGTTTTCTTTTTAACAGTTTCTTTATTGTCTTGTTGATTGTGTTGATTACGGTTCCTACGATTTGTCATAGACGCATGACAAGTCCTAACTAATCAGGACGCGTGGAAGTGATGGTCGTTGTGTGAGAATGCGACCGTCGCGGCCGTCGCAATATATCTTTAACTAGTGATGCGAGTAGTGCATTATAGACTTTTGATGAAGTGTATCTGTCAATTTCCTGCCATATTCCTTATCGTACCTTGTCTTCCAGTTTATATTTTAGGGAAAGAAGCTACTTCCGTCACAAAAAATTTTAATAGACCGGTAAACAGTACCCTTGATTAACGCCTGGTACCTCTCTATATATTTATAACTAATTCACCGCCAGATACACAGCCTGTCATTATGTATTTGATTATAAAAGGAAATCATTGTTACTTAATTAGCTTACATTGTTTTAATTTGAAATTTAAATATTTGGTAATATTTGACAGTTCCATGTACATATTGCGTCCCCCTATTAGACAAGCTAGAAACTAACGGCTAATATAGAGAATAACAACGGCGTTTATTTGTAGTTTTAGTGTATGTATATACTAATTAGCCATTTAATCTATAATTTCTAGTATTCAAGGGTAAGAGTCTTTTCAAATTTAAAAAAAAATTAATTCAGTATGGAAGATATTTCAAAAATACACCAGATATTGTTGTATATAGCGAAGCCATTATTTTAGATTACTTTTAAAATACTGCATTGTAACACAATCAGTAAGCCGCACATCCTTTGTTCTAGGAAAACTTGCAACGTTCTTATCAAATGTCACGTTCTTGAAATTACCTCAGCACACTTATCTTGTATAATTAACCTTTTGGTCAAAACTTTACTTGGTAGCAACCACAATTGGGTTTCCTGCACATGTCTTAGAAGTCAGGGAAGTTTTGGCTTACCACTATTAAACATACATTCTTATCGCCTGTCACAGCCTTCAGCAAAAAACCCATATCTTGTTATCATCAGTTATAAAAGACTAAGCCCAAAATATTTGTGGATTGTTATTGAGTTGGCATGAAGCCCTAGTTTATCCACTGGTCTGAAGCAAATCGGCTTGGAGCCAAAACTAAGAATGGTGACTTGATCTTTTATGTTTGTTGAGACATTCTAATCAAGTTGGTCACGTAGGTATTTCTTCATTATTATAGTCGTCTAACTCTTGTACCGTTTCATATTTTATTAACATGTCATTTAGTTTTAAGTTTATTCCTTATTAAATACCGTTGTTGTTTTCATCGTTTTGTTACCCCTGTTGTTCCAAGATCCTTAGGTCCTTAGTACCTAAGTTAAACACCTTCTCCGCAACTTACCATATCTAAAGACTCTACCATCACATTGTAGCAATTTGTCTTTCTTAACGAAATACTTTTCTTAGGATGGCCTTTATCGAGGATCTAGTAGGGTCAAAGTATGTTACAAAGAAGAAAAATCAAAATCTCTCACTTAAAACTCGGGGTCTATTCCTGCGGAGGCATGAGTTGGTCGAGGTAATTTCTGAGATTGAATTTTTCTAATAAATCTGTCTCAAAAAAATTTGTCGTCTTAAGGATAGACGCAGATAAACCTTAAGGGAATTATATATGCATGATTTTAGATTTTTAGTAGCCCAATTCCTTTTTTGTTATTAATTATCTTTACCGTTATTAGATAGGTCACCTTTTCCTTTCAGTAAACATTCATAAGTAAAACTCTTACAAAACTTGACTAATATGTAATAAAATTTGATTCTTCGTTTTTATATAAAAGAATGAGAAAGATATTTCACAGTGTAGATATGAATTAGTATGAAATTTAATACTGGTAAAATTATTAAGTTAGCAAAAAAAACTTATAGTTAACAACAGGATACACATGTCACAAAGAAAACTTACTTAATACATTATTAAGTGCGTTATATGCTGTCATCATAGATCTTTGATTCGGCTTACATCAATAACTTTAAAGTATAATTCCTTTTATGCGAATTTACTTTGTATATAAGGTTACTTTAATACAAAACTTATGGAAGTAAAAGTGCAACTGGTTTTCTACATATCTAAAAAAATTATCTGAACATATGTAAACTTTAAATGCTGTCCTAACAAACATTGAAAACAAGAAAATGGCTACACAAAAATTTATCATATCATTCTATTCAACTTGAGTAGAACATGAGGCATTTGAACAAAAAGACTTTCACATTCGTTGTATAAGAATATTTACGGAATCTTGAATTAAATAATTAATTATTTTTTCTGTATGACATGGCACATTTTCTACAAAAAGGTGCTTTACGTACAGGCTGATGCTTGTCGTATCTTAAAGGGCTAGTACTCACCCAGTTTGGTAAAGCCTTAGTGCAATAAAATAATTACCAAACGTCTTTCAATTGGGAACATGTGGCCCCGCCATTTTCAATACAACTAAGCAATTTTCCAGACAGAAGTTCATACCTCTTTTATTATACGAACTCGAAACGGACTCGGATTTAGTATTTTATTGTACTGTAAGAATCCCAATCTCTAAAGCTTGCATTTTAATCTCAATTTATTATTTGACTAGTATACACATGGAGTACTTATTTATAAGCCATGTTATGTGTCTCTGCCACGAGTGGCACCCTTTACCTATTCTGATTTTAGAGCACTAATTCAACACCCAAAAACTTCCTAATCGACTACATGTCACTAACAAAAGAAATAAAATGTGTCATTTTCCGACAAACACGTACCGGGATCCAGTCCTCGGCTGCACGAACTTGAATATACTTTTGCGAGCATTATTTCGCATAGACTGCGGCAACCCACATAGCGCAACGAAGATTCCTAGTTTGCCTAAAACTAAAACGTTACAATGTTACGCCAAAGCACATTTAACAATATTAAAAGTGTATTTAACAATACTACCTTACGCAATTGATTGTGATACAAGCTAACTTTCTAGTAGAAAACTTGCTTTGCTTCGTGAATTAACTAGTACTAATTTGTAACTTTTTACCATTTAGATGAATCGTTCATTACCTAATTTACCTTATTTACTAAAAAAGACAGTTATATAGGATACTTAAACATTGGTATTTGTTTTGTCTGTAAAATTTTCTAAAGGTGCACTGTTGTGAAAACAAGTATTAGTGGATTATTCTTAACCATGGGTAAGTGTTTCATATAACATTTACTATAATTCCGTCTATATTTACAAATAACGAAAAAATAGTAACGCAAATATAAAAAAATTGAAATTTTTAGGAATTATAATGACACAACCTTGTGTCTATCTAAAATTTCTAAAACACAACTTGAAAAAGATTCTATATCTAACTTCCATTATCTTTATTGCTTTTATAAATATGTCTAATCACTTATATTTCCCAGGTGTTTGAATCGCCTTTAAAAAAAAGTTTTTAACTTTTTGTGAAAGAGTATAACGCTATTAATAAAGTATCTGTTGTAATTATTACTTACATTTTTCTGTGTTTGATCTCGTCTTATGTATTATATTAACTTTCGTGAATTACATATAATTGAAGAGTAATAAATCACTTTTTGAAAATCTATCCCGTTTCACCTTGCCTGCTAAAACCCAGAACAACAGATGTCAAACTTAGCAATTTAAGATGAACCATCAATATTGTTTACTATTTTAAAACACAATACGTTTTTAAAGTAAAATTCTCATTATTTGCTCCACTTTATATCTTGTAGTTCCTTTGAACTGATATTGTTATATCGAAAGTGACATGTAAAATGTGTTTTGTTTTAAAATTATTATTTTTTGAAATATGCATATTAGATTTGTATATTGCTAAAATTAGAAACTTTATTGAGACGTGAAAACATGCTCCTCTAATTATTTTGAGCAGGGCATAATGTTTGAGACTGTAATTCTACAGATAAATAGCACGGTTAAGGCAATGTTTAGACTTGCTGAATCCATTTAAAAGGCGACACTAATTCGTTAAAACTCAATCCGTAATTTAGTAGCTGCTCTACACGACTAAGCCTCCATAATATAAAACCCAATTTCACGCAGATTACTTTAACGGACTCAAATGTAAAAACACAGCCATCGACAAATATTCACACAGCTTCTAATTGCACAATGTATATTTGCTAATATGCATTTTGAAGGGAATGGTAAACGTCCGCCAGTCACAATAGAGTTGCTTATAATTTGAATGCTAGGAAAGCGGCAATTCCCATTATATTGAGTAATAGAGTTACAGCACGTAATTTCTGAATAGCTGTTCTAGTAAATGATAAACAATAGTAGAGTATAATTGGGGCATCCACCGCCTCATTTCCCCCAGAATCCCTCATTTCCCCACACATCTGGACCAAAAGTTTTCTTCGACTAACCATTTTCATCTTTCGAGATAAACCTATCTTAAATTTTTATGTTTCGAGATAAATGAGCATCCTCATTTCCTCCACATCTGAACCAAAAGTTTTCTTCGACTAACCATTTTTTTATCTTTCATCTGAACCAAATAGTTTTCTTCGTCTAGCCAATGCATCTTTCGAGATAAACCTACCTTGTTTGGTATCAATTAATATTAGAATTTTCTCAGCTACCCGAATCTCTAGGAATTTTTCAGATAGCATCACCCCCCAGGGAGCTACCCCCATTTTAAGATTTCTTACCTATAGCGACTTTTGACCGTTCTTATAAACTTTTTTAGTCATGCGATACACCTTGTTAGTCTAAAATTTTATGCACAACCCGAATCTGCAAACAGATTTGAAATCGGACCACGCCCTGCAAAGTTACCCCTTTAAAGCTCCCAAACCTCTACATTTTACTCTTTGCTTTATAAGCAAAACTAACAAATACTTTTCTTTGTCTAGCCAATGCATCTTTCGAGATAAACCCATCTTGTTTGGTATCAATTAATATTAGAATTTTCTCAGCTACCCGAATCTTTAGGAATTTTTTAGATTGCGCCATCCCCCAGAGAGCTATCCCCATTTTAAGATTTCTTACCTGCTGCGATTTCTGACAATCCTTAAACATTTTTTTAGTCATGCGATACATTAAATTAGCTTAGAATTTTACACACAACCCGAATCTGCAAACAGATTTAAAATCGGGCCACGCCTTGCAAAGTTACCCTTTAAAGCTCCCAAACCTCTACATTTTACTCTTTGCTTTATAAGCAAAACTAACAAATACTTTTCTTTGTCTAGCCAATGCATCTTTCGAGATAAACCCATCTTGTTTGGTATCAATTAATATTAGAATTTTCTCAGCTACCCGAATCTTTAAGAATTTTTCAGCTATCATCACCCCCAAGGAAGCTACCCCAATTTTAAGATTTCTTACCTGTAGTGACGTTTGACCGTTCTTATAAACTTTTTTAGTCATGCGATACATTAAATTAGCTTAGAATTTTATGCACATCCCGAATCTGCAAACAGATTTAAAATCGGACTACTCCTTACAAAGTTACCCTTTAAAGCTCCCAAACCTCTTTAAATTGTTTTGCTCGTCTATGACATATGCTTTAACCAACTATTTCCCTAGAAATCTAAAACCGCAAGGATTTTAGAAACGAGTTCTTTATAAGCCATAAGTGCTTAGTATTTAAAATCATTTTTTCAAACAGTAATGTGCTTTTCTCAGAATGTTGCAAAAACCCATGACTTAAAATTTTTTATGGTTTTAACATAATTACATGCACAATGCTAAATTGTTGGAAAATACATAGACAAGGACAAACTAATCGCTTTACAATTATGTGACGTATAGTGAAAGTAGCATAGAGGACAAACTAATTGCTTTACAATTATGTGACGTAAAGTGAAAGTAGCCTTTCTTTTTTATTAATTAGCGGGTATATGATTTGAGAAATACAATAGATATGCTCGATGCTAATAGGAAAGTACGCTAAATGCAAGTCAATTAACAACAATTTAATAGTGTTTACTGACCTACCTTAATTGTTTGTACAAGGAAACACAATAAAATATATTCAAATATAGTAACTACCTTATTTATTTATGCCCCATGTGTAGCTTGCTGTACTATTAGGACCAGGGTATGCAGACTTTAACACCTCCATCTCGCACGCTTTACACGGATGTTAGTTGTTTCGTACAAGACCCTTTAACAACTGTTGGAGTTGAACGTTTACTGTAATGACATACCGTGCTGTTTTCCTTGTGTTGCTGTAAGCTATTCTTGTAAAAGCGATACTGCAAGACCCAGAGTTTAAGTACTTTGCTGCCGACGGATGTATAAGCAACCGTGGACGATGTTACACCACGACATTAAATGGCAGCTTGAATATTTTTTGGAAACAATCGAAGATTGCCGAAGACACTCGAAGAGTGCACAAACGCGGTCACTAAACCACAATTAATAATCGCCTTTATAGGTTTAACATTTCTACCATTACCAATGACTTTAATTTCTTATTGGAAGAATCCTTATTCTCCACGCACTGTTGCGTAGCTGGATGCCCACCCTTTTGGGAATATATGCTCGTTATAGGTTGTAGCACCCGCGGTTTTACTTAACTACACTTCGTGAGATCCCTTTAATCTTTTTAATCGTGTCCTTCTCGCGCACAATACAGTAGGACTTAGCCTTACTACCTACAAATTCTAACACCAAGTCACCGTTAAACTCGTCTTTAAATTTCCCCACAACTTTTTGTTAACATGCGGTAAATTGTGTTTATTATTTGCGGGTACACCACTTTAAACTTAAAAATAAAAACAGGATAGTTTAATACGTCTATTAATAATTTATGGTAATGTTGACGATACAAATATGTAAAACAAACTTTATCAAGAAAATATAATGTTTTAATAGAATACATACATGTATTGATAACATCTATAAACCGCTGTGGTAACCAGAGTCTGGCGAATCTGGGATATCCAAATCTCTAAACATTTGCGCAACCGATTGCCTTGCAGTTGCATCTTTTAAGTACTGAATGGGAAACATTTAATAAGTTCCAACACTGTCAAGTAATTTAAATTGCTGCAATCATTTGACAGAGAAATACTGGCACTGCTCTCTCCTCTAATAACGTTTGAACCCTTCTTCCTCCGTCGTATTTCCACATACTTTTTATATCACCAACAAATTTTCGTAAAATTCTGGAAAGTTTCTACACCTTAACTCGGTCATTTTATAACAGATCAATTCTCGCAAATTTAATAGCTTGATGCACTCGTACGCAGGTAGCACAATAACATTCCCATCTTTCGTAATCTCCATATTATATAAATTCTCTTTTCAAAATTGTTCAACAACCATATACTTAAAGGCTGTGCTCAGCCGCAATTTGAAATCTTGATCCAATTGTATGTCAACAACATCGTTTCCAGTAGTCAGACCATTTAATCGAGTGTTTAGCACGTCACGAGAAAATACGTTGATTTGAAATTCCACTTGAAAAGTACACAATTTCTTCCAATCGAAGTAAGAGAATGTTATCGTAGAATCAGCACATACCACTACAGCAAATAACTTGGATGGCAGGTTGAAGACCACCATATAAATCAAAACCAACTTCTAATATATGGTGGTGATAATTTGAAGGAAATTCGCCTAACCTATAGGTTGACTTACCAACTAGTTGGTTGATATTTAATTGCGGTACTCGCACATCACTTGTAACGTTAACACAAGAAAAATCCATCTTTAATTTATAATTTTAATCAAACTCGACGATACTTTGACGACTAATGCACTGGAACATGGCTCTCGCCTTTTATGCCGATGGTCGAGCGTGCGCAGCTCTTATTATATTAGTTGGCGTTATATGCAAGTCTTGACTGGAAAAGTGACGTCTATAATTGTTTTATAGTGGGTTTTACCTGTATGTATTTAACCACCAACGCCATTTTAGAATTATTAAACAAAATTACTCTTAGCAGTATTTTTAATATACCATCGTGTAAGATTTCAATTATTATTGTGTTTTCCTCAGGTTCTCAAATCCCTCGGAATTTTTTCAAATCGAATGACCCCTTACTGATTTGCAGAATAACCTTTTGCAATCACCGTATATAATTCATCTTTAATCTATTTCTAAACCGTATCGCTCTGTCTTTTGAGATAAACCCTGGTGTAACCTATAAATTAGTATAGAATTTTCCTGGGGAATTGAAATTAATTATCACGTCTTTTAAAATTAGTTCCAACTAAGACCTGTATATATTGTATTAATATTCAAAACCTATCAGCAAAACACCTTTGCATTTTATTTAGATTTAGCTCGATAATAGAGTTAAACTCCAAAAATATTTATTAGTGGCTAGAATTGTTAAAATTTTCAATTAGTGAATCCACATACAAATGATTAAACCAAAAGGTATAATACATATATTAATTCTATACGGTGACCTAGAAAGTGGTTCGATAATCTATTTTAAATGTAGTTCAACATAAGACGTATATTCTAAATAAATTTAGTGAAATGTATGATCATTAGCCTTGCATTGTTTGTCGATGACGTCTGACTATTAATTTAATAAAAGCACTTTCCACAATTCTAGTTAATATACGGGAATACACATTCTATAATTTGATTTAAATTGGGTTAATGTAAGGACAAATTATACTTATACTTTCTCCCTCAACGTATTTAGGAAGTTTATATCAAATCTTCCGCACATTATACGCACTATGGAAGTTGACATGCAAAATCAGATATGCAAATTCGAGAACTTGCGTTTTTATTTAAATAAGAATTCTTTAGTGAAGATGTTGACATTTGATGGGAATTATATGATATTTACCAAAGGAACTTTAGAGCACTTTTAGGGGTATCTCAGATCGTTCTCAACCATGCTAATACTTTAAAGAACTAACGGAAAAGGGTACTCTAATATAGATCTGTTTCTGTTAGATGTCGCAATGGGAAGATATAATAGGAATGATGTCCTACAGAATCTCGCACATGATGTAATTAAAGCAAATACAGTAATAGTGATATTGGAATCATATTATACGAATTTATAAAGCTACCCAAGATTGTTTGAAAACAGTATTTGTAAACAAGTTGAGTATATGGAAGAATACAACAGGTTTCCATTCCACGCATTTACGAGCGATGTTTAAATTTTAAGCCGAAGACTGAAAATTTTGTAACACTATTAATCACACTTTTGTTTTCTTATACGTTTCTAAATTGTTGTATTTCAACTACAGATATTAATAGATGTCAATAAAATTATGTTATAGTTTTAAATAAAACGATTCTGATTAATAATTTTGTAAAACGTTTATAACACCCTTTTAAAAATAATACACATCTTTGTTATAATTCTTTTCATAATTACTTAGATACCCATTTTAGTTACGTGGACATTTGAAAAATTAAACAATACCAATGTATGCTTTATATTTTAAAACATAAACAAGCTAATATATACAAAATAATTTCTAAATTCATCATTCATTTCTTATGATAACAGTTGTGGTGGTTAAATTTTTATTTTAAAACTTACAATTTAGTATATATTCCATTTGAATATCTGCCAACAGTTTTATAAACCCCATCTCCTCGACTATTTCCATAAAATCATCCAGATCCTCAGGCATTGATAACACTGCAGTACAGTGCTGTATTGCTTCCTCGTATGACTGACACATAAGACATTTTCTCCTTCTATCGAAAGCGTTGCCCACATTCTGCTTTTTACTCGTAGAGCATTGCGAAATCTTCGAATAACCTCCCAAAGTCTTTATACATATTTGTTATATTGTCTCTTTAAACCGTACAATCAACAAATAATAACTTCTACGCGAACAGTCCTTTTATATGAGCTACTCCTATTCGGATATGTACCGATTGCACTCGATTTGTGTGCACGAAACAACCGGTATGGAATGTATTCTATGAACAAAATCATTACATTTCTTAAGAAAAATGCTAAGGACTTTAAAATAATTATAACTCTTGTTAGACCTCTAGCCTCCGGATAAACGTTATTATTTTAGTTTGTCTCACTGTTTTCTGAATCAATTTCCTACACACTTTTCCTAAACTATGCGTATCAATTGGGGGTTTTACTTTACTCCATAAACCGACTTGTATATATTTTCGTATTCGTCTCTAGCTAACACGTCCGTATAATAAAGATGTACAGGCTCGTCGTCAACTGGTAACTTAATCTTTTTTAAAAGCTAGCCTTTGTTTTCAATTTTAACGCTTGTTGTAGGTGCGGAAATTCTTTCCGCTATTCCTTGTGACTAGGAATCGATGATTTTGCAAGGGATCAATCAATTGTTTGTGCACCTCTTTGAATTTTTGTAGAGATGTAGCGTCTCCTTTTGTATGCCGCAAAGTTCTTTCGTACAGAATCCTGCATAAAATGAAGCTTACGTTTATTTACAATAAAATTGTTAACGTTCGTCATCATCGGACTCAGGATGGGAACTAACTTTTTTGAATAATGTCAAATATTTATATACTCGTCGAAATTCTTCCTATTCGACCATTATCCAAATCAAAATCTTTCACAACAGTTATAAAATTATGTTTTGAGTCACCCCACACTGTAAACACATTTCTTTAAATTTCGGATATGTCTGTCACCACTTATATGATCCGTAAAGATATGTCTGAGATTGGTTTCATCCTGTTTCCATAATGCGATTACATTGGCGTTATCTCTGAGTCTATGTTTTAAGGCACTAGCGTAAGTTTGACATAGATAGAACGAATCTATTGGTTTATGTCGGCCGAACAAGAAAAATTGAGTGATTTTGCTTTGCTCGTTTGCAGGTATATCATCAAAAACCGCAATTGAATCTTCTTTGGTATCTCTGGGTTCAATCAAATCGTCGTAGTTTTCAAACTCATGGTATCCAATTTCTTCTTTTAATGGTGTAAAAACGTTTCTTAA
Organism: Platerodrilus igneus; assembly: GCA_036346225.1. Classification (NCBI taxonomy): domain Eukaryota; kingdom Metazoa; phylum Arthropoda; class Insecta; order Coleoptera; family Lycidae; genus Platerodrilus; species Platerodrilus igneus. The sequence goes on from JARFIW010001130.1 coordinate 2,107,456, forward strand.
CAATTCGTATTTCGGTTGATATAAACTTTTCGAAAATACAAAGATATTTTGGAATCTAAGGCCGTTCTCGTGCAGGATCAGAGATATTAAAGCGTTGGTCTTCCCACAACTCGATGGTCCCACAAATATAGCTCGTATGTTAGACGGGAACAATGGGCCATGTTTACCATCCTTTCTTGCACTAGCAATAGCAAAGTTATCATAATTCTGTATAGGTATTTTAACTTCTGGTATAACATCTCTGGATGCATCGTTGGAATTATGTAATTTCTTCACGTTCTGCAACCTTTTAACATATCTGCATAACGTTGTTCTAGGTATATTATATTTTTTACTAGCAGCGTAGAAACTCGAGCCCTCCAGGATATCCTCTGTTGCTTTTGTAATAGATTGTTTGGAGCACCACTGATTGCTTGAATGCGACATCTTTCGAAAAATGTCTTACTATAACTAAGCTCAACCCAAAACTACTTCCTTATATACCAAATTTAATCTCCCTGCGCACATAACCACATGACCATATGACCACATCACCATATGAACTAATTGCTTTTTAATGAGTTTTCTTTTCTTTTATCTAACCTAGGTCCACACTTGGTTTTAATGGAAAACTCATTAAAAGCAATTAACTAATGGGTTTTAATGAGAAAACTCATTAAAAGCAATTAGGTCATATGGTCATGTGGTCATTGGTCATGTGGTCATATGGTCATGTGGTCATGTGGTCATATGGTCATATGGTTCATATGGTCATATGGTCATATGGTCATGTGGTCATGTGGTCATATGGTCATGTGGTCATGTGGTCATATGGTCATGTGGTCATGTGGTTATATGGTCATATGGTCAGTGGTATGTGAGCAGGAGATTAAATTTGGTATATAAGGAAGTAGTTTTGGGTTGAGCTTAGTTATAGTAAGACATTTTTTCGAAAGATGTCGCATTCAGCAATCAGTGGTGCTCCAAACAATCTATTACAAAAGCAGCAGAGGATATCCTGGATGGCTCGAGTTTCTACGCTGCTAGTAAAAATATAATATACCTAGAACAACGTTATGCAGATATGTTAAAAGGTTGCAGAACGTGAAGAAATTACATAATTCCAACGATGCATCCAGAGATGTTATACCAGAAGTTAAAATACCTATACAGAATTATGATAACTTGCATAGATAGAGGATGGTAAACATGGTCCTGTTCCGTCAACATACGAGCTCTATTCGTGGGACCATCGAGTTGTGGGAAGACCAACGCTTAATATCTCTGATCTTGCACGAGAACGGTCTTAGATTTCAAAATGTCTATGTATTTTCGAAGAGTTTGTATCAACCGAAATACGAATTGTTAAGAAACGTTTTACACCATTAAAAGAAGAAATTGGTTACCATGAGTTTGAAAATTACAATGATTTGATCGAACCCGGAGATACCAGAAAGATTCAATTATGGTTTTCGATGATATACCTGCAAACGAGCAAAGTAAAATCACTCAGTTTTTCTCGTTTGGTCGACATAAAGCAATAGATTCGTTCTATCTATGTCAAACTTACGCTAGTGCCTTAAAACATAGACTCGAGATAACGCCAATGTAATCGCATTATGGAAACAGGATGAAACCAATCTCGGACATATCTTTCGGATCATATAAGTGGTGACATGATATATCCGAAATTTAAAGAAATGTGTTTACAGTGTTGGTGACTCAAAACATAATTTTATAACTGTTGTTAAAGATTTTGATTTGGATAATGGTCGATATAGGAAGAATTTCGACAGTATATAAATATTTGATATTATTCAAAATTAGTTCCCATCCAAAGTTTCATGATGACGGACGTTAAGAATTTTATTGCGAATAAACGCAGTCTTCATCTTATGCAGGATGCTGTACGAAAAAAGTTTGTTGCGTACAAAAAGGGAGATGCTACATCTCAGCAAAAATTCAAAGAGGTGCACAAACAATTGATCGATCCACTGCAAATAACCGCTTCCCAGTTGCAATCGATCACCGAAAAAATCCCCATACCTACAACAAAGGTTAAAGTCGAAAACATGGACGTACCTATAAAGAAAATTAAGCAACTCGTTCCAGAAGAACCGTTCCATCTTTACTATGCGGATGTGTTAGCTAGAGACGAAGACGAAAATATATACAAGTCGGTTATATAGTAAAGTATAACCGTCAATTGATACGCATAGTTTAGGAAAAAGTATGTAGGAAATTGATTTAGAAAACAGTGACACAACCTAAAATAATAACGTTTATCTAGAGACTAGAGGTCTAACAAGAGTTATAATTATTTTTAAAGTCCTTAGCATTTTCTTAAGAAATGTAATGATTTTGTTCATAGAATACATTCCATACCGGTTGCTTCGTGCGTGCACACAAATCGGGTGCAATCGGTACATATCCGAATAGGAGTAGCTCATATAAAAGGACTGTTCGCGTAGAAGTTATTATTTGTTGATTGTACGGTTCAAAGAGACAATATAACAAATATGTATAAAGACTTTGGAGAGGTTATTCGAAGATTTCGCAATGCTCTACGAGTAAAAAGCAGAATGTGGGCAACGCTTTTCGATAGAAGGAGAAAAATGTCTTATGTCTCAGTCATACGAGGAAGCAATACAGCACTGTGCTGCAGTGTTATCAATGCCCGAGGATCTGGATGATTTTATGGAAATAGTCGAGGAGATGGGGGTTTATAAAACTGTTGGCAGATATTCAAATGGAATATATACTAAATTGTAAGTTTTAAAATAAAAATTTAACCACCACAACTGTTATCATAAGAAATGAATTATGTGAATTTAGAAATTATTTTTGTATATATTAGCTTGTTTATGTTTTAAAATATAAAGCATACAAATGTCCACGTAACTGAAATGGGTATCTAAGTAATTATGAAAAGAATTATAACAAAGATGTGTATTATTTTTTTAAAAGGGTGTTATAAACGTTTTACAAAATTATTAATCAGAATTGTTTTATTTAAAACTATAACATAATTTTATTGACATCTATTAATATCTGTAGTTGAAATACAACAATTTAGAAACGTATAAGAAAACAAAAGTGTGATTAATAGTGTTACAAAATTTTCAGTCTTCGGCTTAAAATTTAAACATCGCTCGTAAATGCGTGGAATGGAAACCTGTTGTATTCTTCCATATACTCAACTTGTTTACAAATACTGTTTTCAAACAATCTTGGGTAGCTTCTTATAAATTCGTATAATATGATTCCAATATCACTATTACTGTATTTGCTTTTAATTACATCATGTGCGAGATTCTGTAGGACATCATTCCTATTATATCTTCCCATTGCGACATCTAACAGAAACAGATCTATATTAGGAGTACCCTTTTCCGTTAGTTCTTTTAAAGTATTAGCATGGTTGAGAACGATCTGAGATACCCCTAAAAAGTGCTCTAAAGTTCCTTTGGTAAATATCATATAATTCCCATCAAATGTCAACATCTTCACTAAAGAATTCTTATTTAAATAAAAACGCAAGTTCTCGAATTTGCATATCTGATTTTGCATGTCAACTTCCATAGTGCGTATAATGTGCGGAAGATTTGATATAAACTTCCTAAATACGTTGAGGGAGAAAGTATAAGTATAATTTGTCCTTACATTAACCCAATTTAAATCAAATTATAGAATGTGTATTCCCGTATATTAACTAGAATTGTGGAAAGTGCTTTTATTAAATTAATAGTCAGACGTCATCGACAAACAATGCAAGGCTAATGATCATACATTTCACTAAATTTATTTAGAATATACGTCTTATGTTGAACTACATTTAAAATAGATTATCGAACCACTTTCTAGGTCACCGTATAGAATTAATATATGTATTATACCTTTTGGTTTAATCATTTGTATGTGGATTCACTAATTGAAAATTTTAACAATTCTAGCCACTAATAAATATTTTTGGAGTTTAACTCTATTATCGAGCTAAATCTAAATAAAATGCAAAGGTGTTTTGCTGATAGGTTTTGAATATTAATACAATATATACAGGTCTTTGTTGGAACTAATTTTAAAAGACGTGATAATTAATTTCAATTCCCCAGGAAAATTCTATACTAATTTATAGGTTACACCAGGGTTTATTTCAAAAGACAGAGCGATACGGTTTAGAAATAGATTAAAGATGAATTATATACGGTGATTGCAAAAGGTTATTCTGCAAATCAGTAAGGGTCATTCGATTTGAAAAATTCCGAGGATTTGAGAACCTGAGGAAAAACACAATAATAATTGAAATCTTACACGATGGTATATTAAAATACTGCTAAGAGTAATTTTGTTTAATAATTCTAAAATGGCGTTGGTGGTTAAATACATACAGGTAAAACCCACTATAAAACAATTATAGACGTCACTTTTCCAGTCAAGACTTGCATATAACGCCAACTAATATAATAAGGAGCTGCGCACGCTCGACCATCGGCATAAAAGGCGAGAGCCATGTTCCAGTGCATTAGTCGTCAAAGTATCGTCGAGTTTGATTAAAATTATAAATTAAAGATGGATTTTCTTGTGTTAACGTTACAAGTGATGTGCGAGTACCGCAATTAAATATCAACCAACTAGTTGGTAAGTCAACCTATAGGTTAGGCGAATTTCCTTCAAATTATCACCACCATATATTAGAAGTTGGTTTTGATTTATATGGTGGTCTTCAACCTGCCATCCAAGTTATTTGCTGTAGTGGTATGTGTGCTGATTCTACGATAACATTCTCTTACTTCGATTGGAAGAAATTGTGTACTTTTCAAGTGGAATTTCAAATCAACGTATTTTCTCGTGACGTGCTAAACACTCGATTAAATGGTCTGACTACTGGAAACGATGTTGTTGACATACAATTGGATCAAGATTTCAAATTGCGGCTGAGCACAGCCTTTAAGTATATGGTTGTTGAACAATTTTGAAAAAGAGAATTTATATAATATGGAGATTACGAAAGATGGGAATGTTATTGTGCTACCTGCGTACGAGTGCATCAAGCTATTAAATTTGCGAGAATTGATCTGTTATAAAATGACCGAGTTAAGGTGTAGAAACTTTCCAGAATTTTACGAAAATTTGTTGGTGATATAAAAAGTATGTGGAAATACGACGGAGGAAGAAGGGGTTCAAACGTTATTAGAGGGAGAGAGCAGTGCCAGTATTTCTCTGTCAAATGATTGCAGCAATTTAAATTACTTGACAGTGTTGGAACTTATTAAATGTTTCCCATTCAGTACTTAAAAGATGCAACTGCAAGGCAATCGGTTGCGCAAATGTTTAGAGATTTGGATATCCCAGATTCGCCAGACTCTGGTTACCACAGCGGTTTATAGATGTTATCAATACATGTATGTATTCTATTAAAACATTATATTTTCTTGATAAAGTTTGTTTTACATATTTGTATCGTCAACATTACCATAAATTATTAATAGACGTATTAAACTATCCTGTTTTTATTTTTAAGTTTAAAGTGGTGTACCCGCAAATAATAAACACAATTTACCGCATGTTAACAAAAGTTGTGGGGAAATTTAAAGACGAGTTTTACGGTGACTTGGTGTTAGAATTTGTAGGTAGTAAGGCTAAGTCCTACTGTATTGTGCGCGAGAAGGACACGATTAAAAAAGATTAAAGGGATCTCACGAAGTGTAGTTAAGTAAAACCGCGGGTGCTACAACCTATAACGAGCATATATTCCCAAAAGGGGTGGGCATCCAGCTACGCAACAGTGCGTGGGAGAATAAGGATTCTCTCCAATAAGAAATTAAAGTCATTGGTAATGGTAGAAATGTTAAACCTATAAAGGCGATTATTAATTGTGGTTTAGTGACCGCGTTTGTGCACTCTTCGAGTGTCTTCGGCAATCTTCGATTGTTTCCAAAAAATATTCAAGCCTGCCATTTAATGTCGTGGTGTAACATCGTCCACGGTTGCTTATACATCCGTCGGCAGCAAAGTACTTAAACTCTGGGTCTTGCAGTATCGCTTTTACAAGAATAGCTTACAGCAACACAAGGAAAAACAGCACGGTATGTCATTAAGCAGTAAACGTTCAACTCCAACAGTTGTTAAAGGGTCTTGTACGAAACAACTAACATCCGTGTAAAGCGTGCGAGATGGAGGTGTTAAAGTCTGCATACCCTGGTCCTAATAGTACAGCAAGCTACACATGGGGCATAAATAAATAAGGTAGTTACTATATTTGAATATATTTTATTGTGTTTCCTTGTACAAACAATTAAGGTAGGTCAGTAAACACTATTAAATTGTTGTTAATTGACTTGCATTTAGCGTACTTTCCTATTAGCATAGAGCATATCTATTGTATTTCTCAAATCATATACCCGCTAATTAATAAAAAAGAAAGGCTACTTTCACTTTACGTCACATAATTGTAAAGCAATTAGTTTGTCCTCTATGCTACTTTCACTATACGTCACATAATTGTAAAGCGATTAGTTTGTCCTTGTCTATGTATTTTCCAACAATTTAGCATTGTGCATGTAATTATGTTAAAACCATAAAAAATTTTAAGTCATGGGTTTTTGCAACATTCTGAGAAAAGCACATTACTGTTTGAAAAAATGATTTTAAATACTAAGCACTTATGGCTTATAAAGAACTCGTTTCTAAAATCCTTGCGGTTTTAGATTTCTAGGGAAATAGTTGGTTAAAGCATATGTCATAGACGAGCAAAACAATTTAAAGAGGTTTGGGAGCTTTAAAGGGGTAACTTTGTAAGGAGTAGTCCGATTTTAAATCTGTTTGCAGATTCGGGATGTGCATAAAATTCTAAGCTAATTTAATGTATCGCATGACTAAAAAAGTTTATAAGAACGGTCAAACGTCACTACAGGTAAGAAATCTTAAAATTGGGGTAGCTTCCTTGGGGGTGATGATAGCTGAAAAATTCTTAAAGATTCGGGTAGCTGAGAAAATTCTAATATTAATTGATACCAAACAAGATGGGTTTATCTCGTAAGATGCATTGGCTAGACAAAGAAAAGTATTTGTTAGTTTTGCTTATAAAGCAAAGAGTAAAATGTAGAGGTTTGGGAGCTTTAAAGGGGTAACTTCGCAAGGCGTGGCCCGATTTTAAATCTGTTTGCAGATTCGGGTTGTGTGTAAAATTCTAAGCTAATTTAATGTATCGCATGACTAAAAAAATGTTTAAGGATTGTCAGAAATCGCAGCAGGTAAGAAATCTTAAAATGGGGTAGCTCTCTGGGGATGGCGCAATCTAAAAATTCCTAAAGATTCGGGTAGCTGAGAAAATTCTAATATTAATTGATACCAAACAAGATGGGTTTATCTCGAAAGATGCATTGGCTAGACAAAGAAAAGTATTTGTTAGTTTTGCTTATAAAGCAAAGAGTAAAATGTAGAGGTTTGGGAGCTTTAAAGGGGTAACTTTGCAGGGCGTGGTCCGATTTCAAATCTGTTTGCAGATTCGGGTTGTGCATAAAATTTTAGACTAACAAGGTGTATCGCATGACTAAAAAAGTTTATAAGAACGGTCAAAAGTCGCTATAGGTAAGAAATCTTAAAATGGGGGTAGCTCCCTTGGGGGTGATGCTATCTGAAAAATTCCTAGAGATTCGGGTAGCTGAGAAAATTCTAATATTAATTGATACCAAACAAGGTAGGTTTATCTCGAAAGATGCATTGGCTAGACGAAGAAAACTATTTGGTTCAGATGAAAGATAAAAAAATGGTTAGTCGAAGAAAACTTTTTGGTTCAGATGTGGGAGGAAATGAGGATGCTCATTTATCTCGAAACATAAAAAATTTAAGATAGGTTTATCTCGAAAGATGAAAAATGGTTAGTCGAAGAAAACTTTTTGGTCCAGATGTGTGGGGAAATGAGGGATTCTGGGGGAAATGAGGCGGTGGATGCCCCAATTATACTCTACTAACAATGCATGTTCATTATTGCGTTGATTAAAGTCTGCCTAAACCTCAAGTCCCCTGATTTCGGTTAATTTCAAAAACTGAGGTTTTAGAATACGCAAGTATGAGTTTTAATGAATCATAAGCCTATGCATTTTTCAACAAGATTATAAAGCTCATGCATCTTTCAGCAAGATCTATTTCCTCCATGCATTCGAAGTCATTTATGTGTCAAAGTTGTACAATGGCGATCTCGAGAATAATGTAGTTCGAACTACACACAAATTGTCTATAAATGAAAACCCTAGTGATATGACGTTCGATAAAAAAACTTGGTGTTAGTGTAGTCTCAGTTACACCAATTTATAGTAAAACCGAGGTAACGTTCTGTTAGAAAAACTGTCCAAATACGCGTCCATAAAGCTGCTTCTTCTTCTATGATCATTTTTCGAATTTGTAATACAACAGGTTTATGATGAGTTTTTGATGCATGATACTCTTACACTTGCAATTTGTTAATTGCTCAAATTGCAACAAAAAGATCTCAAGCTTGCAACCTCCACAGACGCTAAACTAAAAATTCAAACCTACAATCTGAGGATTTCAGTAGAATACGACTTGTGAACAAGTTCTAGTTTATGCTAATTGGTGGTCATCCAGCTTTTATGAGAAAAAGAGTAGTGCATGTGTGTGTAATGCTAGTGTATGAAATAATATACTTTCGAGTTACGCATATTGATTAAACGAAACTCTATTCATATTCTTATGTCCAATAACGGTTAGGTTTTCGATTTGCTTAAGGCTTTTAGCATCATGTAACACTTTGTTTGGATAGATACATTTTTCACCAAAGTGGGTTAGGTTGAGTATAGTATGTCGCCAAATAGGAATTGAGGTTTATTGATTAGTTTATTTATTTATTTGTTTATTTAAACCACATACAGGCAAAGCCCAAACCAGTAGTTTCGGAAAATACAATTATAACTATATTATACATGTACAATATACCTACACTTATCTTATCAAAAGTAATTAGTGTTTTCTTGATTTAGTTTCTTATAACATTAAGATTATTATGAAACAGGCCTATATTCGTGTATTTATTAATTGTGCAACACATGTGATTAATTGGGGAATTTAAACTATAACCTGAAAATGGTTGATAAAATGCTAATGGAAGTTGTGCGGTTTGGAGCTTTGACATCTATGAGGGCTAATAATGCTGGCGGGTCAGTATTTAAATTTATAATTTTCTAGAACATAGAAAATACTTGCCAGTGACCTTCTATCATTGAGGGTTAGTACATTAAAATATTTACACGTAAATAAATATGTGTTATTTGTACACGGGACTCTTCTCTTTAAGCAGCACAAAACCTTCTTTGCACGTTTTTAATCCAATGTATACAAAGTGTTCCTACATGTCATATATACCTAAGGGTGTAATACTTTGGTTTATTTCGCGACTATATATATATATATATATATATATATATATATATATATATTGCTGTGATATCTTTATTAAGCCCCTACGATGGGCGTCATTTTTATTGCTGTGCTATGGCCCCTACGTTGGTGTGCCTTTTTTATTGCTATGATTTACCCTTACGATTGGGCGTTATTTTTATTGATATAAATATGCCCTTATTATACCCCACGATTGGTGTGTAATTTTTATTTGCTATGATTTCTTTTCTTGATATGAATTTTTATTTGCTTTAATATTTCTTTTAAGCCCCAATGTGGTACGTTTTATTTTATTTGTTGGTTTATCACGACTAGCTTATTGAATACTCTACTTTCTAATAAATTTTATTTCACCCTTTTAGGGGTTCAAATGCAGTTCAAAATCACATAATATAATAATTGATAATATGTACAACGTTGTGTAACCTTAAAAATTTTCCCCTTTATAGAATATTTATATTTACCAAATTTATGCTTTCCTGAAAGCCAGCAAAAATATCTTTTTAATTACTCTCAAGTACCTTCGAACGTTCTAAAATGCTTTTCCTATTTTCATATTTTCAAATGACCTTTTTGATTTATAAATACATAATGTATAACAAATATTAAATTTAAAAGCCCTTAAATAATAAAAAGTTTAAAAATCGCTAACCTGGAATGGTCACTGGAGTTCCCTTATAGTCTCTCTGGTCTGCATCCCTTGTTGTGTCCGCTTTACTATTGGCCAGAATTATTCACTTTTGATTTCTGGTACTTTTTCTTCAGACGTATTTTTAGATTTGCGTTAAGGCTTAGATTTCGACATGAATATCGACTCAACAAAATCCGTTACAACCCAAAATGGCATTAACAAAATGCCGTCTCAATAAGATGGCATCAGCAAAAGCCGTCCAAATGAAAGAAGCCTCAACAAAAGCCGTCCAAATAAAAGAAGCCCTTTATTGTTAAATATTACAAATAGATTTAATTATATGTTTAACTTACGTTTATTTGTAGATCGGCTTATTTTCGTCGCACAATTTCTCACTTTCAAACTTTACTTATTCTGAATTTTGTTTCACTAATTAATTACGTAACATTCTACTGCATTTGAGCATAGTTTGTCTCTGGTTGAATTTGCATTGAATGTTTATTTATTCCCTATTATTTATAAGCCCTTCCCACCAATCATTTTCATTGACGTGTTTATTAATCAAGGCTTGTACTTTGCTTTATTTCTGGCCGAACTCGATATTTCCTTAAATTCCCTGGTTTAATTTTTCCACGTTAATGCTTTCTCAGTCACATAAGCGATCTGCTATATTCCAGTATTTTGTTAGGATTTCCGATTATTGCTTTTATCCAGTCAAGTATTTAATGTTTTGTCAATTAAAAGTTCAAGATTTATCATATAATTAAACCGCCTGGTGTTTATTTGTTTGTTACAGAATGTTGGGTTTCTGAACAAATGTATTCTATCTAGTCACGTATTTAGTGACGTATTAAAATGCGTTTGCATATAGATCCGTTGATACTTTCGACGTAATTATTAAATATTTGAAATGCCAATTTATCTATGTTTCCCTATAATTTTATTTGCTGCAGTTAGTTACTTCTAAAATACTATCTTTACTCGTAAATTATACTTAAACATATTATACGACGCACTCAAAACTATTCTAATTAAATAGTATCGGATTATTACTAAAGGAGCTCCTTTCTCATGCATTTAATCAAATATCTTTTATATACCGTGTGCTCGCAATTGACTTTTTGTAGAATCATCGATTTACTCCTATAATTGATGGAATTATTTTATTTTCTTAAAGTTAAAGTTATTTATATCTATCCTACTACGCCTATAACTTAATCGACCCTTAAATTACCCTCTTATCATAGCAGAATAAATATATAAATATATATATATATATATATATATATATATATATATATACATATATACAGTCACGAAATAAACCAAAGAATTACACCCTTAGGTATACATGACATGTATATTCGCAAACGCTTCATCACAATTCAACAGACTGTTGAAGGTTGAAATTTTTTTAGAAAGTGGCTCCTGCAGTTTTGAGGTACTTGTATCAAATTTGGAGTCTAGGTTACGCTATAGAGCTCACTTCACTGGGCATCTCAAATACCTCTAACAGTCTACAGGATGATGTTTTTCAGTGTTTCCACGTTCTTTTCTTCTCCTAAATTTTTTTACGTATTTGAAATCGTAACTTAAGTCTGTGAATGTTATAAAATTAAAGGTTTCAGTTGGATAGGTATAAAAGGTATAATAGTGTTTTAAATACTTGTTATAGTCCAATGACGATGCCAAATTTTAAAAATTTTGAAATGCCTGGATTGCATTTTGTGTATGGCTTTGCGAATGGAAATGCAAAAGATACCATACATCTGAACACACAGCACTATCCCAATAGAATAGCCTGATTATCGAGTATTTTCAGATATTCATTGGTGTCTTGTAGAAAGCGGAACTTCTAATAAGAATACAAATGATGCAGGTAGGTCACATACGGTTATAATACCACATATCAAAGGAAATATTATATAAGAGATAGAAGAACATCCAGGTGCTAGCACATTAAAAATTGGCAAACACTTAGATATTAGTCATCAAGTTACTTGACGTATACTGGATGATTCTCTACTACACCCTTACCGCATTCAAAAAGATTTCTCTTTAAAGATTAATGTCTACCTGTGGCACCGTCATACGCTAGCAGTGAACCCCAATTTACCGACAAATCACTTTTTTTAAGGAACTCTATTATAGATTTTCACCACAACCGCATATGGGCCGAAGAAAATGCATATGGAATGGTACACACGCATTTCCAAGAGCAACGATCATTTAATACATGGGGTGGTACAATGGGGGATCGTTTGTTTGGACATTCCTTTTTTCCTGGTCAATCTACTGGTATCTCATACAGGCATCTTTTGCAACACGAATTACGTCTAATACTCGAAAACTTACCTACTTTAATGAGAAATTAAATGTGGTATAAGTACGATGAACACAGACACTTTTCTATTAGGATTACTTCGGGTGGCACTTAAAATTACTTCCGGTGGTACTCAGAATTACCTCAGGTAGTATTTAGCAGACCTAGAATTTTCCTCTTCCCATAAACAATTCCAACAAGTAAAATTTTAATTCCGATTTGAATCGGCCAAGTCAAATCGTACATAATTTTACTTTTCAATATATAGTTATTTTTAAATATTAGACGTAGCACTTTATATATTTGTTCATTTGTTTATAAGAATTTTCACGTATCCAACTCAGGTCAGACTTGTCAAATTGCACATACATAGCGTCCAATGAGCTATTTCTATTTTAAACATACAAAATCCTATTCGTTGACTGGTTCAAATATATCAAGCTTGACGTCATTCTCATAGGTAAATTTTAACCACGTATTGACTGAATTAATTTTATAACAACTGTAAATAACAACCTCCTTTCGAAAACCTCTTTATCTTACTCGCACCTGTAGGTTTGTACAATTAAATTCTTCAATGCTACGTGACCGGTGGGATGTAATAAGAATTTGAAGTTCTCAATTTAACATCTGCGAGATTAGTAACATTTGCATGATTTTTCATAATAAATGCAATTTTTTCAGTTTACATTAATATGTCTATTACATTAATAACATTCGAAGGTAAGAATGAAATGATGTACAAAATGTTACTCAATTTCTCCAAAATAAAGCATGCTTTTGTAAGAGTTTCGATCCTTCATACTAGCAACTCCATTCTGAATCAATGAAATGATGTACAAAATCTTTATCAATTTCGCTCGTATAAAGCATATTTTCCCCATCAAAGGTTTTTGTTAGGATTTGACTGTTTTATATTTACTTAAATAGTGTTGGCATTCAGTCCTTGTGCAATAGAATGGCGTCCCTATCTTAGCAATATATGAGCCAAATTTTAAATTTTTTGAACCAAGGACTATGCACCTTTTAGTACAATGCTAAAAATGCTAAATTCCGAAAACTTCTCTAATATTAGCTATCCTAGACTAAATAAGTGCTAATCTTAATCAGAGTTCAATTTGCATCCTGATCCTGATTATTAAAGGTAACAACTAAACTAGAAGCACAATTTAATTTAATATTTAAATTAATTAATTTTGTTTCGTTCTATAATATAAAATAAAATTCTTGCACATAACCGTACATTCAGCAATCTCGGAAATTGCTCCAAGTGCATAGAAATTATATAAATGTGAAAACTGCTAAACTATTAAACTTTGGTTAAAAGTAACAAAACAATCCTTCTCCAACTTGAACGAAATTAACCGGAGTATTATCTTTGTAACTGAATTAGAGAGTACACAATAGGATAAAACAAAAATAAGGGTAGCCTCTAAGGATATATCTGTAGAATTTCCGCATTATTAGCATGTATCTTACATAATTTACGAACAAAACACTTAGCAAAGCATGTTGATCCATAGTCTCATATATGCAGAAAATACCTTTTATTTCACCTAAGAAGGACCTTCACATTTCAGCTCTAACTTGACCGCAAAATTTGTACAGTAGTTTGACAAAGTATAATTCTTCTTTACAATACAAACTCCAACGGCATACATTGCACGGCAACAACTCAATTCGTTACGAAATTTTGCACAATGTTAATAAGACCTTAAACGCTTCTTGACATATGAAGACAATTCTGCAAAATTAATAGAAAGCTTCACATTTTCCTGGAGGTTTATGATGAGCGTCTTCCATATTTGTTTTCGACAGTAATTTATAAAAGAAGCAATTCTACGGCAACCTCATGCAAAGAAGTGTACGGAGCCGAAATGCATGAACTGGGAAGAAATAACATCAGTTTCATAAGCAGAGTGAATTAAATGAGTTGTTTGATTTAGTAGCATAAAGAAAAAATTAAAAGTGCCACTCCTATTAATGGTATTTTTCTATAATACATTACAATATGTGTTCCTTGAGTAATGGCCTTTTGGTCATTTTAGACCTGGGAACTAAGTAGAATAGATGAGTGACAATCCTTAAAACATGTTAGAAACGTAGCTGTCATTTAGTATAGATCCCATATTATTAGGATTGTATACCAATAACCGGCACAGCCATAGGTCTATACTTGGAAGTAACTGATAAATCAGCAAATTGAAAGAAGAGTCAGCTTACAAAATTAAGTTCTTACAATGTCATACCAGAAAAAGACGATATCATTAATAACACAAAATGGATGGACCGAACAAGTTAATGAAAGAGCAACAACAATGTGCTACAATTAGAACCTCAAGCAGCATAGTAGAATTTAATAAATGAATCCGAAGTCACTTGAAACGTAACAGCAATGGAAACCAAAGATGAATGAATCGGATTAACACTCAGAAATTTTGTCGAAAGGTTTCTAAGCACTAGAGTCGTCCTAGAATTTTGCTTTAACGTGATTAGAGGATGAACGTTCTGTTAGAAGGTCATGTAGATTGTATGTGCAAAAAACTTTTTTAACTTCATACAAGTAAGTTGTAATATTAAGTTTAATTCAAAAATAGTATTGATTTTGATAGTAGAAAAGGAAATTGAATCAGACGTAATCGGTAATTTAGTTCGGCGAGTTTCTTCTACTGAAAGTGTTCATGAACAATACCACTGATGAACATCTTTTGTATCACGAATATTTAAGCAAGAAATATTAATTTTGGTACAAAAGCTGTTGTACGTAATCCATAAGACTTCATTTCTTAGTATACTTTACATAAATTCTGTGAAACATAATTCTATCGTTAATTAACAGCAATACACTTTGGAAAAGATGCTGGTTAAAAAATTAGCAGGCTTTTGATTACAAAATTTGTGTAAGCCTAAATGCGGTTATGACTAAGGCAGTAATTGTCCACAAGATAAATTTATAGAATTAACTGCTATTCAGGAAATGTCATTATCTTATCTGAGTTTCAAACATTGAACGCAGTTTCAAAGACTACTCATCGTATTAGTAATTTTCGCCGCTTGTGATGTTTCTAACCCTTACGTAGACAACATTTTCGGGGCTTTCTAGATACCGATTACAAATTACTATCAAAACATTTTCAATTGCTTATATAAGAACGACAGAAGTCTGTTATGAGCGTGTAAAATATACACATTGGTTCTAATTTAGTTCACAGTGTCAAATAATTTTCACGCTATTTTACAAAGTTTGATATTTTCTCCAAGTGAATGCGCTTATAACAGCACTCGGAAGCCAAATCTATGGATAAACCCAAAAATCGGAAAGCATCAAGTTCAGTATGTAGAAAAACGTTTATTACAACATGTGCATTCAGTAATGCTTAAGAATATTGTAATCATTCCTCCATGACATTTATCTTTGGTTACGGTAACTTTTTGAAATAGAGTGATTCTGCATTAAATTGCGGTCATCTTAATTAAAAACGTTTATCTAAACCTTTTTTATGTTTTCTCAAATTATACAAACTTAATAAATACGTCCTGTATCAATTTCCCTCAGTACGTGGAACATTTCCTATAACCGTTTATAAATTTCTTAAAACAAACAAGCATTGGTTTCTCCTAAACACTCCTCCTTGAAATACGTGTTAGGTATTTAGTTATTTCCAATAGTAAATTTCTTGAAGCGTAGCAAACATTTTGCTTATAATACGTTCTTGTTAAAGCTCCTCGATCATTAAATACTTTAATTGGGTTGGTTTTGTTGTTCATTCATTGTGAAATTATATTTTATTATTTGCACCTTCGAGTTTGCCCAAATGTTATGGGTAATAAAATCGGTTTGCTAATTAAGTTATATCGTGGTATCCTTGTAGCGTGGATCAATAGTCATATAATCATGTACTCTTTTCTAATAAGTCAAGCAACTGATTTGATTGACAGTATGGCTGGCTGTATAAACCGTGGTGATGTTTTAAAATACATTTTGTTTTCCCATTCATACAACAAAATTCAATAGATTTAATTATCGTATTCTGTTTTTGTTATTGCTTGCATTCTAGGAAGGTTTCGCCGTTGTCGTCTGGAATATATATTTCTGCATGCTTTCGAAGAACATATTTAACATTATATTAGTGGGAATGGTTTTATGTTATTTCTTCCAATGTGTCGAAGTTGTGTAAATAATAGTCCAACTTTGAAAAAGCTCTCTTACTTAATTGTTCATCACTCCTACTTATACGATACTTCTGTTATACAACGTCCAGTGAGCGTTGTAAAGTCGCGCTTTTAAAATTCGTTCTGTGCTGGTATAGTTAATTTTGTGGTTCCTGCGCCCATCCGTAGACAAATACAGCCGTATTTTCTCATCCTAAGATGGTGCAGCTGCAGGTACAGTCTATTTTTCTGTTTGGTTTATTTGTATTGCTGTTTTGGAAGATAGGCACTTCATTTCTTTTTGGTTGATTACGCAATAAATTATAGACCGTACGCACGACCACAACACGAACAAATATGTTTTAAAACTTGCTATTTAAAACTTTAATGCGTTGGAGCACTATTCTACTATTTGCTTTTCTATATAAATTAATGTTAACGTCAACAACTTACTCTTTAATTTTAATGTTACGGGGTGCGTTTCCTAAAGCAGATGTTACTGTTACTGTATTACTTTTAGAGATTTTATTAAATAATTTAAGAGGAAGATTTATCCAAAAATGTATTTTGGTAATCGCAGTTTGAAATGAGAATCTCTTTATGGAGAATCCTGTAAGCTGATTTGACGTCAGTTTAAAATAAGAAAATTTTTTCACAAGGAACATTTTTGTGGATTCTGTAAGTATAGCTTTTAGAATTATTTTTAACCGATTTATGTTTTATGTAAGGCATAATAATAAGAGTAAATCATATAATATTTTTTAAAAGGGTTTTACTAGGAGAATTTGGCCTCAGAGTTCAAAATACTCTAACCTTTTAATAGATTATCTGTCAAGGATTTCTTCTGGCCAAAACATATTTTACAAGCGTGGAAATAATTATAACCATGGAAACTATTCTCAAAAGAAAAATTTTAATTCTG
Organism: Platerodrilus igneus; assembly: GCA_036346225.1. Classification (NCBI taxonomy): domain Eukaryota; kingdom Metazoa; phylum Arthropoda; class Insecta; order Coleoptera; family Lycidae; genus Platerodrilus; species Platerodrilus igneus. The sequence goes on from JARFIW010001130.1 coordinate 2,124,880, forward strand.
TAAATTTAAAATAATGTAAGAAACTATAATTTTTTTAACAAGTACTTCTTAGAAATTATTTTTGTTTAAAAGAAACAATATTGTAAATGCTTTTGTATGAGAGAAAATATTTAATACTGTATAAAAGTTTTGTGATATTGTGTTTGATTTGATTTTGACAAACTCCGTCAGTTCCGTTCAGCTAGCCAGGCAAAGTTAAAAGAAAAGTAAGTTAACAATATCAAGTTTACAAACCACAAGTATCTGTTTCACAATACCCTTATAGTAACGCCCCTCACTGATGCCTCACCACATCTGTATATATATATATATATATATATGTATATGTGTGTGTATGTATATATTGTTATGTTATTACTGTGAATAAGAACGTCGCTAAGAGTGCTGTGACACGGCTGAACGTTGTGGTGTCGCTAAAGGAGTGCTGTGACACGGGTACAAGGATTGTAGATAGGAAATTATTATCTTACATTCCTTAGGTATACTTTGCTTGGCTAACACAACGGAAGCTACTGAATTTACAAAATGAAATATAGCATACACTCTTAAGAAAACATCTATTTACTCAAAAACTAATCTTCTTTCATACAAAACAGTTTAGAATACAATTTACAGTTTCAGTTGTAGGAGTTACTTAATTATTAAATCATCTCTTGACTTATCTTTGTAAAAAGGTACAGATCTTCCTTAATTAATAGCTGGTTAATTTGCCTATCTCTTATAACCACGTTTTTAAGTGTTTGGCTAAAAATGCTCACAGATATTTTAGTTAAGGTGAAAAGGCCTCGAACTTTGACCTCAAAATTTTCTGCAAAACATCCGCTTATAATAAAAATTATATGATTTGCACTTGTTCTAGCTTACTAATATACAAAAATATTTTTATCAATTACAAACAAAAAAATCCGAAATATTATAACTGCGAAATCAAATAACGTTTATCCAACTCGTAATTTTCGGTATTAAATCCTTCCTGGTTTTATTTTAAAATTGACGTTCAAATCCCAGTATACACAATCCATATTCTTAAATCTCCATTTGACATTAGTTCACAAAAGTGTATCTTCTATTTCCAATTAATTGTGGAACGCTAACGAGATTGATTACAAATCATTCAATACGTATTTGTTTCATTTCGTACAGTAATCTAAATTACTCTAACTTACACATTTGAAGTTACATGCTAAATGTCGAATACTATATGCATTCCAAATTAATTTCATCAAACGAAAGGAGTACCGAGTAGTAAATAGTTCTTAGTAAAGGAGACGCATTCGATTCTGAATAAAGATGGTTCTAGATTAATATTTAAAACCCATAAAGTGTTACTTTCGGTCAAAATGAATGTAATTTCGTTTTAAATAAAACTGTGTTAAACTTAGCACTATTCTGTCATTTACGGCGAATAAAGCGAATATATCTTTATGGTAATAAAATAAGCGGTTTTGTACATGCAATTAAATTCGCTCCAAGGCGACGATAAAACGTGTTCTAATGCATCGTTATACACAGAAAGTCAATTACATCTATAACTTTAAAAAAAATCGTTTTTAGTAATACACGGAGGAATTAATCACAGTTGCTTTTTTTGCAGCTTTGAAATGAAATCCAGTGCATCTTTATGGACGGAAAATTAATTTAGTATGCTGATGAAAGCAATACAAACCTGTTTTATTTTTTAGCAATGAAAACTCGTTTTTCTTAAGTAGGCTTATATTTACACACACGCAATAAGATTTAGTTCATACACGAAAAAAAATGTTTTTTATTAAAGCGAAATATGTCATTTTTCCATTCTATTCTAGATCACGTTCCCGCGGATTAGCCATGGATGATGCAAAAATTACATTGATTTCGTGTTTTTATGAACTAATTAAGAACGATTGTGTAATATATAGCATCGTAAAACATCATTCATTCATTGTTGATACATTAAAGCATAGCCGTTGTTATCCCTCTCTTAGAGCTATTAGGAGCGTTATTTATATTATTTAATGGCTTTTTCCGATAATAGCGTTTCTTTGAAATGGGGCGTTTATTCATTGATACAAAATAATCAGCTTATTTAAAGGCTTGTGGAACATTTCTAGAAAAATGACATATATGATTTATAACTTCTTGAATTTTCTCGAATAAAAATGTCGCATTCGCTCAATAAATAACATAAACATTTGAAAATTCTGAAATCAATTCGAAACTAACTTCTTTGAAAAAGAAATACGTTTTATTTAAAACTCATAAAGTGGTATTGTTAACAAGATTAAAATTTTATTTAAATAGTATATCTATAAACGGAAAATATGCTTTGATTTTACGAAAATGCAAGGAAAACTTATTACTACAAAAGATAGAACGATTATTTACACGGCTGAAATAAATGGATTTTGTATTTGCATTTTATTTACACTGATTTAAACTTGTTTTAAGGTATTTTGCTATTGGTGATTAACATTTACACACGGATTTGACTAAAAGCTTATTGGACTTCATTTTAAATGGTCGTGTCCTTAAAGAGTGCAATTTTTCATGGAAATCTCATTTTATGTGCTTATTGAGTACGCTTAAGTTTTATACATGGTGGAAAAATTAAATATTGATAAATTTAAATTTTTTCCGTTTTTCTTCTTTTTGGATGGTAATGTTTCATAGAATTTGGTGTTTAATGACCTCTTGTGACCTCATTATATCACGATCCTACCCCAAATTAAAATTAAAAATTGAAAATCAATCGCTATGAGTTTACGTTGAGCGCCATATTTCTGCATTGTATTACTATCCCGTCGACGCGGTACAAGCGACACAAAAGACAGTTGGTAACGATATTACATAATGTGAAGATTGATGCGCAAATTTCGAGGACGTCACACAATATGCAAATTATTGCAACACATTTTTAAAATACACAAAGTTTTACAGGACCCCTAAGGGGTACTTACGTGAACAGGTAAAGCTTCCTTCAGGATTACTTTATGATGGCGGCGGCTTCCTTCAGGATTACTTCATGATGGCGGCGGCCTTGACTCATCTTTCTCGGGTCGTGGAACTCCTAAGCCAGGTTGCAATCGATAAGGAACAGGTTAAGGAACGATAATCAAAAAAGGTAAAAGGGAATCTACATAATAAAAAGATACGATAAGATACCAGACCAACTACTCTTGTTCGCGTTTCGAAGGCAAGCCCTGACGCGTCTTTCGGAAATTTCTCACCACTCTTTCGTTACACGCGTCGGCGCGAAATTCACGCAACGCACTTCTGAAGTGACGGAAATACGCGCAACAAGTCTTTTAAATTTATGGCGCGAAATTCGCACATATTAAAACTTAGTTAAAAATGTCTAGTGCCGGAATTTTTGGGCACGTAACAATTGATGAGTAATTTCATTACGGGTATTTCTAACTACATGCTATATATACATAACTATTTCTATAAGACATAATACACACGCATAATCTCTTTCCTTGAAGTGGCTTTTCTCCTTAATGATCTATCTATTTCTATCTTAAAATTAACTAAACTTTTCTTAGCTTTATTCTAACATCACCTACAAGCTAACATTACTATCGTTTATTTCTAATTTTCCAAAATTTACATACGGTTTCGTCAAATTTAATTTCAAACAGAATTCCTTTCATTTCCATATACTACCCATCATACTACTCATTAAACTATGCCAATCTCTGGAAAAAACTGGGGTATAGAATTTCATGAATTTTGTCCCAACACCTACCTAGCAATGCTACTAATGTTATTTATAAAATGCGAAGATTTTTTTTAATTAATTCCTTTAATATGGCTGAGTTTTAACATTTAATGGATAAGTATTAATTACTTCTGGCTTGTTTTCATAATCTGTAGCAATTGTTGAATTCCTATTTACCAATTTAGATATTCCTCCTTTAATAACAACTCTACTTGGTTTCTGACCTTACCTATTATTCCCTTTCATTCTCTATCAAAATGATTTAAATTTATACTTTTAATCCCTCGTTCTATTTGACTTCACCAATGCCTTTCTTTTTCCCAGCCTTCCAATTCCTTCTCACATCTGCATAATTAAATAAATGTTTCGACAGACAAAACTCCATTCCTCCATACTTATACATTCGCTATTTCACCGAAATACTTGATTCTTTAATCGGAATTATCCCGAACGAATTATTAAGCTCTACGATCCAAATTACTTTATCACTATCTAAAATTTTACTACCTTCATTCATTTTATTTTTAAAAATTGCATTTACAGAAAGTTCCTATATCTCATCATGAATCACTGCAATTATACTATTTTCATTCATTTTATCTATTATTTCCATCTCTTCAACATTATCTTCTGCATTTTCCAAAAATTTTGAACTTTTCTCTAAAAACTATACAATTTTACCAGGACACCTAATACTTAAACTCTTAACTTCTTTACCTTTCATTTCCTTCTAAATTGCTTCAAATTCGCGCAAACATCTTCTATTTCCATATGGACTTTCTCGTCCCATTTAATGCTTTCATTCCTAAAAACTATGACTTTATTTTCTGTATCTATTACCCCCTTTATTTTACTAATAAAATACATTCCCAGAGTGACATCAACTCTTAACCCTGGTACTATTAAAAATTCTTGTTTAACTTCAATCTTTCCCAACTAAATTATGATACTATTGTTTACTGCTAACGTTTTGTTATTAGGCGATACTAAACTATTTCTTTTAATAGGAATAATATTCTGCATTCACTCCTCTAAATTATTCTTTATAATACCTTCACTGAGTAATGTTGCTTCCGCTCCAGTGTCTAAAAGTAATTTTACCTCATTTTTTTTACCTGTGATTCTATTATACGTAGTAAATCATTTTTTCAATTACCTTTTAAATCATTTTCCAAATCAAGTTTTATAAATTCACGGGCATGTTCATATTTATTAATTTTTATAGACTTTGTTCCAAAGTACTTGTAAACAGAACCGAAAAGTTATAACAGGTAATCATCAAAAATACACTGCAATTGAGACTTCTTTTCATATAAATCCAATAAGATTAAAGCGCTGTAGTGCGTAGTTGATGCTCAAAATGAAACTGTTAGTTCCAAATGCAATATAAGCCGCCATGAGAAACACCAGAGCTAATCTAGATATTTAAAGCTATTACAATTTTCAACGTACGGAAGATAAGTTTTACTGAAATAACAGCTGCTATTGTTGTGTACGGGATTAAGTTAAATTGTCCGTAAAGCTTGTAGTATAAACCCAATTGTAAGCTTGAGTACTCAAATTAAAATAATAACAATTATACGAAATCTACCCTTAGCTAAGTTTTAGATCAGCACTTTCGGTATTAGGCTCGCATTAGATTTTCTAAACTAATTACAATACTCCTCAATATAGATGGGATGGATATTATTTGGAAATTAATCAATTATTTCATTCTAAATTGAAAATTTTCCTCGAGATAGTGTATGGACGATAAATATCTCCTTACTGAAGATGCATTTCTTTAATCATGAATTTGTAGTGCATGTTTTAATAATGTTCAGCACCAAATGAACATACTTCTTCTATAAATTTCCGACATGCTTAGTTTAGTTTAATACTGAAGTACTATTTTGTTTTAAAGCACGATAGACGTCTTATTTAAAAAATTACTATATTTTCATAAAATATGCAAGTGAAAATATTGAATTTCTAAAGTAGCTTTAATTTAAGCAAATACACGGGAGTCTTTATAGGAAGTATTTTTAGTAGGTTATTTATTGAATACCTTGATACTGAATAACGTCAACGTGGAGTAAAAAGACAAAAAAATACTTTTTCGTTTCAGATTTGTAATAGTTATAAAAAGATGTTTGTTTGTGTTGCCTTTAAAAGATACTTTTGCAATTTAACATAAAAAAATCTTAAAGGTCCGGCTGGCTTTCCAAGAGTCGAATTTTACACCTTCTAAAATATATCTTAGTAGTTTTTGTTTTCTGATAGTAAAAACCTCTAGACTAAACATATCAGAATATAGCAAAATTACAATTTTAAAGAAATATTAATGTCTACAGTATGAGTAAGAATTAATAAAATTCTTAAAAATCATTATTTTAGCCATCTGCCGTCCCTGCATGTAAATATGTATTTTCGTACGTATGTAATTAAATGCGATATATCTTGCGTTCTTTTCACGGTCATATGGGTATTTATTAACAATTTCGACTGCTTTCTAGACGAAAATAATTACTTATTCAGTACCCTGTACTACGACAGTCGAAACATCTGATTAAGAATACAACATAAACACACATAAATATAATGTACATTTTTTTTTATTTATTTAGGCCTTTTTTCCAAGAAACAAAATTTCAAGTATTATTATAATTATATATATAAATATATATATACATATATATATATATATATATATATATATATATAGAAAAAGTAGTAAAAGATTTTTAATTTAATTGAAAGATAAAACTGAGATTCCATTATGTAACAATGTAGTCTACAAAATTCAATGTAATTGCCGGCTCAATTATATTGGGCAGTCGAATCAGTGGATCCGTAATAGACTAACACAACACCGTAGTGACGGAAAATTAGGGAAAAACTCTTGCGCCTTAGCTAGACATGTGTATACTACCAAACATACACCTATGTATGATCAAGTAAAAATATTGGAAACTGAATCCAACTATAGAAAACGTCTATTTTTAGAATCTTTCCATATTAAGAAAGAATCAAATTGTATGAATAACAAGCAGGACTTAGAGAATTTAAGTACATTATATTCACGTCTCTATCAGTTTTAGAAGTTATAGTGTTAACATTATATTGATGTGTTACACCTAGTTTGTAATTTATATACTCTCATAGGTATAGTGTACTTGTTGCAATTGTTGGAACGCACTTGTTTGCTGTCTTTAGTTACGTTCATGTGCGCATGTACCATAAACAATACATTACCTGCATAATTAATATCCGCATTCTTTCTGGTCATCGATCTAGATTTAACAACATGTAAGTTATTCAGACAGTTTTTGCAGACTTTACAATGTAATTCAGAAGATATTTCAATCATTACACGTTTTAGTGAGTTTTAACTGTTGTTTTTAATTGATTGACTAACATTGAAACATTTTTTAGACTTACGATTAAGGCACAAAATGGTTGCCGAAACGTCAAGTAATATAACAATTTTATTATATTAATTATTTATTTTTGTCCTACAATATCCTGATAACTTAAATTATATTCTTTTCCAACTATATATATATATATATATATATATATATATATATATATATTACTCATATTTAGACCGGGGTAGAAAATTAAATAATCACATCAAATAATTTGAATCACCGTGTAGAAGCTTTGGGAAGATAATACGCTTTATTAAAACCATGAAGCATAAATAAATTCGGTCGTTTCAGTAAAAACAAGAAATTTAAAATCATGTACAAGACGCTTTATATCAAAAGAAACAGTATTAACAAGCTCTACGGGTAATGTAATTATTCCTAAACAAATGGAAATTACGTGCAAAATTTATATTAATTAACCCTATTTTAAGTAACCGGTAGTAAAACAAAGTGTACACCTAATAATTAATATTGAACTTGTATTCGCTAAAAATGAAAGGATAGAAGTCAATTTTAATTGGAGTTAATTAAACCATTATTAATAATAAGCATAAAAGTGTGAAAATCCAAGATTATAATACCAGAAAATAAAGCTCTGAGAATTAATATTATTTTGAACACCTGCGTAGTTTAAATATCACGTACGGCGAAAATTGGGTAGATAACAAATGGTTTCAAAGAATCTTGAAGAAACCGTGGCTTAATATTCACGAGAAGGTGCGATACGGGGTTATTAAACCCAGATAGTCCACATGAACTAAAATATAATCGATAATAAAGAATATCAATTTGCACCAATACGAACAGGTTAGAAAAGGAAAGAGAAATGCGTCAAGCAAAGACACATATAGTAAAAGGCGTGATTTAAGCAACGTCACGAGGGTCACAATTGGTTGAAAATAGGATGCAAATATCAGAGGTAGAAACAACAATTTCTGTACAAAATTAATTAGCTTTTCTCGGACATGTTTGCGTGCCGTGTGAGAATTTCTGAGTTTTGAATGGGGCGAGTGAAAATTCGTAAAACCGACGCGCGAGCGACGGACTGGGAACATGGCATGAGAAATTCTTTAGAATTACCCGTTTTGGGGAACAGACCGACAGACAGGCTTTTGCTATATATACCGAGGTGAATATAAACAAGCTCTCTTAGACTTTTGACTATTCGATGCGTTAAAAGCTCTTACATCCGCGACTTGATTCAAGATGTTAAACAGTGCATTTTAGTTTGATAAAATAATTTAAAGTTTGCTCGTATATTTTAGTGATTCAAAATAGTTTGTTATTTACGTGCTAACATGAATGTACTTCAGTGCACTTAGATACAAGGTAATAAAATTTAGTATCACTGTACCAATTAGCAAAATTTACAACGACAAATGTATACACAAAAGTAGGCAGTTTTGGCGTATATTGGTGAAAGACGCATGAATTTCTTTGCTATTTTTCGGGGTGTTAATAATTAAATGGTTCAAATACGTGTCTGGATCCACGAAACAAGGGTCAGATATACACAGATGAGTTCCGGAAAAGCCCAGAAACAACTTTAAATAAATGGTGATGGAGAAAATTTTAAAAGCGTTGAGAATTAGAAGCCGTAAATATAATCCTGTTGGAATGGTGTGATTAACTAAAGGGACGATGTACGTTGAAGCTACGAGGACAGTAACCTTCAGGTAAATTATACTATTTTGTTTGACATTTTGTGTGTGTTGAATAACTTTATTATACTATTTTGTTTGACATTTTGTGTGTGTTGAATTACTTGATAATTGATTTACTTTAAATGGACATTAGTGAAATTGTACTAACCATAAAATTTTAATGTTAAGATGAAATTTGCTTGTTTAAGTAGAAAGGGTATTTAGTATTGATGTTCTGGATTATGATGAAATTTTAGGTATGTCTTTGAGCTCAATTAGACGAACCTGGTTAATTAACGTAAAGGGGTGGTAGATGCTCCATTTTTACTCTGCTTATATTGTTATATTAATTAGTAGGCATCCAACAAGGACTTTAATTCTGGATGCACGTTAAAGTGATAATAAAATTAATCTTGAAATTCTTTTAAAACTGAATTTTATGCTGAAATTTAATTTGAAAATTTAATGTATTCTGAATATTGATGTAAAAGAGTTAACGTTGATGTTTGTGGTAGGAATGTGTTGTTTAATTTTATGAATGAGGAGGTTTATAAAATTAGGTGAGCAGCCGAGGCGAAAAGAGGATCACAGCAGTTTATGACGCCCAATCTGTGGGACTAGAATTTTTTTTTTAAGGACCCAGTTCCCGCATTCAATGGAGCATATCACAGCAGTATATGGCGACCACAACGTGAGGGCTCGAATTCCAGATAGTGTTTAACTATTCCAGGAAACTGGCGATCTGAGAGAGAGTTTCTGTGTGTATAAATTTAAGAGTATTTTGAGTGTGTGTGAGTGAGTAGAACGTATGCAGAGAAAAGAGTGGTTAAGGAGTCAAGGAGTGGAAATTGGAAGTGACGATAGTGCATTGTGTGAGAAAATTTCGAAAATGGAAGAAGCTGGAGGCAGTAGAGATCAGTCGAGGACGGAATCAGGAGAAACAGGAAATGAGTTAATGATGAGAATGTTAGAGGAAATGCGATTAGCTAGGGAAGAATCGAATAGAGCGAGAGAGGACTCAAATCGAAAATTTGACCGAATGAATGAGACATTAACATGAGTTAAGGAAACCCTAAGTGAGAAAATAGATAAGACGAATAAAGAAGTTTCAGAATTTAAAATAGTCTTACCGTAAAGATGGGGAAGTTGAAAATAGGGTTGAAAAAATGAGCGTGATATTACAGGTCTTCGACAGGAAATGGGACATTTAAAGTCCGAAGTACGCATGTTCTGTGAAGAAGAGATTAATGTAAAATGACTGAAGTGACGGACTCATGTAGGGATCAGTTAGGCAGGGTAGAACGCGAAGTTAGTAGTATTAAATACAACATGTCAAATTTAACGGGGGATGGTCCCAGGTTTTCTACAGGTGGAGTATCATTGGACCAACACATGAAATTTTATGGCGATAACAGGGTAAATCCACAAATTTTTATTAATAGTGTAAGAAATCTAGTGGGAAATTTATTTGACGAACAGACTAAACTAAATACGATAAAGGCTTTATTAAAGGACAATGCGGAAGCGTGGTACAATTTAGTAGGACAGGGCATAGACACGTATCAGGACTTTGAAAACAAATTTTAAAGCACTACTGGAGTGACCACAGACAAGACCAGGTACGAGACGACTTAATCACAGGGAAGTTTAAGGAGAATTTTCAGGAAGTAGGAGCAATATGCTATACGCAAGTATAGCATAGCAAAGCAACTGAACCCACCACTGACGGACCGACAAATTATTAAGTATTTATCACGACACTTCGAGGTAGACATAAGACAGCACGTAGCACTACAGAACATAGTGGACAGAGAAATGTTTCTAGAATACTTGCAGAGGTACGACGACGTAAGTAGTGGACGACCTCGGGATAACAGGGAAAGACAGATCAACACAGTTAGGTTTGACAATAGACGGGACAACTACGCTAGACGGGGAATAGTTACGGATACCAGCGACAGAATTGGGAACAGAGACGACCATGTGTTAGGAGTAATAGTTTAGGAAGGGACCTGCACCGAGACCGGAACCTACCAGAAGGAATAGTTCACCAGACATGAGCGGGACTGCTAATACAGACACGGAACGAGTGGAAACGCCTAGGACATACGCTGAGGTGACGGCTAGACCAGGACCGAGTAGGGAAAACAGACCTGGACAGGATTTTTAGAACGCGACAGACCACTAGATTTCGGTGTAAATGTATATGAACATCCACGTGAATTTTTCAAAATTGAGGAGGAAGTAGAGCCAGAAACTGAGGAAAAATTATGTTTGCCAATTATTAATTTAGAAATTTTTGAGAATAATGTAGAAGTATTACTTGATACAGGGGCAGAGGCGAGTTTAATATCGGAGGAATTCGTCAGCAAAATTAGGGATAAGGTTTGTGATAGAATTATGCCTATAAAGCGTAGCCATTTAGTAGCTCCAAATAAGAAGAAGTTTGCTGTAGTAAATAGTGTTGTGGTGCTTAGGATAGATATAGGAGGTTTAAGCTGTGAACAGGAGTTTGTAATTGTACCTGGACTGAAGTTTCAGAGCATTTTAGGTGTTGACTGTATGATGAAGTTAGGGGTTCTGATAGATATGGAAAGGAAGGTAGTAAAGATTAAGGATAGGGTAGTACCATGGAAGGGCAGTTATGAAGTCACAGAGGATGACACGGGGTTTAGTATTAATATAGTAGAGGTATAGGATGATGAAGGTAAACAGATCAACACGATAAGATGTCCAGAGGATAAGATAGTAGAGGTTCAAGCTTTAGTACAAAAACATGCAGAAGTAGTGGGGGTAGAAGCAGCATACCAGGAGCAGGTGAAGGCGAAATTAAGTAAAGATGGCAAGTTTGTTTTTAATCAAGTAGATTTAAGGGATTCATTCTGGCGGATTCCATTACACAAGCATTCTAGCAGGTACAGAGGATTTTCCGTAGAGGAAAAATTTGATAATTTTAAAGTAGTATCGTTTGGTTTGTCGGCAGAAAGGGAAACAACAATAAATGAGAAACAGACAAGTGTAGGGACTGAAGCAGAAGTAATATTTAAGAGTCAGGATAAGAGGGATGATAAGTTTATTGTATGTGAGATAATAGAGATGTTAAGTATAGATATAGAAGGGGGAGAGATAGGGATGAAGAGTATTAGGATGGTAAGAAGAAAGACTTGGAGGGTCAAGAAGAGAGTTAGATTTAAATAGAATAGGTGTATAGAGAAGAGTATAAGTAAGTGTTTAGGGAAAATAAATCGGTATATAGGATAAATATGGGAGATAATTAGGAATAGGTTTAGGATGAGAATAAAGAGTAAATGTAGGAAGAAAATAAGATAGGTTAAGTGTAGACATTTCATAGAAGATTAGTGGAGAGTTAGGAATAGAGTAAGAGTAGGATAGGCATATAGGATTAGGTAGGGGGAAGTAAAGTATAGTGAAGATTAGTTAAATAGGATAGGTATATAGGATGTATATAGGATTAGATGGATAGGTAGGACGAAGTTAGGGATAATTTCAGTTTATAGAATTAGGTGAGAGTTAGGAATAGGATAGGGATATAGGATAGGTGTAAATATTTTTTTGAATTGGAGATAAAGTAGGTAAGTTAGATAGATAAGGGTAGAGAGTGATAGGCAATTTTTTTTTGTAATTTTTTTTTGGTCTAAAGGCTTTATATTTGCATTCAAATAAGTGGGATTATTTGTATTCAAATAGGGGAAAAATACTCATATTTAGACCGGGGTAGAAAATTAAATAATCACATCAAATAATTTGAATCACCGTGTAGAAGCTTTAGGAAGATAATACGCTTTATTAAAACCATGAAGCATAAATAAATTCGGTCGTTTCAGTAAAAACAAGAAATTTAAAATCATGTACAAGACGCTTTATATCAAAAGAAACAGTATTAACAAGCTCTACGGGTAATGTAATTATTCCTAAACAAATGGAAATTACGTGCAAAATTTATATTAATTATCCCTATTTTAAGTAACCGGTAGTAAAACAAAGTGTACACATAATAATTAATATTGAACTTGTATTCGCTAAAAATGAAAGGATAGAAGTCAATTTTAATTGGAGTTAATTAAACCATTATTAATAATAAGCATAAAAGTGTGAAAATCCAAGATTATAATACCAGAAAATAAAGCTCTGAGAATTAATATTATTTTGAACACCTGCGTAGTTTAAATATCACGTACGGCGAAAATTGGGTAGATAACAAATGGTTTCAAAGAATCTTGAAGAAACCGTGGCTTAATATTCACGAGAAGGTGCGATACGGGGTTATTAAACCCAGATAGTCCACATGGACTAAAATATAATCGATAATAAAGAATATCAATTTGCACCAATACGAACAGGTTAGAAAAGGAAAGAGAAAATGCGTCAAGCAAAGACACATATAGTAAAAGGCGTAATTTAAGCAACGTCAAGAGGGTCACAATTGGTTGAAAATAGGATGCAAATATCAGAGCTAGAAACAACGATTTCTGTACAAAATTAATTAGCTTTTCTCGGACATGTTTGCGTGCCGTGTGAGAATTTCTGAGTTTTGAATGGGGCGAGTGAAAATTCGTAAAACCGATGCGCGAGCGACGGACTGGGAACATGGCATGAGAAATTCTTTAGAATTACCCGTTTTGGGAACAGACCGACAGACAGGCTTTTGCTATATATACCGAGGTGAATATAAACAAGCTCTCTTAGACTTTTGACTATTCGATGCGTTAAAAGCTCTTACATCCGTGACTTGATTCAAGATGTTAAACAGTGCATTTTAGTTTGATAAAATAATTTAAAGTTTGCTCGTATATTTTAGTGATTCAAAATAGTTTGTTATTTACGTGCTAACATGAATGTACTTCAGTGCACTTAGATACAAGGTAATAAAATTTAGTATCACTGTACCAATTAGCAAAATTTACAACGACAAATGTATACACAAAAGTAGGCAGTTTTGGCGTATATTGGTGAAAGACGCATGAATTTCTTTGCTATTTTTCGGGGGTGTTAATACTTAAATGGTTCGAATACGTGTCTGGATCCACGAAACAAGGGTCAGATATACACAGATGAGTTCCGGAAAAGCCCCGAAACAACTTTAAATAAATGGTGATGGAGAAAATTTTAAAAGCGTTGAGAATTAGAAGCCGTAAATATAATCCTGTTGAAATGGTGTGATTAACTAAAGGGACGATGTACATTAAAGCTACGAGGACAGTAACCTTCAGGTAAATTATACTATTTTGTTTGACATTTTGGTGTGTGTTGAATAACTTTATTATACTATTTTGTTTGACATTTTTGTGTGTGTTGAATTACTTGATAATTGATTTACTTTAAATGGACATTAGTGAAATTGTACTAGCCATAAAATTTTAATGTTAAGATGAAATTTGCTTGTTTAAGTAGAAAGGGGTATTTAGTATTGATGTTCTGGATTATGATGAAATTTTAGGTATGTCTTTGAGCTCAATTAGACGAACCTGGTTAATTAACGTAAAGGGGTGGTAGATGCTCCCTTTTTACTCTGCTTATATTGTTATATTAATTAGTAGGCATATAACAAGGACTTTAATTCTGGATGCACGTTAAAGTGATAATAAAATTAATCTTGAAATTCTTTTTAAAACTGAATTTTATGCTGAAATTTAATTTGAAAATTTAATGTATTCTGAATATTGATGTAAATAGAGTTAACGTTGATGTTTGTGGTAGGAATGTGTTGTTTAATTTTATGAATGAGGAGGTTTATAAAATTAGGTGAGCAGCCGAGGCGAAAAGAGGATCACAGCAGTTTATGACGCCCAATCTGTGGGACTAGAATTTTTTTTTTAAGGACCCAGTTCCCGCATTCAATGGAGCATATCACAGCAATATATATATATATATATATATATATATATATATATTCTTACGTCCGCCCTAATTTACTTATTTTACTTTCACTTTGGGCTAATACCTTCTTTATTTATTACACTTTAACTTTAAACAAAATTTGTTACACGACTTTTGTCGTCGTCACAAATTTACTATTTAATGTATGACTTCAAATCGAGGTGCTTTAGCAAACGTTTGGTTGGTTCTTTTTTTTACTAATTACTATATTTTATATGCCTCGACTATTTGAAACTTTAATCTCAGGGTTTTCTCACCTACTCACCGTGAGTTCAATCGTGAGTAGATGTACACTACCCAACCAAACTGCACCCTCGTTTGTTTTACCACTTTTTTAAGGTACTGAATTTATTATGTATGCCAAATTTTAATAGATCAAAGTTGCCTGATGTCAAATTAATTTATGTAACTTTTATGACTTTAATTTCTGACGTTCTAATATATTCACGGTACTTACCAGAAATATACCGCGCTGAAGGCCTTCCTTTAACTGCTGGCTCAAGTTCGAAACCACCGTACGCACTTTTACAAAAGATTCTCCAATGATGTCCGCTTGCGTACTGCCTCCAGGTGTTCTTAAAACAATTTAGTTGACCCAAACCTGAAATAATGTTACCCCAATTTAGAATTTAGCAAAAAAAACCGTTGTCTACTTCCCCTGCGTTAATTCTTCCTCGCCGTATATTAATCTCCTGTTCCTCTGCTCCGTACCCCAATTAATCCTCTCTTCGTACAATCCAATTCAAACCCGCTGTCCTATTATAAATCACTCCTAGTCCTGCTATTCCAATTATCCATACGATGTCCTTACTGCCGTTTAATCTTCTCAAATCAATCCAAAATTATTTATGTCGTCAATGCCTTCTTTATCCACTCCTGTCTCCTACTGCCGTTATACCAAATCTATTCCAAAACCAACACCAATCTTCTCAAACAAATAACCGTCGCTTTCCCCTTTCCACTAATAACCACTTCCAAATCTTCTTTAAATACTCGTTGCCTTTCCCGTTGCACTATTAACCACTTTTAAACTCCTTTTATATATTCGTCGCCTTTATTTACTCGATGTTTCTTATTTCTTTCACACTTTGACTAAATAATACTCGATGATACACATATAAACTTTTATTTTATTAATATTTTACAACTTAACGCAGGTTTCATAAAATAGGTCTTTATCTGAACAATTTCGAAAAGTAAGTCCCTTATTTATTTTGCTTAGTTATTAAATCAACAAACTTAGCTTACTAGAATAACATTTTAAACATATAACATCCAATAACAAATCATCTTTCTTTCAGTGTCCAACATACCTTCGCTACAGTCTTTATAATAATTTTAAATTTCTACTATTGGTCCAAAACACTTCACTAAACTCCAATAACCTTTTACATTTTGATTCACTTTAAATTTTGATTTACAATTCGTCTAAAAGTTTGATTCTATAAAAGGAAAAGCCAAATAATTTATACACGACCTGGACGCTTTGTTATATTGCAGATATCCATAAATGCGTTCGGCTTTCCGACGGCAAATGTACTCTCAACTGGCTCATGAAATATCAACTCAGTATAAAACCTCAAGCACCGTGCATTATATCAACGTCATAAAGTCATGTTATCTACCTTTTGGCATATAAGTTTCAATCTGAAATGGTACATACTTTAACGTATGTAAAGTATAGCAAAATTTATAGTTTTAAAATTATTAAATCTGAAATATTGATCCTATCGTTTGGCATACACCCCTATTAATACAAATATACCTTTAGAAACCTTATACTCCCCCTTACATAATATTGGCCCCACTGGTTTTAATGAAATTGGAAATTTCATATGTTTTCTCTTCCCGGTGTGCAAAATTTCTGATTTTCATTCAAAACCACCCTTTCGTTGTTTTATTTTACTTTGGCAACCCGCATTCGCCTTTCTCTCACATCTATCACCCTACGCTATATTCTAACCTATACTATACTACTATAACAAAACAAAAACAAAAACCAAACTTTCCGTTGCATGAACCACATTTTAACCTATCCTATTAAACCCTCTTCCTGTACTACTCTATATGGGTACAAATTCTCCATATGAAAACGCCCGCGATATCCCCTGTCATATTCTCCAGCTCAAACGTATTGCCTTCAGCAAAAATACGCGTGATCCTGTACGGCCCTTCATAAGGAAACACCAGCTTCGCGCAAATGTTTTGTCGCGGTTTGAAACCCTTAATCGTTTGACGACTACCAAATCCCTATTCCAAAAATCGTTCTTTTCTTAATTTTCCTACACCTTCGTTCGATGTCCCTACGCTGCATCCTTTCGATTCTACGCCTGGCATTACTTAGCAACTCTGTTATGTCTTGTACCTCGACTTCCTCCTCCATGGTCTAGCTGGTATAATCCTTCGCATTAATGTTACCGGACATGTTTTCGTAACCGAACTCGGTACGCTGTTCATAAAATTTTCTATTTGTGGTAGATACCTAACCCATCTGTCGTGATGCTCCTGTGTCGCCAATCGTAAATATTTTTCAACCTCTCGTATGTAACGTTCGCATGGATTAGCTTTCGGATGTCGTATGCTACTAAATGATACTTTAATATTTTCCTTTTAACCCGTTCCTGAATCTTTGATTGTTGAAATACGTTGCGTTGTCTACCAAAATTCTTTTATCTTCCCGACCTGGCTTTCAAATTCTCCAATTGACTGCAATGCATGCATCGTGTTACTCCGTCTTGCAGGAAATAATTTTACAAATTTAGAAAAAACGTCGACCACCACCAAAATATGTCGATACCCCTGTTCACTCGTGATCAGGTTGCTTAAATAATCAATCGCCACCAATTCCAATGGTCCATTTACGCTCACGCTCATCGGCATATTCTGCAGCACCACGTTCTTGTCTTTACCTAGAATACAAATTTCACACCGATTTATCCTTTCCTTAATCACCGTGATATCATTTTTGCGTAAAACGCCTCTCTGAATACTAAAATGTTTTTCTGATACCTATGTGTCCGAATTTTAAATGAATTTCGTTTATGATTTCAGCGGCAACGTCTCTTGATAGCACTACCAGCTCTGCATCCCTATTCTTTTCACCACAAACTGCCCTACGATGGTAAATCCTGTACTCTTCCATATTTTCTCTTGTTAGTTTCTCTCGTATCGAGCTCACATCACTGTGCCTCTGCGCCTCTATAAGTTTGGTGTTTGTCCATCGACCAACATCCCTGAACTCCTGCAAAGCAATTAAACACCCTTTTATGTTCTGATTCGATTCCACCTGCGGTCTGCTCAGAAAATCCGCCGTCACATTCTCCTTTCCTGGCTTATGCTTAATTTCAAAGTCGTATTCCTGTAACACCAATGCCCATCTATACAACCTACTGTTTAAAAACTCCTTTTCTTCATGAACGTTACCACCGTGTTGTCGGATTCTATTAGAAATTTCTTACCTAACAAATAAAACGCAACTTCTTCACCGCGTATACTATGGCCAACATCTCCTTCTCTGCCGTCGCATACCTGGTTTCGCAGTCTTTCAACACCCTAGAAATGAAAACAATTGGTACTTCAACTCCATCCTGTATCTGCACCAACTCAGCCCCGATTGCATATTTCGACGCATCCGTCCTCAAAATAAAATCGTCTTTAAAATTTGGATATTTTAATGCTAACTCCTTGTAAAATGCACCTTTTAAATCCTGGAACGCCTTCTCTCGTTCAGCAGTCCACTTCCATCTCTCCTTTTCTTTAACAAACTCACCAACGGTACGCACACTTCAGAATACCTCGGTATAAACCGTTTGTAATAATTTAGCACCCCTAAAAATCCTCGCAGTCCTCTCACATTCTTTGGTCGTGGAATGTTCTTCAACTCGTCCAATCTTTTATTGCAAATTTTCATCCCTTGTTCGCTAATTTCAAACCCTAAGTATGTAACCTTGCTTTTAAACAACTCGCATTTCTCTACGTTCAGCTTTAAACCCCCTTCGTCCAGTCGTTGGATCACCTTTTCTAAATGCTCCAGGTGTTCTTGCTCGTCCCTTGAAAAAATTAACAAATCATCGACATAATGCAAACAGAAACATTCATATTCATTAAACAACTTCTGCATCGCTCTTACAAGTGCTGCTGAAGAACTACTTAAACCAAACGGAACTACAGAAAACATATAAATCTCGCCTTCGATACTAAATTCTGTAAACTTTTTACTGTCTTCATGCAACGGAATTAACCAAAACGAATTCTTTAAATCTAATTTACTGAAAACTTTCATTTCATATACTTTATACAATAAATTATCCAACCCTTGTGGTTGCTCATATTGCGGTTTTGTAATTGCATTCAATTTCCTCGCATCTAAACAAATCCTTATATCCCTTTTATTGGGTTTTGGTACTATAACTACTGGGTTCACATATGGAGTTCTCGCTGGTTCTATAACACCCTCTTTTAACATTCTGTCTATCTCTATTTTAACCCTATTTCTTATGGCAAACGGAATTGGATACACCCTTGTATTAAATCCGATGTCTTCCGTGACCTCCAACTTATGTGTATACCGCCTTGCAAATCTTGGCTCTTCATTAAATAACCCTACATATTTATTAAATAATTCTCCTAGCTTCATCTTAATATCAATACTCACTTTCCCTATCTGTTCATCATTAATTAATCTTACAAACATATTACATAATCGTACTTTAACCTGTCCATCATTATACTTTTTAATCATTCCTAATCCTGTACTATCTATATCATTTCCATTCCTATATTCCTCACTAACCGTAGGTACCACCCATGACCTATCTTTATCAAATATCCTAATTGACCTATCCTTTCCATCTATATTCAATCCAAAATCCTCTATAAAGTCCATACCCAATATGAAGTCTAACTGTAACCCTTTCGTAATTAAAAACTCTGCATTCCCTGCTTCTTTATTTCCTATATATATCGGTACACGGATAACATTATAAATCGTCGTTAGCTTTTTGTTCATGGCTGACCATAAATTAACCCCCTCAATTGTTCCTATTTTTCCCTTTAAAACTTCTCCATGTTCGACTACTACCCTCTCATTTACCAGCGACAACTGTGACCCACTATCCACTAAAGCAACATAAACACGGTCCCTTAAACTAATATTTATAAATAACAAATTCTTTTTATTAAAAATGTAACTGTTTAACAATAAATCCCTTATACTATAGCAAACATCAATCTTTACTCCTAAGCAGTCGGTCGTCCAAAAATTCGCGTGTTTTTTTTCTTGAGGCGTCTCGTGAATCTCCACCACCTCAATCCTATCCGGGTCCGTTGTAATTGCGCTCGTCGTCATATGTTGGACGTTTACGTCCCTGTCCGTCCGGCTATTTCCATTTTGTATTCCGCCCCCAGTCGTCCGGCCGTCATCCTCGCCGTTGTCGTGCCGGTATCTGTTTTGTCCATTGTAGGCGTTATCCCGGTGATCCCTATTGTGATACGGTCGTCTATGTACCTCGTGTCCCCAATGATTCCTATGTCCGTAGTTAAAATTTTCCTGTCTATAATTTGGTCTGTTTTCGTGGTACGGTGGTCGTCGACTGTCTTCCCTGTAACCCCTGTTTTGTTCCCAATGGTATGTCCGCGCTTTCGCTTCCAGTACTGTCGCTAGATCAAAATTTCTCATTACTCCTAAGAATTCCCTCAACGTCTTGACATTTTGTACCACTACCACTTTGGTAACCTCCGGTTCCATATGACCTGCCAGTAGAAGTACAATGTCGTCCTCGCTCAATTTCGGTGTTAAGTGTTGCGCCTGATTAAACTTGTCAATCGCGTATTCTTCGCGTGTGCCGTGAGTCCTGCTATAATGTCCTGTAATTAGATTCGTCCTTATGTCGGTCTGATGTGTAGTGTTCCAAAACTGTTCTGTAAAGAGTCGTCTGAAGTCCGCGTACGTGTCATACTGTTTACGAATAATGTTATGCCATTTTTCGGCATTTCCTGTCAAACTCGCCCCCACAATCTGTAATTTTGTTCGTTCGTTTTCTGTCCCTACGATCTCGTCTAGTCGGTCCAGGAATCCCATGGGCTGTTCTGTCTTACGTCCCTCAAACTTCGGTAAAGCGTCCCGGTTTAATCGAAAGTGCGGTCCGTAGTCTAGTCCGGTTCGCCTCCTTTCTATGTCGTCGAGTTTCTCGTGAATTTGTCTAACGTCCTGTCCTACCCTGGTTTCTAATCCCGTGACTTTGTCGTCAAGTTTTTCGTCCAGTTTTGTCCTACCGTGTACGTTTTCGTTTTGTATGGTCTCTAATGTTTGTCCTAAATTTTTGTAGTTGGTCCTATGTCGTTTGTCACATGTTTCTATTTCTGTACTTAAATTTGAAAACCCGCTAATCATCGTTTCTTCCACTGTGTCTACCCGTGTCTTAATTTCCGTTCTAAGATCAGTCCGTGTCGCGTTCAAATCTCCTGCAAATGTACTCGTGTGTGTTCCAACTTGTCGTCAACCCTGTCTACTTGTTGTTGGACCTCTGTCCGCACGTCGTCTTTTGCAATCTGTATTTGAGTTAGTAAGTATTCCTGCGTGTGGTTCATTTTCGCCGTCAGGTCCGCGTGCGCTGTCCTAAACTCGTCCCTTAGCTCGTTATTTGCTTCCATAATTTTTATGGTTAACGCAGCATTCGCTTCTTTTTGTTCCGTGCGTGATTCATTAATTTTGTCCGTTAGCTCTGTCTTTAATTCTGTCTGTGATGTCTTAAAATCTAATTTTAATTCCGTCTTCAGTTCCGTGTGTGATTCATTAATTTTGTCTGTCAGTTCTGTATGCAAACTCATCAGAAATCTCCTAAGGTCCTGGTTTCCGTCGGCTTCTGCTGCTCTCACCTGCGGTACCGTCGCCTGGTCCGTGTCCGTGTCTGTCACCTCCAACTCTGTCTGCCTCGTGTCCGTCTCCTGTAGGTCGCCCCTGCGTCCAGCTCTATGTCTTGTCTCCTTACATCCATTTCAACCCCGTATATTAGTCCCGATCTTGTGATTCTTTTTGTGCCCTCGTCCGTCATCTCTGTTTCCTTGTTTTGAACTCGTATCCTGTAAATAAATAAAAAAAACTTGCGGGCCCCACCTAACTCGGGATTCCGGATTCTACTCCCTTTCACTCTAACACCTTTTTAACCTTTTTCTCGAGCCTCACGTTGGGTTTGCCACCTTCAAAATATCCTTATTTATTTTTATTAATTACTATATTTAAACTGTAAACAAATTTTTGTTACACGACTTTTGTCGTCGTCACAAATTTACTATTTAATGTATGACTTCAAATCGAGGTGCTTTAGCAAACGTTTGGTTGGTTCTTTTTTTACTAATTACTATATTTTATATGCCTCGACTATTTGAAACTTTAATCTCAGGGTTTTCTCACCTACTCACCGTGAGTTCAATCGTGAGTAGATGTACACTACCCAACCAAACTGCACCCTCGTTTGTTTTACCACTTTTTTAAGGTACTGAATTTATTATGTATGCCAAATTTTAATAGATCAAAGTTGCCTGATGTCAAATTAATTTATGTAACTTTTATGACTTTAATTTCTGACGTTCTAATATATTCACGGTACTTACCAGAAATATACCGCGCTGAAGGCCTTCCTTTAACTGCTGGCTCAAGTTCGAAACCACCGTACGCACTTTTACAAAAGATTCTCCAATGATGTCCGCTTGCGTACTGCCTCCAGGTGTTCTTAAAACAATTTAGTTGACCCAAACCTGAAATAATGTTACCCCAATTTAGAATTTAGCAAAAAAAACCGTTGTCTACTTCCCCTGCGTTAATTCTTCCTCGCCGTATATTAATCTCCTGTTCCTCTGCTCCGTACCCCAATTAATCCTCTCTTTGCACAATCCAATTCAAACCCGCTGTCCTATTATAAATCACTCCTAGTCCTGCTATTCCAATTATCCATACGATGTCCTTACTGTCGTTTAATCTTCTCAAATCAATCCAAAATTATTTATGTCGTCGATGCCTTCTTTATCCAGTCCTGTCTCCTACTGCCGTTATACCAAATCTATTCCAAAACCAACACCAATCTTCTCAAACAAATAACCGTCGCTTTCCCCTTTCCACTAATAACCACTTCCAAATCTTCTTTAAATACTCGTTGCCTTTCCCGTTGCACTATTAACCACTTTTAAACTCCTTTTATATATTCGTCGCCTTTATTTACTCGATGTTTCTTATTTCTTTTACACTTTGACTAAATAATACTCGATGATACACATATAAACTTTTATTTTATTAATATTTTACAACTTAACCCAGGTTTCATAAAATAGGTCTTTATCTGAACAATTTCGAAAAGTAAGTCCCTTATTTATTTTGCTTAGTTATTAAATCAACAAACTTAGCTTACTAGAATAACATTTTAAACATATAACATCCAATAACAAATCATCTTTCTTTCAGTGTCCAACATACCTTCGCTACAGTCTTTATAATAATTTTAAATTTCTACTATTGGTCCAAAACACTTCACTAAACTCCAATAACCTTTACATTTTGATTCACTTTAAATTTTGATTTACAATTCGTCTAAAAGTTTGATTCTATAAAAGGAAAAGCCAAATAATTTATACACGACCTGGACGCTTTGTTATATTGCAGATATCCATAAATGCGTTCGGCTTTCCGACGGCAAATGTACTCTCAACTGGCTCATGAAATATCAACTCAGTATAAAACCTCAAGCACCGTGCATTATATCAACGTCATAAAGTCATGTTATCTACCTTTTGGCATATAAGTTTCAATCTGAAATGGTACATACTTTAACGTATGTAAAGTATAGCAAAATTTATAGTTTTTAAAATTATTAAATCTGAAATATTGATCAAATCGTTTGGCATACACCCCTATTAATACAAATATACCTTTAGAAACCTTATACTCCCCCCCCCTTACATAATAATATAAATATTACTCATATTTAGACCAGGGTAGAAAATTAAATAATCACATCAAATAATTTTAATCACCGTGTATAAGGAAGTTCATTAGATAATACGCTTTATTAAAACCTTGAAGCATAAATAAACTCGGTCGTTTCAGTAAAAATAAGAAATTTAAATTATTTATAAGACGCTTTATATCAAAAGAAGCAGTATTGAAAAGCTCTGCGTGTAATGTAATTATTCCTAAACAAATGGAAATTACGTGCAAAATTTATCTTAATTAACTCTATTTAAGTAACCGGTAGTAAAACAAAGTGTACCTATAATAATTAATATTTAAGTTGTATTCGCTAAAAATGAAAAGGATAGAAATCAATTTTAATTGGAGTTAATTAAACCGTTAATAACATATAATACCTATAGAAACTTGTAAAAACCCAAGATTAAAATACCACGGGTTAAAGCTCTGAGAATTAATATTATTTTGAACACCTGCGTAGTTTAAATAACACATTCGGCGTAAATTTTGCAGATAATTAATGTTTCAAAGAATCTTGGGAAAACGTCGCATAATAGTTACGAGAATTGCTAAAGCTGGGTTATTTCACACTCCATGTGGACTAAAATAATCGATAATAAAGAATATCAAGTTGCACCAATAAGAACACGGTAGAGAAGGAAAGAGAAAATGCGTCAAGCAAAGACACATATTGTAAAAGGCGGGATTTAAGCAACGTCACGGGGGTCACAATTGGTTAAAAATAGGATGCAAATATCAGAGGTAGAAGAACAACTTCTGTACAAAATCAATTAGTTTTTCTCGGACAGGCTTGCGTGCCGTGTGGAAATTTTCAGAGATTTAAATGGGGCGAGTGAAAATTCGTAAAAATCGACGCGTGAGCGGCAGACTGGGAACATGGCATGAGAAATTCTTTAGAATTACCCGTTTTGGGGAACCGACCGACAGACAGGCTTTTTGCTATATATACCGAGATGAATATAAACAAGCTCTCTTAGACTTTTGACGATTCGATGCGTTAAAAGCTCGTACATACGCGACTTGATTGAAGATATTAAACCGTGCATTTTAGTTTGATTAAATAATGTAAAGTTTGCCAGTATATTTTAGTGATTCAAACTAGCTTGTTATTGACGTGCTAACATGAATGTACTTCAGTGCACTTAGATACAAGGTAATAAAATTTAGTTTCACTGTACCAATTAGCAAAATTTACAACGACGAATGTATACACAAAAGTAGGCAGTTTTGGCGTATATTGGTGACAGAAGCATGAATTTCTTTGCTATTTTCGGGGGTGTTAATAATTAAATGGTTCAAATACGTATCTGGATCCATGAAACAAGGGTCAGATAAACACAGATGAGTTCCGGAAAGGCCCAGAAACGACTTTGAATGGATGGTGATGGAGAAAATTTAAAAGCGTAGAGAATCAGAAGCCGTAAATATAATCCTGTTGAATGGTGTGATTAACTAAAAGAAACGATACTTTGAAGCTACGAGGACAGTAACCTTCAGGTAAATTATACTATTTTGTTTGACATTTTGTGTGTATTGAATGACTTTATAATTGATTTACTTTAAATGGACATTAGTGGAATTTTTCTAACCATAAAAGTTTAATTTTAAGATGAAATTTGCTTGTTTAAGTAAAAAGGGGTATTTTGTTTTGATGTTCGGGAATATGATGAAATTTTGGGTAGGTCTTTGAGCTCAATTAGACAAACCTGGTTAATTAACGTAAAGGGGTGGTAGATGCTCCCTTTATACTCAGACTCCGGTCTGCTTATATTGTTATATTAATTAGTAGGCATCCAACTAGGACTTTAATTTTGGATGCACAGTAAAATGATAATAAAATTAATCCGGAAATTCTTTTAAAACTGAATTTTATGCTGAAATTTAATTTGAAAATTTAATGTATTCTGAATATTGATGTAAATAGAGTTAACGTTGATGTTTGTGGTAGGAATGTGTTGTTTAATTTTTATGATTGAGGATGGAAGTTATCTAGAGGAGCAGCCGAGGCGATTAACAGAAGGAATCAACGGACCAGGTGATTTAAAAGGTTTCACAGCATTCTTGACGCCCAAACTGTGGGGCTCGAATGTTTTTTTTTGAAAGGGCCAGTACCTGCAGATATAAAAGGTTTCACAGCATTCTTGGCGCCCAACGTGGGGCTCGAATGTTTTTTTGAAAGGGCCAGTACCTGCAGATATGAGAGGAAACACAGCATTCTTGGCGACCCAAAAGTGAGGCTCGAATTCCAAATAAAAGTTTTGTTATTTTATTCCAGGAAACTGGCGATCTGAGAGAGAGAGTTTTTGTGTGTGTATAAATTTAAGAGTATTTTAGAGTGTGTGTGAGTGATTGGAACGTATGCAGAGAAAGGAGTGGTTAAGGAGTCAAGGAGTGGAAATTGGAAGTGACGATAGTGCATTGTGTGAGAAAAATTCTAAAATGGAAGAAGCTGGAGGCAGTAGAGATCAGTCGAGGACGGAATCAGGGGATCAAGGAAATGAGATAATATTGAGAATGTTAGAGAGGATGAGTGAAGAATCCAATAGAAAATTAGAACAGCTAAGCGATGAATCTAATAGAGCTAGGGAAGAATCGAATAAGAAATTTGACCAATTAAATCAGGAATTAGGGAATAAAATAGAAAAATCGACGAGAGAATTTACAGAATTTAAAAATAGGCTTACCGTGAAAATGGGGGAAGTTGAAAATAAGGTAGATAAAAATGAGACAGGATTTTTAGAACGTGACAGACCACTAGATTTCTGTGTAAATGTATACGAACATCCACGTGAATTTTTCAAAATTGAGGAGGAAGTAGAGCCAGAAACTGAGGAAAAATTATGTTTGCCAATTATTAATTTAGAAATTTTTGAAAATAATGTAGAAGTATTACTTGATACAGGGGCAGAGGCGAGTTTAATATCGGAGGAATTCGTCAGCAAAATTAGGGATAAGGTTTGTGATAGAATTATGCCTATAAAGCGTAGCCATTTAGTAGCTCCAAATAAAAAGAAGTTTGCTGTAGTAAATAGTGTTGTGGTGCTTAGGATAGATATAGGAGATTTAAGCTGTGAACAGGAGTTTGTAATTGTGCCTGGACTGAAGTTTCAGAGCATTTTAGGTGTTGACTGTATGATGAAGTTAGGGGTTTTGATAGATATAGAACGGAAGGTAATAAGGATTAATGATAGGGTAGTGCCATGGAAGGGCAGTTATGAAGTCACAGAGGATGACACTGGGTTTAGTATTAATGTAGTAGAGGTAGAGGATGATGAAGTTAAACAGATCAACACAATAAGATGTCCAGAGGATAGGAGAGTAGAGGTTCAAGCTTTAGTACAAAAACATGCAGAAGTAGTGTGGGTAGAAGCAACAGCAGCATATAGGGAGCAGGTGAAGGCAGAATTATTTTTGATGAGGTTAAGTGGCAAGTTTGTTTTTAATAAAGTAGATTTAAGGAATTCATTCTGGCGGATTCCATTACACAAAAATTCTAGAAGGTACATAGGATTTTCCATAGAGGGAAAAATCGATAATTGTAAAGTAGTATCGTTTGGTTTGTCGGCAGATAGGGAAACAATAATAAATGAGAAACAGACAAGTGTAGGGACTGAAGAAGAAGCAATATTTAAGAGTCAGGATAATAGGGATGATAGATGTATTGTATGTGAGGTAATAGGGATGTTAAGTATAGATATAGAAGGGGGAGAAATAGGGATGAAGAGTATTAGGAGGGTGAGAAGAAAGACTTGGAGGGTCAAGAAGAGAGTTAGATTCAAATAAATTGATAAACAAAGGATAGAGATAGGTGAATTTTAGTATAGATATAGAAGGGAGTAGATAGGTGTACAATAGAGTAAAATTTAAATAGGATAGAGATAGAATAGGTGTAGATAGAAGAGTAGAAGTAAGTGTTTATAGAAAATAAAGCTAGGTATAGAATAAATATGGGAGATAATTAGGAATAGGTTTAGGATGAGAATAAAGAGTAAATGTTAGGAAGAAAATAAGATAGGTTAAGTATAGATATTTCTTATAAGATTAGTGGCGAGTTAGGAATAAAGTTAGAAGTAGGATAGGTATATAGGATTAGGTAGGGGGAAGTGAAGTATAGTGAAGATTAGTTAAAAGTTAGGAATAGGATAGGTAGATAGGATGTATATAGGATTAGATGGATAAGTAGGATGAAGTTAGGGATAATTTCAGTTTATAGAATGAGGTGAGAGTTAGGAATAGGATAGGGATATAGGATAGGTGTAAATATTTTTTTGGATTGGAGACAAAGTAGGTAAGTTAGATAGATAAGGGTAGAGAGAGATAGGCAATTTTTTTGTAATTTTTTTGTCTAAATGCTTTATATTTGCATTCAAATAAGTGGGATTATTTGTATTCAAATAGGGGGAACATACTCATATTTAGACCAGGGTAGAAAATTAAATAATCACATCAAATAATTTTAATTACCGTGTATAAGGAAGTTCATTAGATAATACGCTTTATTAAAACCTTGAAGCATAAATAAACTCGGTCGTTTCAGTAAAAATAAGAAATTTAAATTATTTATAAGACGCTTTATATCAAAAGAAGCAGTATTGAAAAGCTCTGCGTGTAATGTAATTATTCCTAAACAAATGGAAATTACGTGCAAAATTTATCTTAATTAACTCTATTTAAGTAACCGGTAGTAAAACAAAGTGTACCTATAATAATTAATATTTAAGTTGTATTCGCTAAAATGAAAAGGATAGAAATCAATTTTAATTGGAGTTAATTAAACCGTTAATAACATATAATACCTATAGAAACTTGTAAAAACCCAAGATTAAAATACCACGGGTTAAAGCTCTGAGAATTAATATTATGTTGAACACCTGCGTAGTTTAAATAACACATTCGGCGTAAATTTTGCAGATAATTAATGTTTCAAAGAATCTTGGGGAAAACGTCGCATAATAGTTACGAGAATTGCTAAAGCTGGGTTATTTCACACTCCATGTGGACTAAAATAATCGATAATAAAGAATATCAAGTTGCACCAATAAGAACACGGTAGAGAAGGAAAGAGAAAATGCGTC
Organism: Platerodrilus igneus; assembly: GCA_036346225.1. Taxonomy (NCBI): domain Eukaryota; kingdom Metazoa; phylum Arthropoda; class Insecta; order Coleoptera; family Lycidae; genus Platerodrilus; species Platerodrilus igneus. The sequence continues at coordinate 2,153,589 of JARFIW010001130.1, forward strand.
AAGCAAAGACACATATTGTAAAAGGCGGGATTTAAGCAACGTCACGGGGGTCACAATTGGTTAAAAATAGGATGCAAATATCAGAGGTAGAACAACAACTTCTGTACAAAATCAATTAGTTTTTCTCGGACAGGCTTGCGTGCCGTGTGGAAATTTTCTGAGATTTAAATGGGGCGAGTGAAAATTCGTAAAAATCGACGCGTGAGCGGCAGACTGGGAACATGGCATGAGAAATTCTTTAGAATTACCCGTTTTGGGGAACCGACCGACAGACAGGCTTTTTGCTATATATACCGAGATGAATATAAACAAGCTCTCTTAGACTTTTGACGATTCGATGCGTTAAAAGCTCGTACATACGCGACTTGATTGAAGATATTAAACCGTGCATTTTAGTTTGATTAAATAATGTAAAGTTTGCTAGTATATTTTAGTGATTCAAACTAGCTTGTTATTGACGTGCTAACATGAATGTACTTCAGTGCACTTAGATACAAGGTAATAAAATTTAGTTTCACTGTACCAATTAGCAAAATTTACAACGACGAATGTATACACAAAAGTAGGTAGCTTTGGCGTATATTGGTGACAGAAGCATGAATTTTTTTGCTATTTTCGGGGGTGTTAATAATTAAATGGTTCAAATACGTGTCTGGATCCATGAAACAAGGGTCAGATAAAAACAGATGAGTTCCGGAAAGGCCCAGAAACGACTTTGAATGGATGGTGATGGAGAAAATTTAAAAGCGTAGAGAATCAGAAGCCGTAAATATAATCCTGTTGAATGGTGTGATTAACTAAAAGAAACGATACTTTGAAGCTACGAGGACAGTAACCTTCAGGTAAATTATACTATTTTGTTTGACATTTTGTGTGTATTGAATGACTTTATAATTGATTTACTTTAAATGGACATTAGTGGAATTTTTCTAACCATAAAAGTTTAATTTTAAGATGAAATTTGCTTGTTTAAGTAAAAGGGTATTTTGTTTTGATGTTCGGGAATATGATGAAACTTTGGGTAGGTCTTTGAGCTCAATTAGACAAACCTGGTTAATTAACGTAAAGGGGTGGTAGATGCTCCCTTTATACTCAGACTCCGGTCTGCTTATATTGTTATATTAATTAGTAGGCATCCAACTAGGACTTTAATTTTGGATGCACAGTAAAATGATAATAAAATTAATCCGGAAATTCTTTTAAAACTGAATTTTATGCTGAAATTTAATTTGAAAATTTAATGTATTCTGAATATTGATGTAAATAGAGTTAACGTTGATGTTTGTGGTAGGAATGTGTTGTTTAATTTTTATGATTGAGGATGGAAGTTATCTAGAGAAGCAGCCGAGGCGATTAACAGAAGGAATCAACGGACCAGGTGATTTAAAAGGTTTCACAGCATTCTTGGCGCCCAACGTGGGGCTCGAATGTTTTTTTGAAAGGGCCAGTACCTGCAGATATGAGAGGAAACACAGCAATATATATATATATATATATATATATATATATATATATATAAATACTTATGTTTAGACCAGGGTAGAAAATTAATTACATCAAATAATATTAATCACCGTGTATAAGGAATTTTATTAGATAATACGCTTTATTAAAAAACCGTGAAGCATAAAAATTCATTCGTTTCATTAAAAATAAGGGAGTTAAATTATTTACAAGACGCTTGCTATAAAAAGAAGCAGTATTAAAATGCTCAACGTGTAGTTTAATTATTCCGAGTAAAGAAACAAATGGAAATTACGTGCAAAATTTATATTAATTGATTCAAGTTTGGGTAACGAGTATTAAACAAAATGTACAGATAATAATTGAATATTTGACTAGGATTCACTAAAAATTAAAGGGTATTATTTTAATTGGAGTTAATTGAACCATTAGTAACATATAATATGCATAAAAGCTTGTAAAAACCCAATAATATCCAAATCGTAGAAGTGTTAGTTAGAAGTAGGACGAGTGAACACCTGCGTATTTTTAAAAGTCTCGTTCTGCGTAAATTTTTCAGATAACAAATGGTTACAGGGAATGTTGGAGAAACCGTCGCTTAATATTCACGAGAAATGCTAATAAGGTGGGTTATTTCACAGTCCACGTGGATTGAAAATAGCCGATGCTAGGGGGTATCGATTTGTACCACTCAGAACAGGGTCGATAGAGACGGATAATATGCGCAAGACAGAGACACATATAGTAAAAGGCGTGATTTGAGCAACATCACTGGGTTGCGATTGGTTGAAAATAAGAGGCAAACATGAGAGGTAAAAATAACATTTCTGTATAAAAATTAATTAGTTATTCTCAGACGTTGCGAGCCGTGTCGAAATTTCTGAGATTTAACTGGTGCGAGTGCAAATTTAATAAAAACCGACGCACGGGCGGTCGAGATGGGAACATAGTATGCGAAATTGTAGAAACTGGCCGTTTTGGGGACAAAACCGACAGACAGGCTAACCATTATATATACCCGGGTTAATATGAGTTTCTCTCTCTTAGATTTTCGATTTGATTCAATGCGTTAAACAGTGCTCTTAGTTTTCCGATTTTGATTGAATAATTTAAACAGTTTGCTCGTATATTTTGGTGATTTAAAACAGTTTGTTCATTACGTGCTACAATGAAAGTAATTTAGTGCACTTAGAAAAGAAGATGCAAGGTAATAAAGTCTAGTTATAATTGCGAGTACTGTACCAATTAGTCAAATTTGCAACGACAAATGAATACACAAAAGTAGGCAGTTTTGGCGTATAGCGTGAAAGAAGTATGAATTTCTTTGCTATTTTCGGGGGTGTTAATAATTAAATGATTCGTAAACGTGTCTGGATCCACAAAACAAGGTTCAGATATACACAGACGAGTTCCGGAAAAGCCCTGAAACAACTTTAGATGAATAGTGGTGGAGAAAATTTTTAAAGGCGACCAGTAATCCGAGGACCTAAACATAACCCAGTTGGATTGGTGTGATTAACAGAGGACGATGTACATTGGAGCCACGAGTGCATTAACCTTCAGGTAACTTATGCTTTGTTGTTCGATTTATGATGTTTTGGTGTGTGTTGAATAACTTTATAATTTATTTACTTAAAATGGACAGTAGTGAAATTGTACTAACAACAAATTTTTAATTTTAAGGTGAAATTTTCTTGTTTAAGTAGAAAGAGGTATTTAGTATTTATGTTCTGGATTATGATGAAAATTTGGGTATGTCTTTGAGCTCAATTAGACGAACCTGGTTAATTAACGTAAAGGGGTTGGAGATGCTCCCTTTGTACTCAGACTCAGGTCTGCATATATTGTTATATTAATTAGTAGGCATCTACAAGGACTTTAATTCTGGATGCACATTAAAATGATAATAAATTTAATCTTGAAGTTTTCTGATACTGAAATTTATGCTGAAATTTAATTTTGAAATTTTAATGTTTTATGAATATTGATGTAAATAGAGTTAACGTTGATGTTTGTGGTAGGAATGTAATTTTTTTTATGAATGAGGATGAAAGTTTTAACTAGGTGAGCAGCCGAGGCGGAAAAGAGTAAAGAGGCGATTAACAGAAGACAGTCAACGGACCAGTTAAGTTAATAGCTTTTTGTAGGTTTCACAGCATTCTTGACGCCCAATCTGTGGGGCTCGATTCGAAAACCGTAGTTCCCGAATTTTGGTGGATTCATAGCATTCTTGGCGACCCAAAAGTGAGGCTCGAGTTCCAAATAAAATTTTTGTGATTTTAGTCCAGGAAACTGGCGATCTGAGAGAGAGAGTTTCTGTTTGTGTATAAATTTAAGAGTATTTTAGAGTGTGTGAGAGTGATTAGAACGTATGTAGAGAAAAGAGTGGTTACGGAGTCAAGGAGTGGAAATTGGAAGTGACGATAGTGCATTGTGTGAGAAAAATTCTAAAATGGAAGAAGCTGGAGGCAGTAGAGATCAGTCGAGGACGGAATCAGGGGATCAAGGAAACGAGATGATAATGAGAATGCTAGAGAGGATGAACGAAGAATCCAATAGGAAATTAGAACAGCTAAGCGATGAAGCTAATAGAGCTAGGGAGGAGTCCAACAGAAAATTAGGACTGCTAAGCGATGAATCTGATAGAGCTAGGGAGAAGTCCAACCGAAAATTAGAGCAGATAAGCGGGAAAATTGAGCAATCGACTAAAGAATTTACAGAGTTTAAAAATAGTCTTACCGTAAAGATGGTCCGAAGTACGCATTTTTTGTGAAGAAGAAATAAATGTAAAAATGACTGAAGTAACGGACTCATGTACGGATCAGTTAGGCAGGGTAGAACGCGAAGTTAGTAGTATTAAATACAACATGTCAAATTTAACGGGGGATGGTCCCAGATTTTATACAGGTGGAGTATCATTGGACCAACACATGAAGTTTTATGGCTATAACAGGGTAAATCCACAAATTTTTATTAATAGTGTAAGAAAGCTAGTGGGAAATTTATTTGACGAACAGACTAAACTGAATACGATAAAGGCTTTATTAAAGGACAATGCGGAAGCATGGTACAATTTAGTAGGACAGGACATAGACACGTATCGGGACTTTGAAAACAAATTCTTACAACACTACTGGAGTGATCACAAACAGGACCAGATTAGGGACGACTTGATTACAGGAAAATTTAAGGAGAGTTTGCAGGATCTAGGAGCAATATGCCATTCGAAAGTACAGTGTGGCCAAACAACTTCATGCACCATTGACGGACAGACAGATAATCAAGTACTTATCACGACATTTTGAACTGGAAATTAGACAACACGTGGCCTTACAAAATATCACAGAACGGGAGACCTTTTTAGAGTATTTGCAGAGATATGACGATGTATGTGTAGGATGGACAAGAGAAATACGAGAACGAAACATTAACACGGTTAGGTTTGACAACAGGACACAGAATTTTGCGTGACGGCCTGACTACAATAGGAATTTTCGACAGAATTGGCAACGACGAGGACAGGAATACAGAAGTAATAGTGCGACTAGGGGACCGACGCCAAGACCTAGTTACATGAGACAGAACAGTTTACCGGAAGTAAACAGGACTGTGACGAGCACGCCGAATAGAGACAGAGACACGGAAATAAATACAAGGAGGACGTACGCACAGGTTGTAGAAGCACAGCCAGGACCAAGCACTGAAAACAGGACGAGACAGGATTTTTAGAACGCGACAGACCACTAGATTTCTGTGTAAATGTATTATGAACATCCACGTGAATTTTTCAAAATTGAGGAGGAAGTAGAGCCAGAAACTGAGGAAAAATTATGTTTGCCAATTGTTAATATAGGAATTTTTGAGAATAATGTAGAAGTATTACTTGATACAGGGGCAGAGGCGAGTTTAATATCGGAGGAATTCGTCAGCAAAATTAGGGCTAAGGTTTGTGATAGAATTATGCCTATAAAGCGTAGCCATTTAGTAGCTCCAAATAAAAAGAAGTTTGCTGTAGTGAATAGTGTTGTGGTGCTTAGGATAAATATAGGAGGCTTAAGCTGTGAACAGGAGTTTGTAATTGTACCTGGACTGAAGTTTCAGAGCATTTTAGGGATTGACTGTATGATGCAGTTAGGGGTTTTGATAGATATGGAAAGGAAGGTAGTAATGATTAAGGATAAGGTAGTGCCATGGAAGGGCAGTTATGAAGTCACAGAGGATGACACGGGGTTGAGTATTAATGTAGTAGAGGTAGAGGATGATGAAGGTAAACAGATCAACACGATAAGATGTCCAGAGGATAGGAGAGTAGAGATTCAAGCTTTATTACAAAAACATGCAGAATTAGTGGGGGTAGAAGCAAGCACAGTGTTAGGCTATGAGCACATATTGGAAGTGGATAATTCAGAACCGTTCAACGCAAAGGTTTATCCTATTCCAGCAGCATATCGGGAGCAGGTGAAGGCAGAATTAAATAAAATGTTGGAAGATGGCATAATAGAGGTTTCAAACACTCATTTCATAAATCCGTTGGTGGTAGTTAAGAAAAAGGATGATAGTATTCGTTTATGTTTAGATGCACGAAAAATTAATCAACGGACCAAACCGCAATTCCATTGTCCACCATCCATGGACACACTTTTGACGAGGTTAAGTGGCAAGTTTATTTTTAGTAAATTAGATTTAAGGAATTCATTCTGGCTGATTCCATTACACAAGAATTCTAGAAGGTACACAGGATTTTCCGTAGAGGGAAAAATCTATAATTTTAAGGTAGTACCGTATGGTTTGTCAACGTCAAGTGCAGCATTAATTAAGGCGATGCAAGCAATTTTAGGAGCATATGAGCAGTTCTGCATACACTATGTGGATGATATATTAATTTTTAGTGAAACTGAGGAACAACATTACTCCCATTTAGAACGAATATTATTAGAGCTTAAATTAGCTGGATTGAGGCTGAATATAGAAAAATGTGAATTTTTTTCAAAAACTGTTAAATTTCTGGGGTACGTGGTGAACACTCAAGGTATGTGTATCGATAAAGAAAGATTGTCTGAACTGTTGACATATCCGAGACCTAATAACATTAGGAAATTAAGAGCTTTTTTGGGGGTCCTTAACTTTTATAAGAAGTTTGTACCGGGATTTGCTGAAAAAGCGGGTCCATTGTTTAAACTTCTGAAGAAAGGAGTACGATGGAGTTGGACGGTGAGTCAAGAGGCAGCCTATTTAACACTGTTGGAACAATTTCACGACCAACTAATTTTGAGGCATCCCAGATTTGATGTGGGTTTTGTACTGAGGACGGATGCATCGGATAGTGCTTTAGCAGCAGAGTTGTACCAAGTACAAGAGGGGGAAGAGGTGCCCATATCTTTTGTTTCGCGCACACTGAAGCCGCATGAAGTAAATTACACAATTAGTGAAAAGGAGATGGCTGCAGTGGTGTTTGGGGTTACAAAGTTAAAATTTTTTTTGATTGGAAGACATTTTGTAATCGAAACGGATCATTCGGCGCTGTGTGCGTTGATGAATACAAGATTTTCTAACAATCGAGTATATCGATGGGGGTTGTTACTACAGGAGTTTGACTTTGAGATTAAATATATTAAGGGAGAAAACAATTTTATAGCAGACGCGTTTAGTAGAAACCGAGACAAGGATAACAAAAGACCGTGTGACATCATGATTGCCATGAACAGTCTACTACAAAATGATTCAGTATATGGAGAAGAGGAGATCTTGAGGAACCAGAGGCAGAGTGAGGTGCTGCAGATTATTAGAACGAAGTTAGAAAATGAACCGGGATTTTAAAACTTCCATATGATAAATGGATTTTTGTGTAAAAAAATTCAAGACTTGGAAGTGTATGTAGTGGATAGGGTACAAGCAAAATTAATTATCAAAGATCTGCATTTAAGATATGGTCACATAGGGATCCGAAAGACTATGTTAATTTTTAGGGAAACGTTTTTTTCAACTAAAGACTTAGGGTTAGTAAAGTCAGTCATCAACACATGTCACTTATGTACTTTAGGAAAGTACAAAAATAGTACGAGTCAAGATGTGGTACAAAGTATACATGTACAAAATCCCCTGAACTTAGTTGCTATTGATTATTTGAGTAATCTAGTCCGAAGTACAAAGGGACACAAACATGTGCTGATTGTGACTGACGTGTTTTCGAAATTTACCAAATTATATCCCACTCGGGATTGTAACACATTCGGAACAAACAAGAAATTGGAACAATTTTGTAGGGAAGTAGGAACTTTTAAACGAGTATTGGCAGACAATGCTACATATTTTAATAATCAAAGATTTAGGGATTATTGGGAGAGGCAAACCATTAAAGTGGTGTTTTGTAGCATAAGGCATCCTCAAGCTAATCCAGCTGAGCGATATATTCAAGAGACAGCTAAATTCTTGCGTTTGGCTTCACATAGGAATCATCGTTTATGGGAGGACAATTTGTCCAAGGTAGAATCTTTTATCAATGAAACCCCTAGTACCGTGACAGAAACCAGTCCCATTATGCTTATAAAGAAACAGTATCCCGAAAGACCATGGCAAATTGTGCCTAGGGACGATGAATTTCAACAACTTTTGGTAGATGTGAGGGAGAGGTTAAGGAAGAGAGCTGAAAAATATACAAGGAAGATGAACGCGAGAATTAGAAAGAGGATAAAATTTAAAGTGGAAGACCAGGTAGTAGTAAAAAGCTTGAGAGTAGGGAAGAGAGATAGGATGACATGTGCTAAACTACACTTGCCCTATGAGGGACCTTTTGAGATAGGTGAAGTAGTACGGGAGTGCACGTATTTATTAAGGGAAGTAGGGACGGGAAATGAGAGGGGACGGTTTCACGTCAACCTACTATTCCCTTATACCGGAGAACCAGCACCACAGGAGAAATAGGTGTATAATAGAGTAAAATTTAAATAGGATAGGGATAGAATAGGTGTATATAGAAGAGTAGAAGTAGGTGTTTATAGAAAATAAAGCTAGGTATAGGATAAATATGGGAGATAGTTAGATATAGGTATATAGGATGAGAAGGAAAATTAAATGTAGGAAGAAAATAAGATAGGTTAAGTGTAGATATTTCTTATAAGATTAGTGGAAAGTTAGGAATAGAATAAGAATAAGATAGGTACATAGGATTAGGTAGGGGGAAGTGAGTATAGTTAAAAGTTAGGAATAGGATAGGTATATAGGATGTATATAGGATGTTTATAGAATTAGGTGAGAGTTAGGAATAGGATAGGGATATAGGATAGGTGTAGATACTTTTTTTTGGATTGGATATAAGTTAGGTAAGTTAGATAGATAAGGGTAGAGAGAGATAGGTAATTTTTTTTGTAAAGTTTTTTTGGCAGTCTGAATGCTTTATATTTGCATTCAAATAAGTGGGATTATTGGTATTCAAATAGGGGGAAAATACTCATATTTAGACCAGGGTAGAAAATTAATTACATCAAATAATAATAATCACCGTGTATAAGAAATTTTATTAGATAATACGCTTTATTAAAAAACCGTGAAGCAAAAAAATTCATTCGTTTTATTAAAAATAAGGGAGTTAAATTATTTACAAGACGCTTGCTATAAAAAGAAGCAGTATTAAAATGCTCAACGTGTAATTTAATTATTCCGAGTAAAGAAACAAATGGAAATTACGTGCAAAATTTATATTAATTGATTCAAGTTTGGGTAACAAGTATTAAACAAAATGTACAGATAATAATTGAATATTTGACTAGGATTCACTAAAAATTAAAGGGTATTATTTTAATTGGAGTTAATTGAACCATTAGTAACATATAATATGCATAAAAGCTTGTAAAAACCCAATAATATCCAAATCGTAGAAGTGTTAGTTAGAAGTAGGACGAGTGAACACCTGCGTATTTTTAAAAGTCTCGTTCTGCGTAAATTTTCAGATAACAAATGGTTACAGGGAATGTTGGAGAAACCGTCGCTTAATATTCACGAGAAATGCTAATAAGGTGGGTTATTTCACAGTCCACGTGGATTGAAAATAGCCGATTTGTACCACTCAGAACAGGGTCGATAGAGACGGATAATATGCGCAAGACAGAGACACATATAGTAAAAGGCGTGATTTGAGCAACATCACTGGGTTGCGATTGGTTGAAAATAAGAGGCAAACATGAGAGGTAAAATAACATTTCTGTATAAAAATTAATTAGTTATTCTCAGACGTTGCGAGCCGTGTCGAAATTTCTGAGATTTAACTGGTGCGAGTGCAAATTTAATAAGAACCGACGCACGGGCGGTCGAGATGGGAACATAGTATGCGAAATTCTAGAAACTGGCCGTTTTGGGGACAAAACCGACAGACAGGCTAACCATTATATATACCCGGGTTAATATGAGTTTCTCTCTTAGATTTTCGATTTGATTCAATGCGTTAAACAGTGCTCTTAGTTTTCCGATTTTGATTGAATAATTTAAACAGTTTGCTCGTATATTTTGGTGATTTAAAACAGTTTGTTCTTTACGTGCTACAATGAAAGTAATTTAGTGCACTTAGAAAAGAAGATGCAAGGTAATAAAGTCTAGTTATAATTGCGAGTACTGTACCAATTAGTCAAATTTGCAACGACAAATGAATACACAAAAGTAGGTAGTTTTGGCGTATAGCGTGAAAGAAGTATGAATTTCTTTGCTATTTTCGGGGTGTTAATAATTAAATGATTCGTAAACGTGTCTGGATCCACAAAACAAGGTTCAGATATACACAGATGAGTTCCGGAAAAGCCCTGAAACAACTTTAGATGAATAGTGGTGGAGAAAATTTTTAAAGGCGACCAGTAATCCGAGGACCTAAACATAACCCAGTTGGATTGGTGTGATTAACAGAGGACGATGTACATTGGAGCCACGAGTGCATTAACCTTCAGGTAACTTATGCTTTGCTGTTCGATTTTTGATGTTTTGGTGTGTGTTGAATAACTTTATAATTTATTTACTTAAAATGGACAGTAGTGAAATTGTACTAACAACAAATTTTTAATTTTAAGGTGAAATTTTCTTTTTTAAGTAGAAAGGGGTATTTAGTATTTATGTTCTGAATTATGATGAAAATTTGGGTATGTCTTTGAGCTCAATTAGACGAACCTGGTTAATTAACGTAAAGGGGTGGGAGATGCTCCCTTTGTACTCAGACTCAGGTCTGCATATATTGTTATATTAATTAGTAGGCATCCTACAAAGACTTTAATTCTGTATGCACATTAAAATGATAATAAATTTAATCTTGAAGTTTTCTGATACTGAAATTTATGCTGAAATTTAATTTTGAAATTTTAATGTTTTATGAATATTGATGTAAATAGAGTTAACGTTGATGTTTGTGGTAGGAATGTAATTTTTTTTTATGAATGAGGATGAAAGTTTTAACTAGGTGAGCAGCCGAGGCGGAAAAGAGTAAAGTGGCGATTAACAGAAGAAAGTCAACGGACCAGTTAAGTTAATAGCTTTTTGTAGGTTTCACAGCATTCTTGACGCCCAATCTATGGGGCTCGATTCGAAAACCGTAGTTCCCGGATTTTGGTGGATTCACAGCAATATATATTGTTGTGATATACTCCTGTGAATGCGGGAACTGGGTCCTTTCAACAAAAAAATTCTAGTCTCACAGATTGGGCGTCATAAACTGCTGTGATCCTCTTTTCGCCTCGGCTGCTCACCTAATTTTATAAACCTCCTCATTCATAAAATTAAACAACACATTCCTTAGTTTCTGGCTCTACTTCCTCCTCAATTTTGAAAAATTCACGTGGATGTTCATATACATTTACACTGAAATCTAGTGGTCTGTCGCGTTCTAAAAATCCTGTCCAGGTCTGTTTTCCCTACTTGGTCCTGGTCTAGCCGTCACCTCAGCGTACGTCCTAGGCTTTTCCACTCGTGCCGTGTCTGTATTAGCAGTCCCGCTCATGTCTGGTGAACTATTCATTCTGGTAGGTCCCGGTCTCGGTGCAGGTCCCCTTCCTAAACTATTACTCCTAACGTATGGTCGTCTCTGTTCCCAATTCTGTCGCTGGTATCCGTAACTATTCCCCCGTCTAGCGTAGTTGTCCCGTCTATTGTCAAACCTAACTGTGTTGATCTGTCTTTCCCTGTTATCCCGAGGTCGTCCACTACTTACGTCGTCGTACCTCTGCAGGTATTCCAAAAACATTTCTCTGTCCACTATGTTCTGTAGTGCTACGTGCTGTCTTATGTCTACCTCGAAGTGTCGTGATAAATACTTAATAATTTGTCGGTCCGTCAGTGGTGGGTTCAGTTGCTTTGCTATGCTATACTTGCGTATAGCATATTGCTCCTACTTCCTGAAAATTCTCCCTTAAATTTCCTGTGATTAAGTCGTCTCGTACCTGATCTTGTCTGTGGTCACTCCAGTAGTGCTTTAGAAATTTGTTTTCAAAGTCCTGATACGTGTCTATGTCCTGTCCTACTAAATTGTACCACGCTTCCGCATTGTCTTTTAATAAAGCCTTTATCGTATTTAGTTTAGTCTGTTCGTCAAATAAATTTCCCACTAGATTTCTTACACTATTAATAAAAATTTGTGGATTTACCCTGTTATCGCCATAAAACTTCATGTGTTGGTCCAATGATACTCCACCTGTAGAAAATCTGGGACCATCCCCCGTTAAATTTGATATGTTGTATTTGATACTACTAACTTCGCGTTCTACCCTGCCTAACTGATCCCTACATGAGTCCGTCACTTCAGTCATTTTACATTAATCTCTTTTCACAGAACATGCGTACTTCGGACTTTAAATGTCCCATTTCCTGTCGAAGACCTGTAATATCACGCTCATTTTTTTCAACCCTATTTTCAACTTCCCCCATCTTTACGGTAAGACTATTTTTAAATTCTGAAACTTCTTTAGTCGATTGCTCAATTTTCCCGCTTATCTGCTCTAATTTTCGGTTGGACTCTTCCTTGCTCTATTCGATTCTTCATTCATTCTCTCTAGCATTCTCATTATCATCTCGTTTCCTTGATCCTGATTCCGTCCTCGACTGATCTCTACTGCCTCCAGCTTCTTCCATTTTCGAATTTTTCTCACACAATGCACTATCGTCACTTCCAATTTCCACTCCTTGACTCCTTAACCACTCTTTTCTCTGCATACGTTCAAATCACTCACACACACTCTAACTACTCTTAAATTTATACACACACAGAAACTCTCTCTCAGATCGCCAGTTTCCTGGAATAAAATCACAAAATTTTATTTGGAACTCGAGCCTCACTTTTGGGTCGCCAAAGAATGTTGTGATATACTCCTGTGAATGCGGGAACTGGGTCCTTTCAACAAAAATTCTAGTCCCACAGATTGGGCGTCATAAACTGCTGTGATCCTCTTTTCGCCTCGGCTGCTCACCTAATTTTATAAACCTCCTCATTCATAAAATTAAACAACACATTCCTACCACAAACATCAACGTTAACTCTATTTACATCAATATTCAGAATACATTAAATTTTCAAATTAAATTTCAGCATAAAATTCAGTTTTAAAAGAATTTCAAGATTAATTTTATTATCACTTTAACGTGCATCCAGAATTAAAGTCCTTGTTGGATGCCTACTAATTAATATAACAATATAAGCAGACCGGAGTCTGAGTATAAAGGGAGCATCTACCACCCCTTTACGTTAATTAACCAGGTTCGTCTAATTGAGCTCAAAGACATACCCAAAATTTCATCATAATTCAGAACATCAATACTAAATACCCCTTTCTACTTAAACAAGCAAATTTCATCTTAAAATTAAAATTTTATGGTTAGTACAATTTCACTAATGCCCATTTAAGGTAAATCAATTATAAAGTTATTCAACACACACAAAAATGTCAAACAAAATAGTATAATTTACCTGAAGGTTACTGTCCTCGTAGCTTCAAAGTACATCGTCCCTTTTGTTAATCACACCATTCCAACAGGATTATATTTACGGCTTCTAATTCTCAACGCTTTTAAAATTTTCTCCATCACCATTTATTTAAAGTTGTTTCTGGGCTTTTCCGGAACTCATCTGTGTATATCTGACCCTTGTTTCGTGGATCGAGACACGTATTTGAACCATTTACTTATTAACACCCCCGAAAAATAGCAAAGAAATTCATACTTCTTTCACCAATATACGCCAAAACTGACTACTTTTGTGTATACATTTGTCGTTGTAAATTTTGCTAATTGGTACAGTGATACTAAATTTTATTACCTTGTATCTAAGTGCACTGAAGTACCTTCATGTTAGCACGTAAATAACAAACTATTTTGAATCACTAAAATATACGAGCAAAATTTTAAATTATTTTATCAAACTAAAATGCACTGTTTAACATCTTGAATCAAGTCGCGGATGTAAGAGCTTTTAACGCATCGAATAGTCAAAAGTCTAAGAGAGAGCTTGTTTATATTCACCTCGGTATATACAGCAAAAGCCTGTCTGTCGGTCTGTTCCCCAAAACGGGTAATTCTAAAGAATTTCTCATGCCATGTTCCCAGTCCGTCGCTCGCACGTCGGTTTTACGAATTTTCACTCGCCCCATTTAAAACTCAGAAATTCACACGGCACGCAAACATGTCCGAGAAAAACTAATTAATTTTGTACAGAAATTGTTGTTTCTACCTCTGATATTTGCATCCTATTTTCAACCAATTGTGACCCTCGTGACGTTGCTTAAATCACGCCTTTTACTATATGTGTCTTTGCTTGACGCATTTTCTCTTTCCTTTTCTAACCTGTTCGTATTGGTGCAAATTGATATTCTTTATTATCGATTATATTTTAGTCCATGTGGACTATCTGGGTTAAATAACCCCGTATCGCACATTCTCGTGAATATTAAGCCCCGGTTTCTCCAAGATTCATTGAAACCATTTGTTATCTACACAATTTTCGCCGTACGTGATATTTAAACTACGCAGGTGTTCAAAATAATATTAATTCTCAGAGCTTTTTAAATAAACCCTGTTTTGTATTTCGTGCTAAAGCATCTGACCGGTTCCAATATCCTTAGAATCGACATGTTTATCTAAACAAATTAAACTGAAATTGCCTTTTAAAATACGCAGGTGTGTTCAAACATCCTACTTCTAACTAACACTTCTAGGATTTGCTTTTTATTGGGTTTTTACAAGTTTCTATAGATATTATCTGTTACTAACGATTCAATTAACTTCAATTAAAATTGACTTCTATCCTTTCATTTTAGTGAATCCTAACTAAATATTAATTATTATCTGTACGCTTTGTCTACTACTTGTTACTTAAAATAGGGTTAATTAATATAAATTTTGCACGTAATTTCCATTTGTTTAGGAATAATTACATTACACGCAGAGCTTTTAATACTGTTTCTTTTGATATAAAGCGTCTTGTACATGATTTTAAATCTCTTATTTTTACTGAAACGACCGAATTTATTTATGCTTCATGGTTTTAATAAAGCGTATTATTTAATAAAATTCCTTATACACGGTGATTAAAATTATTTGATGTGATTATTTAATTTTCTACCCTGGTCTAAATATGAGTAATATATATATATATATATATATATATATATATAAATATATATAAATATATATATATATATATATTCATATTTTGTCTATGTACTAATGATCCGTTAGTCTTACACGCTGAGAAAAGTGATTTGGTTGATACAACCAATTCTGTTGTTTTGAAGAGTAAAGCATTTGATCAAGTATTTTTTAGTCGTTCTAAACGAAACTATATTCACTGAACCGCTTGTAGATGGTTAAACTAACATCAAAAATTAGTTGACTTAAATTTGTTTGTTTGAATGCATTATTACAGTTGGTTAATAAAAGAATGCAAAAGTGAATTTCATTCAACATCAGTCGTATTTAATACAAACTAATATTGTCAACAAATTTTATATTTTAGTCCAATACTACATTAATGTTGAATTAAATCCATTTTAGTTAAATGAATGCTGAAAAAAGTGTCAAATGAACACATTTTGTGACAAACTGAACATTGAAACAAACGTACTCTAGCTTGTTGATTTAAATAAACTACGATTGCCAAATCAAACGTCGGGTTATTTGTTGAACTCCAATCGTTTTCAGTAAGTGTCCGATACTGCGTATTGGTTGTACTGCGCGCGCACATTATATCTTTAATATACTGCTACCCTTCGACTGCGACACGTCAACATGGCGTCAAGCGTTATTTCGCATTGTTTATTGTGTTAGTTTCCATAAAAGTATTTCAACTAACTGTAAAAATACATGGAAGATAAATTTAGTATGCTGTACTATGTTTAAGCAAAATCTGTTCGTCTAAAAACACGTAAGTACCTACTTATAAATTGGTCTCATTGCCCATAACTAAATGCGTTGTTTTTAGCATTCAACTATATAAGCGATCGTATAACTTCAAAGATCAATGGCAACCTCAAGGAATAAACAAACTTTCAATAATCAGTGTCAGTTTTATAAAATTGAAGTGGAAGCTAATCCGAAATATATGCAGGATGAACTAGGGTTAATGTAACATTCAAGGTGAGATTTGATTCAATATACAACTTGATAATGTGACTGAATCAATATTTTTTTAATATCTGTTAGGGATGAACAAACTCATTTGTTGATCGCCAAGTTGTATTAAAAAAAATGGTCAAAATAACTTCATTAAGCCGGAATCGATCAAGCTGGATATTGAATCAAACTACCTTGGGTGTTTAAACTAATTCTATTTCTAAACAATGTACAACGCAACGAAATGATTGATTTGACAGCTAAATGTTTCAATCCAACACAATAAAAGTTTGATTAAACCAAAAATATGTTATTACTTGAACCCTTATTAGCCACTTAGCTTAATTATTTTTATCTGCTCAACATATGGGTTAGTTAAACCAATGACGCTTATTGGTTAGTTGAAAAATTTGAATAGTTTGTTTTAATGCTACAAACTCTTTCAAGTATTTGCTTCAATGATTTTTATATGTAAGTGGGATATTCAACGTGTTGATTTAACATAACAGTTTATTTGATAAAAGTATTAAATAATTCAAATCAAACCTACAAGCAATTGAAGTAACGATACCTAACATTCAAGTTACATTAATAGCGATTTGAGTAAATGCCATAATTATTGTGGTGCAAATTTAGGTTTGTTTGCTTCAAAATCGGTTTTCCAACATTTTATTATGTTCTATTTAATGCATATAGATCATTGTTTATATACAAACCAAAACTCTAATTGAATCAACTAATTTTCAGTTGAAGCAACAAAATCCTTTTCTCAGTGCACGCAACTAGTTGTTGTATTATATTCCATTCCTTCCCTGCGAGCACCAACAAGTACACAATTGCACGTACATACCTCTTCTTAATACTATTGTCCATAAAAATTGTAGACTGTGAGCTCTCTAGATTAGCGCACATCAATTAGAAAATCAGTCGCAAATAAAACTATTCCCACAGGCAAAGACAGCTACAGAGAATAAGTGCAATAGACTGTCATGTCCATAAAAACAATAGTGACAAATACCTGAGCAAATCGAATTAGAAATCTCTGGTTCTGGAAGTATAATTTTATCCACAGAATAGCTTACCGCAGTAACAAAATTATATGTTAGGTCATCCTAACGATTTTTAAGCTTGCTGCTGAGATATCAGAAACAGAAATATCACTTTAACACTTTAAAAACAACTTTAAAGCCCCAGTTGCCCAAGGTCCACTTTATACCTTACACTGTGTGGTGTAACTAGTTCTGTGTAACAGTGTAATAATGCACAAAAACTTACCTATTACAGTAAGGTGTATGTAGTGACTTAGATGTGGAGTGGAAGACACCTGACACTCATATATTCCAGAGTCCCTGTGCTGTGGATACTTAATTTGCAGCGTCCAATCCTCCGAATGTGGTTGGTGGATTGCTCGAAACCTTTGGTCGCTGGTATAGGTATACCTTCCGACCGTAAGAAGGTGCACATCTCTATGCCTTACCCAGGAAACCTGTAGCGTTATCTGAAAAATAAAACACGTTGATAAAGTTAGAAGGTAAACGAACATATTATAATCCATAAAGCAACTCAAACACTTAATACCGGTTGTATAATAATTATGCTAATTGAGGTCTTTGACTTCTTGACGCTTTGTGCTTAAGACGAATGCGTTTATAGCATGAGTACAAAAGCTACGAAGAGTATAACTGCCTAGAAGTGTAGTTCACTCAAACTAAAATACATGTTTTCTAAAGTTAAGTCGAAGCTCGCATAGTAGTTTTCGATTTAGGATAAAAAAGGTACAAAACAAGAATTCCTTTTGATCAATTCGAGCTTTCGAAAATTTTATTTTCTTCTTCGGGAAACTACAATTATGTGTAAGTACAAGAAGTAATTAAAATGTTTACTTAAGATCTAGAGTGTAATCTTAAATATAGGAAACACGAAAACTGTTTAAAGCTATTGATTAGTTTAATGTTGACATTTAAAATTAATGACACATACTTGATAAATACTTAAAACGGGACAGTTATTGCATTACTATGAGGTTGGATTAATAACTACATCTAAAAATATACTGATGGGTACAATGTGTCTTTTTAAGAAAATCAAGTAACATACAAGAATTAAGTTATGATTGTGGATATGGATTTGACGTAGACAATAGCTACAAGAAGATCTGTGTAATAAATTGATCAATTGTAGATTTTAAGAAATGATGCAATCTGCTTTAAACGTTTACAAAGGAAGTTTTCGGATTTGAGCATTTATGGTTGACTGATAGTACCAATTCCACAAGAAAAATCTAAGCACTGGTTTTTAGAAATGAAATGTTACGTGCTTGAAGCATGAGTGGGAGGTTGATTTTAGAATAAGAAATATTGACGCAAGGTAGAAATTCAAAAAAGTATTCAGTTTAGGTGTTCCTATTGAAAACGATATTGTGCATGCTGAGAACACAATCGAGTTGGATTTCCGATTTTAGTGGACTAGAAGTATAAGTTTTTGTATTTAGCTTAGAACATTTTTGAACTAGGTTTGTCGGATGTAAGATAAAGATTAGACATATGTAAGGATTTCAGTGGAAATAAATTTTCCATAAACACTTACCCGAACTCATATTTTTAAACCATAAAATAATCTTGTAAATAGTGTGCTACATATTTACATGTAAATGTTAAGTCGAGAACTAAAATAATTTTTATAATGATTCTATTGGCAATGAATATTGAATTCGTATTTGATATTCTCTTATTTAAATAGTTCTAGAGATTCTTACAGTTATATGATTGTATCACAGAGTTAATGACCGCAATGAAGTAGTGTTAGAATTTTAGGGTATTTCTAAGTTATTAAGAAAAATTTAGATATTTACATTAAATCGGTATAATAAATGAAGGTCAACCTGATTTAAGCACATAAAAGCAAAATTACAATTGTACAGGAAAACAAAATATCTGAATAAAAGACAGAATCCCGTACAAACAAGGGTTCTATAATTAAAAGTGTATATATGTAGGGGCATTATTACTTACACATTATAAAAGTTTGGAATATTAGCTTATAAGGTAGAAATTTTGGTGACTTAAGTGATTTGTATCATAGTAGTACTTTGACTTGATTGATTTAGGTAATATAAACATTAAACTAGACTCAAGGGTTCGCTAACTCGTTTCTTATGGGTCCTCTTCGAGGTTTCTTTAGGATCATGAAATAAACAAACAAAACAAACTCGACTTCATCTTAATTTACTTTTAATTCAGTAACCAAAATTAGGACAGATTACACAAAGATAAAAAACAAATGCCGCCCAGCTAATGTTTCTCAACTAAACTAACACTAGAATTAAACTTAATATTAATTTCGGTAAGGTAACCAAAACAGTTACTAAACTCGGTTTGTATTTATAGCCTAACAGCTCCTATATCTAATTTCTACTAACGCAAGATCGCAATGGCAAGAAAGGATTCATTAACCCTGCGATAACAGAAGGTAACCTTAAAAGTAAATAATATCTAAACTTCCCACCCCACTAAATTAACCGTTGATACCAAACACGTGCCTTGCGGCCGAGAACGTTTTGTTCGCCGAGGGCCCAGTAAACCGACACAAAATCTTGTAAACAAAATGTACAAGTGTTCCCTCCAACACAGCTTACGTTGGGGTAACAAACAAAAGCACAATCACGCGCCAATTTGCGTGTCTACGTTCTAGATAAACACTCTACTTAATAAGCAAATGCTTCGTAGCCAACGCAGATTCAAACTTATCAACTATAATAAAAGGTAGAAATACCTGTATTCGCGTTGCTTTGAAATTGCTACTTACTTACTCCAAGTGGCGTTGCTTCTTTTATAAATTCCCAACCCCTTGTTGAAAATCACTACTAATTCTTGAACACGGTACCTTCACGAATACACTTTGGAGCTCAAAACTAAAAGCAGAAGGCACTCTACTTTATCCCAAATCGTTACAACTGAACATTTTTACACGCTACACTAGTGATAATTTTAACATTCTATTTTCCTAACACCCTGGATGTAACTACTCACCGTACCCTGGCGCACATGCGGACAGTCCGACCAATACTCTACATTAAAAACCGCTAGCCTGGGCTTTCCACTTAAACACTAAGCTATTATCTATAACAAGCTTGCAAATTCCAATGTGAGGACTCGAGGAAAAGCAATACAAAGCAATAAAAATGTAATATTAAACAACTAAATTATTATCCACAGTCGGGCCTGGCTCGACATCTAGACCTAATCAGTAAAAAAAAACTAAATGAAATGATATAAAAACTCAGTTTCAACAATGTATTCGCTGTCAAAATCTACAATATCTGCATTAATGTAATGAATGAGCTCGGATACTGGCAAGTTTAAATAAAATCGTGGAAACTTCCAAGTATTAATGAAAGCAAAGATATTAATTCATTTGTTTTTTCTATATGAAAGGAGATTGCATGTAATGAGTGGGATATAATGCATGTGGAATGTTCCGCTTCTTTTTAAGTATATGGTTTCAAATAAAACGCCTCTCTCCAGTCTGTTTTTGTAAATATTGTAGCTATCTTGTTTCTAGTCATTTAAATAGTTTACTAATACAGTCGTTGTGTCTTGCTACCACAGACCTTTCAGAAGGGAAAAGAACTCGAAAAAATTTGATTCTGTTACGTCTACAACTTTGAATCGCTTCTATTAAACTGTTTTAACTGTTTCCAATTATGAGAATGATGAATATGGATATAAGCTTTTTCTTTCTTTTAATAATATCATGATTAGTATACACCTCCGTGTGACTATGTCCTGATACCATAAACGTTATGGCATATCAACTGAATAAGCGTACTTTGTAAAGCCCGTGAAATGTACTTGAGAATGTCTATTTTAACCAGCGCATGTGTTGAAACAATATAATTTGTTTGATATTTGCAGGTACAAATGTTTTGAGGTGTTTGAATAGACAGCAAGCAATTTAATTTGCAGTTCTTGCAGTAACTGATTCTTGCCATGTGTAGCAAACCACTTCACCTCTTTTATTGTTATGTCCTTTTAAATATAGGTCCAAAGTTAAAGTTTATAGCATCTTCAAAACTCTCTCTCACACACACACACACACGCGCGCGCGCGCGTGCACATACTTTACAATATTTAAAGTATTTAAATCTTTAGAATGTTATTTAGTTGTTTTCTTCCATGTTGCCAGACCACAAACGTGTTGTTAACACATCTTAGCCATAATTTGGGTTTATATATAGCTACTTCTAATGCACACACCTCAATATCGTTTATGAATAGATTAGCAATCACTGGTGATAATGGTGATTACATAAGTGCTCCTTCAACTTGTGTGTAGCGTTGTTTATTAAAGGTAAAATATGTGTTGTTGAGACAATGTTGTGTTAAGTCGACCATATGGTCTTCGATATTGTACTTCTCATTCAAAAGTATGAGTGTGTCCTCTATCGACACGTTTGTAAACAATGATACTACGTCAAAGCTCACTAGTAGATGCTCTGTTTGAACTTTTTCAGAACTCAATAGTTAAATAAAATGTTTAGCATTCTTAACGTATGAAGCTGCCATTTCAGCAAGTGGTTGTAAGTGTTTGGCTAAGTACTTTGCTAGTGGTTGTAAGGTCAATCTCATAGAACTCACGATTGTTCGTAGCGGCACCCCTTCTTTGTGAATTTTGGGAAGACCCTGTAGTTGTGGACATCTCGATGATTTTTCTCGTGAACTTAGTTGCTCTTGGTCCACTTTTCTTGATTTTCATTCCCGTGGTCTTTTTCAGATACGTTGCTGAATCGGCGTTGATAGGCTAGTATGCTTCGTCATTAAGTAGAGCGTTTAAATTGGCGTGGTAATCTTCTGTATTCGTTATTACTGTTTTGTTTCTTTTATTCGCCGGTAGAATAATAATACCTTCATTCTATCGTAAACTTTTCAATACAAGCCAATCCTCCTTTATAAGGTTCTTCCTGGGAGGATGAGATGTTCTTAAGATATTGGGAACATCTTGACATATTGATACTGCTGTTATGTTGTCGAGCTTTTGTGAATAGTTCCTTATATGCCACAGATGATGTCCTCTACAAGTATTCGTGCCGGTACAATGGTATAATTAAATCCTTTGGCACATTAATTGTACTTGAATAAATCTCTACCTGTGTAGTTGACTGCGTAAATCAAAAAGGGCCAACGCAATGTAAATCAGCCTATTTAACAGGGTTCTCATTTCACCTTTATAGATTATATTAGCCAAAACGAACTTTTATCGACTAAACTGCGCAGAAGGACAATCTATCGTATTATCCAAATACCACTCTCACGTACTCAAAACCGTTCAATAATTTTTCTCAGAATCCGAATAGATATTCGCATATTATTCTTAAATATAACCTTAATTAATCCTCACATAAATTCCAATGTCCTCAAACGTCTGCTTAAACTTTCATAGTTCGACTACATATTCCTCTCTTACTTTAGCCTTGCAAAGTTTTTAATAATATCTACTACTCTTTAACTTTTTAAGTCTACCTTTATCTTCCTAGAGGTACATTATAACTTTTTCACTTTAAAATTTTATTTTAATTTTCGTCATCTGTATCATGTGACAAATAATTTATCGCAATCATCATATCACAAGACATCTGTTGTCTCCCCTGTAAACTCAATCTACAACATAACCCTATCTATAGCATAACCCTATCTATAACTTTTCCGTCTACAGCTTATCTATCTACGGCTTAACTCTATCTACAACATAATTTTTCTCTTTAATGTTTTGAATCAATTTTAAATAGGTCTCCTTATATTCGTTTTTCCAACACCATCGAACATTTTTCTTTAATAAAGAAACAACGACATTGCCTTCACCAACGCTGAGATAAACATGGATAAGCAAAACGGCTCTACTATGAACCGATATTTCTATCCTTCAATTGAAAAACCTGTGTATCCCCTCTATTCCTTTTTAAGTAGAATGAGCAAAAAAAAATTGTTTAAACCTGTTTTTAAAATAATACTTTTAATACCTAACCTTTATTGATTTTCTTGGAATCTAAACAAGAGGAATATTTTCGTCATTTTTCTTCAGAAATATTCACAAATTGCATGCTAGATTTCTCAATAATGCCTTTTTCTAATATCTTAGCAATTTCTACTTTTTCGTATCTCGTTACACCTCAGATATCACTTCTTTCTCATGCTCGTGTTCTTTAGCAATTTTGAACTACTGATGAAATAATCCTGAAAAATTTTCAAGTAACGAATCAACCTGCGCCTTAAATTTGCCTGGACTTTTAATCTCAACGACCTTATTGACTCTTCCATTTTGTTCATTTTCGAAATGATTCAAATTCCAGCAATCGGTTTCATCCTGAAAACTCTGAACATCTTCCCAACAAATTATTTCATCGTCACTAATTAAATCTTGTCAGTGACAGTTATGTTTAATCCCATCTCTAACTTTGTCCAGGTATGATTAACAATCCGTGCTGAAACACAAAACTACCAATTCCAATTTTCAGAATCGCCACATTATCTATCACTCCAAACTTCTTACTGTTCGGGGTCACTGAATTTATTTTCCATACAGGTACGACTTTATCTACAAATAACTCTTCATTTTTCCATTAAAAATTGCTCTGAGATGCGACTAGTTTCAGCCCCTGAGTCTATAAACGCCCTTATTTTCTGATTTTACATCCTAACTTTAATTATAGGTAATAAATTATTTTCATTATTTAAAATTTAAAGCTATCTCCGTCGGTGAAGATAAATTTTCTGCATTCCCTACAAAAATTTTAGAAGAATCGAGAACCATACGTTCAAATCTTAAATAGCAGTACTATGAAATTATAGAAAAACTATGACCCTAAAGTTGGTTGCCATTAATTATTTCTATGAAAATCGAGCCCGTGATCGTATTCAATAAAATATTTTTGTAAAAATTGAGAAAACCCGAACTCTGAAGTTGGGTGATAATAAATTATTTGTGGAAATTTAGAATAATCGACCCTTGCCCTTTGGTTCCAATAAATATGCTCAGGATAAATCCTGAAGTAAATTAAAATAAAACTTACCTAGAACACCACCCGTTTTTATTTTATTTTATTAACAAGCCCAAGCAACTTATCAGCGTAGCAAAATACCGGTGTAATTAAATTATTTGGCATGATTCTAAAGTGTGTTGACTCCACAATAAGTCAATTTCCTTACTATACAAGATTTATACCTAAAATATCTAAAACAAAACCATATCTTTAACAATGACGTTCGTTATCTATTACGAGATTTAAACAATTATACTTTCTATGAACTTATCTTATTCACTTTAACACATGCACAGTAATTAAATAAACAATTTAAATGGGTACCCAATCTTTCTTTTCCAAAGACGCCTTCCTGCCATGTACAACTTTCAAAATTTAAATTTTTCTGGTATCAAATTTCATTGTGACATACTCCATTAATCGAAATTTAATTCTATTTAATAGTAAGATTACGGCTTCATGCCAGAATAACACCACGTCGAAAGTACTCTTAACATCATTCAGCTGCTTTCTTTGTTGGTTAATCAAGCTTTACCTGATTACCAATAAGGACGCAGTATCTACATTCAAGTGTGAACAACTACTCAAGCATGACCACTTTTTAGTATAAAGTAAGATGTACTGACACTTGTCAGTTTATTATTGTATTTGCTAAGTTTCACTTCAGCCTAATAGGTGAGGAAAATATCCTCAGAAGTAGAAACTAGCAACTTAGCCGTTACCTTAATTCTAGGCTGGATATTTTTAGATTATTCTTGTACACATTTTATAACATGTAATTTAAAATCCAATTTTTATTTTTACTTGAGAAACAGAAATACTTTATTGGGTACTACTCTTAACGTCGTTGCATGTCTTAGACAAGTTATTGAAAATTAATTAGTTAATAATTTTCTAATATCATTATTGCTTATTTTGGGTCACAAATAGTAATCCCTTTGTAATTACGAATTGTAGTTTTCTTTTTCGTGTGCAGTCTCTCTTAGTAGAAATCTCTATTAAGGGTCTTCAGTCTTTTTATCTTGTCTTATGCATAAAGATTTCTATCTCTCCCCTTGTGCATTGTTCCATCTAATACATGGGAATATTATCACTGCGGGGGTCGTGTCCGAGCTAAGCCCTGGTGGCTGTTTATCTTCTTCCAAAGCTGTATTTCATCTGTCACCCAGATTCTCTTTTGCGATAAGTAATACGTTTTTAATCTACCAGTGCAACGGAATGGTGAAGGGGTTTCAGGTCCATATAGAAATTTAGGAACGGTAAAATTGTAGGCATATTTCAAACAATTAATCGTGTAGATTTAATTTCACTATCAGAAATTAAATTTCAAAATAAAGGTCAAGTTTTATGGTAATTACACCAAGCCGCGTTTTAGAACGGTAATTCTGCTGCATCCATTTTCAGGAAAACAATTTCAGAACAGATAAACTTCAAAGGTCGTTGTATAAAAGACGTTTTACACAAAGTAAAAATTTATTTCATCTTGCAAACATACACTCTGTTAATAATATTACATTATGACAATGAAAAGTTCCATATCTTATTTACAAGATTATAGATTTAACCCCCCTGATGACTGAAAAGCATTCTAGATAGAGAAACCTAAAACATACCGTTGACTACCGGTTACTAAATTAACTCAATGAATAGCTAAAGAGCTAAGCCTTTCTGTAAGTTTTAAGGCAAGAAGTGAATTCAATGAAATTGAAAACTTATCCTTTAACGCAGGAAACTTTGCATCAAGGAAGGTTGGATTTGTCAATGGCGTAGTAATCAAGATTGATGCGTTAACTTCCAAACGCTTTAATAATGATGCGATTAATCAATATCTCTTGTATGAGATTTTATTTGGTGGTGAGTAATTTTGCATGCCCGTGAGCAACAAAGCTGAACAAAACTGGGGGAACTTTAAAACTTGAATATGCAACACTGAAGCACATACACTCAAGATTGTTGAGATTTAGGAGATATGCGGTGAATTGCTTAGAAAATTCGCGTCAACGATGACCAGTCACGTGTACTGAAGACAAGATATAATTATCGCTAACCTGTCTGCAATCAAGACAAAGTCTTCTTACACAGAAACTTGATAAGATGAGACTATACTACGAGTGTTTTTTGAGTTTTTCATTAATGTACATTCCATTTTTCTATAACATTATTGAAAAATCCCTTAGTGTATCTTCTACCTTACTAAGTTGTTGCCAACTTTCTAATTGTAATTGTAACACAACAGTGTCATGTAATTTGTGTATTGATTTTACATCACACATAGAATCTTGTTCACTTTCAGTATTAACCCGTTCATTAAACGCTGACAATGCTTTTATGATGGCCTCTTACCTAAACTGAATAGATGAGCTATTGAAAGTGTTTTGTAATATCTTTTAAATTTTCACGACTTTTAATAGAATGTAGCCAGGCTCTGTTGTATAAAATATTTATCTTCCAAACTTTACAAGAGATTATTAGAAAAGTAACTGCGGATGATGGAGTTATGTACACATTGCCAGCAAACAACAGCGTTCAGTTGTAGTAATTGACAGGTGTATAAAGTATTAGGACTAAGTTTAATACATGAAATGCCATCTTCGAGTTCAAAAAATGGTTTAGTAGACTAGTATTGGTCAAGACAATAGTATCTAGAAGCACAATAATCCAGAATTTTTCGAGCACTCGAGAAGACAATCTGAACCAAAATGATCAGGCGATAAACATTTTACCATTAAACTAGATAATGACAATTCTAAGTCCAAGTGTACCTACACGCATCTTTGTAACATAAATAGTCTTAATTCTAAACAAAATTAAAATACTTAAGTTTTATTAATTTGTAGAAAGTTAACATACTCTCATCTCATTAAATAATAATTTCGACTAATATAATCCATTAAGCTATGATACTTCAAGAGTGCTGAGGGGGATTAACCTGATAAATATCTGAATTAAAGATCCAGACAGCAAAGACGAGAAGCCAGCAGTCTAACTTCAACTAACGTTACATCAGATAACGCACATTAAGATGGGAGCGGTTGGCAGTAGGGTAGGTACCTTTGTTCTAGCACGTGCATCTTTCTAACGAAAAAGACCTGTTTTCCTATGTATTTTAAGCATTAAAATCTCAAAAAATCTAAGGTCCGTTCTGGTCATTTTTGTCCCATACATTGAATTCCCCATAACAGTCTTAAAAATCCTCGTAGTAGAGTGATGACAGGGGAGTCAGGACAGATTTGCGCACTGCATTCATGTCTAACCTAGGTAAAAGTTTTCTTCGACTAACCACTTTAGCTTGATCTAGAATTTTCTGGACAATCTTTAAAATCGGAATATCCCTTACAAAGTTACACCCTGTTAAAGCACCGTACCCCGAGTTTTTGCTCATTGATCCAGGGCGCGGTACCCAGAGGGTTCTTTGGGTGATCTGTTAATTGAATCTAAACGTTAATTTCTCGGGCAATCTAACCCTGTTTAAAATTTTAAAATCGGACTACCCCTTACAAAGTAACACCCTGTTAAAGCCCCGTACCCCGAGTTTTTGATCATTGCATTTATATCTAACCTACCCTAAAAAGATCGGTAACCTAACCCCTAAAATTTAGGACCAACCCTTACAACCACCATATGGGTAAAATCACCAACTCGCTATGCTCTCGGATACCTAGTTTCGGCTACTTTTCCAAGGTCGTGGTGACGTCATAGCCTTTTATAAATAAAGAACAATGTAATATTATTCTAAAATTTTTATTCTAACATTATACAATACAATATTTAAAAATATCTAATGCCTAGCATGGAGCCATTTAAACTTAATTTTAATACAAAGTTATACACCGAAATCAGTCCTTTCTTTGTGTTTGTTTGGAGTGGCTTTAATTTTATCTAATTTTATCCCTAGCTTAAAATTTAAATCAACACCCAAGTCCTCCATCTCCTTTTCTAGCCAATAGTTTGATACATAGAAACCGTCTAGGTTTTCGAATTGCAAAATGTACCGAAGTTTGTCTCTATATATAAAGTCTTTGATGCGGAATACTTTATTGAACACGAAAAATTGCCCCTAATGAATTCTATTGCCGGAGATACCCGAATATGTCGGACACCGCCATATCGCTTACATCCCCTTTTTAGGTACAGTTTTTGCGATCCAACCTAGGTCGGAATTAATACGGCCTAGATAGAATTTTAATCCGACCTAGATCGTATCGCAAATACTGTACCTAAGCAAGGTAATGTAAGCGATATGGCGGTGTCCGATATATTCGGGTATCTTCGACATTATACTGTAGCGTTCTGTTTTGCCTCTCCAACAGTAACATAATATAAATTCTGTATTGTGTTACAAAAATTTTAAATTCCCTTTTTAATTCAATATAATTCGTATATGTAGAACTTATGCATAATTAAAAGAAAGTTATCATAATTTTGAAACACTCTATTTATTGTCCTTCTATTCTATTTATCTGGTAAATAAATTCATCGTTATAAGTACTCCAGTTTTGTGTTTAACATCATGTTATAAGTCGTACATGCTAGCTAGAATTTCCTTAAATTATCTTCAAAGTAATGTAATTTAGAACAATTATGCGCAGCCGTTGTTTTGTTTACTCAAGTGTTGAGGCCTCAATTGTTTACGGACTACGACATTCAACCCTTTACCGTACTAGTCATAAGATAAAGATGTTAATATTAAAGGGTTACTTAATACTGACATTTCAATGATGCAGTAAATCGATCCGAATGTGCTAGAAAGCTCATCATGCGCAACACTGAAGTTTTTGTTTAATAATGCATATGTGTAACAGCTAATTTATAGCGTATAAATTGTATGCGATTGGAAACCTGCAGTAATGGGATTTGCAGTTTAAGCTAATGATCGATGTGGTATCCTTTTCTTGGTTAGCGATTTCAACGATGGCTCTCCCTAACGGTGGATTCCACCTCTTATTTTTATAGTTGTGATCTTCAGGACATTGCCGTAACAAAATGGACAACAAGTTTTTGCTGTCTTTATGCAGTATTAGAGGCGCACATATGCTTCGAGTTTATCTACTAAATGGTTTGTAACAATTTGCACTCTACGTTCGAGGTCAGTAAGTCGATTTTCCTTTGTTATGAAAACCATCTGTTTGACGTACAACGTTTAGTGGTTATTTTTTCTCCAATTAGAAGATATCCAAGGTTAAGCTGTAATCTTTGTAGTTTAAACTATTAAAAACTAAAATCTTAATAATTATATTTTAAAACTTAGATCTTTGAACTTTACACTATATTAAACTCTTGCTTTATAGGATTGTTTACCAAAACGATCTGTTCAAGAACTTAGATTAAGAATCATACTGAATAGATTTTATTACTAGAATTTGCTTATTCATGTTGATTATTTATCATACAGTTGAGTGTTTCCCTATACATGATACTTTTTTAACAAGGCTTAAAATTACTAATTAAAAGATCCTATTACATAAGTAATTTAATAAAAATGTACTTCGGTTGATCAGTACTGGCAAAATGACAAAATTTATTGTATAATGCCTGTCAGTTTGAAACAGAATTATTTTAAGTTAATATATCCCTTGGTATCTAACAAGTCTAATCTTTTTATAAATTTAGAAGTGGTTAATCACACTTTAAGAAATACTTAAGAAGTTGTATTTAATCTACCTCATACATATTTTTAGATTCCATAAATCTTATATGAACCAAGAGTGTATAAATTTAATAAGTAGAGTGTCCATGCACCAATGGCCACAAACAAAATTTTATACATAGAACTTGTCTGATTTATTGATTTTATTACTCTGGGACGCGAACTGCTGTCTACAATGCATTTTTATATACTTTATTTTATTTCAGGACAAACGTTTGTACCATCTATGAAATCTATGAATACAAAATCTTGTATTCCAATAACAGAATATATTCGTTGAAGTTCCTGTATTTTTTTGGCGATAGTCTTTGTTCTTATATATATATTTATTGCATTTACATTTCCAATGCTCCACCCAAAGGTACTACATTGGCCAGGAGGCGAGTCTTTGTTGCCTGGAAATTTAGAATTTTGCCGAACCCTTGCCGTTCCAGGCAAGGTAGGGATCTTTAACGTGCGTGACATGTTCTTATATATAGCATAAGTACAGTGACGCCTGACCCATCCGTATTTATTTAACGACCCCTTTGATAGTCTATAAAACCGCTGAAGTTAGAGTTCAGAGCTAGTACGGAAGTCTACAAAAGTCCGTTTATGTTAATACGGATAAATCAACATCTTCTGCACCACTTTTGTTAGAAATATGTTTGTCTTGGTAGATCCTAAGTATAACATAATAACAACTAAAATGAAAAGGTAATAATACGCCACCCACTCTGTAGGGTACATAAGAGGCAATTTTCGTATTCAATTTTTTTTTCGGCAGTAGCTAGAACGGTAAACATTAGAGTCTCCAAGGTGATTAACGTTCCTTAACTTTTTGGGAATAAAGTGAAATCAACAAATGAGCTATTTGAATTGTAGTTGCCGGCAGAAAATATGTGCAACAATAATCTGGTGACAGATATTGGTACTATTTATTATGTCGAAGGTGAACAGATGCTGACTGGTGGACTACACATATCAATTACAGAACCATTTTGTGACAATATAATGTTGGTTAAAATTTGAGACCTCTCTGACGCCGAGCAAACATCCGCAAGGATGTTTATCCTAAAAAAAAAAATTTGTGGTGCATTTAAAAACTATCTACAAAGAAAGTTCAAGGGATTTGTTTCCGCTAGGCATGGTGTTAAATCTAAGCTTTCGTTTTCTCTGGAAAGCACTAACAAGATGGGCCAGGGAATAAAAGAAATTATCGGAAAAGAAGACCTCGAAAGCATTAATAAAAAATTCTAAAATCCTATATGTGTTCCGTACAAAGTGGAACTAGCAGATGTTAAATTGGAAACTTTATTGGAAGAACTACCAGATATACTACACGGACTCAAAAAAGATTATTACTATCCTTTTGACATGGATGTAACCCAATATTTTGCTGGCATATTTAGCAGATGGAGATATGTAATTATTTAACTACAAACCATAACTTTTGCTACAAGGGCGAATACGCAGAACACTGCAATGTTATATTTGACAACGATAAAACTTGCTACGTGCATCGGCGTAGCCTAAACAAGAAAGAACAAGGAGAGAAGAAAGACAATGACCGGGCTCAATCGGAGAGTAGGCGGGGTTGTACTAATATCAAAAATAGAGGCAGTCCTGAAAAATAAACGAAAAAAAATGCACTCACTCATTCACAACCTACAACAAAACATACAAAAAAAGTCTCTGATTTAAGCAAAATATGTACATATCTATCCGGCAGAACAACCAAATTACGTCAAAAATGGCAAACTGCAGTCTTTAGGGCGTTACTCCTCTAAAATAGCAATCAAAATAAGGAAGAAAAAAACCCAAATTCAACTCTAAAAACTACAGCTCGTAATTCCCACAGTAAACCTAAAGTTACATACATAAAATTCTTAAATAATTATAGAGCACCAATCCATATCCCTTAATTAACCCAAAGTTACAAATTTAAAAAAACAGTTTGAAATCCCTTCCCGCAAACATACAATTAACCTATCCAATTGTCCCACAAAAGAAGAAAACGCAATTCTTAGATAGTTACAGCGTACCAACTTATATTCCTTAATTAAAAATAATCATTTTGCCACTACCACTCTGAGTCATTCAGCACAAACAGCAATGCCCCCATATGACGGCCATTAATCTTAACATCGTTCAGTAATGTTTATAGAGATATATACGAACCAATTTGGTAACTGCCTGGAACCACGCCACCCGTGCACCCATCTACACCAAAAAGGGGTGGCCAGTCATCAGACCGTCATGCCCAACGGCGAAACCACACAGTAGTGTTCTCTCATAACAAAAAGGTGCTGCAATCCCACGGGTAGTTAGGTTCACCGACGGAAGAAGCACGAAGTAAAGCGTGCGCGAAATTTTCATAAACAATAACGGTAACAGCCAAAAATTCAACAAGTGTTTTTGTTGTGTAAATCGAAAAGAAGGTGAACATTCATTTCGTTTAACTTATGACCAGAGCTCAAAGTAATATTGTTATCAAGACGCGATTAAGAATCTGGAAAACACCGTTTTGTCGGACAGTGCGCTACCTTAATTCGACGAGTCTGTAAACTGGAACAATAAAGAAACCATTATACGTTAACGGAATGTTTAACAAATTAAAGGATACCTAAAACAAGGTATTGACTTATTTAAAGTTTATTATAAACATGTCGTTTCCAAGCAAATAGATTTGCTCTAAAAATTATTGTAAAGTGTGCTTATTCCGAACAGGTAAAATATATAGGATGTTGATGAAGAATTTAAGAATAGCAACGGAATTTATTCCAACGGATAATGAATTAACAAGGGAAAAAACAAATTGTGGAAATCCATTGTTTAAAATGGCTAACAACTAATGCAAAAATTAAAATATACAACAAATTTGTGTGTCAGATAACAAGTCCTGGTGTTAATAAACAACTTGGAAATCATATACTAAATTAAATATTTTTGAATTTTGTCATGTATAATGTCTTAATAGAAACTTTAGAATAGTATTACATTGCTCTTTATTTATAAAACGCTATGACGCCACCACTGCTTTGCAAAAGCAGCCGAAACTAGGTAACCGAGGGCATAGCGAAATGGTGATTTTACATATTTGGTGGTTGTAAGTGTTGGTCTTAAATTTTAGGGGTTAGGTTACCGATTTTTTAGGGTAGGGATAACCGGTGCTAAAGTGGTTAGTCGAAAAATACTCTTACCTAGGTTAGATGTGAATTCAATGAGCAAAAACTCGGGGTACGGGGCTGCAACAGGGTGTAACTTTGTAAGGGATAGTCCGATATTAAAAATTCAAACAGGGTTAGATTGCTCGGGGAAGTCTAGACTAGGCTAAAGTGGTTGGTCGAAGAAAACTCTTACCTAGGTTAGATATGAATGCAATGTGCAAAACTTTCCTGATTTCCTGTCATCACTCTACTTGTATGCGACGAGGATTTTTAAGACTGTGGGAAATTCAATGTATGGGACTAAAATGACCAAAATGGACCTTAGATTTTTTGAGACTTTAATGCTCAAAAAACATGGGAAAACCGATTTTCGTTAGAAAATTGCACTTTTTGTGCTAGAACTAAGGTACTTACCTATTATCACCCAGTACTAAATTCCAGTTTAGAAAACTGCAGTGTACAAAAAAATGCCATAGGATTTACAGTCAAAATCTTTTTTTAAACACCACTTTTTCCCTACGCATGTTAGCGCCATTATCGTAGCCTTGACAGTTTTCTAACCGAAACCTTAAGTTTTCCAGTTCAGTTAAAAGGTAGATAGTAAAACTTTCTGCAGTAGTTTTTCTGCGATTATAAACCCAATAAAATGCTCTTCAATGTCACAATTATCGATGTTTACAAATCTTAATATCATTGACATTTGTTTAGTTTGAGGAATGTCTTGAGTACAATCAAGAATCACAGAAAAGTACGTAGCTTTCGTATTTGTTGTTTAATTTTGAATTTCACGTGATTTTGCACTCATATGTATTAGTTTATTTTGAATGTCTTTTCCTAGGTGTTGATCGGTATTTTTTTTTAATTACTTGCTGGAAATGAGTTTCTAAAATATTATCAAATCGAAAAATTAATTTAATCATATCTCGAAAATTATCACTGGATATAACTTCTAGTTTTTCAGGATACAGTCCGTTCTCATTAAGAATTTTCCATACCTTCGTCTGTGAAACGTTGCATCGGGTAGCTAGGCATCTTGGACGTGTACCTGCACTGCGCTCTACTGAATTAAGAATGTTTTCCTCTTCTTGCACGTCTTGATTTCCTTCGGAGTGAATACGAACACTGGGAAAAGTACCAGTTTGTAGCAATGTTCCATATGTTCACTAAATGTTTTGGAACTCGGAATCCTATGAATAGGATACCAACGGCGATATTCAGCAACAGCAGCTTTCGCATTGCCATCACAGAAGCCCAAAATTAACATTCTCTCCATACTTCTGAGATGAAAACTTGTATGACCTTGCAATGCACACAGGAGATAATAACAGTAAACAGTGACTGCAGTATCAATAACGTGCCTGTTGTTATAGGAACTAGGGATGGATTCGGGCCGAGCCGGGCCGGGCTTTTAGATGCGGCCCGGCCCGGCCCGAAATAATTTGCTCCGGCCCGGCGGCCCGGCCCGAACCAAAACGCCTCGGCCCGGCTTGAGGCCCGGCTTGAATTTCGGGCCGGGTTTCGGGCCGGGCCGGGCCGATTCGGGCCGGAATGTAACTAAAACCTTAAGTGATGTATAGATTTTTCAACATCCAAATGGAACGTATCATTTGCTTATATATGTATTTTCATTTGTATAAAAATTCTTCTTTACTATTATTATGTTTTTCTACAAAAGTTGAATATATCAACCTTAATAAATTATAGTTTATAGTATCATTTTAACCTCGAAGAATCTCAAAAGTATTTGGAGATGATGCGCACTTGCACAGGCAATTCAAAATAGAAGGTGGTTTGCGTCAAACTTTAACCTTAAGTAACAAAATGCATTTTAGAATTCATGTACTACTACTAGTATATAGTAAAATATTTCAAGGAAAGTATTCAAAATTAGACTGAATATTGTTTCCTCATATTCTAAACAAAGAACGTTGCCAATTTCCATTTTACAGATTGCTTGTGTAAACGTCTACATTTCGAGAATTTTTGCCGGCCCGGCCCGAAGCCCGGCTTGATATTCGGGCCGGGCTTCGGGCCGGGCCGGGCCAAAGCCCGGGCCCGTGACCATCCCTAATAGGAACGTACCACTCACTCGTTTCAGTTGTCTACTACTAAACTGTTTGATCGCGTGTCCTGAGCAAACACTAGCGCTCCTTACACCAAGCACGTTTCGAAAATCTAATGTAGCTCTTTAATTATAAATGTCATCCCATTATTTTATTTACATTTTAGGTTCAAATAATACCAGGAATCACCTATAAGCCGGTTAAAATCTTCGTGATTCAACGCGATCTCGATGCCGTGACGTCAATAGGGAAGTGAAGTTACGAAATGCTCAGCGCGCGGTTCACTCGCGAGCAAATCTTTGCCTTCAAATGCAAGAAGGAAATTTTGAACACTTGCTGTAAATCCACTTAAATCCACTTACATGTAAGAGAATGTTAAAAATGAAACAATTGTTTATTTTCTTCCATTTTTGTTAGTGAAATTAAATAAAAAGTTTTGTTTTGCTTTTTCAAATTGCTGTAACTCTTTAATTATGAATGTCATCCCATTACTTTATTTACATTTTTTGTTCAAAATAATACCAGGAATCACCTCCATAAGCCAGAGGAAAACTTCGTGAATCACCCTGTTATACAGTGGCGCCAGTTAAGTTTGTGGGTCTCTTGGAGAGACTTTTTAAAAAGCTTTTCCAAAAAATTTCTTTAAACAAATTTATTTTATACTGAATTACAATAATTAAATTTACAAGTACGTTTTATTCATTAACGTTGGAAATCGAAATTATTCTAACTTGACTTTCACTAATTAAATAAATTAAAATTATGGTGAGTAGCTGGACTAATAACAATGTTAAAGTGGAAAAGCTCTAGATTGACTGGTCATCTTTGGCTCTCGCGGGTATTTATATTAGCCCTGCTCCTCACATTGCTTGTGGGAACTGCAGAGCTAATGTCTGCTTATTTCTGTATTTAAGACAAAGTAACAATCTTAATTCTAATAATTGTTGGGTTATAACCTACTGTGATCTGCACCTGCAGTATCACGTTACGTCTGGAATACAATGTCTGTTTCCGTTCTCACTGTCTGGTTTGTTGTAGTTTCATTAACCTTTTTATTATGTCCTTCAATATTACATTGTTGCATCTAATTTAAGTTTTAATAATTCTTTAATTTTTAATGGTTCCATTAATTACATATATATTCTAATTTGGGGGATATGTAACTCGCCTTACAAAAGATAGAGAGCGTATTATTAGTGTGAAGTGTTAAGATGGTTCATAAGTACTGTATTAGTTGGTACACAATGTAACTATTTCGTGCTTTGTTATATTTGTCAGTGCTCCTAACGAGCCATTTCGTTGTTTGTCATTATAAGCATCGAACTTTCTAACACTGATTTACATCATTTCGAAGAAAATTACCTAAAAGTTATAGCATCGAAGAACAAAATGTGCACTAGGTATTGCATAGATTTATGAGACATATGGCTAAACCGTAAACAGTTTTACTATCTCCTTAATTAAAGTGTAACCTAAATTTTTATGCTATGCATTGCACTGTACGCGGCTCTTTTGTTTGCGGGGTCCTAATCAGTGATCCTCGGCCACTGACAGTATTTAGTATGAATAGCAACCTGCAAGCATTAAAGCTGTCTTATACTCTGTCGTTGAAATGATAGTTCCCCATTACCATATCTTACAGACAATTCTAAATTATAAAGAGTAGCATTGTAAAATAAGTATGGGGAAATGATATATTTCATTTTAAACTTTTTGCGTTCCATTAGTTACTGTATACGTTAGTCCAATAAAAATAACAACCGTAAAAAGTCATTTCAATTATTTATATACTCTTACAGTACGTCAATTTTTCCCAGTTCAAATCGCTTGTCTCCAGTTGATGAAAGTGGTTTTCAAAGAAGGTTTCTGTAAATGTAATTTAAAGACCTCCCTGGTTTTTAACCTTTTGTTGGGAATGGTAAAGTACTGTTCAACCTTTTACTTTTTTACAGATTTACAAAGTACAGGCTTATTCTGCAGCTAGTTTTAATTTATAAATTTTGCGTAGAAGTACATCGAAGGTTAAAGAAAATATCTAATGTTTAGGAAGCAATACTTTCGACTATTTTGCTCTTGTCTCAAAATTTATTTCATCCAATGTCTCTGACGAGACTAAAAGAAAGGGTTAGAAAATAAAAAGCGTATCCATTATCTTCTTTGGGAATTAAACCACTCATAGTTTTTAAAATCAACTTTATTTACGTTTCAATCCATGACCTAGGATCGTTGTCAAAAGAATTTTTTTTATTTTGACAACGATCCTAGGTCATGGATCGAAACGTAAATAAAGTTGATTTTAAAAACTATGAGTGGTTTAATTCCCAAAGAAGATTAAGAAGAATGCTAAACAAACCACAACAAACATATAGGGAGTATTTACGTATCCATTACTTCTGTTTATCGCAGTGCCTCCTTTCCGAAATTTCAGTTTTATTAATTTCTAACCAGATTGTTTGAAATAATTGGCTGTAAATCAGCAAAACAATATTCGAAACTGATTTCCTGAAAGCATGGACCATTTATGAAAGATGTCTAGAGCAAGTTTTCATGTACAGGCAAATACGCTGAAATTGAAACTATTGAAATCTACAAAACCCCTTTGTCGTCATAAACAATTCCCTTTTTTGATGTCAGTACCACATACAGGTTCCACTTCAATGTAATACGATCAATAAAATATGAACTAGGGTTTAAGCTTTAACTTACCGTTCTATTTGCTAAATTTTTAACACGACAATTAAGGTAAGCTGTTTTTCCTAATAATGCGGTCACATTTTTAGATGCATTGGTATCAAAATAGGGCCCTTTGTTGATGCTGTTGGTGTCGGACAATGCATTCCCTGCAGCACTGCTACCGGACTGAACTGCACATAATACTGCAAAAAAATGGTAAAATTAGTAGGTATTCGTTGAAGTAGATAATATTCGCGAGCAGTGTTAAATAAATTTTCAATAAAAGATGTTAATAGAAGCTTTAAAATAATAAAGATTATATAGATCTTGATTTAATATAAGCGAAAAATTTTATTTCCTAGAGCTTATTGCGTTGACATTAAATACGAAGCTGGCAGAATAAACACTTTTAAAGTATTTCAAAACCTTGACGTCTACGTGATGCTCTTTAATGCCTTGGTAATATCTTAAAACGATCTTGGTTTTGCGGGAAATGAAGAAAATTTCAGCATTACTTAAGTTCTTAATGGTTTTAAAAGATGGACCTTAGTTGTACGTGATCAGCCATAATGAGACAAGGGAATAATGTTTCCAGTTATAAAACGGAAAGCGACTCCAGTAGAAGGTTTAAAAAGTATATATTTATCTTGAATTTGGCATTGAAATCGTTGTATAAAGATACACGTTTTGCTGATTATCATAGTAACTTACTTCTACCTTATTTTTTGTATGAGATCTAGCTTTAGGCCACAAAAGCAAGAAACTCCCGCAACCGTTTTAGTTGTACAGTTTAATTTACATTCAATACTTCAGTAAAAAAAGGAAAATTACATGCCCATAAACGCTATTCTGCTATAGAACTCGTAACAATTTTTCAATTAACAATCCTTTTCTGCCTAAAGTTTCTAGTTGCCTTTAAATAGCACACAGTAGGTTCTATTGCTTCATAATTGCATTTGCTTATTTAATCAATCTGTTAAATACATAATTTTTATAAGCATCTATAGAAAGATATACCCTGCTTATATATTACTTGTTACGTCTAGTTCCAGCATTGGAATATTTCCGTGCTTACTTAATTAAATATTCACATTCCTACTTTATCACAGTCATTTGAGTATTTATTAACGAATTCGACAGCCTTCTCTATTTTAAACGGTTGCTTATTCATCATCCTGTATGCTTCTATTAGGATTTTTAATTATAATTTAAAACACTTTAATCTATCCTATTTTATTATGGCATTAACAATGTGAGGTTTCTGTTAACAACGTTCGCTTTCTTTAATATTTACATTTAGTCTATGTACGTGTTTCATCAAGGTTATTTCCGATCACGAATTCCGATACACTAAATGTCTGGTTCGCTTATCTCTACACCTTATATTATATAAATTATCAATTGGATTAGGTTACGTTTCCATAGTTTTAATGCGGAAAGTTAGGCAAATCATCTTATGTGTTCTTCAAAAATGGTTATAATTGTTCAGTTTTAAAAATCGCCAAAATAATTGCTTGTAAAAAAATTATAGCAGCTCAAGGCGCATTTAATCAGATTCTGCAATAATTTCTATTGTTCCAATACGTCCCACCAAAACAGTACAAATGTACTTTCAGTAATATTCATTTTTAGTCACCTTTTTTTAAAAAAAAGAAATTCATAAACTAAATGACTTGACCGCGTACTACTTATGTCTTCTTACGAAATGCATTTAAAGTATAACGGTATTTCATTAAAATATTTCGTAGTTCTTACAGCGACAACTCATACGATGGATCCTCACTTTGAAAAGTATAACAAAGTTTTGTTTTTAATATTTGAAATGGCGTGAACTGCATTACGTATATGCTAAACAATATGGAACTCTAAATTTTATACCCAAGATCTTATGGACAGCCAATGCTAATCTTGTTTTATAATTAATATCCCAACAATAAAAGTTGTCGTCATTAAAATATTCATAACATTAAACCAAAGTAATCAAAATTAACCAGATTGTTTCTACACAAATATTATTTATGTCAATGTGGCTTAAAAACAATCACCTAGCCACATTTTATACACCTGAACTATGCTTTATAATTAAAACCTGATTATGCAAAATTTCTTACACAGTGAAACCAAATATAACAACATATTTCTACATAATTTTTATTTAAAGAAACCTAGAATGATTGTATGGTTATAAATTAACTTTTATCAAAAAAAAATAAATATTTTTGTTGTTCAAATTCTAAACCTGAAATAAATAAAGCCAACATGTGAGCTAACATAAAAAACGCCAAGATGTCAATACACAGAAAGAACAAACCTTTCTCCCATATAGTCGCTCAGATCCTACTGTGTGTTTTAAAACCATAATCAGCGATATGAACAAGGGTAGATTTAAAATTCGTACCCGCAGTAAAGAAATCCTCGTGTCTCTAAACCATTAATAAAAATCAAACTGTCTAGGATGATTATATTGTTGGATAATTTGTATATAGCAATATTCGTGTTTACTCACAATAGCGTTGACTATATTTAAACCGGTCATACAGCAAGCTGCATTTTGTTTCCAGATGCGATTTTGTATTATATTATTAGTTGAGTTGCCAACTTTTACCGTTTGAAAATGAGGATGCGTCCAGTAAACAAAAGAAAGGTGGCATTACGTGCATTCTCCTAAAACAGGTAGCTGCTCTGTTATTTTAAGGGATCAGTCGGGATTTTGGTCAAACTTTCTTATTGATTTTGAGGGTTAGGGCTTGCCCGTATTAAACACGTGATACAATGTTGATGCCTACCAATCGTCTTATATACAAACTCAAGACGTACTTTTGAAAACTTTCGTGATTTAACAGCTAAAACAAACACAATGCGGGAATGTACAAAAATTGCTGTACAATACTGTATTTG
The DNA here is from genome assembly GCA_036346225.1 of Platerodrilus igneus. Classification (NCBI taxonomy): domain Eukaryota; kingdom Metazoa; phylum Arthropoda; class Insecta; order Coleoptera; family Lycidae; genus Platerodrilus; species Platerodrilus igneus. Next base: position 2,194,086 of record JARFIW010001130.1, read on the forward strand.
TTTATATACAAACCGATACGAAGTGCATAATACGAACGGGCTAACTGACTGTAAAATGTTCAAAACTCAGAAACTATTCCATCCACCACAGTTACCAACCGAACGAATAACGAATTATATTCATACAAATACTGTGTATTATACAACACATTTTTGTAATTTCCGCATTGTGTTTGATTAATTTTATGACTACTTTTGGGTATCAGTGTTAGAAATACGGGTCAAAATATATGGTAGGATCTGATCAATCATATGAGACAAGCAGCTATGCTTGATTTGCGCTTCTTCCTAGTTTTTCTTACTTTTTGGTTTGTTTTCACAAAAAACCAACTCTTTTCTCCAGGTTTAAAAACTTTACTATCTCTTTGCCAGAGATATCCGTCCTCCGACGACTTTTAAAGTGTTTGGCCAATTCATCTTTGTCCTCGTTGATTGCTACATACCCTTTTTCTTTTTCTGCAATCCTCTACCTTTTTCGCTTGATCCGGTATATTGGACCTTTGAACGAATGATATTTTTTTTTGCTTCCTTTTTTGTTTTCTGAACCGTATTTTCTTATATTGTCACGTTATTGTACTGATTGGTCCATTGCTTCTGCTTCCTACTTCGACCTTTTAATTTGTTAGGCGGAAATTTGTTACGTGCAGTTCTTGCATTGAAATATTTCTGCTCTTACTTAATTAAATTTTTATATTAACTATTTTATTCGCAGTCATTTTGCTATTTATAAACGATTTAGACTGTTTTTTGAATTTAAACAGTAGCTTATCTGTCACACTATATGATTCTATTAGAATATTTAACTATAATTTGAAACATTTCAATCTATTCTATTTTGATATGCGCTAACAACATGGTGTCATGTTATCAACAACGTTCGCTTTCCTAAATATTACAATGAGTTTAGGTACGTGTTTCATCAAGGTTATTTTCTATCACTAATTCCGGTTCATTAAATATGCCTGGTTCGCTTATTTGTATACCTTACTCTGTATAAGTTATTAGTGGGTTAAGTTACGTTTCTATAGTTTCAATGCGGGATGCTAGACTATTCATCCCACATGGAGATAAACAAGTGGGCTTCTACAGCTATTAAGTTTCTAACATAGGGTTAAAATTTAGTTTTTACGATGTTGTTTTTTGAGGTATGGAATTTTTCCAACTACAAAATTATTTACTGTATTTGGTGCTAATTTACTTTGAACTAATTCAGGCCATCACTGCGTAACATGTATATTCATACATCCTGGGTCAGATGATGATTTACTACTAGCTATTGGTCAAGGAAATTGAAGAGTTACTCTGTTGACCATTACTTCTTCACTTTGTTTTCCAGGAGAAAATTTCGTATGGTATGTTATGTGATTCAGCAGAGGTTGACTATAAGCTGTTGCCGGACCGCAATAGAACATCCGGCCAAGCTGCAAGAATTTCTATTTCTCCACTGTGTCGTTTTGATGACCTGCATCAGGAAGGATTGGGTCTGAGTTTTTTTGTAAAGATTTTTCGGTTGTTTATCGCACAAATTGAGGTATTACTGTGCTGAAATTAAACTACTTCACTCAAACTGTCGGAATATGGTCTTGGATGGGTATCTAGTATAAAATATGATTTTCTAGCTATACAAAAATTTATAGTACACAATGTTAAATTGTGACGTTTTCGTAATACTTTTTTTTTAGCTGCGACAAAATGCATTTTAACTCGTAGCGAGTTTCTTTATTTGCTACTGTATTTAACCGTTATTATTTTTTTGTAATTACTTATCAAGCATTACTTGTGGACACTATGTAAGTATAGGATTCGTATGACTATTTTAATTGCCGTTTTATGTAAATAGTAAGATTGAGAGAGTGACCGAAAGCTATTTTCTACATTTTGTTTAATTTCCGGTTTATATGAATATTAGGAATGAGATAGAACATTATTTTAAGGTAAATAAAGGTATTAATTATTTTTCCATTATGTAGATCTTCCGGGATACGCTGGATAAATGTTGTTTTCTATGTGAGTTGTTTTTTTGTATAACATGTTGATTTCTTAAGGGTTTGTAAGTAAATTTTCTTTCTAGAGGTTTCCTTTTTCTTTCTGTGTGACCCACCGCACTCTACGACATTTTAGCCAGCACGACGTTACTTCTATCGCTTTCTTTTTTGTTGCGGTACACGGTGCGGGCTATTTAGTTGGCTTGCTTTACTACTTTTGTTTTTATTGGCACAGATTACAGTAACAAGAACTTTATTAAAGGACTACCATTTAAAGTTTTTATGTGTAAAATAAGCAAGTGTTCCAAATACTCCCTGTATGTTTGTTGTGGTTTGTTTAGCATTCTTCTTAATTTTCTTTGGGAATTAAACCACTTATATTTTTTAAAATCAACTTTATTTACGTTTCGATCCATGACCTAGGATCGTTGTCAAAATAATAAAAACGTCAAGTTTGACATTTATGACATAAATTGAAGGTGACTTTGATTTATTGATGTTCGAAATATTTGGTTTGAGTACACTAAGCAAAAATTTTTAAAGTTTAAAAGAATGATTGCCTTCAATTTGTGTTGTGACCTGGGATCGACTTTCTTTAGATACCCAATAAGCTTAACGTGAAATCAGCTGATTAATTTTTATTGGTAAATTTTATATAAATTCAATAACTTAAAATTGGAAAACATTTTTTAACACGTTTCTATTTATACAATCGAGAGGATGGTTATTAAAGAAGTGTGCGATTGTGTTACCGTAAGGCTTAAGCAGTCGTTTTTTTATATTTATTTTGAGGGGAAAAAATCATTATGATTTAAGTTACCCCTTTGGTAGATTTTAACATGGTTCTGAGGTGACCCTATGGCGGGTTTACACTTGTCAGATACCAATGTTGTTCTATGAAGATTGTATATGGTTCTGAGGTGACCCTAAGACGGGTTTACACTTGTCAGATACCAATATTGTTCAATAAAAATTGTATATAGATCTGAGGCGACCCTAAGACGGGTTTACACTTGTCAGATACAAATATTGTTCAATGAAGATTGTATATGGATCTGAGGCGACCCTATGGCGGGTTTACACTTGTCAGATACCAATACTGTTCAACGTAGATTGTAAATATTTTTGAAGTAACCTTATTGCGGGTCTACACTTGTCAAATACCAATGCTGTTTTACATGGGTTGTTAATATGCTTATTTTTATGTAATTAGTTATTTTATGTATAAATAGAAATCATGTATGTAGGCTGTATTTCATGTTAATATCGCAAGGAAAACCCAGGAAAAACTTGCAATGCTACCTAGATATTGTGGGCATTTGATTTTCATTTGTTATTTCTTTTAGTAATGGAATCCATTGTTTACTGAAAGTCACGGATTCGTTTTCAACGCAGTTATCTTTTCTTCTTCAATCTTCATAGAACAACATTGGTATCTGACAAGTGTAAACCCGCCATAGGGTCGCCTCAGAACCATGTTAAAATCTACCAAAGAGGTAACTTAAATCATGATGATTTTTGCCCTCAAAATAAATATAAAAAAAACGACTGCTTAAGCCTTACGGTAACATAATCGCACACTTCTTTAATAACCATCCTCTCGATTGTATAAATAGAAACATGTTAAAAAATGTTTTCCAATTTTAAGTTAATGAATTTATATAAAATTCACCAATAAAAATTAATCAGCTGATTTCACGTTAAGCGTATTGGCTACCTAAAGAAAGTCGATCCCAGGTCGCAACACAAATTGAAGGCAATCATTCTTTTAAACTTTAAAAATTTTTGCTTAGTGTACTGAAACCAAATATTTCGAACATCAATAAATCAAAGTCACCTTCAATTTATGTCATAAATGTCAAACTTGACGTTTTTATTATTTTGACAACGATTCTAGGTCATGGATCAAAACGTAAATAAAGTTGATTTTAAAAAATATAAGTGGTTTAATTCCCAAAGAAAATTAAGAAGAACAAGTGTTCCAAGTTGAGAACAAACGTCTTGTATAAGGTAGCATGTGGGGAATTTTAACTCTTTTATAAAATAAAGTTATAAAAATTTTTTCAAAATAGTATATTAGATACTGCATGCTTCTATTATTAAAAAAAAATTTGATAAAACTTTCAAGCTATAAATAAAAAATAAGAGTTCCACATAAATGTCATTTCAATTAGGTAACAATGACGTGTTGATAAAAAAATATATAAATAATCAAAATGTGTGTTTTTCCAAGAACAAATCCTAACAAAGGCTTTAAGCGCAAGCTAATCGATAAGTTTGGAATTTCTTAAAATGCACGAGTGTTTGAAGAATATTGCAAATAACTTTATTTTTATGGAATTTAAATTAATAATTGACATGGAAGCAGACGAAGATTTCGATAAGGATAAATTGCCGTATTTCTCATAATTTTTATTATGAGTTAATTATAACTGGATAGACGCATAGTTCAGAGTGCGATTTAAGGTGGTAGATGGGTTTCTAGTGGAAAATGGGTGTTGAATGTAAAGATGAGTCAGGTGTTCTAAAAATACAGCAAAAGAAAGTTTCGATAAAATTGCTCTCCGCTCTCTGCTTGCTATCTTTGGTGTTATTTTGAATGATTCCGCCAAAATGCACAAATATACAAACATCAGCTTGTATTATAAATGGAAACTTCAGAATATACGTAAATTTTTATGTATTAATCTAATCAACCCTGTTCAAATTAGGACTATATTTACTTTATAACTAATTTCTGAGGTGTTGCGAATCAGCTTATGTAGAAATATTTATCAAAAATATATTTTGTGACTTTGAATTTTAAATTTTATGAATAAATGACGTACTTTTTAAATGTTTCGTGAGATTAATAGAAAGTATTGTTAATAATTCACATCTATGAACGTGCTTGTCAAGATGCTCGTTATTTGGATTGTAAATACATACTTGTTTGACGTTGAAAAATCGCTGTTAGAATTGCAATACCGATTCTTTTCGAGCAGACGAAAGCAATTTGTAGAAAAAGTTGACATTGAATTACTCATTTTTTTACTGATATGCACTGGCATAAATTATTAAATTAATTGAAAAAATCTGTCAAATTTGTCGAAGCTAATGATAAACGTTTACTAATTGGTGATCTGAAGTTGCTAATTGTTCCAAAAATGGTTAGTATCTAGTAATTTATATACTCCAAACAAATATATCAATCTCTTTCTTACTGAAAAACTCGGTTAAAGCTTTAATCTAATTGAAGGCGTGTCCTTTACTACTCTTAGCTTTCACTGTATACTTTTTGCCCCATTTGTATTTGTACTAAGAATGCTTGCTCACATTGACTCAAAAAGCGTTCGTGCGAATTTAATTGTGCAATTTACCGGGTCGCTTACACCATTACTAGTCTTTCTTAACCCCCTTTCATACATTACAAAGCACTTAGAAAGGTGGAAAGAAAAGGTTTAATGGAGTGCTTTGTGATTGATTGCGAAGGTTGTATAAAAACTTTCTTTCGCAATAGTTGGATCAAATCTTCTTTGAATTTCCAGTAAATTACACCTCTCATGAATTTTCAATATTGATATGAGCCACAAAAAAAATGTATGTGTATCTAGCAGATATTTAGGTACATTTGCTTCTCTTAACAGCTGATCGCTAAATATCTATACGTCACCCACTGTAAATTGAATACCTTAGACATACATAATTAAATGCGATGCATAGATATGCATTTGACAATATGGTAGTTGAAATTGTATTAACGGTCAGTACAAGCTATGCAAGGCTATGCAAGGCTACTTAATAAAATTTGAATTAACAAATTTTGAAAAAATATGCTTTTTCAATTTGTTGAGTAATCGGTATATAGTATTTTCCATATAGAATAGAACACTCTCCGATAAGTTTTGAGTAAAGGTTATGTATATTATCAAATGATACAGTAACACACAATTAGCATTAGCGCAAAGAAAGAAAACATTTTCAATTTTTTAAGCAAAAAGTAACTTGAACGAAAGGCTTAAACAAATTTCAAATTTTATTAATTGTATTTAATAATTAACGATATGATAGATATTTACACACATAACAACGAAGTTGTTAATCAACACTCATTTCTGCTGATAAACACATGTGATCTTCAACTACTTAAGGTATAATCTCGTAGTGCTTTGTGATTAAAACAGAGCATAATAACCACAATGTAAGAGGGACGAGTTATTCACAAGCTCTTGTTGCAACGAACCCGACTTTATATTATTCAAAGAAATAATTATGAATTACCACCTTAATCTACTACACGCGCAATTGTTTAAATGCAAAGTAGAATTCCTTGCCTTCTAGCCAGTGCATCTAACCAATGCGTAAGTTTAGATTGTCCGGAAGCTTCATTTGATTGTAATATTAAGTATTAAGTATTAGAAATAATGCGGTCGGATTTACAATGTATAATAGGTTATCTGAAAAACTGAATGTATACAGAACAAACAATATTAGTCGTAGGAAGATTGCACTTCCACTAACTGTTAAAAAAATAGAACACGATTGTTCTTAATTATATATAAAAGACTATGTGTGCGTCCAGCACTTCAGTCAGTTCCCGTTCAGTTTTGGATCTAGTACAATGTTTTAGTAAGCTACATGATACAGTTGGAGATCAGGAACGGCTCAAGTATAGTTAAGAGCACATCACAGTAGCGGCCATCTTGAAATTTCTAGATATCCAAATTTCTTTCCTATAGGTACTCAAATTAAAAACGGTTTTAATAAAAGTTACTTATAAAATAATTGTCTAAGTGGCAGTCATTTAAGTTTTTTTTAACTGAAAAAAAATGTTTTTTGCTGATAATAGAGCGATTTAAACAAAACCAGTAACTTTCCCAAATGTGTGAATAATTTTTATGAATTTTCATCAAAATTGCACACTACAATTCAGATTATTTATCAAATAAATCAAATATTAGTATTTTTTTTTAAAATTCATCTGCAATGTGCTGCTGTGGAAAAATTCAGAACTTCCATGTCACACACTATTGTAAAACAGAAATGGTTTGAATACATGCTATATTAAACAAAACACAACAAACATCTGTTAAGGTCAAACTATTCTTATAAGAGTTTTCGACTATAGTCGTAATTTCTCGCAAATCTATTTATAACTTTCATTATGGATATTATTTAGCGTCTCAGCAATAATAGAAATGAGTTGTTATTCATAAACCTTGGATTTATATAAATTTTTGTTAGGTTTTCTATTAAATGAAATAGGTAATTGGTATTCCCCCAGTTTTGAGGTAAATGATAATTAAAGACTGAATTGCAATAGTGTTCTATATTTTTTAAAAATTTTTTGAAATAATATACTATATAGTTGATGAAAAACTGGTTTGTAATATGGTGAAAGAATAAGAGTACCGTAAGGCTTGTAAAATACAATAAACACAAAATTGTTTAATTTTTATGCTCAAGTTCAATTAATGTTTTGGAATAAATTTAAAAAGCCACCAGTAATATTTCGCTCATATTTAGGCTTTTTATAGTAATAAGGAATAATGTGATAAAAATTCTTACGGTTAATTAGAATTTACAAACCATGTTTAATTAAGTTTTTTTATCCTCAAACTCCTTTAATACACATAAAATGTACTTTTGTTCATTATGGTACAAATTCACCATTCACAAACCCATACGCAATTGTAATGAAACAAAATTTGACAAGCTGCAATGAAAACGTAAATAAATAAAAGCAAAACAAACTTTGGACTACTTAAAAATGCAAGAGATGCATTTTTTTTCTACTAGAGGAATGTTTACTGTGTCTTTTTCAGTACAATTCTAAATATGTAATAGCAATGTAAACATATTGAAAATTTGTTGCTTATATTTATATCCATTTTTAATTGGAAAAAATTTACTAAAATAAAACATACTTGGCCGTTGCGGCCACTTTGATTATTATTTCGTCGTTAGAAAATGATAAAGGAAACGAAGGTGTGATAATAAAAGAAACCAAACCAACATTTGTAGCTTTTCACATAATCAAAACCTACTTGACACTTTATATAATCATTTTTTATTAGAGATATGTTTAAACCGTTATTTTGTTTTTTTCATTTATTGGCCAACTAATTAATGTAACAGCTTTGTCAATTGCATATTAGAAATTGTAAAATAACTGTGCGATGCAAATGTAGGAATGTTAAATTTTATAATTTCTTGTTTCCTAATAATTCTTTTTTACATTAGGTATCGAAATTTCAAAGGTTTTCACTGATTATAAATGTTAAAGTATATATATAATTAAAATATCTGTGAGGTTTATAACTGGACTAATAAGTTCCACAGCACTGCCGTCTATATGTGCTCCTTGGTATTTCATAAACCAAGTAGGCGTAGTACTATACTTCATATCCTTTTCTAATGAATATCTGCATCTCGACATTTCGTCCCGCCCTACGCTATCTCACCCCAACCCGCGCCTTTACAGCAGATGGTAGGTAACCTGCTGTTAGGAGCTCTTAAGTTAATTTAAGTTGTATAATTAAAATTAAAATTCTAGTTCAATTGCTGTGGTTACCGTTGCTGCATATACAAATAAACTGAATTAAAACTCACACTAATTAAAGCTAATTAGCATTAAAATGCACCTTAGAAAGATAAGTAAAAAAGGTAATAAAAGTGTAACATCCAGCTAGTGGAATAAATCGTGCGAAATACTAGATTAAGTGCAATGTTTATATATATATATATATATATATATATATATATATATATTAAAAGTCCACTCTCGCAGAGTACGAGTAGTGGCTACGTGTAACTTCAGTGAATAAATCAGATGTTTAGTTTTTAGCTTCAAAGAGTGAGTTATATTAATTTGGCAAAAATTAAAAAGAAAACGGTATTAAAGGTCCAACCTTTAATTTGCGTAGACGTTAAAAATATTCTGGAAAATACTTAAAATGTAGTAAATGTAGTAAAATGTAGTACAAAATGTAGTCTCAGGTTCCACCTTAGCCATAATATTTCGAAATTATCTAGTATTACAGTGAAAATTAATTATCCAATTAATACCGAAAAAATTAAATTCAAAGGGACTTCTAATACGTTTAAAACATAGATTCAAAGTGAACATTACGTTAAGACCCTGCGCTTAAGGCGTTTTAAGAAGAAGCAGTTTGAACATGAAGATATTACAGATCTAAGAAATAATTTCAAAATTAATTTTTATTTTAGTCTGATTGATCTGACAATTGCTTTTCTTCATTAACACATTACTCTACTACATGAACACGACAACGTTTTTAATGAATGTATACCTTTTGTGCAGCGCCAGTTTTAGAATCAATTCGCCCCTAGGCAACGTTTTAGTGCGACCCTCTATTGACACAATAAGATAATAAAAGAAAATGGGGGATAATTTTTTCTTATCATCTCATTAAAAAAACAAGAATAAACAAACAAATGAAATTCTAAACGAAATAATTTTAAACCTACAGCTAAAGCCAAAATATTACACTTGGCCAATAAGTAAATAAGAAATCTCGTTTTCAAGATTCGAGAGTTGCAGACCCTTTAATGACGCCATCAAACATAAAGTGGTGCCAGTAAGTCGTTATCAAAGTTTAAAACAGTCAACGAGCCAAGCCTTTCTTCTCCCACTGAATTTTTAAGTGGTTTTTATTCTCTTTAATAACGAAAATGACCTCTCTGCACTGCAATTTGTTACCGCAATACTCAAAAATTTTTCTATACCGGGAAAGATAGAAAGTATCTCATTCACAGAATGTACTCCAATGTGTTAACTATAGCGTTTAATGGAATGTCGACTGGTATAAATTCCTTAGAATGGCACCATTCAGTAGGAAAATGTTCCTCTAGATCTGATAAATAAATTGATTATATCTTTCTTGCTTTTTCTTTAACTTCTGCTTGACCTAAGGCATTCAGTTTTTTTAAAATCCTAACCTACCTTCAATATCCCTGCAGTCGGTGGCTCAGTCTCTGCACCAACTGATCTATAATTACATTGAATGTTTTAACTTGCAGATCAGTCTTTGCGCCAAACCTTACCTCAGCACTCCATCCATCGTCAAACTGAAGTTTTCTTCTTTTGCTTCTTTTTTTCACTTTCATTGTAATCACTTACTTCTGAAAAAATCTTCCCCCTTTCATCGTAGAAATCAAGAGTCTCTCTAAGACTTTCTACAAAAGTTTTTAGGCCTTCGAGCATTTCTACTGCCGTTTGGATATTATATATCTACAGGTTGTAGAATTTTGCTAGTCTTGCCATACCTATTCATTATTTTTTCCCAAAAACAGTCATAAAATCTATTTCTAAGGTGTTGAATTTCTATAGCATATCATTTGCTACGACCTGCGTTATGATTTTTCACATGTATCAGTAGCAATTTGCTCTAGTGTACTTCGAAAATTTAAATAATTTTCCTTGAAAGCTTTGCATGCACTTGCTCGTATTGACCATCTTGTCGCAGGTAGGTAAAATTTTTTCTGTCGCCACTTTGCTTGATTTAATTTTTGAATTTTCCCATTTGCCTGTTGAACTCGAAAAAAATACAGATATCCGTTCCAGAAACATGAAATACGAAGTTGCATTACAGCAGCATTCTGCTACTGAAACTCCTAACAAGTTCAGTGAATGTGTAGCACGAGGAACATATATGGTTAAATGATTTATTTCTTTAATTTTAGACTGCAAACCGGAATAAATTCCAGGCAGGTTTCTTGCGTTATATGTGACTGTCCTCGGCAGTCAAAGATTTAAAATTTCAGTTTATCAAACAACTTAATTATTCGATTTTCCATAGCTTCGGCTTTATGACTTGCATTAGCAATAAATTTAGTAAACCACTCTACAGGAGTACCATTTGGAAGTACAAACCAAATAACCACCGTTAATTGGTCAGCGTGGCTAACATCCAGGGTCAGATGTAGTATTTAGAATAATATTTGGCGAACTTAATTTGCTCCATAATAATTTCTGGCACCATTTTTTCCATCAGATTTAACACTTCATTGCATATATCTTCTGATAAATAATAAGTGTTCCCACTTCCTTTGTTGACATAACGAGTAATATGTTTCCATAGGAATGGATCGTACTGAGCCAATAATTCAAGAATGCTTAAATAATTTCTATTATTATTAGACCACCCAAAAACTTCATGATTTCTCCGAAAAGCTAGTCCACGACTAGAAACAAATTTAATTACTTTAACAACTCTATGAAGAACTGATTTCCAGTATTCACATTTGTTTAAATATTGCTAATGTGTAACTGTATCTATTTTGCCAAATACAGTGTTTCTTGAAATAAAATGTCTCATATTGGTACGATGGACAATGGAACGTTCATGTTCACTCACTCTAAATTGATTTTTCCAATCATTAAAAGGACGTGAAAGCATTTGTAGCTTTTGAAAATAAAAAACAAGGTACACAATAAATCATTCCCTTAGAATTTGAATAAATAGCTCATTCCCGTCTCATTTTGGTACCGCTGATATGAGTTTTATGAAATATATTTTTTCTCGTAATGTGCCGATTATTTTTTTCATATGTACGCTTGGAATTGGTTATATTTAATCTTCAAACTTTTGTACCGATGGTAAATTTTTAATAATTACATCTATATCTGAATCAGTTATAAAATACCACTTACTTGAATCTAATTCAAATCTTTCAAAATTGGTATTGAGACTTGTGTTATTGTCATTTTTTTCACATACGTCATCTACAAGTTGTATTTTTTGAAAATCAACTTATTCATTAATTTCAACAATAACGTTATTGCAATTTTCATTGGTTATACTGTGTGATGATTGATGGTGTTTTTAACTCCTGCGGACTTGTATATCAGCAACACTAACGCTAACGTGGTTACATCCACTGGAACTTACAGGCGATGATATTGATTGAAAAAATGTGTTCAATCTTGTAATTCTCTTCAAAAGATGTTGGATATTCCGTCTATTTATTTTTCAATTTGTCGACGCTGAGCGCAGCTTGGTTTTTTGTTCATATTTGTAAGGTAGGTTTTAAAAATATCTACCTTCTTTATAATTTAAGAGTACAAGAATAGCTTGTGAGCTTGACTACCACTTTTGTGTTCAATATTATTGAAGCCAATGCATGCGAAGTGGCTAATTTCCGGTGGCAAGTAGCCGCAAATGTTAAAATTTAAGTCGTTGAAAACAGGGTTGAAAAACATTCCTGAGATATTAATTTTAATAGAAACTAGAAAACATTCATTTTTGTATCGTTATGTTTCACCATCGGTGCCTAAGATTATGTTTTGTATGTGATTACTACATTTAAATTTATACAAGTGAGATATCTCACAGATTATTTATCCTAATTAGTTTATTACTAAAAATGTCAACTAATTGATATTGAATCCTAATTGAATGCATTTGTTTAATTAGAATGTTTTATACGTAAATAGTTGGCATTGGAATCCTATTATTTCATCGTGACCGCATGTTTTATATCTATTCTAATATGTTTATGACGCTTTTAGTCCAGCCCAAACCAGCTGGCATTTTATCTTTCTGACATGCTGTTGGAGATTTCCTAAGCAAATTATTTAAATGCCGATATTTTTAAGAATGCTAAACATGGCGTCCTTTTTCTCCTGGCGCCCCTAGGCAAATGCCTACGATGCCTAGTCGTAAAACCAGCCCTGCTTTTGTGATGTGGATGACATTCAATTAAAAGCAATGAAGAAGACTTACATTTTAAACTTCAACACTTTAGCAAAGAAGAAGCAGATACTGAATCCCTTGAAATAAGTGTCGATTTAATATCCTTAAAATTTCATATAGTTTTAAAATGGAAACGTTGCAATTGCTATCCTACATTTATGTAAATAATTTTAAATTTATATCCTTAACACCGTTGTTGCTCTACGTATGTTACCAACGCTTACTGTGTGTTTTGCATCTGTGGAAAGGGCGTTACCCAAATTATAAATAATAAAAGATTATCTCAGATCGAGTACCGTACAAACACGTTTCTCTGACTGATCCTGCCACTACATCCATGGAAAAGAAATATCGGTCACTAAATATCATAGAAGCCATTCCTACTTATGCAACCAAGAAAGCTGGTAAAACTGCGTTTTACTTTAATATTGTATATTGTCTTAATATTAGTATAACTTTTCTATAATTTGATAAGATTTTCTTCATTTAAAGTTAATATACATGTAAGTAGTAAAATGTAAAATTTATCTATAACTATATATTAATCGAATAGCATAAAATAGTTATGTATATTCTCAATTGTTTGAGAATGTTTAGTGCTACTGCATACGTAGCAGTATAAGATAGTATGTTAACATAAAGGTTTGCTTTTCTATAATTAAATAAAAAATTGTAAATGTTTTAAATAACATAATTTTAATACATCCGGTCGTCCGTGCTCAATTTTATTATACAGTTGCTTGTCCTTTTTTTTTGTTAAAATACATATTGTATTTTAGATCCAGATTTTAAGAAAAACAATTATACGCATTATGATTGTATTGGAAAATGATAACATATTATTTTAACAATTTAGTGGGAAAGAGGAGGCATCTTCAATCATGTACAATGCTACGTTCACTTTCGGACGGCGTACTAAATCTTGCGCCATTTTATTTCATTATTCATTCGCATAGATTCTGCTTCCTGTATATTAAACATCCCTACAATAAGTACGCTTTCTGCAATTTCATTTAAACCTATTTGCAGCGAAAGGGAGAGTTCTTACCTATTACTATAGAGTGTAATTAATCCTTATAATACCCAAACCTAAAAACTCTTTGAAACAATGGATCACACTTCTTTGAGAAAGTTTGTTTCGGGTTTCTATTGACACCAGTGTGTTTGATAACACTGGGATTGAATTTTAATTTTCGCTATAAAACGAGTTCAATTTATTCTTTCTGCATGCGACCCAGAATATTTGTCGTTCTACAATATTTCGTCCACACCATTGTGTGGTAAGTGCTTTTAGTTTTAAGAAAACAAGTGTTTCCCTTCGTAAATAATCTAAGCTTTAATCGTACCCGTTATAGCCTCCTCCGGTGGACATGACCGTTCATTACATTGACCCCTGATTGACGAAGCAATTACCGCTTCTTTTGGAGGAAGGATGAGCGGATGGCGCTGTCCTGGGTTCATCTGTTCCACACTGTCCTTGGGGAGGGTGTGACCAATCCATCGCCTTGGACGCGCGGCTGAATGTTTTTTCACTACTTACGATGCGACCATATCGATTTTGATTTTACTGTTTAAGCTCATGCATTCATAAAGTTAATTCTTATATACGAAAATTATTGAACTATTTTGGTAGTTACTGCCATTACATTAATGTATTACCTACTGTTTGTTTTAAATAACTAAAAATATACTACTTATTAATGTGAAAATGGTTTAAAAACTTGCTGGCACATTTGAAAACGTTGTTATCGTTATATTTATAGCTGTATGTTAGGTATTTTAACATTGTTAAAGCCTATGTGAAGTGTCATAATATTATGATTACTAAAGTTTGAAATCTGGTATGACAATACACTAGAAATAAAATGATAAAATATACTGTTTATGCTTACATACTCAAAAGTGTTTACTGTTTATGCCTGTTGTAATTTATATAAATATTGGGCATTTGAAATGTAGTAAATGTTTTACTGTATAATTATTATATTTACAAAGTGCTTGTTACCAGACAGTAATTGTAACGTTTTTCTATTAAGATTTTTTTAATGTTTTTTTTTATATTATGGTATGCTCTGTAGTCCCGTAAAACCCCGCCTACTTGTCAATTGAGCCTGGTCATTCTCTCATTGTCCTTTCGGTTACGTCGATGTACGTAGCATAAATTTTGACGCCCTGGCGTGGGGCCCCGATTTTGTTTTGTTAACTTTTAAGCTGATTTTCATTACTGCATAATTCTCTACATTATCCGCGTGTGTGAGATGAACTTAACCTGCGCAAATCTTTACCTCTGTCAACCGTTCACAACAATAATAACTACCACATTTCGGTGATAGAAAATACCTTTTCTTACACAAAAATAAGTTTAAATTTAATATCGTGTCACGTTTTTGTTGTCCCTGCAGGACACTCATCTTTAATGTTTCTTGCAGTTATGTTACATTCAATGTTAGGTCTAACTGCACCTCTTGCCAACCCTCCCCTTCTCGCAGTTAAGTCTGCCTTCGTCTATTCGCGCACGTCTCGCTATATTTTAATGTTTTCAAATAACCGGGTTCTGTATAACTGAACTCGTTCAATATAAATTGGACTTATTCTTTTAATCCACTTCTACTTCGGATGCTGTCGGAAGTTTCTCATATTATTGTATAATTTGCTATTGAGTTTATGACAAATGACACGTAGAAAGCCCTCTGGCATCATGTAATTTACGTAGGTGTATCTGTATTTTTTTATCTAAAACCATATAGATTCACACCTTATAGTCTAGTGTATAAAAGTAGTACATCATTGAAGCCCTACACGTGTGCATGATTACATTCAAATAATGTGTATTTAACATTTACCTTATGATAGCTGCAAGAATGTCTGTTAAAGCTATGTCATATCGTCTGGAATTTATTAAACAACTCCTTAAAATTCATATTTGAGGTGCATGTTAATGAGTTTCTTTGTATAATTCAAAAAGCTTTTTATTACACCCTCTTACTATAAAATTTTAGGGTTAAAATATAATTGGTTTGTTTGCATTTTTGTGGTTTAAAATAATTTGCAAACCCTTATTCAAGTTCTCCTGTGTATTTACAAAAATAAAACGATTATAATTGTGGTTTTCACTCTCATTGAAATTAAAATATGTATATCATTGTAGGTCTTTGTTTTTAAACACCATTTTTCCTGAAATTAAGAATCTACAAGGTGCTTCAGTAACAAGTTGGTCTAGTCAAGATTAAATATTATTTCTTTCATATCTAAAATATGCTTAGCGTAACGTATCGCATTACAAACTTGTGTCATATAATATACCAAAATGCAGACCCTACCCAAAAATCACTAGCACGTTTAGGTGTAAGCTAACACATACTTTCGTATTTTTGTGGTAAGGGTTAATACTTGTTTTCTGTATGAGTCACAGTTACTATATTGTTTGTGTTTATTTATATTTTCCATATAGGCCTTACCGTTGCTTGCACTTATGCTTGAGGAAGTAAGATGTGATTTTCAAAAATCTAGATTTAGTCATTTATATCTTTCATGTACACGTTTTGCATAAGTGGTACAGTAATATAAAATAAAACGTGTATATCGTATCAAGGCTAAGATGAAAGCAACTAAGATTAGCGTGTGCCCTGTACTTCGGAAAACTAGACCAAACTGTGAAGTTACCGGGAAGTTATTGTTGGTAAGTGTCACGCACAAAGGCGCATTCAGAAAAGCATGAAGGTTGCCAAAAAAATTATGTGTCTGCTCCGTTATGTATAATTAGTAATAGCTATGCGAAGCACGAATTAGGTATTAATATTATATCCTTAAGGTTTTGGCAAAACCGTGCTTTACGCTTTGTAGTGGTGGAGCCTGAATTTCAATTGTCTCGCTAACAAGAGCGCCAACTGTTAGTTATTAACTCAGAAATTTACTAAAAGTTTCGTAAAAATATCTATTCATACTTTTAAATATTAAGTAAAGTAAAGCATTTCTATTTTCCTTAGTAGAATAAGAGAGCCAATGCATCGTAAATAGTAGAAGGGTGGTGGAAGTTTTAACACGCTTTAAACCGAAAACGCTATCTAGCCCTACAATGTGTAGGTATTTTCAGGATATTCTAAGGATATCAATCTGAATTAATAAATTTCTTTGAGACATGCTGTGTTTTTAAAGTTATATTAGCTTTACAGAAACGTCTCCTGCTGCAAGTTGATTCTGATTGTAGTGGCGGGTTTTAGATATCAAGGACAAATGATATAAACAAAGTGGCATTTAACCAAAGCAATCTATTTATAACTTTGTAAGTGACATTAATGGTTGCCTGACAAATAGAGCATCTCAATTTCTCAAACAATTCTAAAGTTACTGCGCTAGCTACATTCCCAAAAGCATCTATTGCGGACCTGGAAAGTTTTAACTTTATGAAAGATAATTTTATATGCAACGAAGTGGCTGTATTATATTTAATCGATTAGGTTATCTACAATGAGCTATTTAGAATGCACATTAACGCTGAAACTAATGCTCTTGTCAACTATTGCTGTAGTCGTATTTGAGCTAAGAATATTCTTTCTGTAACTGACTTGTCCTATTGTCGCTTTGTGACGTTTTAAAACAGCTGTTTTAATCAAGTAAATAAGCAATACTCATAACAAAAAATTTTTGATTGTGTATCAAAATTTATGTTTACAACTGATACTCCAGTCATTTTAACCGCCAACCTACGCTTTCTTCTTCTGGTTTATTCTAGTCTAAATTCTAGAACTAAAATACTTTAAGTGTATTTCGGTGGTTGGTTATGTCTTACTTGGTGACGAAACGAATGGTCTGGAATTTGTTGTAGTCCACGTATTCAATATTTTTATAGATCGCTCAGAAATGCCTGAAACAAAGCAGTGGGTAGCATAGAGAATTTGGAAACGTAAATATTCAATTTCGTCTCAACATATTGGATATGGAAATATGGTTTTTGGTAAACATAATTCCATGTTACAGATTATTAAACTTTAGTTTCATTACTAGATTGTACTCTACGCACTTAAAATTATAAATAACGCTAACAATAAAAAGCGAAGTTGCTTTAACATCCTATTCATACATGGAAAATGTAAACAACAGTTACTAAACTAAAAACTCTTTACGTTGTATAAAGAATACTTTAGAGAAATTCTTACCAGAAGCTCCTGATAATGCTTTGCTAACAGTGAATGTAATGTATAAACAGTTTTTAAATATATCTTATAATTGTAAAACTATGGTATTTTTTAAATTGTCAGAACTTTCGGATTATTTTGATATATGACGATTTGTGTAATTTGCGCATATGCGATACAGATATATTCTTCTATTTGCATTATTTTCATTCCACTGCAAGGCATTGAAGATTCTGATCTATGTTATCTTTGGTTATTCCGTAGATACATCTTGTTGCACTGAATTTTTTCAGATCCATTACATTTGAAATTTATTAAAGGCAAATGCAGTTTATAAACTGTCGGTACTATTGCTTTTGAAAAGTGTCATTCTCTTGGCATCCAATTCTTAAAAGACCTCTACGCCATAAACAAACAGGCAGTCAGGCGCGTATCTTTAATGGTATTGGATATAGTTTGTTGAATGTGAATGACTGCAAGGGTTACATTAATTGCGCAACTTCACCCATCATATCGGTGATATTGAAAGATCAACAATAAGTAACTAATGATTTCAAAATGCATTCCTATAATTGTTAGTGTAGTATTGCGTCAATAGCTACAGATAACAGTAAAAGTGACAAAATGCGAACGAGTGATGTTAATAATAAACTTGATTATCTCAACGTGTAACGTCAGTGCGCTATTAAAGCAAACATTAGGTAGTAACAATGGATTTATTTCTATCAGTTAGTTAAAAAAGCTATTGGTACGAAAATGCAGGCGACTCCGTAGCGTAGTTGGTATGTGTGTGACTACTACGTCCAAGGTCCCGGGTTCGTATCCCGACACGGTCCGCTTGAAAAATGTTAGGCGAGCATTTTTCACAAAAATACGCCCTCGTTCGGATGAGAGGTAAAATAGAGGTCCCGTGTGTGAGTGTTGTCACGCACGTTAAAGATCCCTACCTTACTTGGAACAGTAAGGGTTCGACAAAATTCCAAATTTTTTAAGTAAAAAAAACTCGCTTTCTGGCCAATTCGGGCGGAACATTGGAAAATCACATGTAAGGTATGAGAATACCCTGAAAAATTTATTAGAGCTTTGGTAGTTTACTTTTGCAAGGTGGATATTCCAATAACACATTAAATTTGGATAAAGAATTAAGATAATAAAGCATCTAGTACATTTGTATACAAACAGAAATAAAGATCGAGATCTTACACCCTTCGTATTAAATTACAAAGATACAGATAGATCTGAATATATAACCGTCATAAGGAAGTATACTTGTACACATTCACGCGGTTTTAAAGAAATCTCCACAATAGTAAATTACCTCAACATTGATAAAATTATAAATTACCGCCATAAAAATTGCCATACAAAGGTACATAAACAACGCCCCTTTCAAAAGTGTAGGAACAAATAATCGATTACATGAAAGTACGACATTGACCTCAATCTTAGGACAGCAGTTAAATGCACTACTGGGTAAGTACGAAATATAACATGCAATGGATCTTGGATAAAAACTTATAAAACCCACGAATAATAATACAGGGGAGCATTTAATAATTTATCTTCAGTTATATAGATTCAAATTTGATTAAAATATAACCAGCGTCGCGTGGAATGAGTTTGATTAAACGGATTTCAGGTGCAGTATTAAGCTCAGGGATTGTGAGGAACAAGTTTCCAAACACGAGGGTAAAGGTGGTATCGAAAATCACTGACTGGTGAAAGCGTCCCTGTGTTGGAAGCTTTCATTTAACGTTAAGCTGGAACAGATTACCTGCAATCAAAAAAATCTTTCATTAAAAGCTGTTTGGAGCTTTGTAAAAGGATCAATAAAGCCTAAATGATATTGAATTCTTGTTTACCACCTCCTTACTACACATTGCATGCTCATGAACATTTAATAATCGTGATTTGTTGTAATAATACTAATACATATAGCTTATTATTAGGGCTGTATACGATGGTACACGCTTATTGAAAGCGTGCTACATATATTTTTTTGCTAGGGCTGACACTACTACTACTAGTGGCTTCAACTCGCCACACGCATGGGCGCTAGTGAAACCTTATTAACACCATGCTTCAAGTTAGGTGTCTGCAAAACTAAATCTTCCGACGTAACTAGGAGTCTATTCCTTGGGTAGAGCTATGAGCAATGGGGGTAAGTCGAAATCTGTGGGGGTCACACTCAAACTAAAACAAACAGGCGCCACCAAGTCCAGATTGATTTATATTAATGGCATAGCAAATTTCTAAGGGCGGACTTGGAGACCCAAAGAAAAAGATCGCCTTCGCTGACATACAAACTTGTCTTAACAGAATAAGACACTGCTCCTGTAAGAAAGAATAATAGTTAAGTCACCTAAAAAAATGGGAACACTATTTGCGTCCCTCAAGTATACCTAAAATGCATAGAGAATATTTCCTACATACTGGAATCGTAAAATTTAACTCTTGCTGTCTTTTGTTTATCAGGTCTGATCAAACCAGATCAGAATAAAAACTTTAAATGTAGATTATTAATTTACTAGAAAGAATTTTCTTTGTTTCAGTAAATAAAATTTCATTATAATTAAATAAAATAAATATTTGATATTCTTGCAAAATTGTTGTAAGGTTTATCAACTGATCCTTACTCAAATATATTACAGTTCAGTGTAACTAACAATATTAAGGTTTTTATAACCCAACCAGATCTGTGTAGGTCACTTACAAATGAATATACGAAATTTTCTCATTAATTTAACAAAATTAATATTAGTTTGAAGTCAAAAGAATCACCAAGATATTCTCTAATTTTATCAAAAGTGGCAGTACTGTAATGCTAAACATCTGTAAGCCATTGTGCAATTGTTGACGGCATTGTTCAAACAAACAGGTGACGTAATAGCAGCTGTTAATTTACGTTGTAGCCACGTGTAGTCACATATTTACGGAACTAAGTGAAATCAAACCCGATACTGGGGAAAACCAGTCTAATCACAGGTAAACTGAATAACAATTTTGTATATCCAACAAACAAAATGAAATAATGTACTTTCAGAAGGAAGTACTGAGGAAATTCTTAATTCTATTACGAACCCAATACCGGCTGTCGTCCTTGGTTGCAATGGAAACAACTTCGCAGTGCGGGGCCTGCAGCTAAATATGCTTGTTTTCCATGCTTTAATACAGATGTAGGAGCGAAGCGGATTTCTCACATTGGTTCACGGCAGCATTACTTCATAGCGTACTCCTCCGTTGTCTAATTTTATTTACAAATATAATCTTTCATTGCGTAGTACATAAGTTAAGGTTTCTAAATTGTAACTTCAAAGTGGTCGTGCGGTTTCTAATTTATCGTTGCAATTTCTGACGTATTGTTGCGCTAAATAAATTTTTAAATTAGCTAATATGATAACGAATATGCAAAATGTGGATTAAGTACTAACCGTTACTCAGGAAGTGTTTCACCAAAATAAGGCGACCCGGAGGTCACTCGCCATTCTTTTTGAATGCATCTTCACGCTGCCTTTAACTATCGACGAGTGCGCTCGCTGCGTTCTTGCATGGTGGGAGGATCATAAGTGGGGTTCTCGAACCTCTCACGCGCGCGCCAGTGGCTGTGGAATTGCACCGAACTCCGAAACAAATAGACTACTAATCCTAGATATAGTAATACTATAAAATTTGATTGTTACTCGAATCTTTATTTTAGTTAATAAAGGTATTTCAATATTCATTGTACGTTTAATGAATAGGTTCTTTTACTGCTAAAATAAAATTGTTACACTACCCTTTCCTAAAAGAAAAAATTTTTTTTAGAAAAACTTCAAATATAACAAATACAAAAAAATTTTATAACAATACTAGCCTTTCCTACCTTCCTAACTAACTATGCAATTTTATAATTTTAATCAAATGGGGGGGACAAATATTTACAAATGAATGTGTTGGTAACTACGCGTACCTGACGTCAATCGGGAGACAAAAGCGGGAGTCACAATCGGTAATAATCAAAATTGGGAGGGGTCAAATTAGAAAGTCAAACACTCCACGGGACAAAAAATTGAATTTACAATATTTCCTGACTTGAGATTCATACTTCTAACAAGGCTAATATTTCTTACCTATAACCAAACACTTACGATTTACTTCTAATTTCAAAAAACTTCACTTCCAGGAGCTCATTTAGCTCTATCTACAAAAAAGGAATGCTTCCTCATCAAGACAGCATAACTATTCAAAACATCATCACTACAAGGTGATAATCAAAAGTAAGACCCTACTAATAGGTCTATATTTAAACACCATCATCACAAAGTGATAATCAAAACAAAAGTGACCTAACCATAAGGTTACTTATCAAATGCAAATACAAAATATCATCGCTTCATCGTAAAGAGATGATCAAAACAAAGGTAACCTAACCATAAGGTTACTTATCAAATGCAAATACAAAATATCATCGCTTCATCGTAAAGAGATGATCAAAACAAAGGTAACCTAACCATAAGGTTACTTATCAAATGCAAATACAAAATATCATCGCTTCATCGTAAAGAGATGATCAAAACAAAGGTAACCTAACCATAAGGTTACTTATCAAATGCAAATACAAAATATCATCGCTTCATCGCAAAGAGATGATCAAAACAAAGGTAACCTAACCATAAGGTTACTTATCAAATTCAAATACAAAACTGAGCCAGTCAGGGCTGTACTATCCTACACCCTACTGAATATCCTATCACTGAGTTCCAACAAACAACTGATCTCATTAGTGATGGACCAAATGGTGAGACTCACCAAGCCAACTTTGACCTTATCAAATCAAAGAACCTCGAACGGTCAAAAGGAACAAGGGAAAGAACAATCCAATACTCTCTCTACCCCGACATGTAGAAATCAGGACCAACAATTAAATAGCCCACCTACTTCTACATTGTAAGGATATCTGTCAAAGACATCCTCCAAACACATCTCTGAGCAACGCGCGAGCAAAATGTCCAGCGTGCACACCAAGGCACACCTCAAACCTACAAAATTTACAAAATCTCTAACCACTTATTTCACTTCTCAAATAAAATACTCAAAATTAGTGAAACGACACTAAATTAAAAATCGGAACAAAACAAAACAAACCACGGACCGGAATTAATCGTCAGGATCATCATTTTCCTTTGGATACGACGCTTCAACTGGTTTCAAGTCCTTTACGTGCCATTTCCCTGCTCTTGTCCCATCTTCGTTCTCTAACTCATATACTAAATTGGAATGTTTTTTCCGAACTTTACTCATAACGAACTTAGGGGCTAACTTAGCGGAAAATTTAGCACTAGCACTCGAGAGGACCTTATTAGCTCTCTAAACACTTTCTCCGACTCGGAATGAAATGTCTCTTCTCCTAAGATTGTAGCGTTTACTCGAACGTTGGTATGCTACATGCAAATTTTCACGGACATTTCCAAAAATATCAAACAAAGGTTGACGATCCAAAACATAAGAAGGTCTACTACTGGAGACGACATCAACATCTTCACCCGGTATAAAATTATCATTATAAGCTTTTCCACTTAAAGGTACCTGACGACCAAAAACTAAAAAATTTGGCGAATAGTTGGTGGACTCATGTTTTGCTGAGTTGATTGCGTATTGGATCTTTGATATCTCCATATCCCACGTATCATGTTCTTCTACGTATGAACGGATTGCTGTACCAACTGTCTTATTGATTCTTTCCACAAAATTGCATTGAGGAGCATAAACAGCATTATACCAAATCTTTTGAATTTCGTACCTTGCACACAAAGCTTTAAAAATACGTCCAATTAATTGTGGACCATTATCACAAATAACAAACTGTGGTACTCCATAGACAAGAAATACTTTTTCCTCCAAAAATTTCTCGATCAAATGTGCCGTGGCACTACGTAAAGGTTGCAAAATCGAATACTTCGAGAACCAATCACCAACAACTAAGAGCCATTTATGTCCGCGTTTGGAACGAGGAAACGGACCCATCAAATCTAATGCAATGGTTTGGAATGGTAGTCCAACCTCTTTCTCCTTTCCCATCATCCCAAGGGGACCTTTATTGGGTGGTTTTTGAGCACCGCAAATCAAACATTTCCTACAAAATTTACGTACGTCAAAGATCATCTTTGGCCAATAATATAATTCTTGAACACGAGACAAAGTTTTTAAGGAACCAAAATGTCCTGCTGAAGGGGGGTCATGACATGATTTAATGACATCTAAACGCTGAGACTTTGGCACTAAGTGTTTCCACTCTACAACATTCGCCGAATGCGGTAATAGGGGAAGGTATAAACTTATAAATAAACCCATCTTCCACTTTCCACTGGGGGTAGCTTTTGGGTGACAACAAAATTTTCTTTCTCAAAGATTCATACCACAAGTCTACTGTATCAAGTTTAATCTCTACTAAATTAACTTCTGGATTTTCTAAAGGAACACCACGACTAAGACAATCTGGAACTATATTGAACTTTCCTTTTCTATGCACCAAATCAAATGAGTGTTGCCTTAATCGAACTGACCATCTGGCGAGTTTTCCAGTTGGATTCTGAAGATTACTCAACCAAAGTAACGAAAATGATCGGTGACAACTGTGAAGCGAACTCCTTCTACCCACGGACGGAATTTCTCAATTGCAAAAATAACTGCTAAACACTCTCTTTTAGTGGTGGAATAATTGCGCTCAGTACGGCTCAGGGTTTTGCTTGCGTACGAAATTACACGCTCTTCTCCGTTTACATTCTGAATCAACACAGCTCCTAACCCAGTGTTGCTTGCGTCACACTCCACAATAAAGGGTGCCGAGTAGTCTGGCTGCGAAAGAAGAGGTGCAGAAACTAATGCTTGCTTGATCAGCACAAATGAATTTTCTGCTTCCGCACTCCAGTTCACAGTTTGACCTTTTTTCTTACTTTTAATGAGGTCATTAATAGGCGAAACTAAAGACGAAAATTCTTTATAAAGCGCCGGTACCAGCTGCACATTCCTATAAACCTTTAATCTCCGTTGTGGTTTTCGGACGGGGAAAGTTAACCATCGCCGACACCTTATCGGGATCTGTACGAAGTGAGTTAGAACCTACTATATAACCCAAAAATTTAAGTGTCTTTTTAAAAAATTCACATTTACTTATATTTATAGTAAGGTTAGCTTCCTTTAACCGTTGCTTAACCTCTACCAATAACTTTAGATGTTCTTCAAAAGATGACGAACATAAAATTATGTCGTCCAAATAACAAAATACATGGGGTTCAAAACGTGGACCAAAAATTACATCTACTAAACGTTGTTGCGTCTGCGCAGCATTCTTCAACCCAAATGGCATGCATGTAAATCTAAATTGTCCTCGTGAAATAACACTGAAGGCAGTCTTATCCTTAGACGACTCACTAAGAGGATTTGCCAAAACGATTTTCTCAAATCTAGTGACGAAATGTAGTTCGCACCTCTCAACATATTGAGAATTCTATCTACGTTCGCAAGGGGGTACGAATCATGAACAGTTAAGTCGTTCAGGGTTCTACCATCAAAACAGAAGCGATATTCTCCATCTGCCTTCTTAACCAACAAAACTGGAGAGGACCACGGACTAGTACACGGTTCTATAACTTTAAGTCTAAGCATGTCGTCCAATTCCTCATTCAATATCTTACCCATATATGGTGACATGACATATGGTTTCTTGTGGAAGGGTTTGGCATTGCCTGTGTCTATGTCCAATTCGATTAGGTGAGTTCGTCCTAATCTATCTTGCTGCTAATCTCACTAAATGAATTTATTAACTCTTGTGCCTGCGCACATTGAGCATCTGAAAGGTCATGTAAACCACATAAAGAATCTTCAGTGTTCAAAGGGATGGAAAACGAACCTATATACCCTATGTCGTTCCCAGCATTACTTTGGATAAACCAATTATTACTTCTAAAGTCAGCAACTACACCAAATAATTTTGCAAAGTCACTACCGAAAATAAATGTATGCGGTAGGGATGGAACCACTAATGCATTAAGGATGCGGCAATCATTACCTATACAAATTGGCAAATCTACTGAGCCTACAACAGACTTTATTGAACCATCAGCTGTAGTGATACCCGTTTTTGCTGAACTAAAATTCTCAAGTCTAATTCTCTAACAATTGAAAGGGCTAAGGATCCTACCACTGAGGTAGTGCATCCCGAATCTAGAAGACCGGTAATGTCTCTATCCATTAATTTCACCATAATATAAGGTCGATTATCACACTGCTTCTCAATAAACAGAGTATTATTCTTAGGCTTCGGAGAGTCCTGACAAAATTTTTAACAACTGTAAGCCATCTCGACCACTCGTCTTTACAAAAATATTTTTCTTGTTTACAAATCATAACCGTAGCTTTATGACGCGGAACAGGATACCGACCACTATGTACCTGCCGCCTTACTGGTTTTTGAACATTGTGGACATGACGTTGCCTTAACGCCTTTTCGACCACATCCAAAACAAAAATTTTTTAGCTGCTCTACAATCTCTAAACCAATGTCCACTACGGGAGCAATTCCAACAAACAAAGTGATTCCTTTTATCGGGACTAGAGGAATTACAAACTGAGGACTCAAAGAGCTCTTATCCGCTACTGTTACGTGAGAATTGACTAATTTATTCTGAAATACTCTACTCTTAACAGCACAAACTTTTCATTCAACCCGAGGTGTTTGTTCTCAAATGGATGCTTAGAGGTTGCAATTCTTGTTAGGTTTACTAGAAGATGCTGAAACCAAATTTAGTTTCATCAAAGAAGCCTCTTCTAACCTCTTACACAAATTTACTAAGGTAGACAAATCTTGAATGTCCGACAATGCAAGTGCTGAAATATATTCAGGAACCAAATTTCTTCTTATCATCTTAACTTTAGTAACTTCCGCTGGCTCGTTGGTCAGTCTACTAAAGAGGGTTTGCATATGCGCGACAAATAAAATAATCTTTTCGTCTTTACCTTGACGACGATTTCTGATCTTTTCCCAAATGTCATCATCTGAAGAACCAGGTAGGAAATCTTCCCTTAAACGTTCTAACAAGGAGTTCCAGTCTCTCAAAGAATTTTTCACTGTTCTAAACCAAACTAAAGCGTCACCCACAAAAAGTTCACATGCTGATCCAAATAAATCAGCTTCGGATACCTTACGTGATTGTGCTAAATCACTAACTCTATCCAAAAATGAATGTAGTTGTTTGGGGTCACCTGAGAATTTTACAGGCCATGAACCTATAGGTACTGAAGGCGTTACATACGAAGTCGAATGAATAGGTGCACTAGCAACTGAAGGAGATACTACAACGGACCGATCCAAATGGGTGGACTCTGTACTTTTATTGATTTTATCGTATAAGTCAGCTTCAAGGGTTAATATCGTTGCTACTGTCTCATTTCTAAACTTAATTGCTACATCGGGATTTATTGAAGGAATTTTCATGCGCTTAACTCGCCCCGAAAGGTGGTTTAACCTTGAACAAGCTCTTCTAAAAATTGAGTCTGATGAGTCGCCTTCAAACTCGGACACAACATTCCGGACTGACTCAACTGAAACTGAAATTTCTTTACTTTCTGTTGCAAAATCTACTTCATAACACGAAAGGTCAATCAAACAACCAGGCTTATCTATTTCTTTAGCTAACAATCTACCTAAAATTTTCCGTTTCTCCAACACTGGCCTCTCACTCAACACTCCTCTAATTCTTAGTTCATACTCCAATTCTTCTTTAAGTAGACAAACAATTTGGAATTTTTCCGACATGATTACTACAGCCTAATGGAATCAAACCGATAAATCTAACTGATCCGAATCTTATAAAAGTTATCAAAACAAATTCGTACTGCTAAAGGTAAAATCAAAAAAATGTTTTGGTAAAATTATTTTTGCCAAAACAATATCAAAAAAATTTAAGGGTCAAAACAGAATTAAAGTCAAAAGTAAATTTGACCAAGTTAATTACTTGACTGTATTGGGATTAACGTTACGACCAATCCTTTATCAAAAGCAAACAAACAAATCTAAATGTCAAATAAACTTTAAGCAAACAAATTTCGAGCAAAATAATTTTTGGACAAATGGACTTCAAAGCAAAATAAATTTTGAGCTAACAAATTTCAAAGCAAATTAAATTTTGAATAAACAAATTTCGAAGCAAAATAAATTTTGAACAGACTATTTCAAAGTAAAATTATTTTTGAACAAACAAGTTTCAGAGTAAAAATAATTTTGAACGAACGAATCTCGAAGTAAAATTAATTTTGAATAAACAAATTTCGAGGTAAATCAAATTATGAACAAACAAATTTCGGCTAAATTAAATTATGAACGAACGAATTTCGACGAATCACTCGTTGAATAAACAAATTTCGACGCCCCAAGCGTTGAACAAACAAATTTCGACGCCCCAAGCGTTGGGCGCAAGTGCTACATATATTTTTTGCTAGGGGCTGACACTACTACTACTAGTGGCTTCAACTCGCCACACGCATGGGCGCTAGTGAAACCTTATTAACACCATGCTTCAAGTTAGGTGTCTGCAAAACTAAATCTTCCGACGTAACTAGGGTCTATTCCTTGGGTAGAGCTATGAGCAATGGGGGTAAGTCGAAATCTGTGGGGGTCACACTCAAACTAAAACAAACTGGCGCCACCAAGTCCAGATTGATTTATATTAATGGCATAGCAAATTTCTAAGGGCGGACTTGGAGACCCAAAGAAAAAAGATCGCCTTCGCTGACATACAAACTTGTCTTAACAGAATAAGACACTGCTCCTGTAAGAAAGAATAATAGTTAAGTCACCTAAAAAAATGGGAACACTATTTGCGTCCCTCAAGTATACCTAAAATGCATAGAGAATATTTCCTACATACTGGAATCGTAAAATTTAACTCTTGCTGTCTTTTGTTTATCAGGTCTGATCAAACCAGATCAGAATAAAAACTTTAAATGTAGATTATTAATTTACTAGAAAGAATTTTCTTTGTTTCAGTAAATAAAATTTCATTATAATTAAATAAAATAAATATTTGATATTCTTGCAAAATTGTTGTAAGGTTTATCAACTGATCCTTACTCAAATATATTACAGTTCAGTGTAACTAACAATATTAAGGTTTTTATAACCCAACCAGATCTGTGTAGGTCACTTACAAATGAATATACGAAATTTTCTCATTAATTTAACAAAATTAATATTAGTTTGAAGTCAAAAGAATCACCAAGATATTCTCTAATTTTATCAAAAGTGGCAGTACTGTAATGCTAAACATCTGTAAGCCATTGTGCAATTGTTGACGGCATTGTTCAAACAAACAGGTGACGTAATAGCAGCTGTTAATTTACGTTGTAGCCACGTGTAGTCACATATTTACGGAACTAAGTGAAATCAAACCCGATACTGGGGAAAACCAGTCTAATCACAGGTAAACTGAATAACAATTTTGTATATCCAACAAACAAAATGAAATAATGTACTTTCAGAAGGAAGTACTGAGGAAATTCTTAATTCTATTACGAACCCAATACCGGATGTCGTCCTTGGTTGCAATGGAAACAACTTCGCAGTGCGGGGCCTGCAGCTAAATATGCTTGTTTTCCATGCTTTAATACAGATGTAGGAGCGAAGCGGATTTCTCACATTGGTTCACGGCAGCATTACTTCATAGCGTACTCCTCCGTTGTCTAATTTTATTTACAAATATAATCTTTTATTGCGTAGTCCATAAGTTAAGGTTTCTAAATTGTAACTTCAAAGTGGTCGTGCGGTTTCTAATTTATCGTTGCAATTTCTGACGTATTGTTGCGCTAAATAAATTTTTAAATTAGCTAATATGATAACGAATATGCAAAATGTGGATTAAGTACTAACCGTTACTCAAAAAGTGTTTCACCAAAATAAGGCGACCCGGAGGTCACTCGCCATTCTTTTTGAATGCATCTTCACGCTGCCTTTAACTATCGACGAGTGCGCTCGCTGCGTTCTTGCATGGTGGGAGGATCATAAGTGGGGTTCTCGAACCTCTCACGCGCGCGCCAGTGGCTGTGGAATTGCACCGAACTCCGAAACAAATAGACTACTAATCCTAGATATAGTAATACTATAAAAATTTGATTGTTACTCGAATCTTTATTTTAGTTAATAAAGGTATTTCAATATTCATTGTACGTTTAATGAATAGGTTCTTTTACTGCTAAAATAAAATTGTTACTATAAAAATTTGATTGTTACTCGAATCTTTATTTTAGTTAATAAAGGTATTTCAATATTCATTGTACGTTTAATGAATAGGTTCTTTTACTGCTAAAATAAAATTGTTACAAGCGTATTATAAACGCGTAGATTCTTATATGGAAAAGCGACCTTATTGTATCCGGATAATCTACGTGTACCAGTTAATTTGGTTGGGGTCTAAAATTGATAAACTTAAGTTAATTTTTTTAAGTACACGCACAATTGGCCAATTACAGATACATCTTAGTTTATGTGTTATTACATTGTAATATTGTAACATTCATATTTAATAATATAGGTTTCGCAAACAAGACTTGGAGTTATTATTTGTGTTTGTTTTAAATTACTACAATTTGAGAAACGTGTAATAAGGCTCCTTCAACCTTTACTGAACTAAAAACAGTTAATTCGTCTTTTGGAGCACGCGTCCTTTGGAGCGACTTTCCATCAGGGTCTCTTGAGGTAGGTTTGTGCTTAAAGGTTTTATTAGATAGAGATTTCAAAGAACTTTTAAGATAGGTGCACAAGTATTTTGTAAAATTATTACAATCCATATACCCCCAATTGGTTTGCATAAACTTTTATAGAACCTATGCCGCACTACTGAAAGCTAGCCGGTGCACTTTTTTCACTTCCCTATGATAAAGTAAAATCAATTCAGGTACTTAACGTCAGTTCCACACATAATAAACAGTACACAAATATGACAAAATAATAATTGCACTGTTAAGTTTATTTGAAATAGTAGATTTTCCTATATACAGTTTTTTAGCAGTTTCAATAAAATTTAAAAACCGACATTGTTTCTTAGTAACCTCAGAAGCTACCCGGTAATTTATCTATTATGATAACATACGTGTTTTGGTGCTTTTGCTACAGGCTGTGACGTAGAAATAAAAATTACCTATTTTTGTATTCTATTTATGGCAGAAGCACAAAAGATCTTCATTACTTTATATCATTGCTATAAATATAATATATAAGACTCGTGGTAAGCGTAATTAGACTTCACATTTCTAGATTGCGGTAGATGGAATAGCAGCCTCGTTAATTGTATCCGCTGACTTTCACAGCTATGAAATCTATCAAGACTACGTTTCTATAAAAATCGTTATAATGCTTATATACGCATTACCTTTCTACCTAATGATTTCGGTGCAAATACAAATATTTTCCGAAGAACGTATGCTAGGCGCCCTACTCTCAACTAACATAAAGTGTCTGAATATGTATTCGAACTAATTTTCTATCGCTGTTTTAAAGAGTAGACAAAGTCAAGTGCGATGAGCATTTTAAATGTTATATTGATGCTCTTGGTTTTTAAATACTCATGCTGCAAGTAGAAGTGGTCTCTACTTTATAGATTCACTTTTAGTTGTTTAGTTATATTAGATATTATTAAACGCAAACGCCTGTGCTGGTTAACATATTGCTAAATAATCTAGTAAAAAGATAAATAGTAAATAAAGCTCTATAGCGGTCTACTATGAAAGTTCAAAAACGTACGACCACACATTTTGATTGCGTAGTTTGTTGGGATTAACGCAAAGGTCATAAATACCGAAAAGAGGATACCCACACTTGTCTATAAATAACTTTCGTAACATTAACAGCTTATTCTAGAAATACTTTTTACTTTTAGTATCCGAGATTAAAATTCTGAACGTAATATTTTACATTGTAGTCGGCCTTTCAATAACAAATTGCTAGTGCAAACCCTCTGCCTTAAATTGCCAAAAAAGGAACCGTTGTTGTTAAGGATCTATCATCTTATAGAAAGCAATAGGTCACTAACTCCTACTTTAAATTATAAGTACACATTGTTTACAGAACTTGTAATAAATAAGTCATTGAGTTTTTGCTGCTGCACGTCAATACGCGGATCGCCCACTGAGGGTTTTCGTTTCGAAAGATCACCATTCATTTACTTTTAAGAATAAACGTATTGTATCGGGAATCACCTGCCGTGAAGACGAAACTTTGACTAAATCTTCACTCTAAAATAACAAAAGCCCGCTAAAAAGTTTGTTACGGTATTCCGCGCAAACACGAAAAAAAACAGTAAAAGTCAGTAAAGAAATCGTTCACACCGAATACCGCAACAAAACAGGAACAGAATGGTAGAATTCGGGCTAGCTCAAAAACGTTGGAGAGTGGCTTGGGTGAAATAGAAAGAACACATTGGAAACCTCAGTAACACTATATTGTCAATGTACAATCTCGAAGGGATATTTACAAAACAACAAAAAATCCAATAATTTGGTATCGTTTGTTACAGCGTGATGATAAACAAAGCGTCATAACATAAAAATACAAAATTTTTAAGCAGATGTAACATCTTATAATCTAGATACTTACTTAATGGTTCACCTTAAATATATACAAAAGAAAATAAAACATAAACTTTACAGTAATTCTAGGAAAATAAATATACATAATTTATACAATCTGCATTTGTGAAGTGCATCTCCTCAAGCAATAGTGTAACAATTAACTTGCACCCTAACTAACATTAATCAAACGTTAACTAACTTTAAATTGATGCGCAAGTTCTTTACGTTAATATCTATGCAAAAAGGACAAAAGAAACAAAGAAACAGTAAAACGGACTCTAACAGAAACTTTGAGTAACTAATTTTTAATTTGAAAAATGATTACATATTACATAGTCGATCGTGCATTGTGATTGTGAGGTTTGTAACGTGACGTTGGTAATTTACTGGATAATCATGAGTAATAACATTATGAACAGCAAATAAAATGTCTATTCTTCACAGCAGCATCAAAAAAACTACGAAAACAGAAAACTGTTCCTTGAGCTATCGGCTTCGTGTCATCTTATGGATGGGAAAATGCGGCTGCATTTTTCTATAGACTGGATGTTGGAGCCACCAACTTACCTCACACTAGCACAGAAAGCATTGTAAAAGTGCGACTTTACCACATGCTTCTTCGGTAAGAAGATGTCGTATTCAATTTCTCTTTCAAAACACGGTCTCTATTTTATAAGGACTGAACCACGTATGAGGGTAGATATTTGGCTTTCAAAGGTATCGCCGAAGAATAAAGTAACTGTAACAGCTTGCCAACAAGGAGATAACGCATTTAACAAACGACTTTTAGACAAAAGAAAGCAATCTTATTACTTTGAAACATCTTAACAGCTGCAGGATAATAGATAACAAGCCCATTGCAGGTGTTCACTTACTATGCAGATGGTTTAGTGGTCTTATTTTTTATTACAAAACCGTGCATTTATGCGCGTAATTGAATAATGGTCACTGCAGGTTATAGAATTTATTTGTAACAACTTTTTAATGTGAAGTTTTCTAAGCAGCTGTTTAATTTTATAAGGCAAATTTTTATATATAGTAATTACTTGAGAAATTTTATAAATTAACACCAATTTCAAATGGTAGGAATTCGAGCTTGTTGAGCAATTTTAGGGCGTTTTAAAATAAATTAAGAAAAAATTACATGCAGGGTTTTGAACGTAACAAGTTTCAAACATATGTTTTCATCTCTGAAAACCTATAGCTGCGTTTCGTTTTTGAACGCGTAATTTATTTCTCCAAAGCCAAAGACCCAAGTTTATTTCTGATTGTTCTTACCTTAGACTTAGCACTTCAAAAGCAGAATTTACCAGTCAAAACGTTTCAAAGCACGTCCTGTACCAATTTTAAAAAGGCAAGTGTCTAGAGCTCAGTTCGCGTTTATTCTATAACCTGGGAAAAAACCCTCTCCTCTAAAACCATAAGCACGTCCTAAAAAACATCAATTATAACAATTTGTAATATCGACCCTTATTACATCAACATTTTAGGACATATTTCCAACAAGGTTTTAGCATATATCGTTTCCGAAGAATCACCGGCTCAGTTTACATTTTTAACTGTTTTGAAAGTTGATAATAAGCTGGATGCAAAAGGCGGTTGTGGTTCTTGAGTTGAACTTCTATTCTCACTACAATGAAATCTTTAAAAAATCGAAACATTAATTAATATTAATAACTTTAAAACTTTTTCAAGCGAATGAAAATGCAGTAATGGTAAATATATTTATGTTATATTAATAGCTAAGCTTTCTAAAAACCAAATAAGCAATGCCGTTATCCGTTAAAACTGTATCAGGTTTACAGACTCTTGTAAAATAGTTAATTTTCAACTTGCTAAAAATAACTCGAGTTGTAGCACGCTTTATAGAATATAACCTAACGCGCTTTGAAAACGCATTGATTATTACCAGTAAATGCATCGCTCTTCCCCTACTTCGTGGAAGGGGTCCAATTAAATCTAAATACGCAAGCTTATTTGGACCGCACACAAGAGCAATATGCATTTTCCCGTGACTCATAGAAGAAATCTTACTGCTCTGACACAACTCGCACCCGACTACCTGTTAACTGGTTTTTGCATTTTCGGAAATAGAAAATTTTATTAAATTTAGGAAAACCTTTTCGGACCCAAAGTGTCCATGCTGCTCGTGTTCCTGCAAAACCAATGGAATAATCAATGCCTGCAGTACACACACACACACACGCGCACACTCACTTTACCGTAACTTGTACGCCTAAATAGAAGAACGTGGTGAATAACATACCAATCGGGAATTCGCCATTTAGAATTACCTCTTTTCGATACACTTTTTGCCTCCGAACAAGATTCATCGTCACGAATATTTTTAAAACTCATCGTAGTCGGAAAGCTTCATTCTTTATAATAGTGCTAACAGCTACCTCACCGGGCTCCTCTTTCATTTGCTCACTTTTTAACTGGATATCTGGACAAACAGTCGCTAACAATAATTCTTTTTTCCCCTGCAATGAACCACCTCAAAATTATATTCTTGAAAAATTAACGCCCACCGCATCAATCGGGAATTTAACAGACCGCATTTTAAGAAAAATAGCAGTGCCTTATGGTCAGTTATCACCGTTAACGGATTTCCTAATACAAAAACACGCCCTTGGCGCAGCGCAAAAATGACAGCTAGTGCCTCCTTCTCAGTTGTCGTATAAGACAGCCCCCCCCCCAACGTCCTAGTCACGTAAGCGATTATTTACCTTTTTGTGACGTCTGATCAATCTGAAACAAACACGAACCTAATCCGTACCATGAACTGTCTCACTGACCAAAAAACCGTTTACTCGAATCCGGATGCGATAAAAATCCCACCGTCGAATACGCTTTTTTGTTATTCCTTAACAATTTCAGTAGCGGTACAGTCAAGTCTGAATTCCTTTCCACAAACCTACGATCAATAGTGCACATTCCGAGAAAACTACGTAATTGACGGATATTTCTCGGTGCAGAAAACTCTCTAGTGACTTTAATTCTTTCCGGGTCCATCTTTTACACCCTTCGAGGTTAATATGTGCCCCAAAAATGATACACTTTTGCGTGCAAAAGCACACTTTTCAACTTAATTACTATATCCGCGTCTGAAAATTTATTAAAAATTAAATTTAAATGTCTTAAATGTTCTTCCGGATTCGCAGAAGTTATAAATATGTCGTCAACATATGGAGTTGCAGAGGACGACACTTCTGTACCCAACACTATATTTATGCCTCGTATGAAACTTCCCACCGAGGTACTTAAACCGAAAAGCAGTACCTGAAATTGATACATATGACCACCGAAATGGAAACCCGTATATTTCCTGCAATCCGGCCTAATTTTAACTTACCAGTAAGAAGCCGTTAAATCCAGGCTACTTATATATTTAATCTCTGAAAACTTAAAAAGGAGTTCATTAGGATTTGGGGGCATAGTTTGATCTTGGACCATTTTGGAATTGAAATATCTGGCGTCTAAACATACGCGAACGGTATTATCTTTTTTCCTAACCACAACCAAAAGATTGACATACTTATTTTGGGCCGGTTCAATAACCCCCCACTCAAGCATTTGATTTATCTGTTCTCGAACTTCATTACAATATATGTGAGGAAAAGTGTATGATTTCAAACAGTAAGGGGATCTATTTCTTAACTCAATAACATGGGAGTTCTGCTTTATTCGGCCAGGTTGATCAGAAAAAATATGACTGTGTTTATGTATCAACTCGCTAGCATTCTCTTTTCGCGATCAGTAAATGTCGAGGAAGTTTCGGATACACTTACTAGATTAGCAAATGAGTACCAATTTT
This sequence comes from Platerodrilus igneus, assembly GCA_036346225.1. Taxonomy (NCBI): domain Eukaryota; kingdom Metazoa; phylum Arthropoda; class Insecta; order Coleoptera; family Lycidae; genus Platerodrilus; species Platerodrilus igneus. Next base: position 2,230,318 of record JARFIW010001130.1, read on the forward strand.
TTTAAAACTTTTGCGTTTCCCTAACACTACGCTAATTTCAGTCTGTGGCTTGTGCACCATAATACTGATGGTATTATCAGATTTGGCTACCAGCAAAAACGAAAATACATATCGTTTTCCGTCTTTAGTTATTTTTATAGACAACTTTCCAAAATCAAGCTTTGTGCCGACCGTCGACAACCATTCGCATCCAAGAATAATATCGTGCACCAAAGTAGGAACAACAATAAGAACACATTCCATTTTACTATCTTCCATATTTAAGTCTTGCAAAACTTGATGTTATCCGTTTGACTTTCGCAGCAATAGCCCCCCTCCTAACACCTAATCCAGTAACCGGAGACACAGGTAATTTATTTACCTTGTTTTTCAACGATTCGCAACAGTTTTCTGAAATACAGTTGTATCGACTACCCGAATCCACTAACGCATTAATTTTCCAACCTTCCACAACAATCGACAACAAAGCCCACTGAATCAAATTATGTTCTACTTCTTCAGGTTTGCTTAATAAATTCTCCTCAACATCGTTATTAAAACGAGTAACCATTCTCAATTAAACTAGTTACACCAGAAGCGCCGCGACTATCAATTCCTCTAGCCCTACTCTCTCTATCCACTTCATTTCTCGTACTACTTGTATTAACAATCTTACGACTAAAATTCTTGTTTCTATTCCTCTATTACCTTCCCTACTAAAATTATTGTTTCTACTGCCAAAGTTACAATTTCAGTTTTCCCTACGGCTATGTTGTTCCGAATTCTGTCCAAAATTACCGTCCTTTTCTCTATGATCATATCTCTCACATCTCCGTTCCCTATTCCGTTCCTGGTCAGCGTTTCTATTTCCATCGTAATCTCTACGCTCGTAGTTATTCGATTCCAAGTAATTTCTATAATTAATTTCTCGTCTTTCCCCATTATTTCTAAGCCCCCCGCTACTACGATAATTCCTAGATTGGTCCGCATAAGTTTCATCAATTCGTCTTAAAAACTTCTCCATTTCTTCAAACTTACAAATTTCATTATTACAAATACCTCTCCTGATTTCCGAATCATAATGATGTACAAGATGCTTTGTTAATCCTTGTTGCGGTATCTGATACGTCAAATACGTTGCTTCAAGAACCATTTTTAAAAAGTAGTCTGCCCTATTACCCCGCTCGTAGGTTCCGTAAAGAATTTTATTAAAAACGTTCGCTATTCCAGTACCTGGCCATAAAAGATTCCCGAAAACGTTCCAAGGATACCCAACCATTCTCTTGCACGAGACCCCAATCTAGCGCCAATCCACGCAAAGAATCTAAAGCAATGTGTACCCTTTTTCCTTTCGGAGCTCCCGCATCGTCCAATAATCGATTTAATTTCCTCATAAATTCAACCGGATGAGTAACACCGGGTGCAAACGTTACATTTCCATCTTTTGTTTATGCAATCAAACACTGTTATACTATTACTTGCAAAGGATACAAATGTCATACATTAATTAGGTATTTATTAGCACTTGCTTAAATCTTTCTTAAATTCCTTCGTTTACAGCAATTGCCAACCAATACTCGAAAACCTTGACCTTAGCGGGTTTGTTGAAGTGACACTCAGGATCTCAGATTACTCGTAACTGAAAGCTGCTCTATTCCTCTAGAATTACAGCTGACACCGCGTTAAACACTTAAACATGGAACACAAGAACATTCGTCCGTTCCCGGCTATACTAATCTTTCTTCCATACAACTTTGCTAGGCATGCGGTTCTTAAAATGTTCACCACGACATTTTTTAATTAGTATTCAGTCCGCAACCTCGGTTCAGTTTGTATCAATTTAACAACTGCGTCAATTACATACAACTCACTACCTCGCGAATGAGCAGTACTTGATCAATCTTTGCAGTAATTTTAATTCACTCACGCCCCGAATGAGCACCCACTACGCTAATGTTTTAATTGTTCCCAGGTAACCGTTATTCGTCTCTTCGTTCCACGGTAAGCGCTAAAATTCAACGATACTCTTATTTCTCGTTACGGGAAGTGAGTAAAGAGAATCAATTGAAATAACGGTTACACGCAATGGAAAATTATATTGCATGCAATGAAAAGTCGTAGCATAAGCGTCCACGTAACGGCATACATTTGATTCTACCACTCAAATGGAGCAGCAGAAAATAACTAAATTATAATACTAGAATACTTACAGAGGGCCTGGAACACAATCTTACACGTTGACCTGAATTACAAGACCTCTAAAATTAAACATGATGCACTACTTTATGGAAACTCACTCCACGTATACTTAGGTTTAAACTGGTTAAACAAATACTATTGTCGCACGCTAGTGTGCTTTTAAAACAAATTTTTATAATGTTGCACAATTATCACCTTCAACAAACCACTTGCAACACTCGACCGGCTGCGACATTTTGCCAGTGGTCCGGCTACTCCCTTACATGGCTAATGCTCGACTGACTTTCGTTGACCTTTTAGAAAAAGACAACGGAGAACAGTTAAGAACTGTAGTACACTATAGCATTAGATAAACAAAGAGGTTTTTCTGATTGACCTGTTGATTATTGAATAAAATTTGCATTATATGATACGGTGCGAGGTTAATTAATCCCTTAAAATGCTCATACTCTACAAAAAGTTTCTTATATCAACATCAGCGCGTGCGTTATCAATATGGAAGGAAACGCATCGTTGCTCTGCCTGCAAAATGTCGTATTTAAAAACTTTATATATTTTTTTCTACGACTGTTTTGGAACGAGCCTATTTTAGGTGTGTTTTTGATAGAGAAATCTACTACATTCTATACAGGTTTTTATTCCCGCACTCGTTGCTAGGCAAGTTGCTAAGCAACCAGTGCGGGAATGTTCAATTTGCACGGTTGCGCTTATATTTCTATTAATCAAGTAACCCTGCACTTGCATCTTATTTCCAATGACGGCCGAGTTTTCAAAGGTGGGCTATGAAACAAATAATAAACCGACAAATGTCAAATAAATAATTTCATACTGTGAAAGCGTTTAAAATCTTAAAGTATTTGCAAAGTCTTTAAAAAATGGTGATAGTGAAAGCGAACTAGATCCGACGCCTCCAAATATTGTGGAAGCTGCAAATGCAACTACATTAAATTTATTACCGGAAATTTCCAAAAAAAAAAATGAGACTGCTTATAAATCGTTTATGGATTGGCGAAGAGATCAAAAGACAACATCCTATTCTGAAAACGTTTTAATTGCGTACTTTAATGAATTATCTAATAAGTATAAATCTCCGACATTGTGAACGCATTATTCTATGTTGAGAACAAGTCTCACCATCTATCATAATGTAGATATATCAAAGTATGGAAAATTAAGAGCGTTTCTCAAACGGAAGTCAAGCGGTTATAAATCGAAAAAATCAAAAATTTTTATAACAGAAGAAATAAATAAATTTATTACTGAAGCTCCGGATCAACAGTTTCTTTTGACAAAAGTATGTAATATTAACTTAGGAGAATAATGCGTGTTTATAGCTATTTTTATATTGTTACAGACTGCATTAATTATGGGAATTATGGGTGCTTGCCGCAGACTGGAATTACATCAGATGAAGATTACTCATTTCACGGAATTGGGTTCTGAGATAGTAGTTACAGTTCCCAACACGAAACAAAAATTATACGCAGCTTTACGATAACGGGTAATTTTTATGAAATCACAAAAAAATACTGGAATCTACGTCCATCAAATGTTTGCGATCCTAGTTTTTTCTTAAATTATCAGCTCGTGCTGCAATTTATCATACTCGTGAGAAATGGGCATCATTCCATGCTCGTTGTACAATATACTATTCTTTCACCATATGCTATTATTCAGTTGAATACACGCTGTGACAAAGTGTCGTATGTCTCTGGCCAATTGAACTGGAGCTGTACATCTTGGCAAAGTGTCATAGGTTTTTAGGTCAGTCGGCTGCTCTTGCAAGTTGCCGTATGTTCCTGATTGTCATGTTGACCGCTTGTACAATCAACCATTTGATTTCATATTAATGTTTTTAAATATTTAAGGTATGTACTAAAGTATAATATTATGTTTTATCTATAAACTTCTAATAACAATACCACTCTGGCTTGCAACAGAACACAGTAGGTAACTCGTGAAAACGAAGTTATGTTTGCTATAAGTTGTTTTAAGTTAATATTTAATTTAGATTAATTTGGTTTAAAAATTAGTTCCCATTAGCTCTTAAACATGGATGTTCGATAAATCTATTGATGAAACACTTTATCCAATTGCAGCACAGCAACTATAAACTGTTTCAACTGTGACTCTGAGAACTTATTGATATTCTCTGTGTACTGTCCACCCCTACACCCCTATATGGTGTATACTGTTTTGTATCATTTTCTTAAGTATAAGTCAGTCGGGTTAAGCATGCGAGGGAGTGCGGTCGTGTTATTAAGAAACGAGTTTTAGTAGCGGTATAATTAAGTCAATTTAGTAACGTTGTGGGTAGTGGAATACAGATAGACTATTAATATAATTACAACGAAAACCACTAGTGAAATTGAACATCATTGGATTAATAGTGCAGATAAGTCCGTAGTTATAAGATTGGTTTCCTTGCTTTGCAACGTCGCATGTCTGTAGGAATTGTTTAACCTTATGCATTGCAATTATATATATATATATATATATATATATATATATATATATATATATTACTGTAATATTAAACACAAATTTAACCTTCTTATTAAATTGCAGTAAAGTTGGTAGGAATATTTCTAAAAGCTCTTAGCTGGATTTCAAACCGTTTTATTTTTCCTTGTATGCAGAATAGGATGGGGTAACAGTCGTTTGTTATACAACTCGTATTGAAAACTAGGTAACAGAGAAAGGAGATTTGAGTGTGTAGGTAGGAGTGAGAAGGAAATAACACGTGTTAGTTGTTAGTTGTCGTCGTTTTGGGGTAAATGCCAAGGTTGTTTTGAGCATCGATTTTTAAAAATACTACAAAAACATTAGTACACTTGCGACGGCCGTTAGCTTCAACTTGATTTTCAAAGAACTGTTTTTAGATGCGTAACTAAGAGGGGCGGTTGGAGAGGAATACGTAGAATTGTTGTATACATGAGTTGTGAGTATGGGGTGGTTTGTGGAAAGCAAGAATTTGACCTCGTTGATTTTAGGAATTGTAGCAGTCTTTGGAAGTGGAGGACTTGGATATAAGCCGTAGGAATTTGTTTGGAATCTCTCTTAATTTTCAACGTTGTTACGCTCTTAGTCTAGTATTATACTACGACTCTGAGCCTCCGATATGATTATACGATTGCATAATCTTTTGAACTACAGTAAACGCTTTTAAGTAAAAGCAATTTGATTGTATTTTGCACTTATTGTGAAAATAATGCAATTAGTATGGGGGTAAATGTTGGCGTTTAATCAATTTGGTATTTTATCAAAAACTATGGATATAGAAGAAGAGGTGTGATGTACAGCACTAGTTTGGTTGACGATAGCGGACCTCGTGGTAAATTTGGTTACAGCAGAAGTTAGATGAAGCAATCCAAGTTAGAGTTGTTCGTGCATGCAGCAGTTCCGGGCAGCAGGCTCCTTGTGTAAATATGTATCTCAGGTAACCGAGCTTAATTGTTATACGTGTATAAATATGTAATTAATGACTTTGCGGATTGGGTGTATAATTGTATATTAACTTATAGGACAAAAATGGGGAAAGTTTTTGATGAAATATTTTAATTTGGGTTATTTATAATATTTTTGTGTGAATAATTTACGGTATTGGAAGTATTTTATTATGTACAAGGTAAAACAGTCTGAATATTGGTGCGCAAAAGTTAGCACTAAAAGGTCAAGGTTTTACTATGAGCTCGTATTTAAACAGAGATAGAGTAAAAAATGTGTAGACGCCCTCTTACTTTTTAATTATTACTAATTGGATATTATATGGTGTAAATATTAATCTTAAAATGTACTGTTAAGGGAGTGTCTTAAAAGGGATGTACATAATTTGTAAATGAAGAGAGATAGAGAGAGAGTGGAGACTAATTTTGATTTTAGCCTGTATATTTATTTTAGTTGGAGTGCAAATAAGAATTGTCGAATTACCGTAGCAAAATTTTTCGAGTAGATAGTTTATTTTCAGGAAAGTGAGCAAAGCAGCCGTGGCAAATTTAATAAGCAAAGGTCCCAAGAAAGGGGAACAACAGAACATGGAGCAGCGAAAATCGCAGTATTAATGAGCGCCCAAGTCGCAAGGTTCATAGCAATTATAGGTACCCAACAGAAACACGCAGTAATATATATATATATATATATATATATATATATATATATATAAAAAAGACAAGTTATTTGCAGTCCGCAATAAGAAATTGTATATAAAATAAGATGTATCTGTAAACAAACTCTTATGAAAATAATAAGAGCTATTGACGAATACAAATCGGGCTAGTAGTTATATAGCCATTAATTCTGTACTTCCACACTTAGTAGTGTTAGTGTTTTATCACCTGATGGCGGTTATATTTACTTTTGCCATAGTACAGAGATGATTTCGAAATTATATCAGTATAATGGCTTCGATTACTTCATGTAATTGGAAACTAATTTGCTCTGACGAGACTTAATAAAGCCGAAACCGTCGGTCAGTGGATGTTTCCTCCCCTGTGAAGTAATAAAGCTAATGTTTTGTTAATGGCCCGATTTGTATTTGTCAATAGCTCTTATTATTTTCATAAGAGTTTGTTTACAGATACATCTTATTTTATATATATATATAAATATATATATATATATATATATATATTTATATATATATATATATATATATATAAATTGCCGTGAAACTCTCTAATTTAGCTGCGTACCTCACCAGTTTTCAAAAATTAATAATTTTCTAAAATATAAAATTTCACAAAAATTTCTTACCCGGATCCTGCTTCATCAAATTAGTTTCTTCAGCAGCTTCCCTGGCTAGCTCAGCTGTGTCTCCTTTTGGATAACTAAATTTACTCTCATTCTCTTTACCGTTCACACACCATTCAATAAAATCACAAAATAAAACAACAATCATACAATATTTATTTATCACTATTAACAAATAATAATTTATGGTTATGTACAGTTCGGTGCTCAAGTTACACCTCAATAAATGCTATCTTTGTAAAGTCCTTTTTAAAATTGAAATTTCAAACACATTTAATGCAACAGGAGTAAATGAGCCCCAAATAATACCTTATCTTTATTCGTTACTACAAGCTGGAGTATGATGAGCTCATGATAACCCAGTTTATTAATGTGTGCTTTCCACTTTGCATACTATTACTACAAACTTTAAAAAAAACCCATGTACGCTTAACAATTAAATTTAATTCATCAAGCAATTTAATAAACTTTACGTACACCTTTTGTTTTATATTCCAAAATACCATAATAATAGTCAGTTATACGTATCGTTTTCAAAACGTTAAATTACCAAAAATAACCCTCAAGTTCACTCACACATCATAAATAATTTCAACAGTTTATATAAAAAAACAGCAAATTCAAATGCGTTACCTGGAAACAGCGTCAAAAGTCCATCTCCGTTGAAGAAGCTCTATATTCCTGACCCCCACGGCTTCGTGATTATGCACGCTTGCTGCCTCCAGCTATTTATAGATGACCACTCAGTTTAAGCTGAGCTTCGTGCTACCAATTAACACCAATTCCAACATCCACATCCATTTATATTACACTTGTTTATTATTGCCTTATTAATTTGCGAGCTTGTTAAAGTATTCGTGGACTTCAGTTAAATATAAATTACACTCTATTATACTCGCGTTACTAACTATAAAGCCACAAATAATCTAATAGTATTTCACTGAATGTTATAAATTTTTCATACTCACAAGTTTTGTCAGTTGAATTATATTACGTTGTTACGCGATGCAAAATTAAAGAGAGCGATGCGAAATTAAAGAGAGTCCTATTAGTTTGCTTCTCGTATTTATACGGTTCAAATGTAACCTCCCCGGATCCACTTTACGCGAAATACCTAATTGCAAAGCAAAATTTCCGCAAATTTTATCTAACCGTGTTTAATTCCCAAAAATATTCCCGCGTCAACACGCTATTTCAGACAAACTTTCACAGTCACCTGTCGCGTGTACCTCTCTTCTAAACCTATCTATTCCGACCAATGATACATTTCAGTGACGTCTTAAAACTCCGCCTGTAATATCTTTTTTCCTATATACTGAAATGAATGCTTTTATGTCCGTCTCATTCTGAAGCCTATTATTAATTGTGCATCCTTTCTGCTCTTTAAGAAGCTCTTGTTAGTGTTTATTACGAAACCACCGACGGTTAAACAATATTCCTCGAAGTTTGCCTTGTTATCTACACAAATAAGAGGAAGATGACCTTTTCAACGTGCATCTGTGCTTAATTAACAATCGTTTAAAACCACATTTCTTGGAGCTTACGTTTTAAGGTATTTTATATAACCGACGTCTGTTTGTTCGTTAGGAAAGCTTTCCGCCTTGGGATTATTGATTTTTCATGCTCTTATTACAGCAATATATATATATATATATATATATATATATATATATATTGCTGTGAAACCTCTCATATCTCTAGGTACTGGCCCTTTAAAAAAAAGAACATTCGAGCCCCACAGTTTGGGCGTCAAGAATGCTGTGAAACCTTATAAATCACCTGGTCCGTTGATTCCTTCTGTTAATCGCCTCGGCTGCTCTTCTAGATAACTTCCATTCTCAATCATAAAAATTAAACAACACATTCCTACCACAAACATCAACGTTAACTCTATTTACATCAATATTCAGAATACATTAAATTTTCAAATTAAATTTGAACATAAAATTCAGTTTTAAAAAGAATTTCCGGATTAATTTTATTATCATTTTACTGTGCATCCAAAATTAAAGTCCTTGTTGGATGCCTACTAATTAATATAACAAGATAAGCAGACCGGAGTCTGAGTATAAAGGAGCATCTACCACCCCTTTACGTTAATTAACCAGGTTTGTCTAATTGAGCTCAAAGACCTACCCAAAGTTTTATCCTATTCCCGAACATCAAAACAAAATACCCTTTTACTTAAACAAGCAAATTTCATCTTAAAATTAAATTTTATGGTTAGAAAAATTCCACTAATGTCCATTTAAAGTAAATCAATTATAAAGTCATTCAATACACACAAAAATGTCAAACAAAATAGTACAATTTACCTGAAGGTTATTGTCCTCGTAGCTTCAGTGTAATCGTCCTTTTGTAAATCACACCATTCCAACCGGATTCTATTTACAGCTTCAAGTTGTCAACGCTTTAAAATGTTCTCCATCACCATTAATTTAAAGTTGTTTCTAGGCTTTTCCGGAACTCATCTGTGTATATCTGCCTCTGGTTCAGTGGATGCAGACACATTTACGAACCATTTAGTCATTAACACCCCGCAAAATAGCAAAGAAATTCATACTTCCTTTTACCAATATTACCAATATACGCCAAAACTGCCTACTTTTGGGTATACATTTGTCGTTGTAAATTTTACTAATTGGTACCGTGATAATAAACTTTTATTACCTTGTATCTAAGTGCACTGAAGTACATTCATGTTAGCACGTAAAATAACCAACTATTTTGAGTCACTAAAATATACTAGCACACTTTAAATTATTTAATCAAACTAAAATGCACTGTTTAATATCAAGTCGCGGATGCACGAGCTTTTAACGCATCGAATCGTCGAAAGTCTAAGAGTCTAAGAGAGAAACACATATTCCCGCCTGTATATATAGCGAATAGCCGACACGTCGCTTTGTTCCCTAAAACGGGTAATTCCAACGAATTCCTCATTCTACGTTCCCAGTCTGTAGCCTGCACGTCGATTTTTATGAATTTAGTACTCACCCCATTGAGATCTCAGAAAATTTCAACACGGCTCGCAAAGTTGTCCGAGAAAAACTAATTACTTTTATACAGAAATTGTTGTTCTACCTCTGATATATGCATCCTATTTTAACCAATCGCAACCCCTTGACGTTGCTTAAATCCCGCCTTTTACAATATGTGTCTTTGCTTGACGCATTTTCTCTTTCCTTCTCTAACCTGTTCGTATTGGTGCAACTTGACACTCTTCATTATCGATTATATTTTAGTCCACGCGGACTGTTATCTTGGTTTAATAACCCCGTATCGCACATTCTCGTGAATATTAAGCCCCGGTTTCTCCAAGATTCTTTGAAACATTAATTATTTGCCAAATTTACGCAGAATGAGCTTTTTTAAAAATACGCAGGTGTTCTGTATTTCCTGCTAAAGCATCTGATCGTTTCCAATATCCTTAGAATCAACATGTTTATCCAAACAAATTAACTTGAAATTGCCTTTTAAAAACACGCAGGTGTTTTCAAACGTAACATTTTAAATACCCTTCTACGATTTGCGTTTTATTGGGTTTTTACAAGTTTTATGCTTATTATTAATAATGGTTCAATTAACTCCAACTAGATATTAATTATTATATGTACACTTTGTTTTACTACCGGTTACTTAAAATATGGTTAATTAATATAAACTTTGCACGTAATTTCCATTTGTTTAGGAATAATTAAATTATCCACTGCGCTTTTCAATACTGCTTCTTTTGATGTAAAGCGTCTTATAGATAATTTAAATTTCTTATTTTACTGAAACGACCGAGTTTATTTATGCTTCAAGGTTTTAATAAAGCGTATTATTTAATGAAATTCCTTATACACGGTAATTAAAATTATTTGATTTGATTATTTAATTTTCTACCCTGGTCTAAATATGAGTATTTTCCCCTATTTGAATACAAATAATCCCACTTATTTGAATGCAAATATCAAATATTTAGACTGCCAAAAATCTTTACAAAATTTTGCCTATCTCTCTATCCTTATCTATCTAACTTACCTACTTTGTCTCCAATCGAAAAAATATTTACACCTATCCTATATCCCTATCCTATTCCTAACTCTCACCTACTTCTATAAACTGAAATTATCCCTAACTTCATCCTACTTATCCATCTAATCCCATATACATCCTATATACCTATCCTATTCCTAACTTTTAACTACTCTTCACTATACTTTACTTCCCCCTACCTAATCCTATATGCCTATCCTACTCTTACTCTATTCCTAACTCTCCACTAATCTTATATGAAATATCTATACTTAACCTATCTTATTTTCTTCCTACATTTAATCTTTATCCTCATCCTAAACCTATTCCTAATTATCTCCCATATGTGTCCTATATCTAGCTTTATTTTCTATAACCACTTACTTCTACTCTTTTATATACACCTATGCTATCCCTATCCTATTTAAATCTAACTCTCTTCCTGACCCTCCAAGTCTTTCTTCTCACTAACCTAATACTCTTCATCCCTATCTCTCCCCCTTCTATATCTACACTTAACATCCCTGTTATCTCACATACCATAAACTTATCATCCCTATTATCCTGACTCTTACATATTGCTTCTTCTTCATGCCCTACACTTGTCTGTTTCTCATTTATTATTGTTTCCCTTTCTGCCGACAAACCAAACGATACTACTTTAAAATTATCAATTTTTCCCTCTATGGAAAACCCTACGTACCTTCTAGAATTTTTGTGTAATGGAATCCGCCAGAATGAATCCCTTAAATCTACTTTATTAAAAACAAACTTGCCAATTAACCTCGTCAAAAATAATTCTGCCTTCACCTGCTCCCTATATGCTGCTGTTGCTTCTACCCCCACTACTTCTGCATGTTTTTGTACTAAAGCTTGAACCTCTACTCTCCTATCCTCTGGACATCTTATCGTGTTGATCTGTTTACCTTCATCATCCTCTACCTCTACTACATTAATACTAAACCCCGTGTCATCCTCTGTGACTTCATAACTGTCCTTCCATGGCACTACCCTATCCTTAATTCTTATTACCTTCCTTTCCATATCTATCAAAACCCCTAACTTCATCATACAGTCAACACCTAAAATGCTCTGAAACTTCAGTCCAGGTACAATTACAAACTCCTGTTCACAGCTTAAACCTCCTATATCTATCCTAAGCACCACAACACTATTTACTACAGCAAACTTCTTTTTATTTGGAGCTACCAAATGGCTACGTTTTATAGGCATAATTCTATCACAAACCTTATCCCTAATTTTGCTGACGAATTCCTCCGATATTAAACTCGCCTCTGCCCCTGTATCAAGTAATACTTCTACATTATTCTCAAAAATTTCTAAATTAATAATTGGCAAACATAATTTTCTACAGTTTCTGGCTCTACTTCCTCCTCAATTTTGAAAAATTCACGTGGATGTTCGTATACATTTACACAGAAATCTAGTGGTCTGTCGCGTTCTAAAATCCTGTCTCATCCTGTTTTCCGTGCTTGGTCCTGGTTGTCCTTCTACAACCTGTGCGTACGTCCTCCTCGTGTTAATATCCGTGTCCCTATCTCTATTCGGCGTGCTGGTCACAGTCCTGTTTACTTCCGGTAAACTGTTCTGTCTCGTGTAACTAGGTCTTGGCGTCGGTCCCCTAGTCGCACTATTACTTCTGTATTCCTGTCCTCGTCGTTCCCAATTCGGTCGAAAATTTCTGTTGTAGTCAGGCCGTCTCGGATAATTCGGTGTCCTGTTGTCAAACCTAACTGTGTTAACGTTTCGTTCTCGTATCTCTCTTGTCCGTCCTACACATACATCATCATATCTCTGCAAATACTCTAAAAATGTCTCCCGTTCTGTGATGTTTTGTAAGGCCACGTGTTGTCTAATTTCCAGTTCAAAATGTCGTGATAGGTACTTGATAATCTGTCTGTCCGTCAATGGTGGATTCAGTTGTTTGGCCACACTGTACTTGCGGATGGCATATTGCTCCCTAGAACCTGCAAACTCTCCTTAAATTTTCCTGTAATCAAGTCGTCCCTAATCTGATCCTGTTTGTGATCACTCCAGTAATGTTGTAAAATTTGTCTTCAAAGTCCTGATACGTGTCTATGTCCTGTCCTACTAAATTGTACCATGCTTCCGCGTTGTCCTTTAATAAAGCCTTTATCGTATTTAGTTTAGTCTGTTCGTCAAATAAATTTCCCACTAGATTTCTTACACTATTAATAAAAATTTGTGGATTTACCCTGTTATCGCCATAAAACTTCATGTGTTGGTCCAATGATACTCCACCTGTAGAAAATCTGGGACCATCCCCGTTAAATTTGACATGTTGTATTTAATACTACTAACTTCGCGTTCTACCCTGCCTAACTGATCCCTACATGAGTCCGTCACTTCAGTCATTTTACGTTTATTTCTTCTTCACAGAAAATGCGTACTTCGGACCTTAAATGTCCCATTTCCTGTCGAAGACCTGTAATGTCACGCTCATTTTATCTACCCTATTTTCAACTTCCCCATCTTTACAGTAAGACTATTTTTAAACTCTGTAAATTCTCTCGTCGATTTTTCTATTTTATCCCCTAATTCCTGATTTAATTGGTCAAATTTCTTATTCGATTCTTCACTCATCTGCTCAAATTTTCGATTTGAGTCCTCTCTAACCCCACTTAACGTCTCATTCATTCTTTCAAGCATCCTCATTATCATCTCGTTTCCTTGATCCCTGATTCCGTCCTCGACTGATCTCTACTGCCTCCTGCTTCTTCCATTTTCGAATTTTTCCCACACAATGCACTATCGTCACTTCCAATTTCCACTCCTTGACTCCTTAACCACTCCTTTCTCTGCATACGTTCTAATCACTCTCACACTCTAAAATACTTTTAAATTTATCCACAAACAGAAACTCTCTCTCAGATCGCCAGTTTCCTGGAATAAAATAACAAAAATTTTATTTGGAACTCGAGCCTCACTTTTGGGTCGCCAAGAATGCTGTGAAACCTCTCATATCTCTAGGTACTGGCCCTTTAAAAAAAGAACATTCGAGCCCCACAGTTTGGGCGTCAAGAATGCTGTGAAACCTTATAAATCACCTGGTCCGTTGATTCCTTCTGTTAATCGCCTCGGCTGCTCTTCTAGATAACTTCCATTCTCAATCATAAAAATTAAACAACACATTCCTACCACAAACATCAACGTTAACTCTATTTACATCAATATTCAGAATACATTAAATTTTCAAATTAAATTTGAACATAAAATTCAGTTTTAAAAGAATTTCCGGATTAATTTTATTATCATTTTACTGTGCATCCAAAATTAAAGTCCTTGTTGGATGCCTACTAATTAATATAACAAGATAAGCAGACCGGAGTCTGAGTATAAAGGAGCATCTACCACCCTTTACGTTAATTAACCAGGTTTGTCTAATTGAGCTCAAAGACCTACCCAAAGTTTCATCCTATTCCCGAACATCAAAACAAAATACCCTTTTACTTAAACAAGCAAGTTTCATCTTAAAATTAAATTTTTATGGTTAGAAAAATTCCACTAATGTCCATTTAAAGTAAATCAATTATAAAGTCATTCAATACACACAAAAATGTCAAACAAAATAGTACAATTTACCTGAAGGTTATTGTCCTCGTAGCTTCAGTGTAATCGTCCCTTTTGTAAATCACACCATTCCAACCGGATTCTATTTACAGCTTCAAGTTGTCAACGCTTTAAAATTGTTCTCCATCACCATTAATTTAAAGTTGTTTCTAGGCTTTTCCGGAACTCATCTGTGTATATCTGCCTCTGGTTCAGTGGATGCAGACACATTTACGAACCATTTAGTCATTAACACCCCGCAAAATAGCAAAGAAATTCATACTTCCTTTTACCAATATTACCAATATACGCCAAAACTGCCTACTTTTGGGTATACATTTGTCGTTGTAAATTTTACTAATTGGTACCGTGATAATAAACTTTTATTACCTTGTATCTAAGTGCACTGAAGTACATTCATGTTAGCACGTAAAATAACCAACTATTTTGAGTCACTAAAATATACTAGCACACTTTAAATTATTTAATCAAACTAAAATGCACTGTTTAATATCAAGTCGCGGATGCACGAGCTTTTAACGCATCGAATCGTCGAAAGTCTAAGAGTCTAAGAGAGAAACACATATTCCCGCCTGTATATATAGCGAATAGCCGACACGTCGCTTTGTTCCCTAAAACGGGTAATTCCAACGAATTCCTCATTCTACGTTCCCAGTCTGTAGCCTGCACGTCGATTTTTATGAATTTAGTACTCACCCATTGAGATCTCAGAAAATTTCAACACGGCTCGCAAAGTTGTCCGAGAAAAACTAATTACTTTTATACAGAAATTGTTGTTCTACCTCTGATATATGCATTCTATTTTAACCAATCGCAACCCCTTGACGTTGCTTAAATCCCGCCCTTTTACAATATGTGTCTTTGCTTGACGCATTTTCTCTTTCCTTCTCTAACCTGTTCGTATTGGTGCAACTTGACACTCTTCATTATCGATTATATTTTAGTCCACGCGGACTGTTATCTTGGTTTAATAACCCCGTATCGCACATTCTCGTGAATATTAAGCCCCGGTTTCTCCAAGATTCTTTGAAACATTAATTATTTGCCAAATTTACGCAGAATGAGCTTTTTTAAAAATACGCAGGTGTTCTGTATTTCCTGCTAAAGCATCTGATCGTTTCCAATATCCTTAGAATCAACATGTTTATCCAAACAAATTAACTTGAAATTGCCTTTTAAAACACGCAGGTGTTTTCAAACGTAACATTTTAAATACCCTTCTACGATTTGCGTTTTATTGGGTTTTTACAAGTTTTATGCTTATTATTAATAATGGTTCAATTAACTCCAACTAGATATTAATTATTATATGTACACTTTGTTTTACTACCGGTTACTTAAAATATGGTTAATTAATATAAACTTTGCACGTAATTTCCATTTGTTTAGGAATAATTAAATTATCCACTGCGCTTTTCAATACTGCTTCTTTTGATGTAAAGCGTCTTATAGATAATTTAAATTTCTTATTTTTACTGAAACGACCGAGTTTATTTATGCTTCAAGGTTTTAATAAAGCGTATTATTTAATGAAATTCCTTATACACGGTAATTAAAATTATTTGATTTGATTATTTAATTTTCTACCCTGGTCTAAATATGAGTAATATATATTGCTGTGATACCTCACCATTATTCGGGAACTACGTTTTCGAACCGAGCCCCAGCGTTGGGCCGTCAAGTATGCTGTGAATCCTAGAAAAAGCCTCACCAGAGTAAAAAAAAAATATTCGAACCTCTCGAATTTGGCACCAAGATTTGCTGTGATTCTCGCCCTGTTGACTCTCTTCTGATAATCGCCTCTTTACTCTTTCCGCCTCGGCTGCTCACCTAGTTAAAACTTTCATCCTCATTCATAAAAAAAAACACATTCCTACCACAAACATCAACGTTAACTCTATTTACATCAATATTCATAATAAATTAAAATTTCAAAATTAAATTGTAGCATAAATTTCAGTATCATAAAATTTCAAGATTAAATTTGTCATCAATTTAATTTGCATCCAGAATTAAAGTCCTTGTAGGATGCCTAATTAATTTAACAATATTTGCAGACCTGAGTCTGAGTACAAAGGGAGCATCTCCCACCCCTTTACGTTAATCAAACAGGTTAGTCTAATTGAGCTCAAAGACAGACCCAAATTTTCATCATAATCAAGAACATAAACTGCTAAATACTCCTTTCTACTTAAATAAGAAAATTTCACCTTAAAATTAAAAATTTGTTGTTTGTACAAATTCACTACTGTCCATTTTTTAGCAAACAAATTATAAAGTTATTCAACACACACCAAAACATCAAAAATCGAACAACAAAGCATAAGTTACCTGAAGGTTAATGCACTCGTGGCTCCAATGTACTTCGTCCTTTGTTAATCACACCATTCCAACTGGGTTATGTTTACGGCTCCTGATTCTGAACGCTTTTAAAATTTTTTTACACCTCCATTCATCTAAAGTTGTTTCAGGGCTTCTCAGGAACTCATCTAAGTATATCAAAATCTTGTTTTGTGGATCTAATCACGATTACGAATAACATTTAATTATTAACACCCCCGAAAAATAGCAAAGAAATTCATACTTCTTTCACGCTACACCCCAAAACTGCCTACTTTTGTTTATTCATTTATCGTTACAAATTTGGATAATTGGTACAGTAATACTCGCAAATATAACTAGACTTTATTACCTTGTATCTTCTTTTCTAAGTGCACTAATGCATAATAACTTGTATCGTAGCACGTAAAGAGCAAACTGTTTTAAAGTATTCAATAATCACCAAAATATAAGAGCAAACTGTTTAAAGTATTGAATCAAAATCAAAAATCTAAGAGAGCGCAACTCCTATAAACACGGGTTTATATAATAGCTCGCCTGCATGTCGGTTTTGTCCCTCGACGGCCAGTTTTCAGAATTTCGCATACTATGTTCCCTTTTCGACAGTCCGGCACGCGGTTCTATTAAATTTGCACACGCGCCAGTTGAAAATCTAATAAATTTTCACACGGCTCGCAAACACGTCCGAGAATAACTAATTAATTTTGTATAGAAATCGTTACGTTTACACCTCTCATATCTGCATCTTATTACAACCAATCGTAGCCCTCGTGACACTACACAAATCACGCCTTTAATTATTAGTGTCTCTGCTTGAAGCATTTAATCCTTCCTTTTCTACCTTGGCCTGAGTGGTACAAATCAATACTCTGTATTATGGGCTATTTCAATCCACGTGGTTTCGTATTTGAGTTAAATAACCCCGTATCTAGCCTTCCCGTTAATATAAGCTACGGTTTATCCGACCGTTTCCAATATACCTAGAAGCTGCATGTTTATCCAAACAAATTAAACTGAAATTGACTTTTAAAAATACGCAGGTGTGTGCTCCTAATTAACGTTTTAATATAATTCTCAGAGCTTTTATTTCATGGTATTTTAACCTTGGATTTTCACAGGCTTTTATGCATATTATATTATTAATAATGGTTCAATTAACTCCAACTGAAATAATAATGAATGGCATTGACTTCTACCCTTTAATCTTTAGCGAATACGCACTAAATATTAATTTATTATTTGTACACTTTGTTTAATACCCATTACTTAAAAATTGAATTAATTAATATAAATTTTGCACGTAATTTCTATTTGTTTCTTGGAACAATTAAATTAAATACACGCAGAGCATTTTAATTCTGCTTCTTTTTATAGAAAGCGTCCTTATACACGGTGATTAAAATTATTTGATGAAATTAATTAATTTTCTACCCTGGTCTAAATTTGAGTAATATATATATATATATATATATATATATATATATATATATATATATTAAAAATAATGTGGGTTTTAGGTCGGCTAGATTATTTAAAAAAACTCTTTTTCTAAATATAAAAAAATTGCAAGTTGTTCATAATTCCTTATAAACAGGTAGTAACAATTAAACTATAAGAATTCACAAATCTAAAAGGGGTTGCGCTAGCCAGAGCAAACATTTGAAAGACAGTCATTCATCGTCAAAGTTCCAAAATACCTAGTTCGCACGTGTTATATTTGGCGTCAACGGGGACGTTTTATTGTTACAACTATACCTGAATAGTAAGGGTGTAACGATTTTTTCCTCTCTCTAATTGGCTCCGCTAGCCTCACGCATGGGCGCTAGTGAAACGCATTTCTATACTTCTGGCCGACACTACTTTATAATCACCATGCTCCAAGTTAGGTGTCTGCAAAACAAAGTATTCCGACGTAACTAGGGGTCTATTCCTTGGGTAGAGCTATGAGCAATGGGGGTAAGTCGAAATCTGTGGGGGTCACACTCAAACTAAAACAAACAGGCGCCACCAAGTCCAGATTGATTCATGTAAATGGCATGGCTAATTTCTAAGGGCGGACGTGGAGACCCAAAGAAAAAAGATCGCCTTCGCTGACAAAACCTGTCTTAACAGAATAAGACGCTGTTCCTGTAAGGAAAAATAATAATTAAGTCACATAAAATGGGAACACTATTTGTGTCCCTCAAATATATCTAAAATGCAAAAGAATGTTTCCTACATAAGGGTACCATAAAAATTGAACTCTTATTGCTTTTTGTTTATCAGGTCTGATCAAACTAGATCAGAATAAAAGACTTTAAGCGTGGATTATAAATTTACTAGAAAGAATTTTTCTGTTTCTGTAAATAAAATTTAATGCAATAAAATAAAATGAATACTTGAATTACTTGAAGAATTATTGTAAAGTTTATCAACTTGATTCTTACTCAAATATATTACAACCCAGTGTGACTGGTTATACTAAGGTTTTCTAACCCAATCAGATCTGTGTAGGTCATTTACAAATTAATATACAAAACTTTCTTTTTAAGTTAACAGTATTAAAATCGATTTGAAGTCAAAATATTCACAAAGATATTCTCTAATTTTATCAAAGGTGGTAGTAATGTAATACTAAACATCTGCTTGCAATTGTGCAATTGTTGACGGCATATTTCAAACAAACAGGTGACGTAGCCGCAGCTGTTAATTTATGCTGAAGCCACGTGTAGTCACATATCTACGAAACTAAGTGAAATTTAAATTTGATACTGGAGAAAACCAGCTTAGCTACAGATAAACTGAATAACAAATTTGTGCTTCTATAAAACAAAACGAAATAACGTGCTTTTAGAAGGAAGCACTGAGGAAATCTTAAAGCTATTACGAACCAAACCCCAGGCTGCTGTCCTTGGCTAGATTGGGAACTGCATCGCCGTGCGGAGTCTGCAGCTAATTATTCCTGCTTTCCATGCTTTAAATACAGGTGTCGAAGCGAAGTGGGTTTCTTACATTGATTCAAAGTTGCATAAATTTTGTAGCGTAATCTTCCATGGTCTAATCTTAGTTATAAATATAATTTTCGTTGCGTAGTTTGTAAGTCGTAGTTGCGCTAAACAAATTTTTAAATTAGATACTATGATAACGAATATACAATACCAACCGTTACTCAGGAAGTGTGTTACACAATTAATGCGACCCGGAGGTCACTCGCCATTCTCTTCGAATGCATGCTGTCGCTGCTTTTACCTATCGAGGAGTGCCCTGCCGCGTTCTTGCATGGTGGGAGGGTCCCGAGGGGGTTGTCAATCCTCTCACGCGCGTGCCTGTGGCTGTGGAATACACCGACCTCCAAAACAAATAGACTAATGACTCTAGATACTGTATTAATGCAAAAATTTGATTGTTACACGTATTATTACTTTAGTTAATAAAGGTGTTTTAACATTCGTTATACCTTTAATGCAGAGATTTTTAATGCGAAAATAAAATTGTTACACTACCCTTTCCTAAAAGAAAAAAGTTTTTTTCCTTTAAGGAACAACTTCAAATATAACAAATACAAAAAAATTTTTTTTATTATATTAATACTAGCCTTTATTACCTTCCTAATTAACTATGCAATTTTTATGAATTTATTCAAATGGGGAGACAAATATTTACAAATGCGAGTGTGTTGGTAACTACGTGTACCTGACGTCCATCGGGAGACAAAATCGGGGAGTCACAATCGGTATTAATCAAAATTGGGAGGGTCAAATTAGAAAGTCAAACACTCCACGGGACAAAAAATTCAAATTCACGATAATTCTTTAACTTGAGGTTCTTACTTCAAACAAGGCTAATATTTACTACCTGTAACCAAACATTTTACAATTTATTTCAAATTCCACAAAAACTTCACTTCCTGGAGCTCAATTAGCTCTCTCTAAAAAAGGAATGCTTCCTCACCAAAACAGCATAACTATTCAAAGTATTATCACTATAAGGTGACAATCAAAAGAAGACCCTACTAATAGGTCTAAATTTAAAACACTATCATCACAAAGTGATAATCAAAACAAAAGTGACCTAACCAAAAGGTTACTTATCAAACCCAAATACAAAATATTATCACTTTATTGCAAAGAGATAATCAAAATAAAGGTAACCTAACCATAAGGTTACTTAACAAATTCAAAATACAAAATATTATCACTTTATTACAAAGAGATAATCAAAACGAAGGTAACCTAACCATAAGGTTACTTAACAAATTCAAATACAAAATCGAACCAGTTAGGGCTGTAATATCCTACACCCTACTGATTATCCTATCACTAAGTTCCAACAAACAACAGATCTCATTAGTGATGGACCAAATGGTGAGACTCACCAAGCCAACCTTGACCTTATCAAACCAAAGAATTTCGAACGGTCAAAAAACAAGGAAAGAATAAACTAATATTCTCTCTACCTAGATAAGTAGAAATCAGGACTAACAATTAAATAGCCCACTTACTTCTACATTGTAAAGATATCTGTTAAAGACATCTTCTAAACACATCTCCGAATAACGCGCGAGCAAAACGACCAGCGTGCACACCAAGGCACACCTCAAACTTACAAAACCTACAAACTCTCTAACCACTTATTTCACTTCTCAAACAAAATACTCAAAATTAATGAACCGACACTAAATCAAAAATCGGAACAAAACAAAGCAAACCACTACTGCATTACTTAACATCAAAGAGATGACCGGACCGGAACTAATCGTCAGGATCATCATTTTCATTTGGATACGACGCTTCAACTGGTTTCAAGTCCTTTACGTGCCATTTCCTGCTCTTGTTCCATCTTCGTTCTCTAACTCATACACTAAATTGGAATGTTTTTTCGAACTTTACTCATAATGAACTTTGGAGCTAACTTAGCGGAAAACTTATCACTAGCACTCGAGAGGACCTTATTAGCTCTCCAAACACTTTCTCCGACTTGGAACGAAATGTCTCTTCTCCTAAGATTGTAGCGTTTACTCGAACGTTGATAAGCTACATGCAAATTTTCACGGACATTCCCAAAATATCAAATAAAAGTTGACGATCCAAAACATAAGAAGGTCTACTACTGGAGACGACATCAACATCCTCACCAGGTTTAAAATCATCATTATAAGCTTTTCCACTTAAGGGTACCTGACGACCAAAGACTAAAAATTTGGAGAATAGTTGGTGGACTCATGTTTTGCTGAGTTGATTGCGTATTGGATCTTTGATATCTCACTATCCCACGTATCATGTCCTTCTACGTATGAACGGATTGCTGTACCAACTGTCTTATTGATTTTTTCCACAAAATTGCATTGGGGAGCATAAACAGCATTATACCAAATCTTTTGAATTTCGTACCTTGCACACAAAGCTTTAAAAATACGTCCAATTAATTGTGGACCATTATCACAAATAACAAACTGTGGTACACCGTAGACAAGAAATACTTTTTCCTCCAAAATTTCTCAATCAAATGTGCCGTGGCACTTCGCAAAGGTTGCAAAATCGAATACTTCGAGAACCAATCACCAACAACTAAAAGCCATTTATGTCCGCGTTTGGAACGAGGAAACGGACCCATCAAATCTAAAGCAATGGTTTGGAACGGTAGTCCAACCTCTTTCTCCTTTCCCATCATCCCAAGGGGACCTTTATTGGGTGGTTTTTGAGCACCACAAACCAAACATTTCCTACAAAATTTACGTACGTCAAAGATCATCTTTGGCCAATAATATAATTCTTGGACACGAGACAAAGTTTTAAAGAACCAAAATGTCCTGCTGAAGGGGGGTCATGACATGATTTAATGACATTTATACGCTGAGATTTTGGCACTAAGTACTTCCACTCTACAACATTCGCCGAATGCGGTAATAGGGAAGGTATAAACTTATAAATAAACCCATCTTCCACTTTCCATTGTGGGTAGCTTTTGGGTGACAACAAAATTTTCTTTCTCAAAGATTCATACCACAAGTCTACACCATCAAGTTTAATCTCTACTAAATTAACTTCTGGATTTTCTAAGGGAACACCACGACTAAGACAATCTGGGACTATATTAAACTTTCCTTTCCTATGCACCAATTCAAATGAATGTTGCCTTAATCGAACTGACCACCTGGCGAGTTTTCCAGTTGGATTCTGAAGATTACTCAACCAAAGTAACGAAAAATGATCGGTGACAACTGTGAAGCGAACTCCTTCTACCCACGGACGAAATTTCTCAATTGCAAAATAACTGCTAAACACTCCTCTCTGTGGTGGAATAATTGCGCTCTGTACGGCTCAGGGTTTTACTTGCGTACGAAATTACACGCTCTTCTCCTTTTACATTTTGAATCAAAACAGCTCCTAACCCAGTGTTGCTTGCGTCACACTCAACAATGAAGGGTGCTGAGTAGTCTGGCTGCGAAAGAAGAGGTGCAGAAACTAATGCTTGCTTGATCAGCACAAATGAATTTTCTGCTTCCGCACTCCAATTTACAGTTTGACCTTTTTCTTACTCTTAATGAGGTCATTGATAGGCGAAACTAAAACGAAAAATTCTTTATAAAACGACGGTACCAGCTGCACATTCCTATAAACTTTTAATCTCCGTTGTGGTTTTCGGACGAGGAAAGTTAACCATTGCCGACACCTTATCGGGATCTGTACGAAGTGAGTTAGAGCCTACTATATAACCCAAAAATTTAAGTGTCTTTTTAAAAAATTCACATTTACTTATGTTTATAGTGAGGTTAGCTTCTTTTAAACGTTGCTTAACCTCTACCAATAACTTTAGGTGTTCTTCAGAAGATGACGAACATAATATTATGTCGTCCAAATAGCAAAATACATGGGGTTCAAAACGTGGACCAAAATTGCATCTACTAAACGCTGTTGTGTCTGCGCAGCATTCTTCAACCCAAACGGCATGCATGTAAATCTAAATTGTCCTCGTGAAATAACACTGAAGGCAGTCTTATCCTTAGACGACTCACTAAGAGGGATTTGCCAAAACGATTTTCTCAAATCAAGTGACGAAATGTAGTTCGCACCTCTCAACATATTGAGAATTCTGTCTACGTTTGCAAGGGGGTACGAATCATGAACAGTTAAGTCGTTCAGGGTTCTACCATCAAAACAGAAGCGATATTCTCCATCTGCTTTCTTAACCAACAAAACTGGAGAGGACCACGGACTAGTACACGGTTCTATAACTTTAAGTTTAAGCATGTCGTCCAACTCCTCATTCAATATCTTACTCATATATGGTGACATGACATATGGTTTCTTATGGAAGGGTTTGGCATTGCCTGTGTCTATGTCCATTTCAATTAGGTGAGTTCGTCCTAATCTATCGTCGCTGCTAATCTCACTAAATGAATTTATTAACTCTTGTGCTTGCACACATTGAGCATCTGAAAGGTCATGTAAACCAAATAAGGAATCTTCAGTGTTCAAAGGGATGGAAGACGAACCTATATACCCAATGTCGTTCCCAATGTTACTTTGGATAAACCAATTATTACTTCTAAAGTCAGCAACTACACCAAATAATTTTGCAAAGTCACTACCGAAGATAAAGGTGTGAGGTAGGGACGGAACCACTAATGCATTAAGGATGCGGCAATCATTACCTATACAAATTGGCAAATCAACCGAGCCTACAACAGACTTTATTGAACCATCAGCTGTAGTGATACCTGTTTTGCTGAACTAAAATTTTCAAGTCTAATTTTCTAACAATTGAAAGGGCTAAGGATCCTACCACTGAGGTAGTGCATCCCGAATCTAGAAGACCGGTAATGTCTCTATCCATTAACTTCACCATAATGTAAGGTCGATTATCACACTGCTTCTCAATGAATAAAGTATTATTCTTAGGCTTCGGAGAGTCCTGACAAAATTTTTAACAACTGTAAACCATCTCGACCACTCGTCTTTACAAAAGTATTTTTCTTGTTTACAAATCATAACCATGGCCTTATTACGCGGAACAGGATGCCGACCACTATGCGCCTGCCGCCTTACTGGTTTTTGAACATTGTGGACATGACGTTGCCTTAACGCCTTTTCGACCACATCCAAAACAAAAATTTTCTTGGTTGCTCTACAATCTCTAAACCAATGTCCACTACGGGAGCAATTCCAACAAACAAAATTATTTCTCTTGTCGGGACTAAAGAAATTACAAACTGAGGACTCGAAGAGCTCTTATCCGCTACTGTTACTTGGGGATTAACTAATTTATTCTGAAACACCCTACTCTTAACAGCACAAACTTTTCATTCAACCCAGGATGTTTGTTCTCAAATAGATGCTTAGAGGGTTGCAAATCTTGTTAGGTTTACTAGAAGATGCTAAAACCAAGTTTAGTTTCATCAAAGAAGCTTCTTCTAACCTTTTACCCAAATTTACTAAGGTAGACAAATCTTGAATGTCCGACAATGCAAGTGCTGAAATATATTCAGGAACCAAATTTCTTCTTATCATCTTAACTTTAGTAACTTCTGCTGGCTCGTTGGTCAGTCTACTAAACAGGGTTTGCATATGCGCGACAAATAAAATAATCCTTTCGTCTTTACCTTGACGACGATTTCTGATCTTTTCACAAATGTCATGATCTGAAGAACCGGGTAGAAAATCTTCCCTTAAACGTTCTAACAAGGAGTTCCAGTCTCTCAATGTATTTTTTACTGTTCTAAACCAAACTAAAGCGTCACCCACAAAAAGTTCACATGCTGATCCAAATAAATCAGTTTCGGATACCTTTTAACCTTGAACAAGCTCTCCTAAAAATTGAGTCTGATGAGTCACCTTCAAATTCGGACACAACATTACGAACTGACTCGACTGAAACTGAAATTTCTTTACTTTCCGTTGCAAAGTCTACTTCATAACACGAAAGATCGATCAAACAACCAGGCTTATCTATTTCTTTAGCTAACAATCTACCTAAAATTTTCCTTTTCTCCAACACTGGTCTCTCACTCACCACTCCTCTGATTCTCAGCTCATACTCCAATTCTTCTTTAAGTAGACAAACAATTTGGAATTTTTCCGACATGATTACTCAAGCCTAATGGAATCAAACCGATAAATCTAACTGATCTGAACCTCACAAAAGTGATCAAAACAAATTCGTAGGTAAAAATCAAAAGGTGTTTTTGGTAAAATAATTTTTGCCAAAACAATATCGAAAAAACCATATGGGGTCAAAACAGAACGAAAGTCAAAATAAATTTGACCAAGTCAATCAATTGACTGTATGAGGGTTAATGTTACAACCAATCTTTTATCAAAAGCAAACAAACAAATCTAAATGTCAAATCGACTTTAAGCAAACAAATTTCGACGCAAAATAATTTTTGGACAAATAGATTTCAAAGCAAATTAAATTTTGAGCTAACAAATTTCGAAGCAAATCAAATTATGAATAACAAATTTCGAGGTAAATCAAACTATGAACAAACAAATTTCGAAGCCCCAAACGTTGCCGGCGCCAGTGTAACGATTTTTCCTCTCTAATTGGCTCCGCTAGCCTCACGCATGGGCGCTAGTGAAACGCTTTTCTATACTTCTGGCCGACACTACTTTATAATCACCATGCTCCAAGTTAGGTGTCTGCAAAACAAAGTCTTCCGACGTAACTAGGGGTCTATTCCTTGGGTAGAGCTATGAGCAATGGGGGTAAGTCGAAATCTGTGGGGGTCACACTCAAACTAAAGCAAACAGGCGCCACCAAGTCCAGATTGATTCATGTAAATGGCATGGCTAATTTCTAAGGGCGGACGTGGAGACCCAAAGAAAAAAGATCGCCTTCGCTGACAAAAACCTGTCTTAACAGAATAAGACGCTGTTCCTGTAAGGAAAAATAATAATTAAGTCACATAAAAATGGGAACACTATTTGTGTCCCTCAAATATATCTAAAATGCAAAAGAATGTTTCCTACATAAGGGTACCATAAAAATTGAACTCTTATTGCTTTTTGTTTATCAGGTCTGATCAAACTAGATCAGAATAAAAGACTTTAAGCGTGGATTATAAATTTACTAGAAAGAATTTTTCTGTTTCTGTAAATAAAATTTAATGCAATAAAATAAAATGAATACTTGAATTACTTGAAGAATTATTGTAAAGTTTATCAACTTGATTCTTACTCAAATATATTACAACCCAGTGTGACTGGTTATACTAAGGTTTTCTAACCCAATCAGATCTGTGTAGGTCATTTACAAATTAATATACAAAACTTTCTTTTTAAGTTAACAGTATTAAAATCGATTTGAAGTCAAAATATTCACAAAGATATTCTCTAATTTTATCAAAGGTGGTAGTAATGTAATACTAAACATCTGCTTGCAATTGTGCAATTGTTGACGGCATATTTCAAACAAACAGGTGACGTAGCCGCAGCTGTTAATTTATGCTGAAGCCACGTGTAGTCACATATCTACGAAACTAAGTGAAATTTAAATTTGATACTGGAGAAAACCAGCTTAGCTACAGATAAACTGAATAACAAATTTGTGCTTCTATAAAACAAAACGAAATAACGTGCTTTTAGAAGGAAGCACTGAGGAAATCTTAAAGCTATTACGAACCAAACCCCAGGCTGCTGTCCTTGGCTAGATTGGGAACTGCATCGCCGTGCGGAGTCTGCAGCTAATTATTCCTGCTTTCCATGCTTTAAATACAGGTGTCGAAGCGAAGTGGGTTTCTTACATTGATTCAAAGTTGCATAAATTTTGTAGCGTAATCTTCCATGGTCTAATCTTAGTTATAAATATAATTTTCGTTGCGTAGTTTAATTTGTTCGTAGTTTGTAAGTCGTAGTTTGTAAGTCGTAGTTGCGCTAAACAAATTTTTAAATTAGATACTATGATAACGAATATACAATACCAACCGTTACTCAGGAAGTGTGTTACACAATTAATGCGACCCGGAGGTCACTCGCCATTCTCTTCGAATGCATGCTGTCGCTGCTTTTACCTATCGACGAGTGCCCCTGCCGCGTTCTTGCATGTTGGGAGGGTCCCGAGGGGGGTTGTCAATCCTCTCACGCGCGTGCCTGTGGCTGTGGAATACACCGACCTCCGAAACAAATAGACTAACGACTCTAGATACTGTATTAATGCAAAAATTTGATTGTTACACGTATTATTACTTTAGTTAATAAAGGTGTTTTAACATTCGTTATACCTTTAATGCAGAGATTTTTAATGCGAAAATAAAATTGTTACAAGGGATGAATAACATTGTTTATGCACGGCTGTGAGTAGGAAGTGTTTTCACTATTTATAGATAACAGTGAAAAGTCTAATTTAAAAAGTGGTTATTTTTGTCATGCTAACCAGGGGACTGTTACCCGTCATCATACACAATCGTTATTGAAGTTAGTGTTGCGGAATTTGCAAAATTTAAATTCTTTCCAAACCTGGAGGCTAATTAGGTTTAAGCACTACATTTGTACCGATTTGGTGCGTTCGATCAATAATAAAATAAATTATTAATTGGTGGTATAAGCTTGAGGCTAGGCGCGTACTTTAAGATGAAATATGCTTGTATTAACCGTTGAAATTTAATGCCAGGTACGTATAATACGCGAAGTAAGAAAGGAATCAACAATCAAACAACGGATAAAATGGTTGAGTCGGATATCGCGGATGCTTCGAAAAAACTAGTTGCGGCTGTAAATAATGTGAATTGCAACTACGCTGTTTTTCAGGAGTCAACTGAACAAATGAATTTGAACATTTTTGCTAATATGAACAAATTGAATAACGATGTAAATCGCGTCTCTGATTCCGTCCGAGATGTAGAAGCTACTGATGTTGAAAATTGTAGGGATGAAGGTATTGTGAACCAACGGGAGACTAGTAGCGTCACTCCCGCGGTAGCGCTGTATCAGGCGACTCCGTGGCGTAGTTGGTATGTGTGTGACTACTACGCCCAAGGTCCCGGGTTCGAATCTCGACACGGTCCGCTTGAAAAATGTTAGGCCAGTATTTTTCACAAAAATACACCCTCGTTCAAATGAGAGGTAAAATGGAGGTCCCGTGTGTGAGTGTTGTCACGCACGTTAAAAATCCCTACCTTGCTTGGAACAGCAAGGATTCGGCAAAATTCAAAATTTTCCAGGTGAAAAAACTCGCCTCCTGGCCAATGTAGTACCTTCGGGTGGAGCATTGGAGGAAAATCACATGTAAGGTAGCGCTGTATCAAAATTACATGAGTTTATACAAAGAAATGGGGCATACGAACTTAGGCTCTTCACCAAACGGATCTAAATCCTCTGATTTTTATTAAAAAAGCAAGTGACAATTATGTTAGAAACGGGACTCCCGGAGAGTAGAAAAGTTTCTTTGACTATCAGTAATTTACATAGTTCGGGTTAAAACTGGGGTATATTTTAAAGATGAACGAGTAAAGAGGTTTGAATAATTTAAAAAATTATTCTTAAGCCGTTATTGAAGTGTTGAAGAACAGAGGAAGCTTTTTCAAAAAATCTAATTTGGTAGTTACGAGAGAGTGAAGTTCAAATTCATTACAAAGCAAACTTAGTAAGTGAGTCTAACTTATAGGGGGTAATGTACTATCACAGCCCTGTAGGGTGTATACTGTTTTGTATTATTCTCTTAGGTGTAAGTCAGTCGGGTTAAGCATGCGAGGGTGTTTGATCGTGTTATCAAGACAGGGGTTTTGGTAGCGGTATAATTAAGTTAACTTAGTAACATTATGTGAAATATTGCATTAAACACAAACTAGGTAATGTGTCTGATGAAGTACTGAAAATACATTTTAATCATAAAGAAAAATCTAGGTAAAAGGATCAGAAAGATATGGAAAAAGCATTGAATAGTAAAACCCTAGGTGTATAAGCAGTTGGTGTTCAAGTGTATTTCTGCTGCCTAACATAATGAACTCTTCAGTTTATTACAAAACAAAACTTAAAATTTACAAGCATACAATCTATAATATGAATGTTGCAGATGTGAAATGCTTATTGTGGTATGAGGCCAGTATAGCAGTCTGGAAAAGAAAGTGTTTGCTTCTAAACTTTATGAATTTTTAAAAAAAGGAAATTGAGGAAAATAAACTTTCTGAATTTATTGCGTGGTGGGATGGTTGTACCTTTTAGGATAGGCGCAAGAAAGTTGCCAATGCGCTTCTTCGCCATTCAAGCATCACTGAAGTCATAGTTACCCAAAAGTATCTGGAGGTGGGCCATACACAGGCGGACGTGAACGTCTACAACAAAATTGGAAAGAAAACCTAACGAAAAGAATTTTACGCACCTTATAACTATGTAAAAGCAATGCAGAAAGCAAGAAATAAGCCAATAAATTGTAAAGTTACACCGAATTTTTGAATTTTTCAAGCAGTTTCTGCAGTAGTGCACCGTCCGGTTTAAAAAAAGGTGATCTCTTTGTCATCAATATATATGTGCATTTAAATACTTTAAAGACACATTTATTACAAACTCAACCAAGAAAATGAGTCAAAAGAACTTCCAAAACAACCAAAGACAACTGATGTCTACCAGGAGGTACATGCGTTACACAAGTGACCCGCCAAAATAACTCAAAGGTAGCTTGAAGAATTTTAATCTTCGAAGAAGGTCATACCCGGGGACTATCATCATTTTTATTACTCTCTTCCCCATAAATGCGATGATGTTATACCCAACAAATACAAACACATTGTACCATAGACCTAGTGTTTTTTTTAACCGATTGTACAATACATGGTCTGATTTATTTGAACAGTCTTAAATAGAATTTTATAGTTATCACAAGCATAGTTCATTTCTACCATCATATACGATTATACATAAACCATCGTCTGTTTTTTTTTTGGAGGAATCCTTTAAAGTTTACAATTAGCATCCAAGATGTAATAAGGTGTAATTGCAAAATGGTTTAAGATAAACTTTTGTAGCTCAATAAGTTATAATGAAAAATGCGAAATGTCTTATGTAATATTCTGTGGATAATTATACAAGCAAAAGGTCTTATGTTAAGCTAATTTTAAAAACTTATAATAAATATTTATCTGTGATAAAATAATAATCCCCATCTTATTTAAAGTATTATTACTAATATAAACATCCTGGTACCTTCTGTCTGACAAATATTAAATTTTTCTAGTCTCCTGTAAAATTTACTATTTTACATAAGACATTTTGTGCGAACACCAATGATGTGCTTTCTTGCGGATGATTTGTGAATTTTGGTTCGATTGAAAGGCTAGTTTGTAATATCCATAGCGGTGGACTTGTTATTTGTATTTGGCAATTCTCTTAAGTAAGAGACATTCAGCTAAAATTACTTCCAGTTTGTATTCATCGTTAATACAGGCTCACGCTTGTCCAAACTTTCACTTTAAGAGAAAATTAGTACCCTACGATAGAAAAAGAGAAAGTTCTTCAAACTTTCAACTCACTGTATAATCAGTCAATTCGCTCGTAATTTAGCAACCTGCAGTTGGATATTTCAATCAAAGTTAAAAGTAATGTTCAGCTACTAAAATGAATAAGAAAGTGTTGAAATGTGTTCCGGAACTATAGCTAAATACATCTGTTTCATTGGCAAATGTATTTTTAATATGTACTCTTTCATGAATTATCCCCTTCTAGTTAATAAGTTCTTCAGGCACCGAATCTGATGACTATATCAACTTAGAAAGCTACTGTCTCTAATCTGTAATCAATCAATTTCTATTGACAGCAAGTGAGTTACAGGCCTTATTAAGAGTTTACACTTTGTTGTTGTGAAGTGATGGATGGTACACTTTACAAGAGTTGAGCGTTATCTAATGTGATTATCATAATAGATTTACATACTTAATACAATTGCCATGTTATGACATGTAATTGATGTATTATTTGTCAGACGAAGGGTTGAACCTGAGGGACATCAAAATGGCTTAAAGAATATCTAGGATAAAAATAAAAATTTTATTATAAGTACAGCTAGTAGAGAAGAACTAGAATCGCATTACACGAATATTAAACATACTTCAAGGAATAGCTTTCTATACCAAATAATAGGCAACTGGATTTAAATATTTAAATCTAGTATTCAAATGACTAGGAACTTTGGGTTTAGTTGAGGGGGAATATTCAAATTAATTTGCATCTTGACATTTTCAGGTCAAATACAAATCCAAGCAACCTATCCATTGAAACGGTTCGTTTTGTAATTTCTACATTTGCCATTATTCATGTAATTTAATTTTATTTCCGTGCTCAGATCTTCATGGTCTGTAATACCTTCTATGTTGGCTAAATTGATAACTTCAATTTGGAGGTGGTTGATAAGAACTTGTCGACGAAGCCATTGTTCTTCTTTCAACGAACGCCGCTATTGACAAGCAGTCTTTTGATGCATCCATCTTCATCTCGCCTTATAGCGGTTTTGGATGTATTAAATAATATATTTGTGGAGTAGATTTTGGTTTTACATTGGAATATACGTTTATTTTTCTACTCACAAAACCGCCTTGCGGATATTTCCTGCTTTTACTTATATTAGGTGAGCCACGTTTTTCCTGTTTTGTGTTTTCTGATATTAATTATTTATCTTTCAGAATCTTGTATTGTACGAATATCAAAGTTGCTCTTTGTTAGCTATTAATACATTGAAACCCACTTCTGTGGTAAAGTATATCTTCCTGAAATTTCAGCACTAACATTATTTATTTCAGGGTCCTGAATCTTGGTTATAATCTTGGTATTAATCTTGTTTTATGTAAACAGATCCTTAGGTCAGCCCGGGGATGCTCCTTGTGAGCTCACTTCAATTCTGTACTAAGCATCCGTTTGGATATCCGTTCAAATTCAATATTAAATATTACTTCAATCTGTGGCTTATGTACTGAAGACTCGTTTGAAGCGGAAAGCATTGATTTATGATCCAGACTCCAGGTTGTATACTTAGAAGTTAGTGATACCTATTGCTGTATTTATTGTGTGTTACGTTACGCAAGTATTGGCGTAATTATTGTTTATTGTTGATTGAATCCGCGTAATTAGCCGTATGCTGGTTATATTATTGCATTGTTATTGGTAAACTATAGCGAACTCTTGGTATCCTACCATCAGCTGTTTGTGTGTTTACTCATGTTACAGGTCAGCACTGGAGCACAGCGATTCACTAGCTAGTGATTGCATCGTCCAGGTATGCTCAATTTATGCCGCTTTCTGGTGAGTAATCATTTACATTAATTAATATTTATTGCTAACCTGTAGGTAAAAAGCCATTTGTGTGTATTTTTTTTGTAAGGCCTTTCTCCTCTGTGTTTTTGAATTTTACTTACTAGCAAGAAACATTTTGCGGCTAGTTTAATGTCAGTTTGTACTCGCCAACAGGTGAAAGATACCTTAAATTCATTGCTTTTAGTGGGATACCGGTTTATATATTACCCTTTATGTGTGTTATTAAAATACGTTTATATTTGCATTGCCACTGCGGTGTGTATTTAATTCCAGATAAATCGCTTGTGCTTGTAATTCAGTTATTTTGAAATATAGTTATATGATTTTAGTGGCTACGGTTGTTATACTTATTTTGCTCTTTAGGTGTGATATTATCCGAAACCATTGGGACTTGGGGTTTCGTAGTTCTTTCGGCATTTTAATCAAGTCTCTGGCGCCTTTTATACTGTATTTACTTGTAGGTCTGTTCGGGTTCTTAACGACCTACTTGCAAGAATCAAGATCCACCCCTGCAGAAGTGTCTTTATTAGCCGAGGTGCAAAAAGTCACCGTATCTACCCTAAAGAACCCACCTTTGTAGCTTTCATCAAATTACCGTGACACCATCTAGGTCCAAAAGACTTAAATAGATGGTGATAATGATAGACAAAACTTGGACTCTTTCGCCAAGCGTCGTGACTATAAAAATAGAATGCTACCAATTTTATTGCAAATAAAATCCTTGTATACATATTTCTGATCATGTTCAGCTCCTGATATTGACACAGGAGAATGTAGTTTTGCAACATAGAAACTGTGCCATTTATATACGAGAAAAACCAGGATGTGAAATATTTGGTGATATATGTCACTTGCACTTCTAAGTACGTATTTGCTTGCACGAGTTAGTGCCTGCATGCGTGTGTACGGCTGTGCGTCTGAATAAAAGTGCCTGCTGGCGTGAATACGTACGTGCATGCGTACGACTAAGCATGCGCGTGAGCCTGCAAATGTGCGTACCTGCGTAAAACGCATGTATGTATCTGCGTGGGTACGTTTGTGCGTGTTTGCATGTGTGCGAATGCTTGGCGTATTTGTTGATTTGTATGTGAATGCAAGGGTATGCACGTGCTTGTGTGCGGACGTCCTATGCATGCGTAAACTTACAAGCGATCGTGACAGCAATCGTGCGTGCGCGCCTGCGTCCGTGTACACAAGTGCGTACGGAAATGAGTAAATACGTGCGAGCGTACGTAATTGTACGTGTATTTTAAAACACTGGAATGCTGGTGTGCATGCGATCTCGTACAAAGATTCATGCAAATGACCGTAGTTAAGATCGGTAGGGTCAGGCGGTGTGAGGACTGTAAGTGTAGGTTCGTGCGTTGCACATGCGTGTGTGTTTATGTGTGCGTTGGTAAAAGCCTGCATGGGCGGATGTGACAGTGTTCGTATAAATGTGCTTACAGGCATTTATTTGTCTGTAAGTGTGCGCATGAGTCTTTGGGTGCCTGTGTGCGACCATACTGACATGTGTACGTGTGTATACTCGTGTGTATCGGTTTCTACGCACGCGCCCGCATGTATGTGTATGCGTCTTTGTGTTGGCGTGCTACTCTGGTACGCGAATGTGCGATTATGCGTGTACAGTGAGTTAGAGAGTGTGTGTTAAGTAGGCTGTGCAGATTCGTGAATGTTTACTTGCGCGAGCACGCGCATGTGTGCGCGAACGTACGCGCGTGAGCGCTAGGATTGAATCTTTGCTATGATTATTATTATTATTTTATTATTATTTGGTTTTTCTGATATAGTTTTATCTCTTTTTAGTAAATAAGCACGTGGATTGCTGCCAAACGTGCTTTGTATTCATCTATGAGTTATACCATGCATTCAAAAATTTTCTAGTGATAATACATGTGTCGAGTATAACTGATTTTTGTAGATGTAGGCATGTGTCTGTATGTAGTTGTCGTTTTTATTGTATTGGTGTAGGTTGTTTGGTACGACTCCTGTGCTTGATAATATGATCGGTGATTGAGGTGTGAGTTTGTTGATGCTATTAGTTTTGAGGTAGTTTACATAAATACAGAAGGTGAGTTATTTTGTGTAAATGTGTATCTGCGATGTTATATCTGTATTTTGTGTTATTTAGTGCGCTCGATAGTGTATTTAGAAAGCTTTAGTGAATCCCATGATATATGCCTCTTTTGATCTCTATTGGTTTCATTTTACGTTAACTGTGATTATTTTAGGACTTGCGTTGTGTTTCGATATTATATTTAAGAATTATTGTTGTGATTACTTTGTATGTTTATAATATGTATATTACCTATCAGTGTTGTTTGCTGTCCTAAGCCTTTTGGTAGTCTAAGTATACGTAGTGTGAAGCTCTTTTTAATTTTAGCTTAATGTGTTATTTATGTGTTTGTTGTCAATTGCTTTTTACCTTCTCGTGTTTCTTTGTTGCATCCTGTGTCTTTCTCATCTTTTGGTGTGAAATATGTTATTACTTCTGTTAATGTGTGCTCTGTTATGTGTAGTTGTGTGATATATTTATTAATAACTTTGCTAGATGGAGCGCAGGCGTGTGTATGGGTGTGTGCGTGCATGTGTGTCGTTTTATTGCAAATAAAATCCTTGTATACATATTTCTGATCATGTTCAGCTCCTGATATTGACACAGGAGAATGTAGTTTTGCAACATAGAAACTGTGCCATTTATATACGAGAAAACCAGGATGTGAAATATTTGGTGATATATGTCACTTGCACTTCTAAGTACGTATTTGCTTGCACGAGTTAGTGCCTGCATGCGTGTGTACGGCTGTGCGTCTGAATAAAAGTGCCTGCTGGCGTGAATACGTACGTGCATGCGTACGACTAAGCATGCGCGTGAGCCTGCAAATGTGCGTACCTGCGTGAAAACGCATGTATGTATCTGCGTGGGTACGTTTGTGCGTGTTTGCATGTGTGCGAATGCTTGGCGTATTTGTTGATTTGTATGTGAATGCAAGGGTATGCACGTGCTTGTGTGCGGACGTCCTATGCATGCGTAAACTTACAAGCGATCGTGACAGCAATCGTGCGTGCGCGCCTGCGTCCGTGTACACAAGTGCGTACGGAAATGAGTAAATACGTGCGAGCGTACGTAATTGTACGTGTATTTTAAAACACTGGAATGCTGGTGTGCATGCGATCTCGTACAAAGATTCATGCAAATGACCGTAGTTAAGATCGGTAGGGTCAGGCGGTGTGAGGACTGTAAGTGTACGTTCGTGCGTTGCACATGCGTGTGTGTTTATGTGTGCGTTGGTAAAAGCCTGCATGGGCGGATGTGACAGTGTTCGTATAAATGTGCTTACAGGCATTTATTTGTCTGTAAGTGTGCGCATGAGTCTTTGGGTGCCTGTGTGCGACCATACTGACATGTGTACGTGTGTATACTCGTGTGTGTATCGGTTTCTACGCACGCGCCCGCATGTATGTGTGTATGCGTCTTTGTGTTGGCGTGCTACTCTGGTACGCGAATGTGCGATTATGCGTGTACAGTGAGTTAGAGATGTGTGTTAAGTAGGCTGTGCAGATTCGTGAATGTTTACTTGCGCGAGCACGCGCATGTGTGCGCGAACGTACGCGCGTGAGCGCTAGGATTGAATCTTTGCTATGATTATTATTATTATTTTATTATTATTTGGTTTTTCTGATATAGTTTTATCTCTTTTTAGTAAATAAGCACGTGGATTGCTGCCAAACGTGCTTTGTATTCATCTATGAGTTATACCATGCATTCAAAAATTTTCTAGTGATAATACATGTGTCGAGTATAACTGATTTTTGTAGATGTAGGCATGTGTCTGTATGTAGTTGTCGTTTTTATTGTATTGGTGTAGGTTGTTTGGTACGACTCCTGTGCTTGATAATATGATCGGTGATTGAGGTGTGAGTTTGTTGATGCTATTAGTTTTGAGGTAGTTTACATAAATACAGAAGGTGAGTTATTTTGTGTAAATGTGTATCTGCGATGTTATATCTGTATTTTGTGTTATTTAGTGCGCTCGATAGTGTATTTAGAAAGCTTTAGTGAATCCCATGATATATGCCTCTTTTGATCTCTATTGGTTTCATTTTTACGTTAACTGTGATTATTTTAGGACTTGCGTTGTGTTTCGATATTATATTTAAGAATTATTGTTGTGATTACTTTGTATGTTTATAATATGTATATTACCTATCAGTGTTGTTTGCTGTCCTAAGCCTTTTGGTAGTCTAAGTATACGTAGTGTGAAGCTCTTTTTTTAATTTTAGCTTAATGTGTTATTTATGTGTTTGTTGTCAATTGCTTTTTACCTTCTCGTGTTTCTTTGTTGCATCCTGTGTCTTTCTCATCTTTTGGTGTGAAATATGTTATTACTTCTGTTAATGTGTGCTCTGTTATGTGTAGTTGTGTGATATATTTATTAATAACTTTGCTAGATGGAGCGCAGGCGTGTGTATGGGTGTGTGCGTGCTTGTGTGTCGTTTTATTGCAAATAAAATCCTTGTATACATATTTCTGATCATGTTCAGCTCCTGATATTGACACAGGAGAATGTAGTTTTGCAACATAGAAACTGTGCCATTTATATACGAGAAAAACCAGGATGTGAAATATTTGGTGATATATGTCACTTGCACTTCTAAGTACGTATTTGCTTGCACGAGTTAGTGCCTGCATGCGTGTGTACGGCTGTGCGTCTGAATAAAAGTGCCTGCTGGCGTGAATACGTACGTGCATGCGTACGACTAAGCATGCGCGTGAGCCTGCAAATGTGCGTACCTGCGTGAAAACGCATGTATGTATCTGCGTGGGTACGTTTGTGCGTGTTTGCATGTGTGCGAATGCTTGGCGTATTTGTTGATTTGTATGTGAATGCAAGGGTATGCACGTGCTTGTGTGCGGACGTCCTATGCATGCGTAAACTTACAAGCGATCGTGACAGCAATCGTGCGTGCGCGCCTGCGTCCGTGTACACAAGTGCGTACGGAAATGAGTAAATACGTGCGAGCGTAAGTAATTGTACGTGTATTTTAAAACACTGGAATGCTGGTGTGCATGCGATCTCGTACAAAGATTCATGCAAATGACCGTAGTTAAGATCGGTAGGGTCAGGCGGTGTGAGGACTGTAAGTGTACGTTCGTTTGTTGCACATGCGTGTGTGTTTATGTGTGCGTTGGTAAAAGCCTGCATGGGCGGATGTGACAGTGTTCGTATAAATGTGCTTACAGGCATTTATTTGTCTGTAAGTGTGCGCATGAGTCTTTGGGTGCCTGTGTGCGACCATACTGACATGTGTACGTGTGTATACTCGTGTGTGTATCGGTTTCTACGCACGCGCCCGCATGTATGTGTGTATGCGTCTTTGTGTTGGCGTGCTACTCTGGTACGCGAATGTGCGATTATGCGTGTACAGTGAGTTAGAGAGTGTGTGTTAAGTAGGCTGTGCAGATTCGTGAATGTTTACTTGCGCGAGCACGCGCATGTGTGCGCGAACGTACGCGCGTGAGCGCTAGGATTGAATCTTTGCTATGATTATTATTATTATTTTATTATTATTTGGTTTTTCTGATATAGTTTTATCTCTTTTTAGTAAATAAGCACGTGGATTGCTGCCAAACGTGCTTTGTATTCATCTATGAGTTATACCATGCATTCAAAAATTTTCTAGTGATAATACATGTGTCGAGTATAACTGATTTTTGTAGATGTAGGCATGTGTCTGTATGTAGTTGTCGTTTTTATTGTATTGGTGTAGGTTGTTTGGTACGACTCCTGTGCTTGATAATATGATCGGTGATTGAGGTGTGAGTTTGTTGATGCTATTAGTTTTGAGGTAGTTTACATAAATACAGAAGGTGAGTTATTTTGTGTAAATGTGTATCTGCGATGTTATATCTGTATTTTGTGTTATTTAGTGCGCTCGATAGTGTATTTAGAAAGCTTTAGTGAATCCCATGATATATGCCTCTTTTGATCTCTATTGGTTTCATTTTACGTTAACTGTGATTATTTTAGGACTTGCGTTGTGTTTCGATATTATATTTAAGAATTATTGTTGTGATTACTTTGTATGTTTATAATATGTATATTACCTATCAGTGTTGTTTGCTGTCCTAAGCCTTTTGGTAGTCTAAGTATACGTAGTGTGAAGCTCTTTTTTTAATTTTAGCTTAATGTGTTATTTATGTGTTTGTTGTCAATTGCTTTTTACCTTCTCGTGTTTCTTTGTTGCATCCTGTGTCTTTCTCATCTTTTGGTGTGAAATATGTTATTACTTCTGTTAATGTGTGCTCTGTTATGTGTAGTTGTGTGATATATTTATTAATAACTTTGCTAGATGGAGCGCAGGCGTGTGTATGGGTGTGTGCGTGCTTGTGTGTCGTTGTAAATTTTTTATCTATAAGTTTACCATTTCGTCATTGCCAGGTGCTTTCCAATCGTGTTATTTGTTAATGCTTTGTCTAATTTCCTTGTATGATATTTATTTCTTGCTTTGTCTTTATTGTATTGTATTTGTTTGTTTCTGTTTGGACCCATTGTGAGTGCTGGTTTTGTTGTGTTTGGTTAAATCTTAGATGGTTCCAAAAGTTTTTGTGTTTGTTATATTTGGGGTTGTTTATTGTGATTTTGGTTTTGTCTACAGTGTGGTAGAATTTCCTAAGATTTTGTTTTGCTCTTTCCTTTTATTTTATTTTGGGTAAATTTTGGGTCTTTTGGCTAGTGCTCCTAGCCTATGTTTCTTTTTGTCTAATTGTTTTATTGCTCTCTGTTTTGGTATTTTTCCTATTGCTTTGTTTCATTTTTTAAAATTGCTTGTTTAACGTGTTGTGTTAGGGATCCTATGTTTTTTTAGTTTTAATATTTTTACTTATATTCTGTGTTGGCTTAGTGGTATTGTTTGTTTCTTTTATTTGTTGTCTGTTGATTGTTTTTGTTTTGTGTGGATGCATGTTGTGGTGAGTACTCCCGTATAGATCAGTGGCTGTAGTTCTTCCATAACTGTGTCGTATTTTGTTTCCTATTATTGTATTAATGTGTGCAACTGTTGCGTTTATGTTTGTGTTATCTGGTATTTTGTGAATGAACGGTTTGATGTCATTGTTTGTCTTTGAATTCTGTATACGTCGTTTCAAATTTTTCTTCTATTGCTGTGACCTCTTTTCTTGGACCTTATGTATTATTTATAATTGACTGAAATCATAAGAAACTACATTTTTAAATCTATGTTTAATTAAAGCGGGTTATAATGCTTCAACGGCTTAAACTAGTACCGCTATTAAATAAATTTACTCCATTTTTAATAGACCTATACCTAATACAATAAAAAAATTATAGAAGTTGCACCTGCTTACTAAGTCTATCACTTCGAATTGCTTGCACAGGCGCTACAAAAGCAGGGATCTTCTGTCCTTGCAGCTTCCCCCATACATAAACGCATTTCAGAGCTATAATTTCCCATTTTTCAACACAAGGATAAGGTGTATAGGAAATTGGGTTTACGCCTGAGCAGATGCAAAGGGTTTGGAGCATAGTTCCCGGTTTTGGGGTCATTTTCAGTAATTTAGAACGCATTTTGTTCTTATTTTGTATAGGTATGCTCACTAAAATCAATTGAGAAACCCTATAATGCATTATATGCATTGTTTACTTCCATTCACCACACTACCGAGTGGAAACATAGCAACACACTCCCGAAAATGGTGTATGTTTATAACTGATTGTTGTAGTTTAACGGCTATTATTCTTATTCCTAAATTTACGTCTAAGAGTTCGTCTACATCTACATCCTTTTCTCGCCGCTAATTGTATATGTGATTAGATGATTCTTTTTTTCCGGTCAACAAACTTAGATATCCCACCACCTAACACCAACCGCACGCTGCATTCTATACTATTATAAACAAACGTCTGGGTCATCTCATTTCCGACGTGTTGAAGTTCTTTAAAATTAATTTTTCATGAGAATCATGTAAGAAATAATCATTACCATTATTAGGTCTTCCGTCTCAGAGCTGGTTGGTTGTGTACCTCTATTGTTTTTTATTCTGAGCTAACGTACACTCTTCCTTGAAGTTCCCACAGCCTACAACTTTCACTATGTGTGCAATTGTCTAATCTAGTTGTGTCTCTGCCTCTCATTTCTCCTTTTTCTACTTCAAATATATGCTGCGGTATTCGCTCTTGTCTTAGTGTGTGTCGTATAATTCTATCTCTCATATTTGTTACTTTTTAACAAATATCCTTCTTCCGCTACTATTTTAGAATCACTTGGCTTAGGTTTGTCCGTCCACGGTATCATCATCATACGTCTGTAAAGCTCTGAAAAATGGACAATAAGGGAAGCGAACAGATAGAAGCCTTTGATATATGGTGCTACAGACGTATAATGAAGATATCATGGACAAACTTAAGAACGAAGAGGTTCTTCAAATGGTAGGGAAAGAAAGAAATATGTGGAAAACAGCAAAAAAAAATAGGTGAGATAGGATGATAGATCACATACTAAGGCATGAGAGAATAGTGCGGAATATATTAGATAGGAAAAAGAGAGGTAGAGGCAGACCTAGGTTAGGCTATTGCACACAGATAGTCAAAAATGTGGACTGTAGGAATTTCAGGGAAATGTGTAGTCTAGCTCAGAATAAAAATTAATGGAGGTACGCGTTCAATCAATTCCAAGACGAAGAAGCTTATGACAAAAAAAACTAATTGCACTTAAACCTGATGATTATCATAAGCAACTACAAGTGTTGGTTTAGCCATATTCTCAACTAATGTTAATTGTGTTAAAGAATTTACTAGAAAACTATTCATTCGGCAAATTTCTGTGTTGGGGGATCTTGGTAGCCAGAGGCTACTTAATCCCATTCACAAACCACTGAATATCGGTGAAATAAGGTATATATTTACAAAACACTAGAAGGGGAACCAAACTGTGTCTAACAAAAAAGGGTAGCCGCTATGTTTGAAGTCAACAAATATATAAACAAGGAAGAAATTGTTGGAAGCATATGTGTGGAGCACAGCACTGTACGCCTATGGAATAGGGATAGTTAAAGAAGCTGATAGGAAAAGAAAGAAGCCTTTAGGTACGCTATACTTCAGATGGTTGATGATGATAGCATGGACGGATAAAGTTAATAACAAGGAAGTTATAGAAATAGTAGGGGAATAAAGATATGTGAAGAAAACAAAGAAAGATGGGAGAAATTGAAGTGCAGACTACGTTGTTAGGCATTTTTGGGAAATAATGTGATTACATTACAAACAATATGGGAAAAATAATGTATACCTAGTTTAGACTATTGCACACAGATAGTGAAACATGCAGATTGTAGGAATTTCAGGTAAATGTGTAGGTTAGCTATAAATAGTAAACAATGGAAGTACGCGTCTATCCGGTTCTAGGACTGAAGACTTAATAATGATGAAGAGTAAAATATCCATCCATTCAAATAATATAACACGCAGTTCGATATACCGAGTGCTTCGAAGAAGGTTCCAGCTTTCAATATGAATAATTATAAATTAAGATTATATCATAATTTATAAAATGGCGCTTCTTTTTCTCAATATATATATATATATATATATATATATATATATATATATATAATTTAAATTTCCTAACATTTAATTGTTACACCCTGTATAATGTAACGGTACTTCTTTGCCATTAAAAGGTATGATTAAATTTTTGTGTAATATAATTAAGATAGACTGTTGAGAGATTATAAAATGGGTATAAACTTAAAAGCCCAAATCTTAAATTAATTTATTTCAATCGTTGATGATTACTTAGTAAAACGAGTTTCAACATTAAGATATAAATACAAAGCCATTTAATGCATCCGCGTACAAATCATAGCAATCTTATTGAATTTGAATAAAGAAAGCGATTGAAGCTTTAATTAATTATGTATTTACACTGAAATCTATATTTTATTAGGATGTAAGCTTAAATTATTTATGTAATAAATTTCCTGTGTGTAAATTATGTGTTAGAACACGCTTCAATTACAGTGAAAAGAAATCTTCTCTTTGCACAAACATAAAGAGCGCAATCGCAAACTTAATTATTTTTCCGTTTGTGTATAATATCAAAAATAAAATATTTATTCTTGTTTAAAATAACACTTTATGAGTTTTAAGTACTAATCCAGAACCTTCTTTATTCATAAACAAATGCGTCACGTTCACTACGAAATGTTTTAAAAGCCAATTGATTATTGATTTGAATGAATAAATGACAATACAAAGAAACCTGCAGCCATTTAAAGGTCATAAAATGGAACCGAGATAAGATGACGCGAGTTTAACTACGCTATGTATTACAATACGAAAGAAGAAGGTAGTACTGGATAACTTCATGCATTAGACAAGGATAAACAGCGCGTTTTACGATCAAACATAAATCATAAGTTTTAGACTAATTGGAACGTTAAATGCCGATTTTGAAAATTACATCACTCAAGGAGACAAACGCTTCCAAACGAATCAGAAAGGATCTCGAGTATGACGTATTGAGATAATTTTTGTATATACGCCGGAAGTTAGTTAGAAGCATTAATTCGCGGTTCCTTTTTTCATGACGACAAACGTGTTACTTTGGGTAAAGTTATTCATTAAGTATGCGGCATGAATACAGTATTTTACTGTAACTTTGAGTAAAGAATTATGTCTTTAGCACGTAACTCTTCATAAATATGGACATAATTATTTTGTAAAACACTACGAAAATTGAATCATCTTCGACATAGGTAAACTTGATGCAGAAGAATACGCAGAGTTTAATTGATTAAAAAGAAATAGAACATACAATTTGCAAACTCATAAACTGATGAAGATTTCCGTAGAGGATTTGAATAAGCGCTTTCTGACAATAGCCATAAATACTAAATGTTGAATTTCTTTGTTTGTTAATTGGTAAAAATATTTAAATATTTTGTATTTTAAATTAGAATAGGTTCAAATTTTTTTCTGATAGTGAAGTGGATGGTTTGCAGAGAATTTTGAAGTTGAAGTTCGAAGCAATTTGACCTTTAATGAATTATCTGTGAAGCGTTTTTGCCCAATCACTCTTACAGGCATGGTAATAAGGGATAGGCAAATTAATCAGCTATTAATTAAACAGGATTGTGTACCTTTTAACAAGGATTTGGTAAAGAATATCTTAATAATTAAGTTACTCGTAAGAATTATATTTGTATGAAGTTAAGCGGTAAACTGTTTTATGAATTCTTTTGTATGAAAGAAAAAAGTTTTTGAATGTGTAGATGTTTCTTGAGATTGCTGTATATCATTTCATTTTGTAAATTCCATAGTATAATTTCCGTTGAGCCAGCCAGTCAAAACAAGAACAGGAAGATAAGATAATAATTTCAAATTTTCCAACGCTCTAACTAAGTCACAACATTAATTAGGGCGCTTCTCCTACTCACAGACGTGTCACAGAATATAGACTACATATGCCGCTTGTAGCTGTTAAAGAATCCATTGTTCGCTCTCAATTCAAAAATGTTCGGCATCTTTGTTACGGTATCTTCTAAAACGGAAAGAAAAGATTTATTTAAAATTTAATAGTGTTGCAGTTGTATTCTTTGAATTGCGGAGGTGTATCTATTTTCTAAGAATATAACTTTAAATATATTTATAATTTTATCCAATTGTTCGCACACCCTTTTCACAAGTGTGATAACGGTATTCCGTCAAAGAGCATGTCCACTTTGCCTAGTAGCAGACCTTCAAATGCGCTTATAGGTGCAAGAAGTTATTGAACAAGACAATTGCAAGGTTATGCATTTTTAGAAAGGTATAGATTAACCAAAAATTTCGTTAAAC
This sequence comes from Platerodrilus igneus, assembly GCA_036346225.1. NCBI lineage: Eukaryota > Metazoa > Arthropoda > Insecta > Coleoptera > Lycidae > Platerodrilus > Platerodrilus igneus. Next base: position 2,275,292 of record JARFIW010001130.1, read on the forward strand.
GAAAGCTTTCAAGAATTGCCGTTATGCAAAGTAGGTAGGAAGGTTAAAATAGCGAAATATACGTGTAAGTTCATTATTGTGCAAAACTTGATAACAAAAATTTATACACAGTACAAAACTGTAATTGTTTGATAGTGTGTTGGATTTTCAATTAAATTATATGAAGTTAACTGTATCTCTTGACACTTTTTTCAAATGTTGCATAAATAGGTGGACACGTCGAAAAGTTATGAATATCCTGTATTGATAGATAGCTTTTATATGGGATGCAAGTTTCCAGAGGAACACCATCGCTTAGTACCTTTTACTATTTTTTGCTGAATTTTCTTTTCAGGGAAATAGTAACAGTTCAGCGATCGCAAAACTGCGATACAGCGTTTGTTTTATTGCAAAGCCATTTCTCGTAAGAGTGCAAAAACGTCCAGGAACTGATTTCGTGGAACTAGTAGTTAAGGCAAAAGAGAAACTACGATACTTCCTTAACTTATTCCACAAGAGTATATTAAATTTATTGCTGGTTTTAGTTTGAAACTGTTTAAGTTTGCGTCTTTATCCTGTCCCCGATAGTAGAATGTATCTCAAGCGTATATAAATTCTAATAAAACAGCTGCTGCTTCGTTGGGTTTACTTCTAAGACGGGATATTAAATTTCATTTGTTATAGGGCAATTTGCTTGCTATATTTTACCCTTTCACTTAGATGAAAGTTTCGTGTTAGGCTTCTTTTAAAAATTACAGAAATTTATTTTAGTTTAGTGTGATATTAAAATCCAGAGGGAAAGTATTTATTAAATCGCAGATACACTAAATATCGGTTTTCGCACATGTTACATACAGTGAGTGTATAGTACTTCCATGCAAAGGGCACTCATATTTAAATTTAACAGGCATCTGTTTACCATATTTGACAACTACAAGTTACTAAAGTTAAAATATGTTCAACAATATCAATAACCCGTTAATCACTAAGCCTAAACATTACTTTGATGTTAACGTAATAATTGTCTATGGTGCAGAGTATATATAGTAGCAGCTGCTATACAATGATGGTGTTGGACAAGCGTATTTCTGGCATTTACTGTTAATTGACTTATCAATGTTTTTCATTTTGATGGCCATAACAACCATTCCGAATGGACCTGTACCTTGAAGAAGTTGTAGATTACTAGAACAGGTGGGATGGCTACCGCGTTACAGTGATCTAAAGAGCTAAACTACAGGTTCAACCAAATTAGTAGGGTCTTTAGTAAGGAACCAGACTAAGATAGGTCCCCTAAAAAGGGCAGCGGCTTTTTCGGTACTTAAATGAGCAGAGACTATAGGGGTCGGTGTGGCATTCTAAAACACACTACTGCGATGTGGAAGGCAAAGCGGCACCGTGGCGTAGTGGTATGTGTGTGACTACTACGCCCAAGGTGCCGGGTTCAAATCCCGACACGGTCCACTTGAAAAAACGGAGGTCCCGTATGAGTGTTGTCACGCACGTTAAAGATCCCTACCTTGCTTGGAACAGGGTACGGTAAAATTCCAAATTTTCCAGGTAAAATAAAACTCGCTTCCTGGCCAATGTAGCACCTTCGGGTGGAGCATTGGAAAATCACATGTAAGATGTGGATGGCAACGGGAAACCACCACATTACCTCCCAAGTACAAAGCGTACTTAAATTGTATTTAAAATGATGGCATGCTCTGAAGTAAAAGATTACGGAGGTAAAATAGTCCCCCATTCGGATCTCCGAAAGAGAACTACTTTGGAGGATGTGATCAGAAAATTTAGAAAACGAATCGGGAACATTCTACGAGTATAAAGCAAGTAGGTAAGCTAGAGAACTTAAAAATTGAAATGGATAGGTTAGCACTAGACATAGTAGGGATCAGCGAAGTTCGGTGGCAAGAGACGGGGGATGTTTAGACTAGAGACTTTAGGGTAATTTATACAGAATCATAGAAAGGCAATTCTGGTGTGGAGATATAGTTATGCGAAAAAAGATACGGCACTGTGAGAAAACTACTTACAAAATGAAGATACAGTACTCATGGTTAGATTAGAATCTAAACCGATAAATACAGTAATAATACAAGTTTACATACGCACCTCCAGCCACACTGAGGAAGAAGTAGAAGCATTCTACAAAGATATCGAAGACATACTGAGATACGTAAAAGGACATGAAAATTTAATAACTACGGGGGATTTTAATGCAGTGGTAGGTGAGGATCGGGCTGGAGCTGTGGTAGGTTTATTTGGTTTAGGCACAAGAAACGAGAGGGGAAATAGGTTGTTAGAATTTTGCGACAAAAATAATTTAACCATCACAAACACATTATTTCAACATCATGCTAGAAGACGATGTACGTAGAAGGTGACAGGCGATATATGAAGATATCAAATAGATTACATTCTTATTAGACGACGGTTTAGGAATCAAGTAGAAGACTGTAGAGGCTATTAAGAAGCAGATACAGGCACTGACCACAACATTGTAATTATGAAAGCCCCTCTTAACTTTAAAAATTTGAAAAAAAGGAATGGAAAAGGCACTTTGATTTGAGAAACCAAAAGATAAAGATATCCACGAAAGATTTAAAAAAAAGTCAAATGAATTGCTGAAAGATACTGCAACTGATACTATGGAAGTAGAAACAAAATGGAATAACATTAAATTCAGCTTAGACATGGTTACCAGAGATATTCTGGGGTATACACAAAAAGAAAATAAGAAACCATGGATAACAAACGATATCCTGAATTTAATAGAAGAAAGACAAAAATACTAAAAATAGATCAGACGAAACGGGAAAATATTGATACAAAGCCATAAAATGGGAAATTGTTCCCAAATGCAGGATGGCTATAAAACAGTGGATTGATGAAAAGTGCAAAGAGGTACAAACTAAGGTGGAAATAAAAAAGACAAACAAAGCTACAAACCAATTAAAATGATTTTTAGGAAAACAAAACCGTATAGCAAAAATATAAGGGACGCGAGAGGGAACATCATTATAGAGAATGTAGAGAAAGTGGTTAGATGGCAGGAATTTATAGGGAATTTATATGCAGGAGAGGAACTAGCAGCATTAGAACAGGAATCAGACATTGAAAATGATGATATGAGATATCCTTTACTGCGAAATGAGTTTGAATTGGCATTATAGAGTCTGAAAAATGGTAAGGCACCGGGCACAGATAATGTGCAAGCAGAATCTCTAAAAGCCGCTGCACAAGCAGTAACAGAACGTCTCTTCCAACTTGCCAGCTACATGTATGAGACAGGCGAGATACCCAAAGATTTCAAACGTAATATCAGAGTAACTATAACAAAAAAAAAGAAAGATGCGAATAGAAGTAAAACTTTTCGAACAATAAATCTGACAGCACACGTCAAAAAATTAACTAAAATTGTACAAAGACGAATGGAAAAACGAACTGAAGAAATACTAGTAGAAGATCAATTTGGCTTTAGGCGAAACAGGGGAACATGGGAGGCTGTTTTAGCTCTGAGGGTGATAAAGGAGAAAACAATAGAAAATGGGAAAGTGTGTATATAGGGTTTGTAGATCTGAAGGAAGCATTCGACAGTGCAAGATGGAAAAAAATGTTCGAAATACTCAAAAATATTGGAATGAGTTTTAAGGATGAATGGATATTATATAGGTGATACAAATAGTAAACAGCGGTAATAGAATTAGAGCAGAGACGTAGAGACGTAAATATAAGGAATGGGGTAAGACAGGGATATGCCTTATCCCCAATAATTTTTAACTTGTACATTGAAAAGGCAATTAACACTGTCAAATGCAGGAAGACATTTGGAGTTACAATACAGAGATAAAAGATTGATATGGTTAGATTTGCAGATGATATAGCGGTATTAGCATCTAGCATCTAGGAAGAGTTGGAAGCGCTTTTACAAGAGGTTAAGAATTTCTGCTACCTAGGACGCCAAATAACGCAAGATGGGAAAGTACAAAAGATATAAAACATAGATTAGCACAAAGTCGTGCTACATTTAACAAGAAAAACCAACTACTGTGTTCAAAAACCACAAACATAGAAACAAGGAAAAGATTGCTTAAAACATTGCTACGACATTTACTCCAGGTTCGGTCGTAACTTTATAGTGTGCCTGTACGCACTAACAAATACATAGTTGACAAGGCCATAGCTACTAGCATCACAATGTAAAATAGAATTATGTTCAAAATTCGGGTGAGATAAAAGTGGTGTACTTACTAAGCAGTTTTTAATTTTTTCATATGCTAATTGGCATTCGGGAGTCCATTTAAATGTAACTTTCTTTTTCGTTAAGTTTGTAGGTGGTGTTATTATTGAAGTTAAATTCGGTATAAAGCGACGATAGTATGAAACCATTCCTAAAAATGATCGAACCTGTTTAAAAGTTTTTGGTATTGCCATATCAACAATCGCGCTGACCATATCTGGATCTACCGATAAGCCTGATCTGTTTATAATTTAACCAACAGATTTTAATTCACTTCGACAAAAATGACATTTGTCTTTGTTCAATATTAAATTCGCAGATTGTAATCTAAGGAAAACTTCTTTTAAAATTTTGATGTGTGCAGCAAAATCTGAAGTAACTACTACTAAATCATCTTGATATTTAAACACAAATGGTTCTAGTTCTGGGCCAAAAACTGTGTCGACTAAAGATTGAAAGGTTGACGGAGCATTACAAAGTCCTAGAGGTAGTCTTTTAAATTGATAATGTCCACGACCTGGTATAGAAAAAGCTGTATATTGTTTAGAATTCTTTTCCATTTTAACCTGATAATAGGCTTTAGTTATATCTAACGTAGAAATATAATTAGAGTTAACCAAATGGTGCAAAATTGAATTTATTAAAGGTAAGCGGTATGCCCATTTTTCTGTAACTGCATTTAGTTTCCTAAAATCTACACAAAGTCTGTGTGAACCATCACTTTTTGAAACCATTATAATAGGTGAATTCCATGGACTGATACTTTTTTCAATGATACCTAGTTCCAACATTTTTGTAGTCTCTTCATCAATTTTTTTCTGCATTAACGGACTGACTGGATAGTACCTCTATCTTATAGAAGGACTATCTGTTTTAATTACATGTTCCACTAACGGCGTATAACCTATCTGAATGTTTTTTATACTATCAAAATAATTATTGACTAGAGCATATAATTCATTGCTTTGTTGTAATGTTAAGTCATTTGAAGAATGAATAGAATCAATTGTATGATTATTGTCATCGTTTCCAAAATACTACTGACCTTTTCTTAAGACTGGAATGATTCCCATCTTTATCCAAAGTATAGTGCCTAAAACCATAGTATGTCTCAACTCTGGTAACACGTAACAATCAAAGATGTGGACTTTATCGTGTAATCGAATAGGTATGGTCATATAACCAATGCAGTCTAAAGTAATGTTGTTGGCAACTATACAATTTGTATTTTCAGTTTGTTTTAATTTAATACCTAATTCAGATAGAATTTTATATCCTTTATAACCCAAAAATATATTATTTGCGCCTGAATCCAATAAACCATTAATTTTGTTATCATAAATACAAACAGTTATATAAGGACATTCATCGTTAGATGTTTGCTATAACATGTATGAAAGTATTGGTTTACTGTAGTTGTTGTAAACATCGAGTTCTTCTTTTGAACAAACATTTCCATCAAGTTTAGTATAAGAGTCGATCGTGTTACTATTATAAGGAATTCGACCACGATCTGAAATCAATTCCTCTTGTTTAGTACAATGTCGAGCAAAGTGATTTTTTTATTTGACATTTATAACAAGCTATTTCAGAATTGGTAAATCTTCTTGAATTTTGCTGTGTTGGATAATAATTTTTAAAGTTCGAATGATTTGGAGTATTAGCTGACGAATGTGAATAAGGTTTACTTGAATATCTGTCTCTTGAACGATCTTTAAAATACCTCTCTCGAGAATAATTTCGATTTCTATTATCATTATAATCCCTATTGCGAGAAAAACTCCTATTTCGTGAGTAATTTCTTTCATGTGAAAAATCTCTCCCTCTATCATTAGAGTAATTTTTCTCGTTACTTTCAATACTATTTAGTCTATGTTTACTATTTCTACTATTACGAGATATTGTTCTGTTTCTACTTTTATGTGAACTAAATCCCTGATTTTGTATAGATTTACTGTGTATTTCTTCACTGCAATTACTACTTTGTGAATCGTAACTGCTATCTCTACTCCTAGTCTTATGTTTAGCCCTATTTGAACTATTATCACGATCGCTACTGTGATTTTTTTTATTAAAATCAAATTTATCCCGGTAGTCTGTGTTTTGTTTTAATCTGTAATTATCATCTTTACAAAATGAGACGTTTTTAGAAAATTCTAAATTATCAATTTTCTTTCTTATTGGTTTGTCTTCACGATAAGCTAAGTCGGTTTCAACTGTATGTTTACTTAAATTAGGAGGAATAAATTCCTGAGCCCATTTTTGATTATTTTCAATTTTACGACAAATTGTTATTAATTGGCTAATAGATTGTATGTTTACTGAAATTAAATGATTGTAATATAATGGTAAAATGTTATTTTCTATTATTTTTAATTTGATTGACTCATTTACCGTTACATTTAGTCTATCAAATAAATATTCCATATATAGGCAACATAAATTGCAATAGATTCTTTATCGTCTTGTGTTCTATTTTTAATTTGTTCCCAAATACGTTCCTTTTAGTCTCTTGGTAGAAACTCTTTTCTCAATAATGCACATAGTGTATCCCAATTATTTACTTTATCTTTCAGTGAGCAAAAATAAATAAGCGCTTTGCCTTCGAAAAGTTCAACCGTACTTTTATACAGTAGTTCATTAACTCGGACCAAAAAAGCATTCAAACAAAGAGCATCTGATTCTCCATTAAATTTTAAACCCCAAGATTAAATATTAGATTTATTTGAAATTGCTAAATTTTTCATCATATGTACAGTTTGAGGTGTAGAATCGGTATTAATTAAATTATTTTCGTTTTGACTTTATAGTTCACTATTATTTGCAACAGGTGTGGAAGTTTGTGGTTGAAGCATTGTACTAGCTTGAAAAGCAATATCTAAAGGTTCTATATTAACTAAATTTTTTTCAGAAAGAATCGATTGTTTATTTTCAAATTCATTCATTAATTTAATAGCTGTGGATAATAGTTTGGAACGCTCTTCTATTTCCGATTGAACAGATGTTTCTATACGTTCAATTCTACCTATCACATGAGCAAGTTTAGCTTGGATTTTCCTTACCACTGAATAAGTAAAAGTTTCTGTTAAACATTTTTTAATTTCTGTTAGTTTAGCTTCACAGTTAGACAATTCTTCTGACGAATCAAAATTGAAGGATGCTTTAAAGACACGACCTTTCTCTTCTAAAGCCATTAGTTGCTTTAATGTAATTGCTAATTCCCTAACATTCCCTATAGGTTTAGCACCTCTAACAATAATTTCATATTCTAGTTCCTCTTTATTAAGTCTGTCGCTATAAAGTTTAATCGACAATTTCGAAGAAAAGATAAAAAATTTTTTAATCTATTGAATAGCTAAAACGGCACAAGAAAAAAATTAACTGATTAATTTTTATACACTAGTTTATCACTAACAGCAAACGTGTTTCCTAATTTAAAAGTTCTAGAATCGCTAAAGACAATAAATTCATGAGTGACAGAACTACTAAATTAACAAGAAGTAACTTTATAGTGTGCCTGTACGCACCAACAAATACATAGTTGACAAGGATAAAGTCAGTATCTCCCAGTTGCTTCGCTGCTGCGTTTTAAACTTACCAATGGTTCCTACTGTGGGACCTATGTGATGGACCTATAAGTACATCCACCAATTCATCACCAACAGGTACTTGTTAAATAAGGGCAAGCGGAAGTAACCTCAATAAGCATAAAATAATTATATTAACAACTTCCTCTGGATTATAACTTGTAACACATAAATGTATGTACATTAGTAGTCTATTAAAACATATAAGAAACTCTCAAATTTAAACTTGAAGTGGTAATTACTGTTATACCTTGAAGCAATTGCTTTAAAGTTTACAGGTATACTCTGAATAAGTATCAAAAAACTATTTTACCGTCAAATAAAGTTATGCATTTTATAATATTTAAAATCTACTGTAAATCCCAACATAAATTGTATTCGAACACATGATTGACTACGTAAAATAATGTCCCATTACTAATAATAATGGCACCAACCCTGATTAAATTACACTTATTACTTAAATACTTATCGTTACATAAACAGTAGAATCCATCTGCCAAATACATCAACAGAACTTGAACCACATTCCCACTGAAAATCAATCGTACTGGACTCCCAACGTGGATGAAGCCATAGCAGACAAAACATACCCAAAAAACCATACAACATTTGTACCCAAGCCAAAAAATCTAAAGTAAGAGAAAAAATAACCCTCATGTAAAACACTCACAGCTAAAAATAACATTTGCTTAACTTACCCTGATGAATCAGGATTAATGCAAAGATAGTACACAGGTAGAAGATCAACTTGTAACCACATGTGCTGATTAGAATATCAATTTACAATACTAATAAATCCAGCTTAACTGCATGCCAACAAATCCTCTCATGCAGAATAATTTCGCAATAACTTCATGTGAATTGAATAAATCCCATTAATGGATGGTTTATATAAAACCAAATACATTCCAATTCAAGCATGCAAGTCTAACTATCACTGTAGTATGACCGGACGACCAGTGATATCTAACAACACATTTTACAGATAACCCAATACAAATAACAAAAATCCTAGGTCAGTAACAATTACAAACACACTACCAACAATCTAGTATCAACAAAGTAATCCAGAGCCTCATTCAGTACACAATATGATTAAATTTATTATATCCTAGTATATACAAACAAACGATCCAAATTATAGAGTCATATTTACAAATACACAAGTAAGGAATAATGTGAGACTGAAACTCATCAGTTTAAAAGGAAAATACTACAATGAAAATCAAATTAATATCAGAACTACTGAATACATATCTGTACCATTGACTTTCCTTTAAATAATGAAAGGCCTTATCTATATCACCCACATTCAACCAATAGCAGATAATAATAACATGTATTCCAAAATAATTTGAAATATCAAATGATTATTTAAATCTTGAATGTTCACAACTTGAACAAAAGTGACTTTAAGCTTGATTAATATTAATTAATAAAGCAAAATCAATACTTTAGGTTATATCAGCTTGTTGAATTAGTTAGAAACTACTCTTACAATTTAGCAAAAATTGTAACTGTAACAACATATGTGTGGAACACGGTACTGCACGGCTGTGAAACCTGGACAGTAGAAGAAGCGGACAAGTAAAAGATAGAAAAGCCTTGGAAATGTGGTGCTACAGACGTAGGATGAAGATATCATGGAAGAACAAAGAGGTGCCAGAAATGGTAGGGGAAGAAAGAAATATGTGGAAAACTGTAAAAAATGGGAGAGATAGGATGTTAGGCCACATACTAAGACATGAGGGAATAGTGCGGTATATATTAGAAGCAGAGATTGGAAGAAAGAGAAGTAGAGGTAGACCTATGTTAGACTATTGCACACAGATAATGAAAGGTGTAGGATGTGTGTATTTCAGGGGAGTGTGTAGGCTAACTCAGAATAGAAATCAACGGAGGTACGCATCCAACCAGTCCCAAGATGGAAAAACTAATTACGAAAGAAAAAACCGTATTTAAACTTTTTGATTATTATAAACAACTACAGGTATTGGTCTTGCAATATTCCCAACTAATGTTAATTGTGCAAAAAGATTTACTGGAAAACTATTAATTCGGCATATGTCTAAGTGTGGGGATCCTTGGCAGCCACATGCTGCTAAACCCACTTCACATACCGTGCATTTATATTTCCAATGCTCCACCAGAAGGTACTACATTGGCCAGGAGGCGAGTTTTTTGTTGCCTGGAAATTTAGAATTTTGCCGAATCCTTGCCGTTGCAGGCAAGGTAGGGATCTTTAACGTGCGTGACAACACCCACACACGGGACCTCCATTTAACCTCTCATCCGAAAGAGGGCGTAATTTTTGTGAAAAATGCTCACCTGTCATTTTTCAAGCAGTCGGCCGTGTCGGAATTTGAACCCAGGACCTTAGGATCCGTAGTCTTACGCTTACTACATTGATCCACGGCGACGCCTACCACTTCACATACCACTGAACCTTGGTGAAATAGGGTATGTAACTAGAAAACAATAGAAGGGGAACCGAGGTGTATATAGGCTGTTGTGAAAATTTCAGAGAACTTGCTAAGCTAGCTTAGAATATAAATCAGTGGAAATATACGTCCAACCAGTTTGGAGACGAAAACCCAATGACGAAAAAATAAGTGCACTTAAATCTGATGATTATTATAAGCAACTACAGGTGTTGTTTGTGAAATATATTCAACTAATATTGATTGCGCAAAAAGATATATTAGAAAAACTATGAATTGGACAGATGTTCAAGTACTGAGGGAACTTGGCAGCTACAAGCTGCTTAGCCCTTTCATATGTCACTGAATATCGGGGAAATAGGATATAGAATTGTAAAGTAATAAAAGGTGGCAGAACTGCATCTTATAAGAAAGAACAGCGATTACATTCAAAGACAACAAAATAGAAACAAGAAGAAAATTGTTTAAATCATATGTGTGGAACACAGTACAGCACGTCTATGAAATAGGGGCAGCGGGAAATGCAGACAGAAAGAAATAGAAGCCTTCTGGAATGTTGTGCTTCAGTTGTATGAGGATGATAGCATGGACAAACAAAGTTAATTACAAATAGGTTATAGAAATAGTAGAGGAATAAAGATATCTGTAAAAATAAAAAAAATTAGGCGAAATAAAAAGGCAGGTTACGTTCTAAGGCATTTATAGGTAATAGTACGGGATATATTAGCAGGGACAGGGAGATAGAGATAAAGGTAGACCGAGATCGGACTTTAGCACGCAGATACTGATAGATGCAGACTGTACAAATTTCAGGGAAATGTGTGGGTTAGTTCAGAATAGAAAATAATGAGGGTGCGCGTCTAAACTAGTTCCAGGACTGAATACCTAGTGATGATGATGATGATGGTTTAAACCGAGCTGGTTGATGTTGGTACGTCAAGCTAAGCAAAACCTTACAGGAATGTGGCGATAAACCAAGAAATCCTTATCTTTGTTTGTATGGCATTGGTCAATATTATGGGTAATAACTCTGATAATAATATATGTTGACGATATATTGATTGCCTCTAGGAATCTTAAAATTATTAATAGTTTAAATCAAACTTGTTCAAAAAATTTGAAGCTAAAGATTTCTGTAGTGTCGGATACTGCTTAGAAATTGAATTTCCTATAAAAGGTGACAAAATCATGTTACCTGAAAAAGGTTACATTACGGAAATACTAGACTAATTTGGAATGTTTGAAGCTAAACCTATACGTACACTTATCTATCCGGGAGTGAAGTTGTCCAACGTAACCGATTCTGTACCCAGCGAAAAAGAAACAGTTATCGGAGCGTTGATTTATGTGTAATTGCAACCACGACTTGACATAAGTTTCGCTGTTAGTTACCTTAGTTACCTAGTTTAATAGCTGAAACAGGAATTTTTCTTGGAGTGCTGAAAAACTTGTTTTTAGTATCTTAAAGGGAGTATCAATTTAGGGTTGGTGTAGTACCCCACCAAAGATGCTCTAGGGAGATAGGTTGTTGCTAATTGTAGTGGATGTACAATCGACAGTAGATCTTTTACCGATTTTCGATTATGTTGTTTGGTTGTCCAACATCGTGAAAATCTAAAAAGCAACGCACTGTGGCCCTTTTGGCTGCAAAGATCGAATAATGAAATTGATCAAAATTTCCGCTATTTATGTTCAAAACGCCTGATAAAACTTGGTTTTGCGGAATTAGCTCGAATTGTCGATTATAATGATAACGTGGATGCATTGAAGTTAGCCGATAATCCAGTGTTTTACGCACGAATTAAACACATCGCTGTGAAGAGTCATTTTATAAGTGAAATTTTGGATAACAAGAAGTTTTTTCTAAAATATGCTCCTTTGGAAGATATGTCTGCGGTTTCGAAAGCATTGTCCCGTGGAGAATTCGAAAATTGTGTGAAAGTAATGGGTGTGTGTAACTCAACACAGTTGTCCGCGTGTGTCTCAACAGAAAGTGGTAGTGCCATCTCACGCGCTGATGACGTTTCTGAAGTTCTGCTCGCGTTTTGCGACCAGCTTGTGTGCATCTGTCGCCAGTTCTGTCTCGACTATGAAATATAATGAACTTGTACGGGCTATAACACGACGTTTTTATGTTTAGTATTTGTAGCTATTGTATCCATGCATGTATTTAAGTTGTCTATTATACTGATTGATTTGTGTATTAACCTGAGTTCCGCAAAAAGGCTGAAAACTCGTAAAGCACTGTAGTAGAACATCTGCAAGGATTGAGGCAAGAGATGATCCTTTGCTATTTCACTTCCACCTATCTCCTGCTCCGTTCTCCGCCAACCTCCTCCATCCTTCAACAACTTCTCTCGTCTTCCTCCAACCCTATCCATCCTCCGCTACTTTCACATTTTTTCCTAGGCCATGTTTTTTGGCTTACTCTGTATATATCCACAGTTTTCAAAAGTTACGTTCTGGACGTCTGTATCGGTTAACATAAACTTTTAGATTGAACTATTTGAGGTTTAACTATCTTTAAATTACCCTTACCATTTTCTTACAATCCATTTAAAGCGCATACACTATTTTTCTGTCAATACGTCACATACACCATTTGCTAATTACGCCATTTTTCGACTACCTAACCATTTATTTTATTATAGTACCCCTAGTAATTAAAACGCAGTAAAGAAATTAAAATTTGTTATGAATATCTTTGACAATATGTAAAACATACTTTATTAAGAAATATTATAAATTCAATAAATATATACAAGGTTTATACTAGCATCCACTGTGATATTAAGAATCAGTCGAATCTGGTATAGCGAAATCTCGTAACATTTGTGTGAGCGATTGCCTCACACTCAGCGTACTCACTGTTGGGTTCCATTTTGCAATAACGTTCTCAAGAGAAATAAAAAGTATTTAGATGAACAGCTAAATATATCTACTTTTGCTCAGCACCACAGTTTTCTCAAGGTATTTAGGAAAATTCCTATTAAACGAGACAATTCTGTTAACCTCTTTTACAAGAATTCCGATTGGTTGATTTAAGAATAAATCTGCGGTCGTTAACATCTGCAGTGTAATTCCGCGATTCTTCATACATCAGCAGTAATAGCGAATAAATACTGCGACATTATCAGCTGCAATGTTATGTTTCGCACGGACTTTCATACTTTAGGTAAAGTTCGGATTGAGGTCTATGCCGACGTAAAACGGATTTTAAGTTTTAAGAGCGACTTGATTATATTAAAGCAATGGCCCTTCATTAATGGTGGACATGCAAATCTCTTTAGATAATATTCTGATATTTGTTTTAGTCACATGTCAGATTTTGGTGCTAAGATATAACCTGAAGTACTCACACACAGATTCAAAACCAGCTAAACGGCACCAGACAAAAATGCATGATATATTATATAGAAGTAACTCATTAGAGATCATTGTTAATGTAGTAAGTGGTAACTATTTTACAGAAAATTAAAAGCCTTAATTGTAATACTAAGCTATTGAAAGCTTTTATCACGATGTGGGAATTTCATGAATTAATAAAATAGAATTATTTTCTAAACGTACTTTTATAATCACTGTAGTATCATGCATATCATCCATCGCCTCATAATGGTGTCGCTTGCTTTTATGTTTGAGTTGGGTGTTAGTAAAGTCTAATTTAGTCCATATAATACCTGAGCTAGCAGCATTGAAGCATAAAGTGAGGATTATAACGACTGGATGGGTTACATTAAAACGTTCCATTAAATTGTTATTATTTCGTCCTTATAATAAAAACTCCTAGATGATTACTTTGCTGAAAAATTTATAAATCTTGCACTAAGTTATTGATTTATTGTCGTATCTCCCAGTTTAACTATTAGCTGCTGATCACTAACACAAGCTTAATAATATACTAAGCGTTTTTTTCCCTTGAACTTCTTGGTAAGGTTTTAATATTTTATAAACGGAATACAAAGTTATTAAATGTGCTAATACTTGAATAAAAGAAATAGTAAATGCCGGTCTGGTAGAAATCCGGCCCTATTCTAAATACAGTGGCAGATCCTTTCCGTAGAAAAGTGCCTTACCAGCTGTTAGAGAGAGGCAGTATAACGTATTTATTTTAAGTTACAATTCTTTTAGTCCTTCATTTGCATGTAACACTTCTTATGTTCCATCGTCCTGTATTTAGTACTTACATTTTGCATACTAGTTCAAATATTTGAACTAGCGTCTTTATTTTACTTAAGAATGTATCAGTTTTCATTAATATAAGACGCTTAATTTAAATTTCATCATCATACCTGATGCTTTCATATAGCACTGTGTACATTCTTTTGTTTAATTTAAAACAACTGTTATCTTGGCAATTTTACGACTTCAAAGATTACTTTGAGAGTTCATTATATGTTTGTGAACGCATCTATCGCCCAATGTCAATTTACTATCACCTACCCTGGTCGTTAATTACTAACTGTTGAGAATGTTTATCTATAAGGATGCGATTCGCATCGCTATCTTCATTTCAATGAAAAAGAGTCGGCGCTTTATGTGGTAATACCTGATTGAAACAAAGACAATGCGCAACAAATAAGTTACCGCAACAAATAGGTTACCGCAATGAATAAGTTACCGTTACAAATAAGTTACCGCCACTAGTGGGTGATAAAAATAACAGTCAAGATTTTATTCTAAATTTAAGACAAATTAATTGATGTAAATATGACGAATCTGGTATCAACGCTCATGCTGCTTTAATAAAAATAGTCTTTAATAATATGGTGTACTGCAAGATTTTTGTTTCAAAATTTTTAATTCTTAAAAGAATTTATATGGTGCTATCTTCACTGGCTGGTTTCAGAATAGGTTCTTTGGCGCGCGTTAATCCACTTCAAGTTGTTGTGTTCTGGTAAACTTCAGCGATGTCCAGGTATTATTAACATATGGGTCGACTTGGGGGGTAAGTGACCTATATTATTATTCTCGAATGGTGTTGCACTCCACTTGCTGTAGTATAGATCTATATTTTCAAGAAATTCCTGTTTAGAAAAATTTCACCTCCTCAAAAAATAATATTAAGAGACGAATCTTAATTTTCAATAGAAATTATATAGTATATAGGCAATGTCTATTTTTATATACATGTTAGGCTTGTAGTGACAAATTTTTCTATGGGACTATAGATTCTTTCTTCACTAAATTTTAGTTAATTTGAAGTCGTTTTAATAGAAACTTCTTACTTGTAACAAACTATATAGATTTATAAAAACTAAATTAGTTACATGAACACGTTTTACGATATTACTTTTTCTTAATATATTAGAGAAATTGAGTTACAACTTATGGCTTATCTGAACTCGATATTTAAAAAAAAATTATTCTGATTATATAAAAATTAATTGCTCTAAAAAACTATATTTTAATGATTCATGTACACCACCTATCAGATCTGGTTAATAGTACTTAAAAATTCAATAATTCAATGATTATTAATTATTAAATTTTTTAAGCTGTATATTGTAATATAATTAACGTATGCTCACTAATCCAAATATATTATTATGCTTCTTTAAAAAATATTTTAAATCTTATTATTTACTGTCTCCTCGGACAGACTTTAAATTTCTTGTATATTATATCGTTTTGTATAGTTTTTTTGTACTTAAATTTAATCACAATTGAAGTTTATTTTTGGAGTACAGTAGCTTATTTTATCTCAAGTACCTACAATCATTTTATGAAAAGGTTTATGCTTTATGATGATTATATAATATAAAAAGAAAGGGTATATCAAGCCTTAGTCTGACATTGTTATGCACATTTTATAAATATAATTGTTTAGGTTACCTTTATAGTACACTGCCTTAAATGTTGCTTCAGTGAAATTAAAGAACAGCATATTTGGTAACAATCCACCAATGCACTTATATATTTTATGTTAAAACTGTTTTTTTTGAGACGCAAATGGCAGTCTCACGTATTTTAGGTAAATGCATTTATTTACAGGTGCGGTGTTCTTTTCTCGTTTGGCAGCTTTTAGTAATCGATTTATAGTGAAACGTATTTTGTTATGATAGTTCATACACTATTCCTCTTAAGATTTCTCGTTTATTTTATTTAGATAGGTATAATGGCATTTGACATTATTTCTACTTTACGAATCCGCGCAGGTCTCATCACAATACCGCTGAACTTAAAAATTCAGAGCGTGTCCAAAGCCTTTGAAGAGCTAATTTTAATAACACGGATTAACCTTTTCAAAGAGTAAGTGCTTGTGCTGAGAGTATCCCATTTCATCCCTTGACCACCACCAAATTATAGCAAATAGCGCGTGAAACGTGGGGCACGATAAAGAATTTTTGTTGGCACTCGTATTCTATATTTTGTAAAAATTTCTATATTTGTGCAAGATTAGGCTTTAGGATGATTAAATTGCTTGTTGCTGGTGCATATTGAAATAAATTATTAAATTTTTGTTGTGGTCTACAATCATTGTTATTTGTTGAAATTTATAAGATAAGAATTTTATTCTCCGTTAGTAAGATATTCTTTAAACCACGACATGGCACATACTTTTCAAATTCAGTACGAATATTCTTGTCCTGTTGTTAAAGAATTGTCTAGGAACCATTAGATATCAAATGCTTATTGGAACTGTTCGTGTAGTAGATATATATTTGGAACTTGTAGATTCCCTAAAAAATTATTTTGTTATGATTGTGGCCGTGCTGGAGTCATACGTCCTAATTGTATAAGCTGTTCAAAAACGAGTAAAGAGGCAGACGTATTTTGGCTGACAGTCTGTCTTATCTTTAAGGGCTAATTTAGCTAAAATAAAATAAAAAATTTAGTTAATGATGAAAGCTGGTCAAGTGGGTAAAAATTGTTAAAAATTTTTACTTGTCATTTAGTAGGTCTAAAGCGGACGTCCTTTTTAAAAAGAAACCTGTGACAATCGTCCGTATATTGTTGTAAAATTATTGGCTAGAGACATTATCGGTTTATTAGACCCAAGTTGTACCACTTCAATCGTCGGTTCTTTCGCACTCTCGCTAATCGAAGAATTATAGTTGAAGATTTTTAAGTCACAGAAGCAAGGTGTTTCCACAGCTGACAGTTTTCTTAGACCGTCGAAGGTGCGGTTGATTTGCCAATTCATGTAGGGAAATATTGTTGCGTGTTAAATGTTATGGTTGTACCCTCATTACAACAATATTTTATCTAGACGATACCAATCGTCGTATTTGGCCGCTCAGTAGTACATTAGTCTGGATGAGACTCAAGGTAAATTTTTCTCGGTAGGATTTTTTGCATTATTCTTTGGGTTTGGTATGATGTGAATTTCTTTGTTTTTTTAAGTCTAGGTGAGACTCGTAGAGGAGTCTCCATTCTGGCAAATTTATGCGTTGCAGGGTGCATTAATTTGTTTCGGCAGTTCAGTTATGAGTAAAGCCAGAGTGCTCGCTAAAATGTTAAGTTGTAAATTAGTACACAAATTTGTGCTAAGTGTTAAAGAAATTCAAGAAAAGGAGCAACCGAATTCCCTACGTTTCTATTATATTTGGGACCATTTGCTCTTAAAAGTGAATGAAATAAGGCGGTATATGAGCAGTTCCTTCTGCTACGTATTGCTCTTACAATACTAACCTGTAAAGCTTATTACAATTTGGTGGTACTTATAGAGATGAACTTCTTTCAACGTGTGTAAAACATTGTGAGCCATATAGTCGCCAGTTTTTGATATTAATGTTTATATACTTTTACATTTAGCAGATGATGCACATTATGGAACATGATTTGGGACCATTATCACAAACTTTTAAAAATGTTATTTGTAAACAATTTACGCAGTACTCTAACGAAAATTTTTTACTTTGTACTAATTCCTACTTTCCAGCAAATTCATATTGCTTAACCAATGGAGGAAAAGTTATGCCAATTCGTAATATTGTAAATATCGAAGAAAAACGTTTCTTGTTGGTAGATGTTTTCAAACTTATAATTCGCTCTATAATTATGCATTAGATTCTAAAGTGCTACACGATTGTCCCACTGTTACCAATCGTAACATTTATAAAAAAGAAATGTTGGCTAGATAAAGACCGCCAGGCGCTAACGCCCAAAAATAAAATATACGTACAATAACGAGGACGAATAGGTATAACTGAACAGCGGAAAATACTAGGAACGTTTGCCGTAACTAGATCAGTGGAGGAGGGAGTGGGTCTCACGAAACCATCCCAAAAAAAAAGATCTGAGATCGAAAATTAATGAGCGCCACCCAATTGACAGAACCTAAATTTCCGTGAACCCAATTGGGACGTTCTCCCGTCGAAAAGATACTCAAATATCCTACCATAAAATGATACTTAAATCACACATACAACTACGGAACATACCCAAATAAATACCAGTACACTATCACAATATTTACTAAATTTCTAAACAATCTACAGCATCAATACATATACCTTATTGAATCAAGTTTACGTAAATTATTTACCTATTATTTTATGTATGTGAAATGACGGAATACTTAATATTAATTGTGCACTGTATGTAAAGGGGATATTGGTGAACCGATATCAGTTACACAATGTTCAAATTAGCACAATAAATTATATACAGTGGTGCACTTGTAAATATAAATAAGCGTTGATTGTTATTGATTATTGTAAAATGAATAATTAATTGTGATGGTTCAAATTGTAGCTACTGAAATATTTCATCATAAAATGTACACAAATATCATTAAAAAGTTCATGCATTAATGTTATTAAATTTGTATCTAATAAACTTATAATAGAAATCATGCATAACGATACCCATCCAATGTCAACTCAGGAGGTTGCAATGACAGAATTCCCAACAACTGCCAAGCGTCGCAGGATACCAATTGAACTTGGAGCTTGAAGTTTATGAATAACCGGATTTCACGCTTCACAATTAAAACTCTTAAGTTAAAGACTTAAAGCCTAAAACCTAAAATCTGAATTCTGAAATCTAAAACCCGTACAACGGGCAATGAACTACGATAACATATACATCGATCAGCGGATGATCAATACGAACAGAAACATATAGCACGTTCAACTTCAATATGTAAATCCTCTTAAATGAGTTTATTGAGCAACCATAACAAAGCATCACCAAATAGATTGCCTCAAAAAGTCCTGGAGTCACAAATCTCAGAAATGGTGAACGGCTAAACCGCATAAAGCAACAACCAGGATCGAAGTATATCGAAAAAGCAGAAAACAAATGTTAACTTGAACTGATAATGCGCTCTAGATATCCAATTAAATTATTTGTACATCATATTCGAATCAACCAATAACATTTAAACATTTAAATTACCACGCAAGACCAATGCAACATTTCCTAATTATCCAATCATACTAGTAAATAGAGTTAGACCTACGAAAATTGAATTATAGCCTAGGAATTCGCAAAAATAATACAGAAATGTCGTTACGAGGAATTCGCCTGCAACATTCCCCCCTTTACCCGCAGAAAATTGACCCGTAGAAAAATTTTCTAAGGATTCAACTATTTCTATTAAATCTCAAAATCTAGTATCAAATTCAGGCAACAACAAATTTAAGCTAAACGTGGGGCTCGAACCCACACTACCTATCTACTTACAATCTACTTACTCAATCAACATGCATAGCTTCATCATATTTACAATCAGGACGTAAATCTTTCGCATGCCATACACCACAATTGCGACCATTTATATCACGCAATTCATACGTCCAAGGAGAGACTCGCTTACTAACCAAAAATGGACCTACATATTTTGGGGCTAACTTTTTAGTGAAAAACTTAGTTGCATCAGAAATATCCATATTTTTATGCCATAGTTGTTGGCCAACGTCATAACGCTGATCACGATGTCGAAGATCATAAATCTTCTTGCTACGATTGAATGATTTTTTTATCAGAGTATTAATTTCACGAAACAATTTTTCAAAAACTGAAGGGCGTTTCATAGGATCGACATAATCGGGATTTTCACCAGGCTCAGGAGGTGGTTTAAGAATTTTATGACTATCGTCAGTAAGAAACATTTCACGACCAAAATTTACAAAATACGGGGTGTGTTTGGTAACTTCATGACGAGAAGTACGCATAGCACAAGCAGCTTTCTGTAATAGTGAAGACCAAGTACGCTGATTAGTATTAACAAACGAGGCCAGTATAGTTTTCAACAAACGATGCTGCCTTTCGGCCGAATTTGCCTGCGGATGATAATAAGCCGTATGGCTTACTTCAACATTGTAATTTTTAAGAAGTTCCTTAAAAGGTTTACCGAGAAATGGCTTTCCATTATCGCAAACTAGAGTACGGGGAACGCCAAATAATAAAAAGACATTGTCTTCAAGCAGTTCTGCAACTTTACGAGAAGTTGCATCGCGCATAGGTAAGAAAATACAAAATTTACTAAGATAGTCCTTGATACTTAAAATATATTTATGACCTGCCGTAGATCTCGGAAAGGGTCCTACAATATCTACAAAAATTAATTCCCATGGACGGTTCACTTCTGGACGTCCTAACATCAAGCCAGCAGGGGGCTTTGCTTCTACTTTACACGCAATACAAGTTTTACAGGAACGAATGTAACGAGTTACGTCAGCTTTTGCTTTGGGCCAGAAATAACGAGACATGATTCGATGATAGGTTTTAAATATGCCGAGATGACCAGAGGTGGGTTCATCATGATTCCGACGAATTAATTCTTCACGATGTGACTTTGGTACTACAATTTTCCAATCAGAACTAGGTTGATCCAAACCAGGAAATGAAGTTCCACATCTTTTAAATAAATTAACGCCATCGAACCGCCAAGCGGGGTAGCTTAACGGATTTTTCTTAATTAGATCGCACATTTTAGAATACCAACGATCGTTTATATTCTCAAAATAAGGTTCTTCTGCCTTAACATCAGTCTGATTTATAACCGGGACAGAGCGAGATAAAGTGTCGGGTACGACGTTATCCTTACCACGACGGTGAACAATATTAAAATCGTACTGCTGTAGCTTAACACTCCAGCGTGCTAAACGGCCGGACGGATCCTTCAAATTGTCAAGCCAGACTAATGCAAAGTGATCTGTTACAACCGTGAAATGGGTGCCTTCAATATATGACCTAAACTTGCCAATGGCCCATACCACGGCAAGACATTCTTTTCCGTAGCGCTGAACTTCCGTTCGCTAGGGAAAGGGATCGACTAAGATAACTGACTACTTTTTCACCATCGGTGCTGGTTTGGGATAATACAGCTCCGAGACCAAAATCACTGGCATCGGTCTGAATTACAAAGGGACTGTCAAAATCAGGACAACACATGATCGGAGCAGAGACTAACAATTGTTTGATGGCAGAAAACGAAACTGCACATTCGGTGGTCCATAAAAATTTGTGACTTTTACATAAAAGCTTAAAGATAGGGCAACAACTGTAGAAGTTGGGAATAAAGCGGCGGTACCACCCGCAAAGACCTAAAAAGCGACGGACTTCGGTAATATAAGGTGGAGGAGGAAGATCCAAAGTAGCAGATACTTTTTCAGGATCTACTTGAAGACCGTTCGAATTGACGACATAACCAAGGTATTTTATTTTTGGTCGACAAAAATTGCACTTTTCACGGGAAACGGTAAGACCTGCTAACCTTAATCGCTTAAAAACCTCTTCCAAAACTTCGATATGCTTATCAAATTGTTCAGAAACTAGGACTATATCGTCTAGATATACAAAAACGTAGGGTTCAAGGTCCAATCCAAGAACACTATCGATTAATCTTTGCCAAGTTGTTGGACTATTATGAAGCCCAAAAGGCATACGATTAAATTGAAATAAACCGCGGTTAGGTACGCTAAAAGCGGTAATAGGACGAGAAGATTCGGCTACTGGAACTTGCCAGTAAGCGCTTTTAATATCCAATGATGTCAAAAATTTGGCATCTCGTAGTTTATCCAATGTTGCAGATACCAAGGGTAACGGATACGCATCACGCTCAGTGACTTTATTTACTTTCCGATAGTCCACACAGAAACGGTACGAATTATCCTTTTTTTTTACTAACACTATCGGGGACGCCCAAGGACTAGACGAGGGACTAATAATTCCATCTTTTAACATATCGTCTAAGTCTTTATTAACAATTTTTGTAACGCAGGGAAATCGGGTACCATCGCTGCTTAATCGGATCGGCAGAAGTCTTGATAACATGTTCTACCATGTTAGTACATCCGAGTACTAGGCATATTCTGGAAAATTTTATCAACAACCTCATTAAGTTTTTCTGATTGTTGCGAATTTAAATGCTGTTTGCTATTAATAGAACTAATAGTCGGATCGGTGGAACTAAAAAACCATTGTCCATGTCGCAAGTCTGGGACTAAACCTATTTTCATCCAAAAATCTGTCCTTAAAATTAGTGATTGGGACACGGAGGGTACTACAAGTACGTCTAAAATAATAACTTTATGTTGCAGTTTTATGGGTAGGTCGTAGCTGCCCCTAATTTCACAATTTTCTCCGTTAGCTACAGTACACATTTTTAGTTTAGTAGAGTGGAGTTTTAAGTTTAAAGTTTTAATTTTCTCATATCCGGATTGACCTAAAATAGTACGGGACGCACCGCTATCTAATAATCCAAGAATAGGGATGCCAAGAATATCAATTTTCAAATAAGGTCGTTCGTCATTGACAACACTAGCCAATACAAAATCAAGTTTGGCTTTCAGGGTTACATCTAAGTTAGGTGTAGGAATTTCATTACGAATGATCGGAGTCTTTGAAAACAACGAGCACGTAGACCGATCTACCAACGGCTCGAATAATCGTTTCCCGAACACTTAGGACAATTTCTAAGAGTACAATTCGGGTGACCACATCTGAAACAATGTAATTTTTTTAATTCGGTACAGATACGGGATCTGTGTCCTTCCTTATTATAATTCCAGCAAATAAGTGCCGGTCGCTTCGGTTGAATAACATCATTATGTACGGAAACAGGATTCTGCAATAACAAATCAGAATTTGTTAAAGTATTTTTAATAGGTTCAATATCCACATTGTTTTTTTCCTCAACAAGGGATAAATAGTTCTGACGTAGAGGTCTTTGATAAGCTAAGTTCGGTTCTAAAAGTAATTTGGTATTAGTTGGAGGTGGGCGAAATTGTTTGGCCCTAAAATTTGTTTCTTCTGTATTTTGACATAATTTAGTCAATTCTAAAACAGTATTGACCGCATGTAAACATAACTGCGACTGGAAGTGCGGTAATAAGTTTCGCTTAATAACTTGTATACGATCTTCTTCAGACGGTACATGTCTGAGTCTTTTAAACAAATTTTCCATGACCGAAATAAATATTATTACTTTTTCATCGATACCTTGGGTACGCGCTCGAATTTCGTCTTGAAGGGCGAGTTCGTAATCGTACGGTAGAAATGCGGAACGTAAACAATGTTCAAGTTCATCCCAAGATTTAATTGTATGCCTAATTGCTCGGTACCACGTGAGAGCGGGGCCACGGAAAATGTCGAACGAGGATTGATATAACAGATGTTTCGAGACACCACGCGATTCGCAGAGTTCATCGATACGTTGTAAAAAGTCATTTACGCTGGAATTACCATCATATGTTATATTCCATTTATAAATGGGCAAAAATTGTTGTATTGGTTTATGGGAAAACCATTGAAAATCTGGATATGATTTTCTAACCAAATTCGTATTAACAATGATATCATTTGGGTCACAGTGCTTTTCCAAAATTTCAGGGGTTTCGTTAGTGTCCAAATTATTTGCAGGACGACTACAATGTTGATTCGGTGCTGGTAATAATAGTAATAAACAATTTGGTTCATCTAATAAACTATTATTGTTAGTAGGAACATCTAAATCAAGTAAAGAAGTTTCTACTTCAACCGGAGGGGTTGATGTATCCCGGTGGGGTTGCATATTAATTAACCGAGTACGTACTAATGCCGTTTTGTCTAATAATTCATCTCTATGAATTAATTGACCTTCGTCTCCATTCAAAATACGTTGAAGTCTATTTTGAATATGTACAAGTCGTGAATAAATACGTTTATTTTCATTTACAAAATTTGATAAATTAAAATTATCAATATCACGTTCTAAATCATTAAGTTTAACTGCGCAAATCGTAAGTTCTTTACCAGGCAAAAAATTTAAATCAGAATTTGATATTATTTCACATGACGTTTCAGACGTCAACAAATCTCTCAATAGTTTACGTTTAATTTCAACGGTAGCCTTTTTGATATGTAAGCCTCTAATTGCTAATTCATAAGTAAGCTCATCTACTTTTAAACGATTATTCTCCATTTTCACAATTATTCAAAAAAATAATTCTAAAAATACCCAATTAGCTTAACATGCATAAATACAAAAGCATTCACAAGATAAACAAAACCAGTTATTTCATAAACATCTAATAATAAGTTTCTAAGCAAATTCCCAATAAAATATTCTCTTAATGAATTAACAAAAATACCGGAAAACAAGATTAAAATATGGCCAACACGTTGGGCGCCAATTAAATGCTACACGATTGTCCCACTGTTACCAATCGTAACATTTATAAAAAAGAAACGTTGGCTAGATAAAGACCGCCAGGCGCTAACGCCCAAAAATAAAATATACGTACAATAACGAGGACGAATAGGTATAACTGAACAGCGGAAAATACTAGGAACGTTTGCCGTAACTAGATCAGTGGAGGAGGGAGTGGGTCTCACGAAACCATCCCAAAAAAAAAGATCTGAGATCGAAAATTAATGAGCGCCACCCAATTGACAGAACCTGAATTTCCGCGAACCCATTTGGGACGTTCTCCCGTCTAAAAGATACTCAAATATCCTACCATAAAATGATACTTAAATCACACATACAACTACGAAACATACCCAAATAAATACCAGTACACTATCACAATATTTACTAAATTACTAAACAATCTACAGCATCAATACATATACCTTATTGAATCAAGTTTACGTAAATTATTTACCTATTATTTTATGTATGTGAAATGACGGAATACTTAATATTAATTGTGCACTGTATGTAAAGGGGATATTGGTGCACCGATATCAGTTACACAATGTTCAAATTAGCACAATAAATTATATACAGTGGTGCACTTGTAAATATAAATAAGCGTTGATTGTTATTGATTATTGTAAAATGAATAATTAATTAATTGTGATGGTTCAAATTGTAGCTACTGAAATATTTCATCATAAAATGTACACAAATATCATTAAAAAGTTCATGCATTAACGTTATTAAATTTGTATCTAATAAACTTATAATAGAAATCATGCATAACGATACCCATCCAATGTCAACTCAGGAGGTTGCAATGACAGAATTCCCAACAACTGCCAAGCGTTGCAGGATACCAATTGAACTTGGAGCTTGAAGTTTATGAATATTCGGATTTCACGCTTCACAATTAAAACTCTTAAGTTAAAGACTTAAAGCCTAAAACCTAAAATCTGAATTCTGAAATCTAAAACCCGTACAACGGGCAATGAAGTACGATAACATATACATCGATCAGCGGATGATCAATACGAACAGAAACATATGGCACCTTCAACTTCGATATGTAAATCCTCTTAAATGAGTTTATTGAGCAACCATAACAAAGCATCACCAAATAGATTGCCTCAAAAAGTCCTGGAGTAATCCCAAAAATGGTGAACGGCTAAACCGCATAAAGCAACAACCAGGATCGAAGTATATCGAAAAAGCAGAAAACAAATGTTAACTTGAACTGACAATGCGCTCTAGATATCCAATTAAATTGATTATACATCATATTCGAATTAACCAATAACATTTAAACATTTAAATTACCACGCAAGACCAATGCAACATTTCCTAATTATCCAATCATACTAGTAAATAGAGTTAGACCTACGAAGATTGAATTATAGCCTAGGAATTCGCAAAAATAATACAGAAATGTCGTTACGAGGAATTCGCCTGCAACAAAAGATATATTCAATAAGACATCTCACAGTAGATTTTAGAATATATAGCATCAATAAGGTTGTTGCAAAGTATTTGAAATGACCTCTTCTATTTTATCAGATGTTAAAAACTGCTTTTCGCGGTTAACAAAAAAGCACCTAAAACCATGTTGGATCAATCGATCCAAATTTTTACAACTTTCTTTTTCTTCTCAAAAACAAAAGAGTTTAAATGAATTCCATATCCAGCGACACATTTCTGCCAAACGTAACAGAGTAGAAGAGTTTGCAGAGACAAAGCACTTTACCCGAATATCTTGTCAAGGATTTAAATAACCGAAACCTTAAAAACTAAATTTAGGAAACTACTCAAATTCTTAAGTTGTATAATAAAATTAATAATATGAAAATGGTAAGTTTTGCAGGAATATTTTTATCAGCAACTGCGACCATAATGTTCGTGATATCCAAATCTTATAACACAGACAGTTTATGAAGTAAAATTATTGCTACGTTCTTTCTTGCTTAACGTTCGTGTTTGTTTTTTCTTTACCTTACGTCGTGCATTAATGTAAGTTATTACAAATTTTCAAGTTTGAAAATCTTTAATCATGTATTCTATTCGCAGGTCTCATGTCTCTAATTTCAAAAACATCTTGACGGCTTGATAGCCTGGCTGCAACTCTCCAAAACGAACGTTGATGGCCAGCAAGGACTTGCCGTATGCGCTATAAAATTCCTAGAGATACTAAACGAAATAAAGTTATATTACACAGATACTCTACTATAGAAGAACCATCTACATGAAGTGTTCCATTATGTGTAATATGAATTATTAATAACGATAACGAATAAAGCTCGCTTGGTGAAGACTTATAATTTAATGTGAATGAATATATTCCATTCAAATTAACTTTAGGATGACGTCAATTGTAGTAATTAAGTGTTTGCAACCGTATGCAAATAAATACCTAGATTTTCACAAGAATACTGTCATTTAACAAAATAAAGATTGGCAGTTCTGTATGGCGTTGCCACTAACTCTTTTTGCCAATGGGAGTATTTCTATATCTTTGATTAAATGTATTAAAATTTTAACTAACATTGACAATGTAGCATTTTATTCAGTTGTGACGTCATCCTGAAGTTAAAGCGAATGGACTATAGTGGGCAAATTAAACATGTTACCCATATGCTGTCACTTTTATAAATAATGTAAGAAGTCAAGAGCACACCACTTGCTAATCCGCAGATCATAATTGAGGTTGATGATTCGGAATGATTCACCACGCGTTCTGGATCTTTGGTTCCTCTTCTAAAAATGCCTTTTGATTTGCCGGGTTCGTCGACCAATTTGAATCGCAGTAATTAAAACTGTTCTCATCGGGAATATTTGTAAGTGTTGCTTTGAGATTTTCAAAATACTTCTCGATGGTTTCTCCACTCAAGCACGTCTTCTGGTGGTATATATTTGCTGCAAGACGTTGCGTAGCAACATACTTATTTCGCTTTAAAAGGAATAAACGGAATCTTAGCTAGGTAAATTGGTTTTGAATCTAGCTACAGTTCTTCCACGTTTGTCTGAAAAATGTTTAATATGCATACGAACGTAAAGAACATTTAGGAAATCCGCAGTCGCCACATCTTACAATTGCTTCTATCAATGCATTTTCCTCGGGTAGCGAAAGTACCTCTTGCCCACCGAGCATACGAATGTGATTATCCTTAAATCTATTATACAAAGTTCCAAAATTAATTTTGTACTGCTGAGATGCTGCGTTAATTCTTAAGTCGTTGTTAATAATTTTCGCTAGTGCTCCCTTTAAAACTCCGTTAGAATAATTTTTATAAGATCTTGTTTCAAGCTTTTCCTTATATACTCGAACCATATTTGGGCCTAGAGTAAAAAATAAATTAAACGAACAGCGATCAAACTCGCCCCAAGTTGCTAATTTGCAAACTTGTGGAGCTAGTGTAATTTGAATTTCAAAGATATCGTAGTATTCCACACTTCACTAATGACACTAAAACAAAACATACACATATAAACTATATTTACATTGTACACTACGATATAACATACATTTAGTCAAGTACGCAGTATACCAAACACTGTTAAAATTTCATCATCAGTAAACAATGTGAAGTAAACACTTAAAACAACAATATAAATAGCATTTGAGCTTAGAAAGTACATCACAAGCGAAACCACTGGAGTGGTAGTGTATTCCACCCAGATACGAATAAAGTAAGGATGCGTGTTTGCTCAAAGTCGCCTCACAGTTACAAAGTTACCCCAGTTCAAGGTACCTAATAATTTTTAGCTAGATACGTATAATACTATACGTTTGGTTTGTTAGGTGGGTGCAATGCGGTGTAAAAAATGGTTAATTCAGTTTGCCGCATATAAGAAAACAAAAGACGCCAAAAATAAAACTTTCGAAGGAGCCATCCGCTTTTTATATTTGAAAGATTAGATGAATTTGTTAGTGATAAGCCTAATAATTGCAGTCCATATACAGCAGATGTAACAAAGGTGTGCCTCACAAAAAATCTAGAAACCATAGTTGCCATTAACTTCCTTATCATACAGCGATGATCCTTTTGGTAATCGTGTATCATGAATTGACACAGCTTCCCCACAAAATACATCTATAAACTGTTTTTCATAGTCACACACGGCTAGCAAGAGTACATTATATTCGGATTTTCGAATACAATAAACAAGGGTATTTTTTTTGGGTTTTTAATATTGATGTGACGATCTTCTACAGCACCAACAATACCTTCCAGGCCTTTCAATTTTTTAAACAATTTTCGAATTACAACTTTTCATTTTTTATTTGGCCACTTAATATTCTATGCACATTAATACTAAATAATGAATTAACAAATTAATCATGCGACGTGCTGTTGTACGTTTGGGAACATACTAACCTATCTGATATCTGCCAAAAAGTTTTTTTTTATTATTTTAATACTATATCATCCTAAGAACTGCCTTTGTAGCACCTATTTTTCTTTTCCGTAAGTATAGTCCGACAAAATTTTCTGAAAATAAATCAGCAATCAGCTTCCAGCTTATGTCAATAAAATCCTATGATTGAAAAGTCAGCTGATAATTGTTTTAACCCTATAATACTATACTGGTTTTGATATACGTAACTACTCTACTGCCGTAGATTTTACGAGCATTAAATAACCATGGTATAAAAGCTGCATTTTTATTTAAAAAAGGGTACAAACTTATTTACATATTCAGTAATACGATAGAATGTAATAACACAAAATAATTGTTATCGTGAGGCACATTTAGTACAGTAATTCCCGCGATGCGTTCCGCATATTGCGTGTTGACACTGCATGCAATATGCAGTTGTCATTACGTCTTAGTTTACTCGGGCAGTAAAAACAAATTGTACGTTTTTTATCTTGAAATACGGTATTTTTATCTAACGCATCTACCTTGAGTATTTCGCAAGTAGTTTAGCGTAGATTTCTACGCAAACCTGCAATACCTATTCTGTGTTCCATCCATGACTTTGCAAGACGATAGGCCAATTTAATCATAAACTCTTCAGGTGGTAAAAGTTTTTTGTCAGTCTTAACTGTATTGTAGCAATAGACTGTATAGGAATTAGTACTGTCTGAATTTATCTTTCCATAAAACACGCATAATGGCCATTTTCTGGTTTTTCGGCTACAACTCATATTAGAAGAAAGTCGATCAAAAGTGTCAACCCTTCCTTTCATTTCATTATAATTTAGAATTACCTGTGGTTTACTATTTGTTCTGAAATTTCGGCTCCCTCATGCAATATGGATAGCAATACACCGCATTTTTTTTTTTGGCATATAAAACACCAAAGTTTTGCTTTGGCTTCCTAATCTTCGTGTCCAATAGTTCAAGCGGTATCACTCGTTTATTTTTTTATTGTTCCTAACAATGTAAGTTTATATGGCTCTTTCAATAGTTCATCAGCAGCTAGGGCTACCGAAGTGAACCAACGGTACATCGTGATATTTCGATTATTGCCGTGAACAGACTTTCATGATTCTTTATGAAATAATTTGCCACTGATAAACTACCTGTGTTTGTTCCTTTTCCTAAATATGGACAGGCGTCAATTAGGTACTTGGATGAAGAATCATACAGTTCATTTACATTACCAATGCTCCACCTGTAGGTACTACATTGGCCAGGAGGCGAGTTTTTTGTTGCCTGGAAATTTAAAATTTTGCCGAACCCTTGCCGTTCCAGGCAAGGTAGGGATCTTTAACGTGCGTGACAACACTCACACACGGGACCTCCATTTAACCTCTCATCCGAACGAGGGCGTAATTTTTGTGAAAAATGCTCACCTGCCATTTTTCAAGCAGTCGGCCGTGTCGGGATTTGAACCCGGGACCTTGGGATCCGTAGTCTTACGCTTACTACATTGATCCACGGCGACGCCTTGAAGAATCATACAGCATGACAATCTTTATTCCATATTTTGCTGGCTTATTCGGTATATACATCTTAAATGGACACCTGCCACGGAAACCTAGAAGTTGTTCGCCTATAGTCAAGTAAGACGATGGCGTATAGGATGTTCTGCAGGTATCAAAAAATATTTCCCATATACTTCGTATATGTGCAAAAGGATCATCTCGCTTTGTTTCTTCTCTACTTTCTTTATCGTCAAATCGAAGACAGTTAATTAAAACGTGGAAGCGTTCGTAGCACATGCAAGCTTTATAAAATGAACCCGACATAGTCGAATCAAACATCACTTTGTCGTTAAGATGATTATCTTTTTTTAAGGCGGAGAGAATCAACACAGAAAAAAGTGCCATTAATTCTTCTTTCGAAACATGTGATACCCAGGATTCGGCTGTAGCATACTTCACAGATTGTCTGGTAATTTCTTTATTGGTGTGTTCGAGTATATCATCAGAAATGAAATGCATAAAGTGACCATCAACAGTTAAATATGCTTTAGCTCTTCCTCTGCTGTCAACCACAAAATGAATTAAATTTCTACTGGCTCTTCTTTTAGATTTTAGTGGTAATTTAGTTGACCATTTATGGCCGTGTTTTCCCTTTAGGTTAGTTGTTTTGGGCGTAATTATACTAGTCTTTTGTTGTATATTAGACAAGGGAAATCTCTCTCCCGGTAAGGTACCGTCACTTTCTTGTTCAACGTTATGTGTTGGTATTGTTGAATTACATACATCAATGGCATATTTAGCGCAACGTGTAATCCCATGTGTGGTTGAAACTGGTGAATTAGGACGTGCAGTGCTAATATCGTCGAGCAGATCGTCTTCTGAATTATGCTCTTCTATTTCTCAATTATCTTCCTCTTAGTCATTTCCATTTTCAATATATGGTTCTGGATCACTATTTTCCCCATTCATAATTCGTTTAACTTCATTTTGTATTTAGCGTTCGGACAAAGGGTTCTTCGGTGACATTTTACTAAAAGATCAACTATTACTTCAAAAATAATGAAGTAAGACATGAATTGTCTTACTTGTTAATAATAGAACGAAATATATTTATAATTGTACCAATTCTCACGCTTACATCAATACTACTTCGTCGTAAAATCGACGACAAGTTGTCGAAATAGCGAATACCTGAAATAGTTAACATATTCACCCACACAAATGTATAGCTCACGACTAGTTAGAAAGGTACTGAGAACGTTAAAACGGACAATTAGTCGAAAACTATAAAAATACTCGACCGCGGTAAATTTTGCGAACGAATAGTATTCTAGGGTTAAACAAATGTGTTTTATGAGCTCCTTGTCATTATATTTTGGAATAGTCCTTTCTTTATAGAATATGTCGACTGAAGAAGCGGAGTGCGATTCTTCACTTTTGGATTCATAGTGGCGTGCGTAAAAACCAAAATGATTAAACAATACACAATAAATATGTTAATATACAACAAGCTGCTACAATTAAGTCGTGTTCCATTATCTTATGTGAGGTTTCCAAACGTATAACCCACAAGTACAACTACAATAAAACAAAATAGTTAGATAGGAAAAATGTTAAATTGTGCATTCTATCAATCGGTTTGAAATAAATATAGGTAACCTAATCTAAATTGTAAAGAAAATGCTCTTAATATCAACAAGTACGGCGATTGGCAATTGTTATTCCCACTTCCATGTTGCAGAGCTTCAGCGGCGAATTTTATTTATTTATTTATTCACCATATTATAGCCCAATAGTACAATGTACCAATTATAGGACAAAGCAGTAACACACAATATACAAGAAGTAGTCAAAATTTACAATTGCACTTACATATTTCTAGAGTAATGCAAATAAGCACAATTTAAAATATTTGCTAAACTGTCCATAAAAATATCTGTATGTTCACATTAGTCATTACACTCTGCGCACACAGTTTCTATAGAAGACTTAAATAAAAGATTGGTATTAAAAGAATTAATATAAAATAATACTTGTTTGTACTAAATGTTCGCGGCATACAAAAATTCAATTTTCCTACCAAGTACTCGCAACCAATTAAGTAATGTACTATCTTAAATAAGAATCAAATTCGAAGAATTTTGCGTCTACACTCAAGAGTATGTACACTGAATGTTTGTAACAAAATATTATGATCAAAACCTCTTTCTGGATACATTATACAAACAAAACCATAAGTATTTAAAAAATTTACGTTAAACGGATTCTAAGAGGTCTTTGTGACAAATATAAATAGGACACCAGACATTGATGCAATATTCTAGTCTAGATCTTACAAATGTTTCGGACAAGACTTTTGGAGTTGTAATATTTTTAAAACCCTGACAATTGCGTATTATGGCCTAGCATACGATTTCCTGACTTAACGCTGGCACGGATATGATTTGAAAAGGAAAGCCGCTCATCAAAGTGAACGCCTAAATCTCTAGTTACACTACAACGATTTACTATTGTGCTACCTAATTTATAATGATATATCAACGGTTTCCATTTACGTGTGAACGTCATCACTTTACACTTTTCAGTGTTCCATTGTAGTTTATAGTTATCACACCAATTCACTATTTTGTTTATATTGGATTGCAGCTTGTCACAATCCTGTGGGGTTGTAATTGTAGTATATATTTTTTACGTCATCTGCAAACATAAGTACTTCGCAATTCATTCAATCTGTAATACTATTTATTAATATAAGAAAGAGTAATGGACCTAGATTAGATCCTTGTGGGACTCCTGAAGTTGGTGTGTACTCGGCGGATGTATATCCGTTGTAGCTCACATATTGGAATCTATCAATTAAGTACGATTTAAAGAATAGAATGAGCGAATTTGAGATTCCAATAGCGTCTAATATTGATAATAAAATTGAATGGTTCACTTTGTCAAATGCTTTTGAAAAATCTGTGTATACAACGTCGACTTAACTATGACTGTCTAGTACTTCAGAAACATACTGTACAAAACTACAAAGATTACTTTCTGTTGACCGATTTGCTACAAATCCATGTTGATATGACGAAATGTATGACTTGAATTGTTGATACACCTTGTTGTATAATATCATCTCAAAAACTTTATCAAAAGTATAGAAATAGGCCTGTAGTTATTAATAATGTTTAGTTGCCCGTTCTTAAAGACTGGACAAACACGTGCAATTTTTCACGCTTTCGGAAACTTTGATGTAGATATACTCATGTTATAGAGAATTTTTAAAGATTCTGCAAATACCTCAGCACAGTCTCTTACATCATAACCAGGAACTTGATCATTACCTGCAGTAGGTTTGTTCTTTAGTTTTGCAATCGCTCTTTTGACATCCCTGTTTGTAATTTCTCAACCATAAATTTGCAATAACTTATTTGTTCTACTCGGCATCGTATTCATTATTTCGTGCGTTCCAGTTGATTTTGCCTCTGCGGTAAACGAACTACTACAGTGGTCACGGAATGCATCTACTATTGACTCTGGAGTTCTGTAATTCATTCCATTTTTCATCATTACTCCCGGTATTCTATTGTACGCTTTTTTAGAATTCATATACGACCAAAACTTCTTTGGGTCACTTGCTATTAAATTTTCTGCATCTGTAGTATATGCTTTGTATGCTACTTTTATTTTACTTTTAATTAAGGTTCTCAACCGTTTAAATTCGAGCAAATCAGCAATATGTCCTCTCTTCCTGTATTTCATGTAAAATTTATATTTGGATTTTATACATGAAGAATTTCATTAGTAAACCATACCGGATAGCGGTTTTTTTTCTTCTTTGTAGAGGCACATATATGTCAAAAATACTATATAATTTATTGTAAAATGCT
This sequence comes from Platerodrilus igneus, assembly GCA_036346225.1. Taxonomy (NCBI): domain Eukaryota; kingdom Metazoa; phylum Arthropoda; class Insecta; order Coleoptera; family Lycidae; genus Platerodrilus; species Platerodrilus igneus. The sequence goes on from JARFIW010001130.1 coordinate 2,309,868, forward strand.
GTTAATGCACTATCAATATCAGAGAATCCATTCATAGACTTCCAGTCGGTATTATATAGGTAGTTATATAAAGTGCAGAAGTCAGCTTTCTTAAAGTTGTATTCTTTATTAGAATGGTTTACTTCAAATACTGGTTGCATACGTACTTGCAAGTTAAAGTTCAGCGTTAAGCAAGGATGATGTTCATCTTCATTAAGTATTGGCGTCTTATTAAGTTCAACAACACAATCAAAACTGCTTAGTACAAGATCAAGTAACCTGCCACTACTAATACGTATATTGTTATGTTGAACAACATGAAACAACTCACAAAAATTTTGCACAACATGATTTAAAGAACTATTTACATCACTATTGTAAGTAGGAATATTGAAGTCACCAACAATTAGTAAATGCTTTCTATTAGTGTGAAATTGAATAAAGTAATCAAAAAGTTCTTCCAACATTACTAAAGTGGGTGTGTGAGGTATGTACACTACAAATATATACAGATGGCCAAATGTAAAGGTACATTTACAGCCAATAACATCAATATTGGGGATATCGCTATGTAATTTATGCAAGTTTATTTGCTCTGTAGTAATGGAATCTTTTATAGCCACAAGAACGCCGCCTCCACGTCTTAAAAAATAGCGTTAAAAATCAAATTAACGCTAACGTTATAGTTTATTTTAAAGTTATAAGCATAACGGGAGTTTTTTAAGGGAAAAGTATACAGCTGCAAACTATAATATTATCGTTCCTATTATGCATATAAGAAACAGTTTTTCTGAAGTTCACTGTGAATTAAGTGGGTTTTATACTAACTTTAAGCGTGCAATTACAGAATGGTTAGACGGTGAGGATTGTATAAATTGGATAACAAAGTTGAAGAACTAAAATAGGTTAATGTTATTCCACTTCTGCAATTATAGAAACTTAAGTTCAGCTTTTACACTTGTAGATATATTTTTGATAACAACATAATGGTGTAACTGACAAAACCTCGATCTTCGTAGACAGTGGTTTTGATTGATAAATTGTCACTATTTATGGATTTGCATTTACAATGAAGTAGTTTCGTTCTTTGTTTAAAAGACGGTTTTCAAAACATTTTCAGGTATAACTTTTAGATATCTATTGGATAATCTTAATATTCAAACTTGCTTACACGTAGTAGAGAAGCATTATCTAGAAAGTGTATAAAAGCTATGCTTAGGCGGAGTTCCTTGAAGATTACTATTAAGAAAATATACGCTTCTGAACTAAAGTAAATCCACAAGTGCCGATATCGTTTTACTGAAAAAAATAAATGTTCGTATAAAACAAATAAACCCTCGTTAATTATTAAAAATAATTACCATTTAACTGTCATCGAATCAAAGTAAAGTTCGCTGCCTAACCTAATTACTACCACAAGACTTAAATACTAGCAAACGACGAGCGTTGTGCATAAAGTTCAATCTAACTCGGCAGTCAACCCCGGCTACATCGTTACTAAAACATTAAGCTAAGACAGAATTGACATCCAACTACCAAGATTAGTACGATTTCTCAGAATTCAAGTAAAATAATCCTAAACAACATAAAAACTATCTGTTTTCCAAGCCCCGAACAGGTGGGTTGACGTTAACGGTAAATCGTCTCGCGCAACGACTTCCTGAAAATTGTAGCAGCAGTGAAGCGTCAACTCCATGCAGAAATTTAATCCTTCTTTTTACACTACTAGATTCACTACCACTTTTTATATTATTCTGTTAACGAAGTCAAACACAATCGGCATTGCGCGATTTCCGCGTTCGAATTTGTTATATTTAAGTCTCAAGAAAGACTCTCTTTCGTGATTCGCGTTCCAATACCTCTGACAAATGGCTCGTTCAAAATCTTCGAAATTATAAAACGATGACTCCTTTAAAATTGCCCAATCAGCGGCCATGCCGCGAAGGTAATTCACCGCTACGCGTACCCGCTTTTCGCGGGGTATATCCGCGTCGTTTTATAAAGTTCTTAATTTATTGAGGAAAGCCATGGGGTGTACTGGGCCCTCCGGATTAAAAAAAGCAAATTTGCGCTTGTCTTTTCAACTTGCGATTCAATTACGTTCACGTTCTCTCATATTTGTTGATATTTCTTCTTCACTACTTACGACCTGGGAATCGTCTCCTCCATTCACAGATTCCACACCCCTCTTCTTTTCTATCGATTCTTGAATAGCCGCCATCCCTAACGTTATTCCATTTAACTTTTTCTCTAATCCAGAAATCCTGGCTTTATTTTCCTCCTTTTCCCCGTCATTATTATCATCCTTCTGTACAGTTCCCTTCCCCATCATTAAGCCGTTTCACTATAAATTTTAGCGGATACGTTCGACCGTCACTTTCAGTGCCTTCCTTTTCTACGAAATAACTGTTTTTATAGCGTATTGAACTATTTTCTTAAATTTATCTGCCATGCGATTAAGCACCATATATAAAAGGCCCGCCTAAGCACAGCTGGGCGGAGGTTCTTGAAGATTACTATTAAGAAAATATACGCTTCTGAACTAAAGTAAATCCACGAGTGTCAATGTGGTTTTAATGAAAAAGAATGTTCGTATAAAACAAATAAACCCTCGTTACTTATTAAGAATAATCACTATTTAACTGTCAACGAATCAAACTAAAGTTCATTGCTGCTTAACCTAATTACTACCGAAAAGCTGAAACACTAGCAACCGACAAGCGTTGTGCATAAAGTTCAATCTATCTCGGTAGTCAACCCCGGCTACATCGTTACTAAAATATTAAGCTAACACAGAATTGACATCCAACTACTAACATTAATATGATTTCTCAGAATTCATATAAAATAATCCTAAACAACATAAAAAACTATCTGTTTTCCAAGCCCCGAACAGGTGGGTTGACGTTAACGATAAATCACCTCGCGCAACGACTTCCTGAAAATTGTAACAGCAGTGGAGCCTCAACTTCAAGCAGAAATTTAATCCTTGTTTTTACACTACTAGATTCACTACCACTTTTTATATTATTCTGTTAACAAAAACAAACACAACCGGCATTGCTCCGTGCACTTTTTCACTCTTATGTAATACCGGTAACTATAATTACAATATTGTGATTTTACATAACTAGACTAAATAGGCGCAAACAAAGACAAACCCACGCGTCGCTTCAAGCAACGCCTTATCGGTCTCAAAGACCAGCGATTACTCCCTCCTTTCTCCGTGCCGCTATTCTAAACAATTTCCACCACCCTACTTTCTATATTCTGCCTGATCCCCTGCATTAGGTTCCAACTATGCCATAAAATATTGGGTACGCTACAAGTGATACCATGTAACATAACTTAGATACTACCTTAATCTCAAATTACCATAACCTGTTTTAAGGTGACAGTCGCTTTGAGCACTTTTATAAGCATTCAACTGAAAGCTTTCATACATTGCGTTGCGTTACCGCCATATAAACAAAATGTACTTTTAAATATAAATGCTATGCTTAAGATGGCACTATTTTAATTTATTTACGTAAGACGGCTCAGGCAATCAGCAGCAAAAGGTAAATGCGCAATTGATATGCACTCACTTTATTCGTCTGGAAAGTTCAATTGCTAGAACTACTTTCTTTCTTAGCGTCATTATTTTGCAGAATAGAAAAGTGGATGTCCGCTTTCAGTTACAACAGTAGAGCATGACCAGTCCTTCTCTATTATCACCGTATCAAACTTCAAGGTAATTGCAAAAAAGTTTTAATACAATACCACGTTATTCGAATCCAACACCAATATCCGTAAGAAAAATGATGGAACGATGCAGTGATGGAACGAGACCGAGACTAAGTCTAGGTCTCGGTTTCGAAATCGATACTAAGACCGGGACCGCCATTTTAGGATCGAGGCAAGACAGAGACAGAAGTTTTGAAATTGAAGTCGATACCGGGTTGAGACCATCGCTTTTAGTTCCGAGACCAAGATTAGTCACGGTTTCGATCTCCGTCTCGGATATTTTTATTGTTTAATACCTTTGTTTAGGTTCGCTAAAAATTTGCAAAACTATCATTCTTCGACATATTTGTATTTAAAGAATAATTAAAAATAGATTCTGCATGATGTTGTTTAGGGATATTTTCTGTTTGAATGTATTTGCGTGACGCGTGTTTCAACATTTATATTTGTTGATGATAGTTTTAAGCTATCCGTGTAATAAAGTTCAGTTGACTACCACTGTCTAGGACTCGTGCCATTTACCAAAAGAATATTTTATTAGAATCATTGCTGCCGATAATAAAATCTGCGCTTCACGACTATTGCAGTAATTTGTAAGAAGAGGTGTATTTGCTGTTGATACTAAAATTGATTGTTATAAGAATTTTCATTTGAACCACCTGTAGAGATATTTTGATCATTCTGATTGGAAGTACAAGCGTTAGAGCTACTACCTAAGGTATTACTTAATTTTTCAAAACTCAAGAGTGTATTGTGGCATTTTTGAAAATGTTTACATCTACGTGATTTGCTTGCAAAGGTAATGATAGTCGCGCGAACAATTTATACATAATTTCAAATGTTTTATTTCCATGTATACTGCGACGCAACTGATAGCATTTTCAAATATTCGCACTTAAAAACTTGATGTGTCTTGTTACAAAGCGGAGATGATGATGAGTTAGTTTGTGTAGTAAATAAAAAAAAACGGGATATCGCAAGATTTTTTGTTGAAAAAGCATTTATAAACGATTTTGTATTTGTTTTATTAAGAAATTTTTTATCAGCTTGTTTGCGATAGATGATTCTAAACAATATATAACGTTGTTTAAAAATATATTAAACCTTCAATTTTAAATTGTTGATCATTTACGCTATTGGATGTAACATGTGTTTCTTGTTTTGAGGTATAACAATAAAGTTTTCATGATACTAAATGGAACAAAAACGTGCCTCAACTTTCGTCTGGTTCACCTAAACTTTTCAGTGATCGAACGTGTCTGTTAAGAATCGGTTAACTTTCTAAGACTTAAATAAAGATTTTTTGTTATTATCGTTGGAAGCTCAAATAATGTCAAAACATAATTTTTGATAAATTAATTTCTTTTGATAACGAGACGTTAATGTTTAGCTTTAAAATATTTGAGCTCAATGAGGTGGGCGAAGTGCATAGAAGCTCCTTGCCCTTTATGACTTCATTTGGAAAAATGTATGATGCGTAATAGAAATAATAGGGGACGGATATCCAATCGGTATACGTGGTGCTAAAACGCGAAGCATTCAGATTAATTTTGCCAGCATGTCACAAAACAATACATGTCGTTTAGAAGATTCTACAATGCTATTCGCAGTCAAGCTACAAACATGCACGATTGGTAGAAATTGAATCACAATTTAGGGAATCCGAAACTGTGAAGCAAAGAAAATCAGATTTTCTTTTGTTATATTACATTATATTATATGTTGGGCTTCAATCAGTAATAGAAGGTTTTGAACAGTTACTGGAACATAAAAAGCATTTCGGGTTTCTTTATAACACAACAAAGCTTAAAGCTTTGAATAAGAAAGAATTGTTCTTGCGCTGCAATAATCTAGGGGCTGTTTTAACACACAATGAGTTAACGGATGTGGATATAAAAGAATTTTATGATTAAATCGACTTTTTTTCGACACAACATAAGAACTGTGACAGTCAAGTTGAAGTGTTGGATTATATACTTCGTAACTATGCCCAATGTTTGCATCCAAATTGTTTCGTAGCTTTTCGCACTTTATTAGGATTACATATTTCAATGACTAGTGCTAAACAATAAATCATATCTGCATGGGTCTGGTTTAATTAAGCACGCCTAAGTGATTTGACAATGCTATCAATTGAACCTGATATTGCTTTTAGTATAAACATTAACGAAATTGTTATCGACAAAAGAAAGAAATCTATTTCTAGTAAATTACTCTAATAGTGTACGGTAAAGGATAAGTGTTGGAATTTAGTTCACAATTTTATTTTGTAACGCTATTTTTCTCTTCAACCAGTTGTTCAGTGACAAGTATCTGCTGTCCCTTACAATATTTAGAAAAAGGGAAAGGTCGCTGTAAGATATTACCTACCATCCGCTTAACTTCTTGCAGGTAATAGGATTTTACGGGTTCATCCCTCACGCTCATCGGGCTCATCCACATTCGTTCATCAACCATCGTTGTTGGTGTTAGTTCTCGTTGTTTTTGAGCGAATTTCATTTCAATTTAAATTAAAAACTATGTATAGTATTTCTAAAGTGAGTGTAAGTTTGAAAGCTTCAATTAGTAAACCACGCATTCGCAGCAAGTAATCACTCGTAATAATTAATTATTGAATGGATTTTGTTCCTGCTATCCAAATGTTATCATTGGAGATTTTATAATAATATACATGTACATACGTTGATAGTTTTCTGTTGGTTGAAACGAAATAAGTCCTTCCACAGCCCATATTAAACATCATATTACTGCTCCCTGGATATACAGTTGCTTCGAAGGTTTCCAAAAGAACAATCCAATTATATTACTATTATGTTGAGGTTTGCAATATGTGAACCTTAACAGATACAGAAACTCTTTAAAAATAGTTTTGGTGTCTTTACATAGATTGTGTGCTCTACTATACGCAAATGAACAACATTTAAGATTTAAATAATGAAACAAGCAATTGTATGAACATCGTGAGGGACAACTTGTATGGTAGGTTTGAATTTTAATGGAGTAATATTTTATAGTTCTTATGTCAAGGACAATCACAGTTACTTTGCAGCACCCTGAAGAAGATTTCAAATAAATCGAAAGCTCGGTAAAAAACAAATGAGAGTTTTATTACTAGAAGACCAAATAACCTGTTATTATTAATTGAACACACTTCAGGTCGTCACTTTTAACTTTTATATATATATATATATATATATATATATATATATATTCAAGTCCTGTCCAAGAACTTATATTTTCCATCTTTCAATTACTAGCTCGATTTGAAATGATCATTTGGGCTTTGCATAAAAGTCTAAGTTATTATTTCATCTTATTCACTGTAATAGTATAGTATTCATCATCTTACGTTGTGTAATTAACTATCTAAAATATATATATATATATATATATATATATATATATATACGAAACCATGCGTTTACTAATTACGCCACCGAGACCGATGACACAATTGGGAAATTTCCAAATTTAAATCGTGTACACGACGATACGTCAACCTAACTTTCAATTGCGTTCGGCATTTTTGTCAATTATATCTGACATTGTCAAGTTTTTGACTTATGTCAGTTATAGACAGGAAGCTACGCTCAAAGTTATGGCTATAAACCAAGTATTAAATATATAAATATTTTAGGTAGTTAATTACACAAGGTAAGTTGATAAATACTATCGTATTATAGTGAATGAAATTAAATAATAACTTAGACTTTTATGCAAAGCCAAAATGATCATTTTAAATCGAGCTAGTAATTGAAGGATGAAAAAATATAAGGTCTTAAGGACCGATGACACAATTAGGAAATTTACAAATTTAAATCGTGTACACGACGATACGTCAACCTAATTTTCAATTACGTTCGGCATTTTTGTCAATCATATCTGACATTGTCAAGTTTTTGACTTATGTCAGTTATAGACAGGAAGCTACGCTCAAAATTATGGCTATAAGCCAAGTATTAAATATATAAATATTTTAGGTAGTTAATTACACAAGGTAAGTTGATAAATACTATCGCATTATAGTGAATAAGATGAAACAATAACTTAGACTTTTATGCAAAGGCAAAATGATCATTTCAAATCGAGCTAGTAATTGAAAGATGGAAAATATAAGGTGGCGTAATTGGTAAACGCATGGTTCCGGCAAAACCAGGATACAGGTTCAAGTCCTGTTCAAGACCTTATATTTTCCATCTTATATATATATATATATATATATATATATATATATAACAGGTAATTATTTTATTATCTTATTTTGTTATATAATATAAGTAGTGGGTTTTAGGTCTGCTGGATGATTAAAAAGACTCTATTTTATTACCTAAATTTTCGAATATATTTATATTCTTCTTCAGAGGTAATAATTATATTTAAGATATACTCATTAAATTGAGGTTTAAAATATATGAAGTGGCATCAGATATAAATAAAATAATGTAAAAGGTTGTTCAAACATATAATAAAATTACTTCGTATAGGTTTGGATGTTGTTTTTTGAAGTATATCATTTAAATTTTGGCAGTTATTTTGTATACCTTTTGTTATTTTTTATATCATAGTTGTATGCATGTACATCATCCTGAATGTATTGATAAATATACAACCTCTATCAATACATAGGCCAAACTTCACAAAATTTAAAACAACGTGTTACTCAACATAAAAATGATGTTCGGGTAAAGCCTAATGCGCATGTTCCTTATCAATGCACATCATAAATAAGGACCACCATGTAGACTTCCAAAATGTAAAATTATTGATAGAGATAAAAATGAAAATAAAAGAAAATTTTTGGAAATGTGTTATATTTACAAACCCCATATAAAATGAACAAGATGACCGATGTTGATGATCTAAGCTCTATCTATACATACCTTCTAAATTATGAATACATGAATAATAAATTTAGTCACAAAAAAAAAGATCAATTATAGCTTGTTTGTTTTATTACCACAATTAAATTTCAGTGATATACAAAGGTTATTGAAACATTAATAATATTTTTGAATATTTGAATCAATTAATATTTATGAACTGATATATGTATGTGTATGTTTAGGTATTGATAGATGTTGTATATTTATCAATACATACAAGATGATGTACATGCATACAACTATGATATAAAAAATAACAAAAGGTATACAAAAAAACTGTCAAAATTTAAATGATATACTTCAAAAAAGAACATCTTAATATATACAAAGTAATTTTATTATATGTTTCAACAACCTTTTACATTATTTTATTTATATATCTGACGCCACTTCATATATTTTAAACTTCAATTTAGTGAGTATATCTTAAATGTAATTATTTATTGTTAATGCGTTTGTATATTTTATAGTACCTCTGAAGAAGAATATAAATATATTCGAAAATTTAGGTAATAAAAGAGTCTTTTAATCATCCAGCAGACCTAAAACCTACTACTTATATTTTATATATATATATATATATATATATATATCTTGATCTTCTAGTTTTACCTGCATGTGTGTATGTATGTTACGTATACCTTGATTTTTTAATATGATACACATGACGGCTTTTGATGTGTATGTTTATATTAGAAGGTGGATGAATATTGAATTTATCATACTGTTTTGGCGTTGTGTTATGAGTGTGTGTGAATGTGTGAGTGTGTGTTGGGGACGTGCGTGCATGTGTGCGTGCGTGTATGGATGTGTGTGAAGAGAGATTTTGTGAGTGCGAGTTATTACTAGAAGACCAAATAACCTGTTATTATTAATTGAACACACTTCAGGTCGTCACTTTTAACTTTTTATATATATATATATATATATATATATATATATATATTCAAGTCCTGTCCAAGAACTTATATTTTCCATCTTTCAATTACTAGCTCGATTTGAAATGATCATTTGGGCTTTGCATAAAAGTCTAAGTTATTATTTCATCTTATTCACTGTAATAGTATAGTATTCATCATCTTACGTTGTGTAATTAACTATCTAAAATATATATATATATATATATATATATATATATATATATACGAAACCATGCGTTTACTAATTACGCCACCGAGACCGATGACACAATTGGGAAATTTCCAAATTTAAATCGTGTACACGACGATACGTCAACCTAACTTTCAATTGCGTTCGGCATTTTTGTCAATTATATCTGACATTGTCAAGTTTTTGACTTATGTCAGTTATAGACAGGAAGCTACGCTCAAAGTTATGGCTATAAACCAAGTATTAAATATATAAATATTTTAGGTAGTTAATTACACAAGGTAAGTTGATAAATACTATCGTATTATAGTGAATGAAATTAAATAATAACTTAGACTTTTATGCAAAGCCAAAATGATCATTTTAAATCGAGCTAGTAATTGAAGGATGAAAAAATATAAGGTCTTAAGGACCGATGACACAATTAGGAAATTTACAAATTTAAATCGTGTACACGACGATACGTCAACCTAATTTTCAATTACGTTCGGCATTTTTGTCAATCATATCTGACATTGTCAAGTTTTTGACTTATGTCAGTTATAGACAGGAAGCTACGCTCAAAATTATGGCTATAAGCCAAGTATTAAATATATAAATATTTTAGGTAGTTAATTACACAAGGTAAGTTGATAAATACTATCGCATTATAGTGAATAAGATGAAACAATAACTTAGACTTTTATGCAAAGGCAAAATGATCATTTCAAATCGAGCTAGTAATTGAAAGATGGAAAATATAAGGTGGCGTAATTGGTAAACGCATGGTTCCGGCAAAACCAGGATACAGGTTCAAGTCCTGTTCAAGACCTTATATTTTCCATCTTATATATATATATATATATATATATATATATATATAACAGGTAATTATTTTATTATCTTATTTTGTTATATAATATAAGTAGTGGGTTTTAGGTCTGCTGGATGATTAAAAAGACTCTATTTTATTACCTAAATTTTCGAATATATTTATATTCTTCTTCAGAGGTAATAATTATATTTAAGATATACTCATTAAATTGAGGTTTAAAATATATGAAGTGGCATCAGATATAAATAAAATAATGTAAAAGGTTGTTCAAACATATAATAAAATTACTTCGTATAGGTTTGGATGTTGTTTTTGAAGTATATCATTTAAATTTTGGCAGTTATTTTGTATACCTTTTGTTATTTTTATATCATAGTTGTATGCATGTACATCATCCTGAATGTATTGATAAATATACAACCTCTATCAATACATAGGCCAAACTTCACAAAATTTAAAACAACGTGTTACTCAACATAAAAATGATGTTCGGGTAAAGCCTAATGCGCATGTTCCTTATCAATGCACATCATAAATAAGGACCACCATGTAGACTTCCAAAATGTAAAATTATTGATAGAGATAAAAATGAAAATAAAAGAAAATTTTTGGAAATGTGTTATATTTACAAACCCCATATAAAATGAACAAGATGACCGATGTTGATGATCTAAGCTCTATCTATACATACCTTCTAAATTATGAATACATGAATAATAAATTTAGTCACAAAAAAAAAGATCAATTATAGCTTGTTTGTTTTATTACCACAATTAAATTTCAGTGATATACAAAGGTTATTGAAACATTAATAATATTTTTGAATATTTGAATCAATTAATATTTATGAACTGATATATGTATGTGTATGTTTAGGTATTGATAGATGTTGTATATTTATCAATACATACAAGATGATGTACATGCATACAACTATGATATAAAAAATAACAAAAGGTATACAAAAAAACTGTCAAAATTTAAATGATATACTTCAAAAAAGAACATCTTAATATATACAAAGTAATTTTATTATATGTTTCAACAACCTTTTACATTATTTTATTTATATATCTGACGCCACTTCATATATTTTAAACTTCAATTTAGTGAGTATATCTTAAATGTAATTATTTATTGTTAATGCGTTTGTATATTTTATAGTACCTCTGAAGAAGAATATAAATATATTCGAAAATTTAGGTAATAAAAAGAGTCTTTTTAATCATCCAGCAGACCTAAAACCTACTACTTATATTTTATATATATATATATATATATATATATATCTTGATCTTCTAGTTTTACCTGCATGTGTGTATGTATGTTACGTATACCTTGATTTTTTTAATATGATACACATGACGGCTTTTTGATGTGTATGTTTATATTAGAAGGTGGATGAATATTGAATTTATCATACTGTTTTGGCGTTGTGTTATGAGTGTGTGTGTGAATGTGTGAGTGTGTGTTGGGGGACGTGCGTGCATGTGTGCGTGCGTGTATGGATGTGTGTGAAGAGAGATTTTGTGAGTGCGAGTGGGTGATGGTAAGTGTGGGAGTGTGTTTATAAGTGCTCGATGTACTAAAGAATACACATATAAAATCAATTCCTAGACTTGTCGTTCTTTATATTTTCCTTTAAAGTTTATAAAGTATGAATATATACTGCTCAGATTATCAATGTCACTTTTTTTATTCAATGAATTTGAATTTCTATAAATATGGCACATTTCTAAAAATGTTCTTTTAAATTTGTTAATTTCTATTTGTAAAATTTGTAAGTTATTGAAATTTATCTTATTGAACAGACTCAGGGGTTCGATAACTCGTTTCTGGAGGGTTCTTTAGGATCATGAAACCTACAACCAAAACATACTAGATTTTATCTTAGTTTACTTTTAATTCAGTAACCAAAATTAGGACAGATTACACAAAGATAAAAACAAATGCCGCCCAGCTAATGTTTCTCAATTAAACTAATACTAGAATTAAACTTAATATTAATTTCGGTAAGGTCACCAAAACAGTTACTACACGCGCTTTGTATTTATAGCCTAACAACTTCTATATCTAATTTCTAATTACGCAAGATCGCAATGACAAGAAAGGATTCATTAACCCTGCGATTACAGAAGGCAGCCTAAAAAGTAAATAATATCTAAACTTTCCACTCCCCTAAATTAGCCGTTGGTACCAAACACGTGCCTTGCGGTCACAGAACCCATTCCAGGTTAGCAATCTTAATACACTTTATTATTGAAAACTGTTTTTAATTTAATATTTATCACAGTGTGTATTTATAAGAGTAATCAAAAATAGTCATTTAACAATTTATGGTAAAGGAAGAGGTACCTTGAAACGTTCGAAGGTCCCTGAATAAGTTATAGATATTTTTGCTGACTTTCAGAAAACCATAAATCTGGTATATGTAGACATTCTGTAAAAAGGGAGAATTTTGATAGTTGTAAATATTATCAATGATTATATTGTGTATTATAGAATTGCTTCATTTGATTCAATAAGATCTATTCGGGGAAAAACCCTAATTTAACATTTCATAACATTAGGGCTCATTAATCCAAAAATCAAATAACACAGCAATTTTATGACGGCCCAACGCTGGGGCTCGATTGTTCAGGATATATCATTTTATGGTAGGCCCAATCGTGGGGCTAATATCATAGCAATATATATGTATTGCTGTGAAATACCCCACGTTGGTGTATCATATAAATTGCTGTAAATACGCCCCACGTTGTTGTGTCATATAAATTGCTGTGAAATCTCTCCAACGATTGGGCGTTATATAAATTTCTGTGAATGAGCCCCTACGTTGGGTGTCCTTTATAAATTGCTGTGAAATTGCCCCTACAATTGGAGGTCGTATTTATTTCGCTGTAATCTCTGCCCACGATTATTTTGTTATACAACCTTGGTGTGTCACAAACCCTAACGTTGCCGTCGCTTTTTAAAACTTTACTGTTGTGTTAGTCCTCGGCCTCTTTCCTCTGCTCTCTAAATCCTATAATTCCTTAAATTTGTATGTGTCGCCTAGCTCAATCTATTCAACGCAGAGTGCCCTACGTCACGACAATAAAGACGGTTTAACCCCTTTTCTTTCTATTACCTATCTGTTAAAATAATGTAAATGAAAATAAAAATGAAGTAATTCAAAAATATACAATATAATAATCGATAATATGTACACTTTTATGTCAATAACTTATTAATTTGTTTAATATTCAAGAATTAGCCCCTGAATAAAATATTGATATTTATCTGATCCCACCAAAATTTTATGTTCGCTACAAGCCAGCAAAAAATACTACTGTAATTACTTTTAAGTACCTTTTGAACGTCAAAATGATCCTTTCTCTATTTATCAAATTCTCAAAAGTTTTTTTGACGACCCCTACAGATATTTGATACAGCAAGTATTAAATGTTAAAAATTGAAAAACAGTTTTATACTAATAATGAATAAAACCTCTGACCTGTGTTTTTTCTGCTTGGTTCTAGGAACTGTCTCAAAAAATCGATGGTCAGCCCCCTGAATTGTTACAGCTTGACTTGTTATTGTAGTTTCTTCACTTGTTGACCAGAATGATTAATTGATTGTTGCTCGAATTCTCTTTTCGAATTTTGGAATTACCTGGAGTTTACTGGTAGTTTAATTTGAGTATCTTGACGTATATTTTATGTTTCCTTGTAAGCTTATTTAGAAGTATTTTTAGAATATTCTTGAAGTTTGTTGAGACATTTATTTAAACGTATATTCAGGCGTGTATTTAGAAGTATGTTTGAAGGTACACTCAGAGCCCTAAATTCTTAGATATTAGAATAAACTTCAATTAATAGTTACCCTACGTTTAAAGATCGAAACCGCTACTTCTTGTTGTATGAATTGACACTTTTAATTTTCACTATTTTAATAAATTATTAATCTTTACTACGTTCAGTTTTACGTAATATTTTACTTTCAATTAACGTTGTTGATGCCTTGGTATAGACTCCTACTATCTATTTTTCATATTGGTGTTCATCGTGTGCTTGTTGATGAAGGCGTCGTACCTTGCGCTTATCTCTGCAGAACTCGGTATTTCTAAAAATTTCCTGTTCTGATTCTTGGTAAGACATTCCATTTCACACGTAGACGTTCAATTTTGTTTAGCATATTTCACAGAAAGTCCAAACTTTGTTGCATTTTGTCACGTCTTTCATGTTTGTGTCGATTATAGTTCCAACTTTATCATATCACGGACCGCCTGTTATTTATTGTTTATTACTCGAAATATGTTGGATTTTATTGAAATACAATGCCTTTGGTCACATATTCATATTGCATAATGACGTATTTGAACGCATTTACTTATTTATGCGTTTATATGTTTAATGATATTATTAAATAGCTAATATGCCAGGTTGTTTATCTTCACCGATCACGTGTTTATTTTGATGAAACTTGATGCGTTTAAAACCTTATTTTGCTCGTTTCTTTCCAGTTCTGAACTTGTATATTTAACTTAGAACGTATTATACGACGTACACATTATTTTTGCTAAAAGTATCTGATTATTAAATAATATGCTTCCTTCTTATGAATTAAATTGTTTATGATTTATATACAGTGTGATCGCTATTGACTTTATATAAAATAGTCGATTTACTCCTACTTAATGGTGGAATTGTTTGGTTTTCTTAACGTTAATAATATTTACATTTATCTTACGACCCCTATGGCTTAATATACGCTTAAATCACCCCTTATCATAGTATTATATATATATATATATTTGTATATATATATATATATATATATATATATATATTATATTTATATATATATTTTAGGTAGTTATTTACACAAGTTGATAAATACTAATGCATTATAGTTAATAAGATAAAATAATAACTAAGACTTTTAATGCAAAGCCCAAACAATTATTTCAAATTGAGTTAGTAATTGAAAATGGAAAATATAAGGTCCCGAACAGAACTTCTTAGTCTTTCGCGGACCATGCGTTTTTCAATTACGCCACCGAGACTGATGATCTATTAGTAGTTGTAGCTGTATACACTAGTATTAAGTAGAAGAAAATGTGTATGTAATTTGTAATAGCAATTTTGTACTTTAATTTTAGCATCTAAGGCATCTTTAATATATTGGACATTTTAAACAATGAGAAGTTTAGGTTGTGTAATATTAAAATTTTGAAATGTAATTTAATTCAGTGATTTGTTTAGAAATAGTTCCTGTGTTTATGATTTATGTAAATTATATAAAATAGTTGGCACAGATAAGAAAGGAAATCTAAGGCGTAACTAGGTTACAAAAAGTTTGTTGATTTATAGGAATTACAGTGAGATTCGAAAAAAACGAAAGTGGTGTTTTCTCCAAGCTCGTGTTTTATTCGATTTCAGATAAAATAAAACTTGTTTCTAAAGCTAGCAAGGCTTTAATTAAAGTAATAGTGGCTACGATTATACATACAATAGGTGTATATACTACCGAAATATTAGAAAATTGAGATTTTGTCAAGAAGCCCCAAGGTGAAAATATAACCAGTTGGTGTAGCAAAGGTGTCCCAGATAGCATGTAGTCGTCAAAGTTATTTATTAGCGAGAAGCAGAATGAACAATTTTGCAGAGTTGGTTTTTTTTGTGATCAAGATCCAGAAGCTAGAAAATTTAATAGTCGTGAGTGTTGAGGATATCTGCATCGATTAAGTATTCATTGAATCAATATTTAACATTTTGATTTACATCCAATTTATTTTGTGTGTGTGCTAAAACAAATGTTGCTTTGTTACTAAAGAAAACCATTTATATTAATAGATTTACTTGGTATTCTGAGAATCCCTGCATGCTACAAGTGTGAACTGCACCCCAACAAAACAAAAGGACTACCGGTGTTATCTTTATCGTTACCGTAAGTACGTAAAATATAATAATTCCAAATAAAAGTAAGAATTTGCATACGTGCTTGTAAACAAACAGATGAGCCATTTGCTGTGAGATAAAGCTGATTTCTGTAAATTCAACACACAATTGTAGAGTAAATATCTTGAAAGTTAAGTTAGATTCAGAAGAGGGCGCTAAGTCATAACTATTTTTCTTTATCTGAAAACCCACAGATAAAGTAAAATGTTTGAATTTATTAATCTTTAGTTAAAATTTATCTTGAGTAGAGCTTCAAATTAACAGAGCTAAGCCGTGGTTAACAAAACAACTGTTTTAGAGTATTGTATAGAAGGTTATAGTGCTTTGTGGAGTAATTAGGCCACCTAGCGGGATAAAAGTGTATTAATAAAATAAGAATTGTTAAACCTGATTGATTGGTTGCATACAGCGCAGGTAATCGTTTAAAAAGAAAATGTTTTCCCAGACAGAATTTTTTAGGTGTCCACCCAACGAAAGATTAAATAATATATTTAAGTTGTGCCCAGTCGTGGTACATAATATTATATATATATATATATATATATATATATATATATTGTCACGGTAAATTTTGATATTTAATGATATAATGCATCCCTTAAAGTACGATGACAATGAGTGCTTCGACGTAGCTCAGATGAGACTACAGGTGGAAGGAACTAAGCAGATAAATCCAAAGAGTCGAAACTAAGTACAATACGGGCGCCATGAACATGGAGCGAGCAGAAACAACGAGAAATGTTCCACGGTTCTCGGCTAACCTTGGTATAGACTCCTACTATCTATTTTCATATTGGTGTTCATCGTGTGCTTGTTGATGAAGGCGTCGTACCTTGCGCTTATCTCTGCAGAACTCGGTATTTCTAAAAATTTCCTGTTCTGATTCTTGGTAAGACATTCCATTTCACACGTAGACGTTCAATTTTGTTTAGCATATTTCACAGAAAGTCCAAACTTTGTTGCATTTTGTCACGTCTTTCATGTTTGTGTCGATTATAGTTCCAACTTTATCATATCACGGACCGCCTGTTATTTATTGTTTATTACTCGAAATATGTTGGATTTTATTGAAATACAATGCCTTTGGTCACATATTCATATTGCATAATGACGTATTTGAACGCATTTACTTATTTATGCGTTTATATGTTTAATGATATTATTAAATAGCTAATATGCCAGGTTGTTTATCTTCACCGATCACGTGTTTATTTTGATGAAACTTGATGCGTTTAAAACCTTATTTTTGCTCGTTTCTTTCCAGTTCTGAACTTGTATATTTAACTTAGAACGTATTATACGACGTACACATTATTTTTGCTAAAAAGTATCTGATTATTAAATAATATGCTTCCTTCTTATGAATTAAATTGTTTATGATTTATATACAGTGTGATCGCTATTGACTTTATATAAAATAGTCGATTTACTCCTACTTAATGGTGGAATTGTTTGGTTTTCTTAACGTTAATAATATTTACATTTATCTTACGACCCCTATGGCTTAATATACGCTTAAATCACCCCCTTATCATAGTATTATATATATATATATATTTGTATATATATATATATATATATATATATATATATTTATATTTATATATATATTTTAGGTAGTTATTTACACAAGTTGATAAATACTAATGCATTATAGTTAATAAGATAAAATAATAACTAAGACTTTTAATGCAAAGCCCAAACAATTATTTCAAATTGAGTTAGTAATTGAAAAATGGAAAATATAAGGTCCCGAACAGAACTTCTTAGTCTTTCGCGGACCATGCGTTTTTCAATTACGCCACCGAGACTGATGATCTATTAGTAGTTGTAGCTGTATACACTAGTATTAAGTAGAAGAAAATGTGTATGTAATTTGTAATAGCAATTTTGTACTTTAATTTTAGCATCTAAGGCATCTTTAATATATTGGACATTTTAAACAATGAGAAGTTTAGGTTGTGTAATATTAAAATTTTGAAATGTAATTTAATTCAGTGATTTGTTTAGAAATAGTTCCTGTGTTTATGATTTATGTAAATTATATAAAATAGTTGGCACAGATAAGAAAGGAAATCTAAGGCGTAACTAGGTTACAAAAGTTTGTTGATTTATAGGAATTACAGTGAGATTCGAAAAAAACGAAAGTGGTGTTTTCTCCAAGCTCGTGTTTTATTCGATTTCAGATAAAATAAAACTTGTTTCTAAAGCTAGCAAGGCTTTAATTAAAGTAATAGTGGCTACGATTATACATACAATAGGTGTATATACTACCGAAATATTAGAAAATTGAGATTTTGTCAAGAAGCCCCAAGGTGAAAATATAACCAGTTGGTGTAGCAAAGGTGTCCCAGATAGCATGTAGTCGTCAAAGTTATTTATTAGCGAGAAGCAGAATGAACAATTTTGCAGAGTTGGTTTTTTTTGTGATCAAGATCCAGAAGCTAGAAAATTTAATAGTCGTGAGTGTTGAGGATATCTGCATCGATTAAGTATTCATTGAATCAATATTTAACATTTTGATTTACATCCAATTTATTTTGTGTGTGTGCTAAAACAAATGTTGCTTTGTTACTAAAGAAAACCATTTATATTAATAGATTTACTTGGTATTCTGAGAATCCCTGCATGCTACAAGTGTGAACTGCACCCCAACAAAACAAAAGGACTACCGGTGTTATCTTTATCGTTACCGTAAGTACGTAAAATATAATAATTCCAAATAAAAGTAAGAATTTGCATACGTGCTTGTAAACAAACAGATGAGCCATTTGCTGTGAGATAAAGCTGATTTCTGTAAATTCAACACACAATTGTAGAGTAAATATCTTGAAAGTTAAGTTAGATTCAGAAGAGGGCGCTAAGTCATAACTATTTTTCTTTATCTGAAAACCCACAGATAAAGTAAAATGTTTGAATTTATTAATCTTTAGTTAAAATTTATCTTGAGTAGAGCTTCAAATTAACAGAGCTAAGCCGTGGTTAACAAAACAACTGTTTTTAGAGTATTGTATAGAAGGTTATAGTGCTTTGTGGAGTAATTAGGCCACCTAGCGGGATAAAAGTGTATTAATAAAATAAGAATTGTTAACCTGATTGATTGGTTGCATACAGCGCAGGTAATCGTTTAAAAAAAAGAAAATGTTTTCCCAGACAGAATTTTTTAGGTGTCCACCCAACGAAAGATTAAATAATATATTTAAGTTGTGCCCAGTCGTGGTACATAATATATTAATATATATATATATATATATATATATATATTGTCACGGTAAATTTTGATATTTAATGATATAATGCATCCCTTAAAGATACGATGACAATGAGTGCTTCGACGTAGCTCAGATGAGACTACAGGTGGAAGGAACTAAGCAGATAAATCCAAAGAGTCGAAACTAAGTACAATACGGGCGCCATGAACATGGAGCGAGCAGAAACAACGAGAAATGTTCCACGGTTCTCGGGCTAACCCAGAGTAATTCACTATACCATGAAATAAGAAACTAAAGGTTTAAACAACCAAACTAATTCATTTATTTCTTTTTGTTTATCAAAAGTAAATCCAATGCAAAACACACCAATCACAAAAACAGATTTCGGTTAATACATATCAATCTCAAGTATACTTCCATTTTATAAATATAACACACACAATAAATTGATTCATTGTAAATAGTATCCCGCACTCAAGTTCATATATCAACAGTAGACACAAAAAAAATGGTACAATTATCTGGATACGAACCAGGCATACATCCAGCCAAATAGGCAAATAGTTCATAGAAAAGACTTGCAGACAAATAAACAATTCGAGAAATCATAATGTACATTGAAACAGAATTCTTTAGAGCTTTGAGCTAACGACCGAAGTGAAGGTTGAGAAACAGCAGGTGGTTTTAAAATAAAGCGAGGACAGAATATAAATAGTACAGGGTATAGAGGATGAAAGATAACAGACGTTGTACAAAACAGCCATTTAAAGCACACGATAATTTGTAGAGGCTAACGACAATATTGATTTTAAGTTGCTATAGTGGGCTTTTAACAAAGACAGCAAATATAGGGTAGACGAGGATAACATATTTGGACGATAGACTTGCAACGAAGGAAATGTTTTTGATTGGTTGATTGCGATTGGAGTGAGAAACTTTTTTCAGAGTATTGCGACCGTTGAGCACGCTAATCGGTATTTCGGACTAAAGCGACGATGGGGTGAGAAATTTCTTAGTTTACAAGGATCGTTGTGTTTTGAATTTTAAGGATCGGTTAAGGTAGAGGTGAATTTTGATTAAAATAGGTTACAGGAGGTAAGCTTGGACGCTTATAAATACACTAGGAGACGTAGTGAGGCTCTTATTTTTTCTGTTCGCTTTAGACCTACATGGTGTAACATCTAAGTTGAACATTTGTAGATTGGTGAAAGTGCAGTCCCTTTAATTTAAATTACAAGTGTTTAAAAGCAGGAATAGGTGCTATTTTATAAACGGGGCTGTAAGTTTAAATACGCATAAAGAACAAGAGATGTTACAAAAGTAAGCAAGCCAAGTTATTTTTCGGAACGAGGTTGCTGGTATATCGGGAAGCCGACTAACATATTCGGACGATTATATGGGTAGCTGTATTCAATGCGTCTATTTAGAATTGGATGAACGTGTGGAAATGAGTTTGCTGTACATGTAGCAGAGGGAAGTTTGATGGAATGGTGGACGACGTCTACAGAGGTGATGGTTCAAGAGCATACACCAGGTAAAGAAATTTGTTTTTCTTTGTTATTGCTTGAACATTTTGTGCTGGTATTTTGTGTTAGAGTGATTTGACATATTTGGTGAATATTTTATGAACATAAAATTTATTTTGAGGGTTATATGAAAAGACAATGTGATTTTATTATTTGAAGGTATAAATACATGACGTATAATTTTGATGTAAAAAGTAAACGGGTCTTTAGAGTAGTTTAAAACAAAGTGCAATTTATTTATGCATTCAGAGGAAGAAGGTTTATACTGAGCTCCCCATACACCAGGGTAAATTTCAATTTAGGGTTTCAAGATAGGCCCATCTACATGAAATGAATATAAAGAAGTGTTGAAATAAATTAAATTTAGAAAATTTAAAAAGATTTAATTGTTGATACTGTAAAAATTTATGGAGATGTTTATATCAATTTTGTAAATATTGAGCTGGTGTGACGTAATTTTTGATTTTTATGAATAAAAAGGTGGTATGTTTTGTTGAATTCTTTGATTGGTAATTTTTATTAGTAGTCTAAGTGATAGAGAGTATGTATAGGTTGGGTAAGGATCTCTGAAGAAGCTGGAAGCAGAGCTAGCCGAAGTATGCTGATTTGGGGGAGCTTTTCAAGAGATATTGGAATTAAAATTTTTTTTTTAAATTTTGAGGTGTTAACTTTATTTGTTCAATAGAACCTCACATTTTTATGATAGCCCAACAGTAGGGTTCGATAATAAGCATGATTCTAGAGCTTAACTTCATTGTTCGATAGAACTATTCACTGCAATATATATATATATATATATATATATATATATATATATATATATAAGACAAGTTATTTGATGTCCGCAATAAGAAATAGTATATAAAATAAGATGTATCTGTAAAACAAACTACTAGCCCGGTTTGTATTTGTCAATAGCTCCTATTATTTTCATAAGAGTTTGATCCAATACGTATTGGATCAAAGTAATTTTTTACAGTTATTACAGTGAGATGTTATAAACATACACCATAAAAATATTTATATAATATAAAAATATATATATACACACAGAAACACACAACACAACCAAACATACAAAAATAAAAAAAATTAACACACACACATACTCAGATTAACACCCACTTAATTCATTAAAAACGTTACATGCATACATACATGCATGCATTCAATTTTGTCATACCGTCACACAAAAATAAAAGAACAATGTGACAAATTTATTTGAAATGGTGTCATTTTATTAAATTATACATTTTATATTATTTTTAGTTATGTTACGTTATAGTTCCTGTTATTTTTTACATTGTTGCTAATTATTTATACAAACCTCGATTTAGTATGTAACTTTAACACCAAATTGTACCAGTTTTTTAAAATTTATCATTTGTAGTGCCTGTGATCAAGAATTAAAATAATTCGAAAATTTAGGCAATAAAAAAGAGTATTACTGAACTTGCCAGCTGACCTGAAACCCACAACCAATAATTTATTTATATCTATATAAAGCAAGGTCGTTAAACAGTAAGATAATTATTAATATATATATATATATATATATATTATATATATATATATATATATATATATATATATATATATATGTATATATACATATACATATTGTACGTGCGGTGACTTTCAATAACTCATAAAGCGAGATGTGTGGACTGTATTTTTAATATAATAGGTGTGAACAACAAACAAATAATTAAATGTCTTTTACACAAAGCAAGTAATCAAAGCATTTACGATAGCACACACCTGTGATTGTTTACGATGCGATTCAAATGCGAAGAAACGATACAGCATCTAATTAATTCCACGTAAAATGTGTGAAGTCAAGCGGCATAGTGAAAACTCAGCATGTAGAATGTTCAAAAAAGCTATAAGCGGGTTAATCCATTGCGGTTCCAACACACATAACATGACGAACAGTTTTCACAACGAAAAAAGTAACTTTTATTGCAGTACATGCACGATCGATGCGGTCAGTTCAATAATCCAACGAAACTCTGTTTGCATGCCGTGCACGATCGATCGATGTTATCAATTTGAGAACGAAAACTAACTTGTGTAGAACGTGGGCTTTCCAAATCGATATTCAGTTGTTGAATGATGCGCGCTAGCTAGAGCGCTCCGATACTCGCGGCACTGGCTGTATGCTATCGGAAACTCAAGGATTTTCCACTTTAAACTAATTTAAATGAGCGCTATCAGATTTAACATTAGGCAACAAACTCAATGCGATAAAATTTAGGTTTTAATTAATTTATATAAAGAGGGAACATACCGCCCACCAAAATGCAAGGCATTTTAAAGGAAAAATAATTATATGGCGGGGGGGATGACCAAGCGAAAATAAAAACAAGGATCTACAAAAAAAAAAAAGAATTTTTTTTTGTTTTTTACATTCCGGGCAAGGGGCAGAGCTTCAACACTGGTCGTCTCAGATCGCCATGAACGGTTTTAAGCGTGACCACCCTAACAACACCATCTGTCCCAGGCTGGACAGCCACAACTCGGCCGAAGGACCAACGAAGTGGAGGAACATTAGCGACCTTAATTAAGACTAAGGTGCCCAAATCAATTTGAGGAGACGGGGTATGCCACTTTGAGCGTTGTTGTAGCGAGTGTAGATATTTTTTGGACTAACGGGACCAAAAATTTTGGTAAATACGCTGGAGCAGTTGCCAGCGAGAGAGGCGGTTAAGCGTTAGATGCTAAAGTGCGGGCTCCGGAATGGCGGTTAAAGGAGTCAAAGTTAAAAAATGACCGGGCGTAAGACAGCTCAAATCATTGGGATCAGTGCTCAAAGATGTGTGAGGACGTGAATTCAAGATAGCCTCAATTTGGATAAAAACAGTGGCCAATTCTTTAAAAGTTAACACCTACTCGCCTATAGTGCGTAGTAGCAGGGTCTTAACGGATTTTACTCCCGCTTCCCATAAGCCACCAAAATGAGGTGAAGCCGGCGGTATAAAATGCCGGCGTCGCCGTGGATCAATGTAGTAAGCGTAAGACTACGGATCCCAAGGTCCTGGGTTCAAATCCCGACACGGCCGACTGCTTGAAAAATGGCAGGTGAGCATTTTTCACAAAAATTACGCCCTCGTTCGGATGAGAGGTTAAATGGAGGTCCCGTGTGTGAGTGTTGTCACGCACGTTAAAGATCCCTACATTGCCTGGAACGGCAAGGGTTCGGCAAAATTCTAAATTTCCAGGCAACAAAAAACTCGCCTCCTGGCCAATGTAGTACCTTCGGGTGGAGCATTGGAAATGTAAATGAACGGTATAAAATGCCACGAGATATGGTCCTTGGAAGTAGCAAGCTTGGCGAGATGAATCAACTGTTTATGAGCACCCACAAAATTTGTGTCACAATCACTATAGAGGTGATCACAACGGCCACGCCTGGCGATAAATCGGCGGAGAGCCGCGAGAAAGGCGTCCGTTGACAAGTCAGATACGACTTCAAGGTGCAGCGTCTTGGTAGCCATACAAATAAAGAGACATAAATAAGATTTGAAAACTTTAGCGCCCCGTAGTCGAGACATAGTGGTAGAAAAGGTACCAGCAAAGTCGACGCCCGAACACAAAAAAGATTTGACTTGAGTAACTCGACATGAAGGCAGGTTGCCCATGGGCGGTTGTAATGCGACAGGATTGGTCTTCCAGCACGTTAAACAGTGACTCAAAATACGACGGATACATAGTCTGCCAGAAATAATCCAGAAGTGCTGACTGACGAGAAAATGGACCATTTGAGCACCCGCGTGGAAATATTTCAAATGAACGTAGGTAACATACAGATCGGTGAATCGACTTTTGCTAGGTAACAAAGCAGGAAATTTACGGTCCGAAGACAAAGGTGCGTGAGCCAGACGACCTCCGACGCGCAAAATTCCATCACGAATAAAGGGGGACAATTTGCAAAAACTCTTTTTTAAAGGAGAGTCAGAATGAATGGCTTCAAGTTCGATAGTGAAATAAGATTGTTGAGTATACACAAGCAAACGAGTTAAAGCATTGTGCAACTCAGAAGATGACAAAGCTCCGGATTACCTTTTCGAGTGGATGACGTAAATTATGACGAAAGCGGAGAATCCAAGCAACAATGCGAATAATAAAAGGAAAGGAAGAGTGATTATCTAGAATTGATTGAATCCAAGAGGATGTTACGACAGCGGATAAAACAATAGAGCGTTGCTTAGTAAGAACTTCAGTAGTATCTGAAGGCGGAATATATGGGCTGTAGTTTTCGAAAGACCCATATAAGATTCGTGAAGCTGCCCACCATAGAGAACATTAGCACAAGTCGGTAGGGAGTAAACCACGTGACCCGACGTCGGCAGGATTCTCGGTAGAGGGGATGTGATGCCAAGAGGCGCGAGACGTGTTGTCCTGAATGTAAGCAACACGATTGGCGACGAAAGTCTTCCAACGCTGCGGCGGGGAACGAATCCAGGAAAGGACTACCATGGAATCAGACCAACAACAAATTTTATGAAAAGTAAGGTTTGAATCAAAGGTTTTGGGGACAAAAATTAATAATTTTGATGCCAAAGTGGCGGCCAACAATTCGAGACGAGGCAAAGCGATTGTACGAAGGGGTGCGACTTTAGACTTAGCGCAACTGCGGAAGGAGTAACTAAGCGAAAATAAACGACAGCACAGTAACCACGTTCGGAAGCGTCAGCAAAGCAATGAACTTCGCACGTAGTAAACTGTGGCGAGATAAGCAAGCGGGGTAAAGCGAAATCCGAAAGAAGCGGTAACTCATGCTAGTATCTTTCCCACAAACGGAGAAGGTCAGGGGGAGGGGAAGCGTCCCAATCTAATTTTAAAGACCATAAACGTTGAATCAAGTGTTTTACCAAAAAAGTAAGAGGGGATAAAAGTCCCATGGGGTCAAAAATACGAGCTAAGTTAGAAAGTAGGTTGAGTTTGGTACAGGAGGTACTTAGTGGCTGAACTAGAAAACAAAAATTATCTGAAGAGGGATTCCATTGAAGATCTAGAACTTTTAAGGGTTGAGTATCAGGATCCTCAAAGGAGCGGGGTTGCGCGAATTGCCGCGTAGCGGAAAGATCTTTTAATAATGCGGGGTGGTTACTTGACCATTTATGAAGTTCAAAACCACCAAGTTTTAAAAGAGCAATTAGTTAGTTACGAAGAGTGAGGGTTGATTCAATACAATCTCCACCAGTAGCGATGTCATCAATATAAGTATGGCGGCGAAGTGCAAAAGCGGCTAACAGATAAGAATTTCCTTTTTCCACGGCCAACTGCTGAAGCGTTCGTATGGCAAGAAAGGGAGCACAATTGATTCCATACGTAACGGTATTTAACTTAAAATCTTAAATGGGCTCCTCAGGGGAGAAGCGCCAAACAATTCGTTGATAGTCACTCTGAGCGGGATTGACAAGAATTTGTCTGTACATCTGACGAATATCGGCAGTGACGACATAAGGATGTAAACGAAATTGTAACAAAATGGCGGTAATATCGGGTTGCAACTTCGGCCCAACAAATAGGTGATCGTTTAAGGACGATTGAGAAAGAGTTTTAGCGGATGCGTTAAAAACCACTCGTAATTTCGTACTTACGCTTTCGGGTTTCACAACGCAATGATGCGGGATGTAATAAGAAAAGTCCGAATGAGACCCAATAACAATAGACTGCATATTTGAGACTCAAGATAATCACGCATAATCGAAACGTATTGTTCGTATACACGAGGTTGCTTGAGTAAACGATTTTCTAAAGCGGCAAACCGTTGTAAGGCAAGATCACGACTACCTGGAAAAAGTGGTTCATGATCTCTAAACGGCAATGAGACGACATAGCGACCTTGTTCATTGCGGCGAAAGGTATCGACAAAATGTTTTTCCACAAGAGTTTCTTCAGGTGTGAAAGGTTGAGCGGCTGGGACAGTTTCGACTTCCTAGAACTTAACGACGATATCTTCCAATGGGGAAGTAGAATCTGTCAGGCAAACAAACTAGTAATTCCAGAAGCGGGCGAGGAAGGTATGTTTCCCATTAGAACATAACCAAAGATGGTATTAATAGCAACAGGTTTATCACTATCACCCTGGATGCGACCGTCTAATAAAACTTGGGGGAAAATAACCGCGCCAAGCAAAAAATCAATGGGACCAGATTAAGCAAAAAGCGGATCAGCTAGCTTGAGGTTAGCCAGATGATTGAAACGTTCCAACGAAATATTAGAAGTAGGTAAATTTTCACAAATTTTGGGAAGTACTACAGCCTGAAAATTAATATTCGGTGAAGAAACACCTATTGGTTTGATCGAAACGGCGACAGTGCCATGCTGAGCAGCAGAGCGCATGGAACCTAAACCACTAAGAGTAAACGAATGTGGAGTAGTACGAAAACCTAAACGTTCCATACTACTTTGCGAAATAAAAGAAGTCATACTTCCCGAATTGAGTAAACCGCGAAATTGTTGGTAAGAACCAAAGCAATCAGCAATTTCCACTTGAACGGTAGAAAGTAAAACAACAGAAGGTTTAGCAAAAGAATTAAACAAAACGATGTTTGAAGTTGACAGACCACTACAGCTAAACGAAGTCGATGATTCCTCAGTGGCCCGAGGGGCGGAAGGTTTGTAGCGGTTTTGAGTTGCGGGAATACTACGAGGTGATACCTTAGAGGCGGCGGTGTCCGGGCCCAAGCGAGCATGAAAAAGTAGGCTGACATTTATTTAAAATGTGAGAATTACTAAAGCAATTAATGCACAGGTGTTGGTTTTTGACAAAGTTGTAGCGTTCTTGAGAGGAAAGTTTAACGAAATTAGTACAACGATAAAGATTGTGGTCTTGTTTACAAAGCGGACATTTATTATAGTTAGTTTTTGTTTGAACTAATATAGAAACTGCGGTTCGAGGTTTAGACGGATTGCTAAAATGAATAACTCTACTTAAATGAGTTTTATCATTTACCGACAAATTAGATAAGGCTTTACAGGTATTTTCGAGATAAGCAATTAACTTTTTATAAGATGGGATTGCGGTAGGGTCTTGATGTAATTCAAAACTCCGAGCGGTGTGTATATCCAACCTGTTCAATATCATTTGTACAAGAATAAAATCCCAATGTTCGACGAGAAGATTAAATTTTTTCAGCGCTTGTAAGTTGTCCACAAAAGTATCCACTAATTTTTGTAAACCGGCGGGGTTATCAGAGTTGAGTTTAGGAAATTTATCAATATTATTCCAGAGAGTAGCGGTAATACGTCGAATATTACAATATTTGTCACGAAGTTTTGTATATGCAATAGTATAATTAGCTGCCGTTAAATTAATATTTTTAATCGTTGCAAGTGCGGAATTTTTTAATGATGATTGAAGTTACGAAAATTATCTATGTCAGACAAGTCGGTATTGAGGTGTACCAGGCTATCAAAACGGTCGATGAAACTTTCAAACAACGTGGTTTCCCCATCAAATGTAGGCAACGACAGCGGCGGTAATAATACCTTTGATTTTGACGCAGCTAACGGTGGCGAAGAAACCTCAACCTGAGAATATTGAGTACTAAACAATTTATAATTTAAAGCTTTAATTTGAAAATAATTACTATCAAAACATTTTCGTATAACGTCTTCGAGTAAAAATTGTTCCTCCGCGTCTCCAGCCGAAGAAATTGAACCCACGATCCAATTGTGATGCGTGAAAAACCTGTCTCTAAGGCTCTCTAATGAGAAAAATTGTACACGGAATACATCTAATAACGCGGGGTCTTGTGTACATTTCTGAGCAATATCATACATTTCATCAAGCGAATTGATGGCGATATTTCGAATGAAACAAGTGCGTTTTAATTTATTTGCCATGGTTCAATATGAATAAAACAAATGCGGATAATAAGAACGAAATACCTGACAATATTAATTGCCTCGCGGCGATAACACAAAGGCGAACCTTATTGCACGGCAGAGATGTGTGGACTGTATTTTTAATTTAATAGGTGTGAACAACAAACAAATAATTAAATGTCTTTTAAACAAAGCAAGTAATCAAAGCATTTACGATAGCACTCACCTGTGGTTGTTTACGATGCGATTCAAATGCAAAGAGACGATGCAGCATCTAATTAATTCCACGTAAAATGTGTGAAGTCAAGCGGCGTAGTGAAAACTCAGCATGTAGAATGTTCAAAAAAGCTATAAGCGGGTTAATCCATTGCGGTTCCAACACACATAACATCACGAACAGTTTTCACAACGAAACAAGTAACTTTTATTGCAGTACATGCACGATCGATGCGGTCAGTTCAATAATCCAACGAAACTCTGTTTGCAGGCCGTGCACGATCGATCGATGTTATCAATTCGAGAACGAAAACTAACTTGTGTAGAACGTGGGCTTTCCAAATCGATATCCAGTTGTTGAATGATGCGCGCTAGCTAGAGCGCTCCGATACTCGCGGCACTGGCTGTATGCTATCGGAAACTCAAGAATTTTCCACTTTAAACTAATTTAAATGCGCGCATCAGATTTAACAATAAGCAACAAACTCAATGAGATAAAATTTAGGTTTTAATTAATTTACATAGAAACGGAACACACACACACATATATATATATATATATATATATATATATATATTTCAAATATTAAAAAACTACCTGCAGGTGGAATTGGCAAAGAGTTCATTGCTTGTAGCGTAAAACATTATAGAATCGGCCCTGAAACTCTCTGTTTATGTAAGTAAATAATGTTAAAGTTTTAGTTTATCCTTTATCAGTAATTTAATTTAATTCAAAAGCAGTTAAAAAACTACATTGTGACAGAACAACAGTCTTTTTAAAATAAACAGTTGGGAAAATTTAGACTAGGAGATATTAATTTTCATCAAGAACTACACTTTCATTAATTGGTCATGATTTAGTACACACAACTTCTGTTATGGCGTAAACTGTTATTTACATATTATAGCAACATCTACGTTTCGCTAGAATATGCGTAACACCCTTAGGCACTTTGATATAGAAACCGTAGTCGCATTTTTCTTCCTTTACCTCCCGGTGGTTGAAATACAATCGTAAACCTTGCAATTTACCTAAACTTTGAAACGGTTCCATGACAGCAAAGCAACTAAAGCGAAGCTTCTCGTTCACAGAAGTTAACAGTATTAAAGTGCCAAGCACACATGTGTATAAATTTGAATAGAAGATAAATAGTTCTAAATTACGTTCACTCATTAATTTAAGAGCTGAATTATTGCAGAAGGTTTACAATTGGGATAGAGGTGTATATCTTCCGTAATTAAATATGAAAACCTTATTTTTGCTACGTCAGTTTTACTACTTGTACTTTTTGGCTACTATCATGGTGAGTATTTCGCTTATTATTTTAATGTTCGGTTAAGAAATTTTACTGTATTAAAAATATTTAATTGATGGTTTCAGGTCTGTACTACACAGGTTATCTTGCGCAAATTATTAAATATTTTGCAGTAGTAAATCAGAATCACGAAGAACTCCGAGGCATTTACTTCATTTTTAATCATTTAAAGCTTCTCTTTTTTCAGATATTTTATTTCACAAAAAAATATATTTTCGGGACAAATCATAACACCCACTAAATTTGTTCTTAAAGAAAACAGGCAACCATATCTTGATGACCATCTAATTGGACAAAGCGTCATGAGTGTATGTTTCGTATCCTTTATTTCGTTTCACCTATGCTAACGTGGCAAGATTTCATTAAAGTAAACGTAACTTTATTCCACGGTGGTGTAATATTTGCAAATCTCCAAAATATCAACGGCAGTACCATCTAATACTAGAAATTAAATTGTGCGATGCGCAATGCACGTGGGCAGTTGCGGGATACCGATTTTTGATACGTGCTTGAAGACCCCCAATATTAACCTCTCATGTTTGCAGCACCATCATAAGATTGCCCACGACATTCTTCAAATCAATATTATAGTTCTCAAGGATACCTACTACTTCATGCGAATGACTGTCAAGGTTAATTTTTTAGTATTACCTCAAGAAACTTTAACCCTTATGCGGCTGAAGGTGGTACCCGGGTACTTTTAGTGCATCAAATGTAAGATATTTCATTTTTTGTAAATCGAATCATTGTAGGCTTCTAGGACATCTTCAAGTAGGTCATTATACACACATTTCAAAAATTTTAGATATGGTGGATGTATAGGGGTTGCATTTTTTTACCATGAAGAAATTTTACATCCTTCAGGCGGATGGTGGTACCTGGGTACCACATGTATTTTATACAGGAAAACAATGGAAAGTGTTTGTAGTAATTTATTATATTGTTATTAGTATTATGTTTTAATGTTATTTACATGTTATAAAATATAATGAAAGAAATAATAGATGATTATTTATCCTGACACTGAAGACATTTAACCCTTGCATCTGTGTGCTGAAGGCACACCGGATGTTTACAAACGCTACATGCTTTCCGAGTTTTCTTTTTATTTTCTCTTGCTGTGATAGCACATTTTACATATTCCTTTTACTGCGATGCGTCCAGAAGAATCCCGCTGATTTATAGAATTAGGATTATGTGAAACTTCCAGACAAATTCCTAAAATGCTTTCAATCGCGCTTTTAGTAAACCGATTTCGCAATATTATGGCGTTTTCACCTCTTTGAGTTACGGCAGATAAACACAAATCACGAGCTAGGTCTTTTAGAAAATTTCGCCTCTTATTTGTACTATTATAGATTTGAGGATTGTTGTTCGTATATATGACGAAGGCACCCAGAGCTGCTACATCCAGCATGTTGTAAAAAGGCCAAGGTCCAGCGACTTGTTCGCCTCTTGGTTGTATAACTACCAGCATTTCATCCATAACGTCAACGCCTGACTTAGTATGGTTATAAAAGAAATAATTTCAGGTTTTTCTTCAAGGTGTCATCCACTGCATTCGTAGAGTGCATTGTAGATAATAAAACTACTGCTTTATTTACTTTTGGCACATACGAACACAGCATAACATCTTTCTGGAATGCAAAAGTAGTAGAATAGAGATCTCTCTTTGCTAGCTAGAAGGACCTTAGGAATGTAGGGTTTGTTTTTCCTAAGGGTACCAACCAAAGTGAGACCAATCGATTTTAGCATGCGAGCAAGGGAATTGATGAGAAAAATTGTCGGTGGTAATATTACGGCCCGAATTTTTGTAAAGTTGACATAAATGCATAACTGTTTTTCACCGATGTTTACTTCTCGCCCATTGCCAGCTAATTTTCCAGTGTAAATTGATCCTTGGCATGGATAAAACGTTTTGGCATCACATACCCAGAATACCTTAATTCCATACTTAGCCGGTTTGGAAGGCATGTACTGAGTAAACCTTGTTCGTCCACGATAAGGAAAAAGTTGCTCATCAACAGTTAGGTGTTCATAAGGCGAATAACACTTCAGCAGATTTTGGTTTAGCATAAGCCAAATGTCGTTTATTGCCGCAGCTTTATCCGTTTGTAATCTATCCGGTCTTGTTATGGAGTTATCAAATCTGATGAAACGTAGAATCTGTTTGAAGCGATCTCTACTCATTACTGCTTTGTATAACGGTAAGGCGTCTGATTTCCTCAATTCATCAATATGTTCAGTATTTGATTTATGAACGTCTGCCATTAGTAGAATCCCCAAAAAAGCATCCAGCTCCTGAACCGTAATATCTTTCCAGACTCGTGGTACCCGAGGCGAGTTTTTGTTGAAATCGTAATAAACTTTTTTAGCTTTTCGATTAGACTGCTTTATGATAATCGATTTCATTTCAGATGTCACTAATGCACAGACGTATCTATACGTGAATGTAAAGCGGTTATTTTAGTTGGACCACCTAAAATGAAAATCAAGAGATTAGAATGGGGCAGAATAGGTATAAGTTTTTACCACGTTTTCGAATAATATTATACAACCGCGTTTGCGTTGAACGTAGTGGGTTCTTGTTCCAGATGGTCTCATCTTTAGCACGATAAACGTTATCTGTTGGTGGTGTTGTAGTTTCTTCCTCTGGCTATAAAACCAATTCTTGTTCCTTGTCACTGTCGACTGCTACTGATATTTCGATGGGGACCTTCTCTCCAGCGCGAACATCATCGACATCTGAGTCTTCGTCGCTTACTGCTGGTACATACTCATCTTGATCATCATCTTCATACTGATCACTAAATTCTTCGTCGGACATTACATACAAACTTTCGAGGTGCTCATCCGTTATTCTATATGCATATAAACAACAATCAATAATAATTACAAAAGCTGTGATTTGTATTCTTGGATATCTACATAAACAAAAATATACTAAGCCAACTTACTTGTCTAATTGAAGATATCCTGTTGAATTATATGGCAGGTCAGCAGCAGGGGCTCTACTTCTAGAAGGTCGACTAACAGAAGCAGCATTGCTACCAGGAGTTCTATTTCTAGATCTATTACCAGAGGCTGCATTGCTACCAGAACTATATTCACCGCCTTCAGAAGTACTTGGAATATTATGTTGAATTCTACGCATTGTTATAACACTGCTAAACAGTATACCGCACCACATAAAATCACAATTCAGACTAAACATACGCTTCTCCTATCGCAGGAATGAATGTAAAGCGTATCTTAGTTGACGCGATTATGATAGCACACCTAACATCCTGTAAAATATACTGTGGTACCCGGGTAACACCTGTAGCCATGTATGTAAAGTTATTTTTGCAGCCTTATAAGGGTTAATAGACTTGACTTTTTTGAAGATCTTGAAATTGAATGAGAATTACTAGAAAATAACACTTGCCTAAAGACCTAAATTAATCTTAATAGAAATTTTATTCCAATATACAAGCGTTTAAATTGATTGAACTCTATTGGTTTAAAAAATATCAAATACACTTGATTTATCTTCATTAATTTTACTGCGGTGATCCACGTTTTGGATCGCACTCTTTACTTGTCATTACAAAAATATAACAATTTGTCACTTTCAACTTCATCCATATTTATTGGAACAATCAAAAATTTAACTAGTCTTTATTGATGTGATATTAGTTTAATACTTAAAATGTCCTATATTTAATGTATTAGTTTGGCAGTAAGTAACTATCGTAAATTTTTTATTTATATAACTTTCGGAAGCTTATTTGTAGTAGCACTGAAGATGGCTAACGCCGAAAGCGCTCTGCTGTAATTTTATAAAACTTCTTTAAATATTATATTATTTCTACACGAGAATACTCTCTTTTGGATTTTAATTATTGTTTAGTTTATAAAATCCAATAAACGTTTCGAAAATGGTTAATATATTTTTTGGATCTGCTTTAACATATCGAATTATAACACTCAATTGATCCATTCTATGTGCATCTTGATTAGCATCCTGCAAAAAAGACAAAACGGAGCTTGTCTAATTTCACTTAAGATTGGTCCCAATAAAGTAGTCGACAAAAGGTGCATTGGTGCATTCTGTATTTAAGACTGAAATATTTTACCCTATTGTTTTCATTTTCAACGTGGGCTTTTAGTAATGAATCATACAAAGCCAACAAATTAGCAATATTTTAAAAATTTCCCTTTTTCTGATATAATCCGCTTTCATCGTGACCCCGAAAGGAACTGTTGTAACTTGTCAAAGTTAAAATAGCATTTATAATTCTAGATAGATTAGCAGCAGCTTTTACTTTAATGTCGTTTTAAGCAAAACGTATATTATTATTTTATTATTTTTCCAGTGGTTGTAAGTTAAACAAGAAGTAAGATGAACCACAGGAGAATCGTGTTTAGCTATTTTTTTAACCCTTGCCAATCGTTAACGGTACTATTACACCAAGCATCGTTAGAACTTTTACACCTCCTTTCCGAAAAGGGCCAACAAACATGACAATAAATTCCGTTCAGTATTGTTGAATAAGAAAGCCAACATCTATGGATAGCTTTAGAAGTTATAGCTTTAGTTTGATAATGTTTGTAACTAAAACTTCTCTTTTACACCGGATCCCTAGAAGAAAGGCAGTTTGGTTCATGGGGTCCTAAACCGATAATGTTTACCTTCATCTCGTCTTGAACTTACCGTCCTCGGTCACTGTCAATTAATATTGCAGCACTCTCAAGCCCAGCTTCAAAAGTATCCTCTTCCAAGTTACAGTCAGTTCTTAAAGCGACACATCTTCAATGTTTTGGGTTAAGTCGTAATTATAATATCACTATTATCACTATGCACATAGATTCTACTACTGCTTATACCTATACAACTGGGTACCAAATCTGTATTTGCCTTTTTAAAGATAACGTCAATTTTCGGTAATTTTCTAATAGATTGTTCGTTTTCACGTACCATTTGAAGTTTTTGAGCACTTAAATACTTTGGCTTGTTTAAATTCATTTCAATAATTTTCTAATAACTGTCCGATCGAAACTGCCAAAATATAGAACAACAAAAACCGATATTTTTAAACAAATTAAAATCAGGACAATTTCTTCAATTTATGTAATTCAACAGTGGCAAGATAATCTTTGCAAACGCACAAAACAGTAACTGCAAACACTGTTCTGCTCTGGGTTTAGTTGTGATAGTATATAACGTAGAACACTGGAATACGGACACGCAACACATGTAAGGACTATCATGACCAGTTATTGAACTTCTTAGAAGGAAATAAAGCAAACCAAATCTTAAAATAAACACTTGTGCCGTTTATTGTCTTTCTACTACATGGGTTGAGAACCTAGAACATACACGACTAAATATGAGGACATACTTTGGCAAAGCTAGTTCGACCTTCAGGGTTGCAGTGATCGCAAGAGACCAAAATCGTCAGGGTTTGGAGTAATGATTTAGTTGTGAGGAGACTCAATAGATTACTTAATACCGATACTTATTGAGAAACTAAAATAGCATACAGTAAGTAACATGTGTAGCAACGCAAATGTTAAATATGTTTAAGACAGATTTAGACAAAATAAAATGAATTGTTTTAAGACAAGTTTTGACAAAATAAAATGAATTGCTTTAAGTTCGTTAAAGAAAAATATAGTGAGCTATTTACATTAAGTTACTTTTCACCTTTAGTACCCAAAAAGTTTCATGAAATTTTCAGTTTACAGCTTAGTACCAGGTTGACTATTTAGTAGGTAAGTATAACCAGGTAATCATAATAAACAGATAATGATCCTTTTAACAAAATTTCTATTAGTCACAGTAATATGTAGACTGTCTTGACGCTTAGATAAAAAAATTATTACTGGGACTTCATTGTGCAGATACTATCGAATGGACAAGTAAATGTAAAGTGAAATCTCGTACCTGGACGTAGAATAACCGTCTTGATTTTACTCAGGTTACCTATTAGGCCAGACGACGATATGAACACATGTCCAAGAGAATTGAAGAAAATTTCTACATTAAGTGCAGTATTTTAAAGACGTTTCCACTTGTAGAAATTTGTGCTAATGATAGAAGTCCATTCCAAAGTTAAATCTATCCCGTGTTAAACTAAAATCCATTTAAGCCCTAAACTTGAATTCTAAACTTAAGATACTGAACTTGAATGTATCCCCTAATTGATACCCTAAAACGTGGTATATTTTAGTGATTAAATAAAACCACCTCTTGTATAGACAACAACGAAAATTCATATTAACACATCTTATCGTCCTTATGTTGAAGGGCGAGCTTATATACTTCATAAAAACAAAACTGCTTTAAGTTATTGTCCTACAATAATATTTTTTAAGACAACTTTCACTTTAATTAGAAGAAATTACATCTATTGAACCGCATGGTATAGGGCTCCATTTATGCAGATGAATTATAAGGCAGCAGTAAATGAATTAACAGGTTAAGAAAGGGAGGTTAAATTTTTCTTGCTAAAATAGACATGAACTGCACTCTTATCTCAAGGCCTGCAGTGGGTCGTCAAGTATTTAATTCGAGCTTGTTTTAATTATTTCAGATTTGTACAAAATTGAAGTCCCTAGATTAGTAACTGATTCAAGCAACAAAAAAAAATTAGGTTTATTAAATTTTCATTTGCTGCTTTAAAAAAATGTTACAGTACAGTTATAATTATTCAGCGAATTAAAATTTTCCTTTATAGAAGGAATGAAATTGCAAATATCTGTTTACGTGTATGGTATGTAGATAGTTGTTGTCTCCTGATTTAAGAGGTTGATATCGATGTTACCTAGCGGCCTCGACCAAAACTTCCTATTGTTGATCGACCAAAGACAACATCTGTGCAGATAAAAGCTTCAAAAAACATAATTGGACAGCGTGCTCGATTAACGGCTTTCCATAATTTATGATTCCATCATCGAAACGTTTTTTTGTGGATTCCAGGCGAAATAACTTATTAAAGTGTAGATTTGTTATACTGACAACTGCTAAAAATACTCTTCAAAAATGATGGCTGCATTGCAGGGTGCGTTCGGAATGGCAACGAACAATGTTTGAGTTGTTCCAAACTAAGGGTTAGAATGCACCATGTGCGATTTCTATTAAAAACATGTATTTTTTATTCCAGATTGAATGAGCCAGGATCAAAATTATTTCCACGTGCTTCCGGGAAAAATTTAGTATTGCAGGCTTCTCTCTATACTCCAATCTCACGTGAAACCGTAACTAATTGCCACCTTTGTGAATCCGTAACTAAACGCTAAAGTGAAAAACCCTCATTAGGTTTAACAATTTCAAATTAATAAAAGCGAAGTACACTTACCCACTTTCGGCTTTGCGCATTATTACAGAGTGAATAGACTAAGCTATGAACACTTAGATTCCTGAGGCTCTTCAGGCTAAGCTCAAGTTCACAATTTGCAAGACCCATTTTTGTGCAGTGTTTGAATCAAAAACCAAGACAAAATTCGCGTATCTAACCAAGTAGATAATATCCCTCCTAAGCACAGACGGTTTCTAAAATATTGTTTGCCACTAAACACGTTCCTACGAGGTCTGTATGTATGTATGGTTGTCTATTTATCAGAATAAGTAGAATACATTCCCTAACCAATAGTATTAGGAACAGAAAAATTTAAACTGTTACAAAATCAACGGAAACTGTCAATGCTTAACATTCAAACCTAACATATGATTAATATTAGGGAATATTTCTATAATATAAAATATTGTAAATATACTGAATAAGAATTCTAATCGTTCTAAGATTGAATTAAATAAATGAAAAGCGGAGGCGTTGTAACATGGGTAGACGTCAGCTAAATGACATGTTATACACTTTCTTGAAACTTTGTGGATTTAATAAAACACTATATTGTCCAGTGTCCGACCCTTTCAGTTTTTCATTTGAGCTTCTTACAAAACAAATATTAAGAACATATTATACTTGCCCACAGCACACAAGATTACAAGATAAGATAACACTTTCAAGCAGTCGTATCTCTTTCTACTACATTGTATAAAGCCAATACGGGTTATTAAGTTCTAAAGCTTCTACACAATCTAAAAATGTATCTTCAATGATTTCAAAAGAAACACAATACGTTCTTTGTTCGTTTTTCTTAGAATAAAATCTTTCGAAGAAGAAATTTCTTGTTTACAGAGGAAGTTAATGAAAAATTGTCAATAGTAAAGATAGTAACATGTGAACTATTATAGAATATGTTTATGGGCCTGCTCAGATCATCACCCCACCCCATGCGGGTCCTGTGGGCCCGTTAGTTCTGACTCTGATTACAACATCAAACTATATCTTTTGTAAAAATAAGAGCTAACGTACGTCTTATCGCAATAGTACTTTTGAACAAGCGGGGTATTATGGTTACAACGTGTAGTGGAAAATATGTATATGCATTTCAGAAGTATTTGGAACACAAACCATCACATCCGCCTCGTTACGACTTTCTTTGTGCTCCTGTAGTCTATTTTAACCGAACAGATCACTAAATATAAGTCAAATTCAAAAGACTTTTATTACACTAAATAAGTAGTACACTAAATAAAACTAAATTTCATGTTTAATAAATATTTATTTATCCGAACAATGTGCTTGCATCTGCTTGGAAAGTTTGAGTAAGTAAGTTTTGTATGTTGTTGTTATAAATTTTAGGCAAGATTTCAAGTTCCCATCAATAAGACGAGTTCTCAGTTTACTGTTGATAATGTTCATGCTTGAAAAAGATTGTTCGCATATATATGTAGAACCGAAAAGGGAAGGAACAGCAAACGCCAGCTTTTTCAGCTGATCGTAAGAGTCAGGAATACTAGTCCAAGCGTTAAAAATGATCATGTTTTCCTTCTTCAGGTCATTCAAACCAGACCACTTGTGTTGTGAACTAAGATCACATTTTTTTCTTTTTCAATATTTCCAATTCAACATAAAGACGTTCGAATTTAGAGCGCCATATCTCTTTGTTTTTTAAATCCAGCAACTGTATTTCAAAGCTACCAATGCCAATTTTAAAAGGAGAAAATTTCGACTCTGATATCGTAACAATAAGAGGATTTTGGTCAAATGCTAAAGTTGCTTTGCTGTTTT
Organism: Platerodrilus igneus; assembly: GCA_036346225.1. Taxonomy (NCBI): domain Eukaryota; kingdom Metazoa; phylum Arthropoda; class Insecta; order Coleoptera; family Lycidae; genus Platerodrilus; species Platerodrilus igneus. The sequence goes on from JARFIW010001130.1 coordinate 2,349,550, forward strand.
TAAATTCCTGAAACCTGCTGAGAAATGCTTTCCTCATATTTAAAATTATTGTTTTAAAATGGTTTTTATCAATAGAGGAATTATTTTCTTGGAGATGCTTCAGCAGGCTCGGAAAGTGAAACAATGTTCGCCTTTCAAAATCCTGAACAAAAATGAATAATTTGTTTTCAAATGTTATTACTTCCTCTAACATTGAAAAAATTAAGTTTTCTTTCCCTTGTAGTTTACGAGTAAGCTGATTTAGATGAGACGTAACGTCTACAATGAAATAAAAGTTTTGAATCCACTGATCGTCTGTTAGTTCTGGATAGTGAACGCCCTTCTGAAGGAGAAATGCTTTAATTTCCGGAAAAAGAGACGCGAAACATTTTAAAATGTTCCTTCTTGATAACCAACGTACCTTGTTATGAAGCAGATCATCAGCGTACTCACTCTCTATTTCAAATAAAAATTCTTTGAATTGGCAATGATTAAGAGCTTTAGCTAAACTGGAATTGTAAATGGTAATCACTAATTCCATAACTTTACAAATTTCATCCGGAAATGTTTGCGCACAAATCGCTTCTTGGTGAATGATACAATGGTAAACAAGTATCTCATGATTAATTTTTGCTTTCAAAATAGCAACAAACCCTTTTCTTACGCCGGTTATGCTTTTAGCTCCATCTGTTAAAGTCGACACAATTTTATCGAGGGGAATATGATGTTTATCCATACACTCAGCATTTGCGATATCTTCTCCACGCGTCTGACCTTTGAGTGGCAATAATCCTAAAAGTTCTTCTTTAGGGTCTGAATGAGACATAAATCTTACAAAAAGTGAAACTTGTGCTGTATCATTTATGTCACAAGACTCGTCAGCTGCTATTGATTAAGCCGAAACCAATTTCAGATCTTCGATATGCTAAGTCCTTATATTCGAACACATTTTAGTAGTTCTATCTTTAATGGTTTTGGCAGACAATAGTACCTCTTTAATTCTTTTCAAAATATCTGCGCTCTGTTTTTAAAATCCCGAAATAGCTCTTCGGATACATTTATAAAACAATTTTTTATGTATTTGCCGTCTGTGTACGGTTTCCCTCTCTTAGCTATCTCTTGGCTAAAAACAAAACTTGCCATATTAATATTGCTGGAAGATTGCATCCGGTTATTAAACACAGAAGTTGACGACTCTTGACTCTTGTGAAGTTCCTCAACTGCTTTCCTCTTTGCATCACCGGTAAGATATTTAGTGCTAAATGATGCGTGCTCTCTTGTAAAGTGTCTCTCTAAATTTGACTTCTTGTTATGCGCGAATTTCTCCTTACAAATAACACATGTCAGAAGTCCATTCAAGTTTTGAATAAAGGCAAAATTCTCGGTCCACTCAACTTTAAATTCGCGATTTTCATCTTCCGTTTTTCTTTGCTTTTTTTTGGTAGCCATGTTAATTGGGATGCCTATAAAAATATTCCAAATATATTTTTTCTAAAGCCACCAGTACAAAATTATTATCATTATTAAATTGATGAAAATAAAAATTAAAAAAAATCTTTTTAAAGAATACAATTTTATTAATATATGTAACTGCACTAAAAAGAAAAAAATAATTTTTTCCATCATCAGAATAACAAAATTTTTAATATGACGAAAAATGGAACACATCATCCAAATTTAGGATAAATAGAAGTTATCGAAAAATCGATTAAAAATTTTATACCGAATCCATAAACATGCATAGCAGGTGCAATAAAATCGTATAAAAATGCGTGTAAGATGTGCAGCTAAATTGAAAAATACAACTTTTTAATACGACAGGACAACGGCAGACACGGTAGATAAGACAAAACTGTTCACACGGCAACTGTTGGTCTGTGATGCCAATTTGTACCCCACTACTTTAGAAAAAGTATGCGCGTGCATGCTTGTGGTACCTTTGTATCACACCGGAGTACGCCGAAAACATACGAACAATTTTAGCCGGTAGCTTGCACGTGGTCTGTGTTTACGTTTACGAAAACTAATCAAATTAAACTCGATGTTCGATACGTATCTTTACAACAATATAAAATTTTAATTACCTATCTATCTTTTAGCTTAAACAAAAAATTATACATGTTCTCGATTTAGAGAAGAATTTTAATTTATCAAAATAGGATGTAATATTTTTCTTACCAAGTTTTTTTTAAATGTTAATATTATTGCGCCTTCCGTGGATATTTGTGCCAGGGCCGCACTTAAGCAGCCAAAGAGCCACATGCGGCTCTAGATCCGCACTTTGCCGACCACTATGCTAGGTTATCAAGCCGTAGTAATTTATTAAATAAACAAATGACCTGTTACCTGGTAGGTAACAGGTCATTTGTTTATTTAATTTTCATCTTGTCTTTTGACTAGCTATTTAAATTTTGTCTGGCAATGCCATCTACACTATCACGTCGGAGACTGGAAACAGTCTTAGATAGTTAGTTGCTTATTCTCGAGTATAGAAAGCGCATGAGATATATTTGCACTGTAGATACACTTTAATTTGTGTATTATTTTAGAACTTAGTTGGTTGTTTTGCAAAGAGATATGCGTCCGTCTGATGATCTGCAAGAACAGTGAAACCGGTCACGGGCTTGTCTTTTTGCAAAATAACCAACACTTTATATATTGATTTCGATCCCCTATGCTCGAATTACTTTCTCCATGCCAGGCAAAATTATTCGTTAACTTAGTAATTTAGTTATATTTTTGATTGGCAGATAACTATAAGGACGCTTTAGGTCACTAAGTATAAATTGTATGATTTTCACTTTAATTTAGAACAGCCGCTTATTTGAGTCTGCTTGCGCCGGAGCCCTTGTAGAATTTACTTTTTGACGGCACGCGTTTCCTCATTATACCATTCACATGTCGCATGATTTTAAGGGGATAAGGTTTAAAGCTGTTGCACCTCTAGCGCTATACAAATTTACTTTCCGCCCTTGATATATGTAATTTTCACAAAGATTCATACATTCAACTACTGTAAACAAAATCTGAAATTTAGTAAGTTATACTAGAAATAGTGATCCATCTAAAACTGCTTTGATCATAATCTGCCTACGAAGCTTGTGCTCCAATGGAAATGCCTAAACTAGCATAAATTGTATATACAGAATTTCAAGTCAGCTAGTAGAACTAATGTATGTCTTATCCATTAAAAATACAAAAGGCCTGTTATCAAAAGTATTAAAAAAAAATACAAATGGGAGCGCAATGTTTCTAACAGTAAATCAAATAAAATGCCAAATGGAATCTCGGCCCCAGCAGTACCTTAATCTTTATTTCAGTTCTTTAGAACAAGTTATATAACAATAACAACCCCAGGAAATTGGATAAGCGTTTCATAAATGTGTAATTTGTTTTGCCTCATTGATACAAGGTTGGAAATTACGAGTTACAACCAACCACTGATCAGATATTTAAGTTAGTAAAAACCGTATGCATAATACTTTACAACACTATATTGCTAGGTCAAATGTCAAAGGGATTTGCACAGGTAATTGTTAGAATAATTAACAACTTCATACAAAGGTATAAACTTACATGAAGCTTTAAATGATGCAGATATACCAACGGTGATTAATTTGCCTTGGCATTGCGTGCTTGATGCTAATAGCGAAGAATCCGTGTTTCTGTATGTTCAGTTCCATTTGTCACGAAATATTACAGAATATTTGATGCAATGCTTGGAATGAATGTACTATAAATTTTAATTGGAGCCATAATCTAGTTTAGGCTGAAAGGACGTGTTATTTATAGTTTACAAATTTATAAAGTAGGTTATGATTTGGCTCCTAGAACCTGCAATTATCCAGAAGTTAATGCAAAGGATATAAAAAAAATAGGAGTGTGTGGAACTCCACCAACAGAACAGTCTGGAAGGAATAAACAAAACGCAAGTTTTGTTGTACAATTGTATATGCAACTAAAGCCAATATATTTTGCAAAATAGGAAAAGATACAACTGCATGTTATTTCACCCTTCATACGATACCGAAGCTTTTCAAGATAAATTTTCTAAATATTAATTCTGACGGAGGCCCTAGTTAAATGTGATTTGTACTCCAGGAACCACAACTAGTGTTCCGTCCAAGGATATATTACTTGAAGTAATAACCTGTCGATCATCTTTCGATAAAAATTGTATATAAAAGTTAACGACTCTTCGGCAAAACTCGCCTTCCAGAAATTTTTTACATTTTTACTGTGCATTGTCTTTCGAATGAAGGGATCATTTCTCTTAAGCCCATAATGTCTAAGGTACTGTAACTTTTTCGCATTTTATATTTGTAGCATGGCCCTTTTATCTTTACAGCATCTAACTCTGGTATTAGTTACGCATTGAGTGGGTTTGATATGTGTGCACCTTTCGAAATATAACTTTGTCAAGCTTTCGAAAACTGAATTATGATAGCCCCGCTCGCACGGTTGGCTAATGTTGATTTAACTAAACTGAAACTGCGAAATGTTTGTTATATGATGACTTGTGAATACTTATGATGACTGGGTTATTTTATACAAATGTGCAAACCTTAAAAATTGCTACGCACGGAAAGAGTTGTTTTTCCAATACCAAATAGCGAACGCATTAAAACTCTTGTTTGAAGAAGTAATTAGGTTGAAACTGAGATAGGGACATAGATTTGTAGGTCCTTTGTGCACATTAAATATAAGTTTGTTATCTCTATTACCAATCATTATTGTATTTGAAAGCATTGAAGCATCTGTTAAATTCTATTTCTGTGGGAAATTGAAGTTTTCCATAAGTGCAGTCGTAGGCCGTTGTTTACGACATGATTGTGTAAGAAATTTGTTTATTTTAATTGCAAACTAAGCACATTATTTAGTATAAGAAATCATTTTTAATATACTAGGATCGCAGTTGTCATGTAGAGTTTCACACGTTACCTTTTGGAAGAGTTATGTAGTAAACCACTGAACTTCCCCTTCTTCAATAATTGGTAGTTCCAAACCAATTTGTATCATTTCAAAAATTTTATTTCGATTGATTTGTCAGCGGAATACAGATATATATATATATATATATATATATATATATATATATAAAATGCTGTAATAAGGGTGTATTGAGTAGTAAGGGTCGTTTAGTAACTCTAAATAGCCATGGGAATGAGAAAACTGCATGTATTTAGCTGGAAAGTAACCAATTCGCACATTATGTAAATAGCAAGCATTTAACACCCTGTATATGGACCGTAATTAACTTTAATCAATGCCAGTAAGCATGCCTTCCAATAATAGAACGCGTATTCAGCAGAGAAATAATCATACATTAAAATGATACGCATAAGATAAGATAAAACCCAGTAAATCGTCATGCAATTACGCTTGTAAGAAAGAAGGAACAATAAACGCTTTGATAAAAAACGCACTTTCAAACATGAGTTTTAAATAGATACATAAACGGAAGCAGCACTCATGTTACATCAGTTATTTTGAACAAATTCTCCAAAAGCTTTATTTACACAAAACAACAGACATAAGCTAAAGTAAAGTCCAACAACGATAACAATAACAAGGAGATCAAAGATCGGTAAACAATAGTAAATAACAGCATGATACGGAACTTCAAAATAGTTTCGTCAGGAATCAGCTTGAAAAATACTAGGAATGTCCAAAACAAATATGGTTGGCTACAACACTTTGTAAGGCTGTTTGGAAAACCAATCCAAATGTAGAAAGCAAAAGTTATATAACGCCCAGAGTTGATATGAAATGGTCAGTCTCAATTTGAAGCAAGTTGGACGTGCAATACTCATAATCAAATATTTACGCGTCAAATAAATAAATTTTATATTATATTATTGTAAAAAATAGTGTTGTGCCGAATTGCGTTAAGAAAATATGAAAAAGCTTTTGCCGTTTTGCAGAAAACGTGAGTAGAAATTGGTTAATTAATTTAAATTAAATGTAGGGCTCCTAAGTCTGGTACTCACAACTTCTAATTCACGATTATAAGTGGAATAATTCTAATTTACGATCCTAAGAAACCTACGAATTCCAAGTCGGATAATTCTAAATCAAGACCATAAGTATCCAATTTGTAATTAAGTGAAGAAGTCCAAGGCGTATCCAGAAAAATATAGAATAAAGCACGAGGTGAAATTTGGAAAAAAGGTAACTATACTGAATTATTGGTTTAAACGTACGTAAAGGAGTACAAAGCAGAGCATTGGTTTTCGATTAAAGATAATAAGGCGGTGCTGATCCACAACACGCAACAACAAATCAGGATATCACAGATCAGGGCTAACTAGTTTAAGGAATCTTTTCAAATTTAAATTTTAACACTAAAGGATTTAAAGGATTACAAAAATTGTGAAGTGTAAATATTATTTCCTTTCATTATACGCATGTTGATTGACTCCGTTTTATCAATTCAAACAAGTAAGAGTTAGGGGTAAATTAAATTGATCATCGTAACGCTGTGCACTCCGTGTAAATTAAACTGAGCTAGCCGTAGCATAATTAAATTAGAAGATTAGAGAAAAACACAGAGCGGTGGCGTTCAGCTGGACATTTATTACATCGACGTGCGGCTTTATCATATCAATTTATATAGAATGCTGTGAAACCTATTCGTGAACTACGCTTTTCGAATCGAGCCTCACGAATTGGGCGTCAAGATTGCTATGTTTTCCTGTATTAGAATCGAGCCTCACGAATTGGGCGTCAAAAATGCTGTGAAACCACCAAAAAGCTATTCATTACCTTAACTGTGTTGGTCCATTGACTTTCTTCTGTTAATCGCCTCGGCTGCTCCTCTAGATAACTTTCATCCTCATACATAAAAAGAAAAAACACATTCCTACCACAAACATCAACGTTAACTCTATTTACATCAATATTCACAATACATTAAAATTTCAAAATTAAAATTCAGCATAAATTTTATATAAGAAAATTTCAAAATTAAATTCATTATCATTTTAATGTGCATCCAGAATTAAAGTCCTTGTAGGATGCCTACTAATTACTATAACAATATATGCAGACCTGAGTCTGAGTACAAAGGGAGCATCTACCACCCCTTTACGTTAATTAACCAGGTTTGTCTAAATGAGCTCAAAGACATACCCATATTTTCATCATAATCCAGAACATCAATACTAAATACCCCTTTCTACTTAAACAAGCAAATTTCACCTTAAAATTAAAATATTATTGTTAGTACAATTTCACTACTGTCCATTTTAAATAAACAAATTATAAAGTTATTCAACACACACCAAAATATCAAAGTTCGAACAAAATAGTATAATTTACCTGAAGGTTACTGCACTCGTAGCTTCAATGTACATCGTCCCTTTGTTAATTACACCATTCCAACTGGGTTATATTTACGGCTTCTGATTCTCAACGCTTTTAAAATTTTCTCCATCACCATTTATTTAAAGTTGTTTCTGGGCTTTTCCGGAACTCATCTGTGTATATCTGAACCTCGTTTTGTGGATCCAGACACGTTTATGCACCATTTAATTATTAATACCCCCGAAAAATAACAAAGAAATTCATACTTCTTTCACCAATATACGCCAAAACTGCCTACTTTTGTGTATTCATTTGTCGGTGCAAATTAGACTAATTGGTACTGTGATACTAAACTTTATTACCTTGTATCTTCTTTTCTAAGTGCACTAAAGTACATTTATTGTAGCACTTAAAGAACAAACTGTTTTAAATCACCAAAATATACGAGCAAACTTTAAATTATTCTATCACACTCGGAAAACTAAAAAAAACACTGTTTAACGCATTGAATCAAGTCGCAGATGTAAGAGAGCTTGTTCATATTCCCCTGGGTATATATAGAGGTCAGCCTGTCTGTCGGTCGAGTCTCCAAAACGGACAATTCTAAAGAATTTCGCCTGCTATGTTCCCATTCCGCAGCCCGGCATGCGATTTTTACGAATTTTGCACTCGCCCCAGTTAAATCTCAGAAATTTCAACACGGCACGCAACGTCTGGAAATAACTAATTGAATTTTATACAGAAATGTTTTTTACCTCTCAAATTTTGCCTTTTACTTTCAACCAATCGCAACCCTATGACGTTGCTCTACTCACGCCTTTTACTATATGTGCCTCGGTCTTGCGCATATTATCTGTCTCTATCTACCCTGTTCTTATTAGTGCAAATTGATATTCCTTATTATCGATTATTTTAGTCCATGTGGACTATCTGGGTTAAATAACCCCGTATCGCGCCTTCCCGTGAAAATTAAGCCACGGTTTCTCCAAGATTCTTTGTAACCATTAATTATCTGCAACATTTACGCAGAATGAGCCTTTTAAAAATACGCAGGTGTTCAAACATAATAACACTTCTACGATTTGCATTTTATTGGGTTTTCAAGTTTTATAGATATTATATGTTACTAATGGTTCAATTAACTTCAATTAAAATTAATACCCTTTAATTTTTAGTGACCCCTAATCAAATATTCAATTATTTTCAGTACATTTTGTTTAATACCGGTTACTTAAAATAGAGTTAATTAATATAAATTTTGCACGTAATTTCTCTTTGTTTCTTTACTAGGAATAATTAAATTACATGTAGAGCTTTTTAATACCGCTTCCTTTTTTTTATAGCAAGCGTCTTGTAGATGATTTAACTCCCTTATTTTTAATGAAACGAATGAATTTTTATGCTTCAGGGTTTTATAATAAAGCGTATTATCTAATAAAATTCCTTATACACGGTGATTAAAATTATTTGATGTGATTATTTAATTTTCTACCCTGGTCTAAATATGAGTATTTTCCCCCTATTTGAATACAAATAATCCCACTTATTTGAATGCAAATATAAAGCATTTAGACTGCCAAAAAAACTTTACAAAAAAAATTACCTATCTCTTTCTACCCTTATCTATCTAACTTACCTAACTTATATCCAATCCAAAAAAAATATTTACACCTATCCTATATCCCTATCCTATTCCTAACTCTCACCTAATCTTATATGAAATATCTATACTTAACCTATCTTATTTTCTTCCTACATTTACTCTTTATTCTCATCCTAAACCTATTTCTAATTATCTCCCATATTTATCCTATACCTAGCTTTATTTTCTATACACACCTACTTCTACTCTTCTATATACACCTATTCTATCCCTATCCTATTTCTATTCCTATATCTATACTAAAATTCACCTATCTCTATCCTTTGTTCATCAAGTTATTTAAATCTAACTCTCTTCTTGACCCTCCAAGTCTTTCTTCTCACCATTCTAATACTCTTCATTCCTATTTCTCCCCCTTCTATATCTACACTTATCATCCCTATTATCTCACATAAAATAAACTTATCATCCCTATTATCCTTACTCTTAAATATTGTTTCTTCTTCAGTCCCTACACTTGTCTGTTTCTTATTCATTATCATTTCCTTTTCTGCCGACAAACCAAACGATACTACTTTAAAATTATCGATTTTTCCCTCTATGGAAAATCCTATGTACCTTCTAGAATTCTTATGTAATGGAATCCGCCAGAATGAATTCCTTAAATCTACTTTATTAAAACAAACTTGCCACTTAACCTCCTCAAAATAATTCGGCCTTCACCTGCTCCTCGATATGCTGCTGTTGCTTCTACCCCCACTAATTCTGCATGTTTTTGTACTAAAGCTTGAACCTCTACTATCCTATCCTCTGGACATCTTATTATGTTGATCTGTTTAACCCCATCATCCTCTACCTCTACTACATTAATACTCAACCCTGTGTCATCCTCCGTGACTTCATAACTGCCCTTCCATGGCACTTCCCTATCATTAATCCTTATTACCTTCCGTTCCATATCTATCAAAACCCCTAACTGCATCTTACAGTCAACACCTAAAATGCTCTGAAACTTCAGTCCAGGTACAATTACAAACTCCTGTTCACAGCTTAAACCTCCTATATCTATCCTAAGCACCACAACACTATTTACTACAGCAAACTTCTTTTTATTTGGAGCTACTAAGTGGCTACGCTTTATAGGCATAATTCTATCACAAACCTTATCCCTAATTTTGCTGACGAATTCCTCCGATATTAAACTCGCCTCTGCCCCTGTATCAAGTAATACTTCTACATTATTCTCAAAAATTTCTAAATTAATAATTGGCAAACATAATTTTAATCAGTTTTGGCTCTACTTCCTCCTCAATTTTGAAAAATTCACGTGGATGTTCATATACATTTACACTGAAATCTAGTGGTCTGTCGCGTTCTAAAAATCCTGTCCAGGTCTGTTTTCCCTACTTGGTCCTGGTCTAGCCGTCACCTCAGCGTATGTCCTAGGCGTTTCCACTCGTTCCGTGTCTGTATTAGCAGTCCCCTCATGTCCGGTGAACTATTCCTTCTGGTAGGTTCCGGTCTCGGTGCAGGTCCCTTCCTAAACTATTACTTCTAACGTATGGTCGTCTCTGTTCCCAATTCTGTCGCTGGTATCCGTAACTATTCCCCTTCTAGCATAGTTGTCCCGTCTATTGTCAAACCTAACTGTGTTGATCTGTCTTTCCCTATTATCCCGAGGTCGTCCACTACTTACGTTGTCGTACCTCTGCAGGTATTCTAAAACATTTCTCTGTCCACTATGTTCTGTAGTGCTACGTGTTGTCTTACTTCTACCTCGAAGTGTCGTGATAAATACTTGATAATTTGTCGGTCCGTCAGTGGTGGGTTCAGTTGCTTTGCTATGCTATACTTGCGTATAGCATATTGCTCCTACTTCCTGAAAATTCTCCTTAAATTTCCTGTGTTTAAGTCGTTTCGTACCTGGTCTTGTCTGTGGTCACTCCAGTAGTGCTTTAAAATCTGTCTTCAAACTCCGTGTAGGTGTCTATGTCCTGTCCTACTAAATTGTACCATGCTTCCGCGTTGTCTTTCAATAAAGTTTTATCGTATTCAGTTTAGTCTGTTCGTCAAATAAATTTCCCACTAGATTTCTTACACTATTAATAAAAATTTGTGGATTTACCCTGTTATCGCCATAAAACTTCATGTGTTGGTCCAACGATACTCCACCTGTAGAAAATCTGGGACCATCCCCGTTAAATTTGACATGTTGTATTTAATACTACTAACTTCGCGTTCTACCCGGCCTAACTGATCCCTACATGAGTCCGTTACTTCAGTCATTTTACATTTATTTCTTCTTCACAAAAATGCGTACTTCGGACCTTAAATGTCCCATTTCCTGTCGAAGACCTGTAATATCACGCTCATTCTTTTCAACCCTATTTTCAACCTCCCCATTTTCACGGTAAGACTATTTTTAAATTCTGTAAATTCTTTAGTCGACTGCTCAATTTTCCCGCTTATCTGCTCTAATTTTTGGTTGGCCTCCTCCTAGCTCTATTAGATTTATCGCTTAGCAGTTCTAATTTTCTGTTGGACTCCTCCTAGCTCTATTAGCTTCATCGCTTAGCTCTTCTAATTTTCTATTGGATTCTTCGTTCATCCTCTCTAGCATTCTCATTATCATCTCGTTTCCTTGATCCCTGATTCCGTCCTCGACTGATCTCTACTGCCTCCAGCTTCTTCCATTTTAGAATTTTCTCACACAATGCACTATCGTCACCTCAATTTCCACTCCTTGACTCCTTAACCACTCCTTTCTCTGCATACGTTCTAATCACTCTCACACACTCTAAAATACTCTTAAATTTATACACACAGAAACTCTCTCTCAGATCGCCAGTTTCCTGGAATAAAATCACAAAATTTTATTTGGAACTCGAGCCTCACTTTTGGGTCGCCAAGAATGCTGCGAAACCTACAAAATCCGTGAACTACGCTTTTCGAATCGAGCCTCACGAATTGGACGTCAAGATTGCTATGTTTTCCTGTATTAGAATCGAGCCTCACGAATTGGGCGTCAAGAATGCTGTGAAACCACCAAAAAGCTATTCATTACCTTAACTGTGTTGGTCCATTGACTTTCTTCTGTTAATCGCCTCGGCTGCTCCTCTAGATAACTTTCATCCTCATACATAAAAAAAACAAACACATTCCTACCACAAACATCAACGTTAACTCTATTTACACCAATATTCACAATACATTAAAATTTCAAAATTAAAATTCAGCATAAATTTTAATATCAGAAAATTTCAAAATTAAATTCATTATCATTTTAATGTTCATCCAGAATTAAAGTCCTTGTAGGATGCCTACTAATTACTATAACAATATATGCAGACCTGAGTCTGAGTACAAAGGAGCATCTACCACCCCTTTACGTTAATTAACCAGGTTCGTCCAATTGAGCTCAAAGACATACCCATATTTTCATCATAATCCAGAACATCAATACTAAATACCCTTTCTACTTAAACAAGCAAATTTCACCTTAAAATTAAAATATTATTGTTAGTACAATTTCACTACTGTCCATTTTAAATAAACAAATTATAAAGTTATTCAACACACCAAAATATCAAAGTTCGAACAAAATAGTATAATTTACCTGAAGGTTACTGCACTCGTAGCTTCAATGTACATCGTCCCTTTGTTAATTACACCATTCCAACTGGGTTATATTTACGGCTTCTGATTCTCAACGCTTTTAAAATTTTCTCCATCACCATTTATTTAAAGTTGTTTCTGGGCTTTTCCGGAACTCATCTGTGTATATCTGAACCTTGTTTTGTGGATCCAGACACGTTTATGCACCATTTAATTATTAATACCCCAAAAATAACAAAGAAATTCATACTTCTTTCACCAATATACGCCAAAACTGCCTACTTTTGTGTATTCATTTGTTGTTGCAAATTAGACTAATTGTTACTGCGATACTAAACTTTATTATCTTGTATCTTCTTTTCTAAGTGCACTAAAGTACATTTATTGTAGCACTTAAAGAACAAACTGTTTTAAATCACCAAAATATACGAGCAAACTTTAAATTATTCTATCACACTCGGAAAACTAAAAAAAACACTGTTTAACGCATTGAATCAAGTCGCAGATGTAGGAGAGCTTGTTCATATTCCCCTGGGTATATATAGAGGTTAGCCTGTCTGTCGGTCGAGTCTCCAAAACGGACAATTCTAAAGAATTTCGCCTGCTATGTTCCCATTCCGAAGTCCGGCATGCGATTTTTACGAATTTTGCACTCGCCCCAGTTAAATCTCAGAAATTTCAACACGGCACGCAACGTCTGGAAATAACTAATTGAATTTTATACAGAAAAGTTATTTTTACCTCTCAAATTTTGCCTTTTACTTTCAACCAATCGCAACCCTATGACGTTGCTCTACTCACGCCTTTTACTATATGTGCCTCGGTCTTGCGCATATTATCTGTCTCTATCTACCCTGTTCTTATTAGTGCAAATTGATATTCCTTATTATCGATTATTTTAGTCCATGTGGACTATCTGGGTTAAATAACCCCGTATCGCGCCTTCCCGTGAAAATTAAGCCACGGTTTCTCCAAGATTCTTTGTAACCATTAATTATCTGCAACATTTACGCAGAATGAGCCTTTTAAAAATACGCAGGTGTTCAAACATAATAACACTTCTACGATTTGCATTTTATTGGGTTTTTTCAAGTTTTTATAGATATTATATGTTACTAATGGTTCAATTAACTTCAATTAAAATTAATACCCTTTAATTTTTAGTGACCCCTAATCAAATATTCAATTATTTTCAGTACATTTTGTTTAATACCGGTTACTTAAAATAGAGTTAATTAATATAAATTTTGCACGTAATTTCTCTTTGTTTCTTTACTAGGAATAATTAAATTACATGTAGAGCTTTTAATACCGCTTCCTTTTTTATAGCAAGCGTCTTGTAGATGATTTAACTCCCTTATTTTTAATGAAACGAATGAATTTTTATGCTTCAGGGTTTTATAATAAAGCGTATTATCTAATAAAATTCCTTATACACGGTGATTAAAATTATTTGATGTGATTATTTAATTTTCTACCCTGGTCTAAATATGAGTATTTTCCCCTATTTGAATACAAATAATCCCACTTATTTGAATGCAAATATAAAGCATTTAGACTGCCAAAAAACTTTACAAAAAAATTACCTATCTCTTTCTACCCTTATCTATCTAACTACCTAACTTATATCCAATCCAAAAAATATTTACACCTATCCTATATCCCTATCCTATTCCTAACTCTCACCTAATCTTATATGAAATATCTATACTTAACCTATCTTATTTTCTTCCTACATTTACTCTTTATTCTCATCCTAAACCTATTTCTAATTATCTCCCATATTTATCCTATACCTAGCTTTATTTTCTATACACACCTACTTCTACTCTTCTATATACACCTATTCTATCCCTATCCTATTTCTATTCCTATATCTATACTAAAATTCACCTATCTCTATCCTTTGTTCATCAAGTTATTTAAATCTAACTCTCTTCTTGACCCTCCAAGTCTTTCTTCTCACCATTCTAATACTCTTCATTCCTATTTCTCCCCCTTCTATATCTACACTTATCATCCCTATTATCTCACATAAAATAAACTTATCATCCCTATTATCCTTACTCTTAAATATTGTTTCTTCTTCAGTCCCTACACTTGTCTGTTTCTTATTCATTATCATTTCCTTTTCTGCCGACAAACCAAACGATACTACTTTAAAATTATCGATTTTTCCCTCTATGGAAAATCCTATGTACCTTCTAGAATTCTTATGTAATGGAATCCGCCAGAATGAATTCCTTAAATCTACTTTATTAAAAACAAACTTGCCACTTAACCTCCTCAAAAATAATTCGGCCTTCACCTGCTCCGATATGCTGCTGTTGCTTCTACCCCACTAATTCTGCATGTTTTGTACTAAAGCTTGAACCTCTACTATCCTATCCTCTGGACATCTTATTATGTTGATCTGTTTAACCCCATCATCCTCTACCTCTACTACATTAATACTCAACCCTGTGTCATCCTCCGTGACTTCATAACTGCCCTTCCATGGCACTTCCTATCATTAATCCTTATTACCTTCCGTTCCATATCTATCAAAACCCTAACTGCATCTTACAGTCAACACCTAAAATGCTCTGAAACTTCAGTCCAGGTACAATTACAAACTCCTGTTCACAGCTTAAACCTCCTATATCTATCCTAAGCACCACAACACTATTTACTACAGCAAACTTCTTTTTATTTGGAGCTACTAAGTGGCTACGCTTTATAGGCATAATTCTATCACAAACCTTATCCCTAATTTTGCTGACGAATTCCTCCGATATTAAACTCGCCTCTGCCCCTGTATCAAGTAATACTTCTACATTATTCTCAAAAATTTCTAAATTAATAATTGGCAAACATAATTTTTAATCAGTTTCTGGCTCTACTTCCTCCTCAATTTTGAAAAATTCACGTGGATGTTCATATACATTTACACTGAAATCTAGTGGTCTGTCGCGTTCTAAAAATCCTGTCCAGGTCTGTTTTCCCTACTTGGTCCTGGTCTAGCCGTCACCTCAGCGTATGTCCTAGGCGTTTCCACTCGTTCCGTGTCTGTATTAGCAGTCCCCCTCATGTCCGGTGAACTATTCCTTCTGGTAGGTTCCGGTCTCGGTGCAGGTCCCCTTCCTAAACTATTACTTCTAACGTATGGTCGTCTCTGTTCCCAATTCTGTCGCTGGTATCCGTAACTATTCCCCTTCTAGCATAGTTGTCCCGTCTATTGTCAAACCTAACTGTGTTGATCTGTCTTTCCCTATTATCCCGGGTCGTCCACTACTTACGTTGTCGTACCTCTGCAGGTATTCTAAAACATTTCTCTGTCCACTATGTTCTGTAGTGCTACGTGTTGTCTTACTTCTACCTCGAAGTGTCGTGATAAATACTTGATAATTTGTCGGTCCGTCAGTGGTGGGTTCAGTTGCTTTGCTATGCTATACTTGCGTATAGCATATTGCTCCCTACTTCCTGAAAATTCTCCTTAAATTTCCCTGTGTTTAAGTCGTTTCGTACCTGGTCTTGTCTGTGGTCACTCCAGTAGTGCTTTAAAATCTGTCTTCAAACTCCGTGTAGGTGTCTATGTCCTGTCCTACTAAATTGTACCATGCTTCCGCGTTGTCTTTCAATAAAGTTTTTATCGTATTCAGTTTAGTCTGTTCGTCAAATAAATTTCCCACTAGATTTCTTACACTATTAATAAAAATTTGTGGATTTACCCTGTTATCGCCATAAAACTTCATGTGTTGGTCCAATGATACTCCACCTGTAGAAAATCTGGGACCATCCCCCGTTAAATTTGACATGTTGTATTTAATACTACTAACTTCGCGTTCTACCCGGCCTAACTGATCCCTACATGAGTCCGTTACTTCAGTCATTTTACATTTATTTCTTCTTCACAAAAATGCGTACTTCGGACCTTAAATGTCCCATTTCCTGTCGAAGACCTGTAATATCACGCTCATTCTTTTCAACCCTATTTTCAACCTCCCCCATTTTCACGGTAAGACTATTTTTAAATTCTGTAAATTCTTTAGTCGACTGCTCAATTTTCCCGCTTATCTGCTCTAATTTTTGGTTGGCCTCCTCCCTAGCTCTATTAGATTTATCGCTTAGCAGTTCTAATTTTCTGTTGGACTCCTCCCTAGCTCTATTAGCTTCATCGCTTAGCTCTTCTAATTTTCTATTGGATTCTTCGTTCATCCTCTCTAGCATTCTCATTATCATCTCGTTTCCTTGATCCCCTGATTCCGTCCTCGACTGATCTCTACTGCCTCCAGCTTCTTCCATTTTAGAATTTTTCTCACACAATGCACTATCGTCACCTCCAATTTCCACTCCTTGACTCCTTAACCACTCCTTTCTCTGCATACGTTCTAATCACTCACACACTCTAAAATACTCTTAAATTTATACACACACAGAAACTCTCTCTCAGATCGCCAGTTTCCTGGAATAAAATCACAAAATTTTATTTGGAACTCGAGCCTCACTTTTGGGTCGCCAAGAATGCTGCGAAACCTACAAAATCCGTGAACTACGCTTTTCGAATCGAGCCTCACGAATTGGACGTCAAGATTGCTATGTTTTCCTGTATTAGAATCGAGCCTCACGAATTGGGCGTCAAGAATGCTGTGAAACCACCAAAAGCTATTCATTACCTTAACTGTGTTGGTCCATTGACTTTCTTCTGTTAATCGCCTCGGCTGCTCCTCTAGATAACTTTCATCCTCATACATAAAAACAAACACATTCCTACCACAGACATCAACGTTAACTCTATTTACATCAATATTCACAATACATTAAAATTTCAAAATTAAAATTCAGCATAAATTTTAATATCAGAAAATTTCAAAATTAAATTCATTATCATTTTAATGTTCATCCAGAATTAAAGTCCTTGTAGGATGCCTACTAATTACTATAACAATATATGCAGACCTGAGTCTGAGTACAAAGGGAGCATCTACCACCCCTTTACGTTAATTAACCAGGTTCGTCCAATTGAGCTCAAAGACATACCCATATTTTCATCATAATCCAGAACATCAATACTAAATACCCCTTTCTACTTAAACAAGCAAATTTCACCTTAAAATTAAAATATTATTGTTAGTACAATTTCACTACTGTCCATTTTAAATAAACAAATTATAAAGTTATTCAACACACACCAAAATATCAAAGTTCGAACAAAATAGTATAATTTACCTGAAGGTTACTGCACTCGTAGCTTCAATGTACATCGTCCCTTTGTTAATTACACCATTCCAACTGGGTTATATTTACGGCTTCTGATTCTCAACGCTTTTAAAATTTTCTCCATCACCATTTATTTAAAGTTGTTTCTGGGCTTTTCCGGAACTCATCTGTGTATATCTGAACCTTGTTTTGTGGATCCAGACACGTTTATGCACCATTTAATTATTAATACCCCCAAAAAATAACAAAGAAATTCATACTTCTTTCACCAATATACGCCAAAACTGCCTACTTTTGTGTATTCATTTGTTGTTGCAAATTAGACTAATTGTTACTGTGATACTAAACTTTATTATCTTGTATCTTCTTTTCTAAGTGCACTAAAGTACATTTATTGTAGCACTTAAAGAACAAACTGTTTTAAATCACCAAAATATACGAGCAAACTTTAAATTATTCTATCACACTCGGAAAACTAAAAAAAACACTGTTTAACGCATTGAATCAAGTCGCAGATGTAGGAGAGCTTGTTCATATTCCCCTGGGTATATATAGAGGTTAGCCTGTCTGTCGGTCGAGTCTCCAAAACGGACAATTCTAAAGAATTTCGCCTGCTATGTTCCCATTCCGAAGTCCGGCATGCGATTTTTACGAATTTTGCACTCGCCCCAGTTAAATCTCAGAAATTTCAACACGGCACGCAACGTCTGGAAATAACTAATTGAATTTTATACAGAAAAGTTATTTTTACCTCTCAAATTTTGCCTTTTACTTTCAACCAATCGCAACCCTATGACGTTGCTCTACTCACGCCTTTTACTATATGTGCCTCGGTCTTGCGCATATTATCTGTCTCTATCTACCCTGTTCTTATTAGTGCAAATTGATATTCCTTATTATCGATTATTTCAGTCCATGTGGACTATCTGGGTTAAATAACCCCGTATCGCGCCTTCCCGTGAAAATTAAGCCACGGTTTCTCCAAGATTCTTTGTAACCATTAATTATCTGCAACATTTACGCAGAATGAGCCTTTTAAAAATACGCAGGTGTTCAAACATAATAACACTTCTACGATTTGCATTTTATTGGGTTTTCAAGTTTTATAGATATTATATGTTACTAATGGTTCAATTAACTTCAATTAAAATTAATACCCTTTAATTTTTAGTGACCCTAATCAAATATTCAATTATTTTCAGTACATTTTGTTTAATACCGGTTACTTAAAATAGAGTTAATTAATATAAATTTTGCACGTAATTTCTCTTTGTTTCTTTACTAGGAATAATTAAATTACATGTAGAGCTTTTTAATACTGCTTCCTTTTTTTTATAGCAAGCGTCTTATTTTTAATGAAACGAATGAATTTGTATGCTTCACGGTTTTATAATAGAGCGTATTATCTAATAAAATTCCTTATACACGGTGATTAAAATTATTTGATGTGATTATTTAATTTTCTACCCTGGTCTAAATATGAGTAATATATATATATATATATATATATATTTAATGCTATAATTATAAAGTTAATTTAGGGGTAGGTTAAGTCATAGGGATCGTAGAACAAACAAAAGAAACTTCCAAATATCAAAAGCGCATAATTACAGATATTATAAGAGTAAATAGGTCACTATACATATTGTTAGTTGAGCGCACACTGTATATAACAGTACAAGAGATTAAACGCATATCCAAGAGTAGTTACTAGCAAAGATAAGATTTAAAAATATAACGAAATGCATCAAAATTAAATCAACGGATAACCTATATAAATTGGTTAGATAAATATTCAACAAGTACGTTAATATATCATTATATACGCAGGCAAAAACTATGCATTATTTGAATATTGTACGTGACAGAAAATATTACATTTGTTCAAAAATCCAAGTTAACTAGGAAATAAACAAACGCCAAATTTATTTCTGTTTAGATTAGAATAAACAATTAACAATGATACGTGATTTAATGAATGAAGATTCCTGGGATTTCAAAATTAAATGTAATTTTATGTAAATGAATACGTGACAACTTGAGCGTTCTTCCAAGTATTTGAACTAGACAATTGGTAAAATTTCCAGAGTATACAATGAGATAAGACAAATGCTGTCGCCCAACACGTGAAAACAACGAATAGCAAACAAAGGGGCAAGCCTATAAATACGATAACAATTGGGCAACGAGTTAGTATACATTTTAAACTGGACTGTCACGATACTCAAAAGTGCTAAATCATACACGTAAACAGTTAAACGAATATAGTGAAAAGCATTTTATAAAAGTGTAGAAATTGTGCCGATTATAGACGTAAGTAAACCAGAATTAATTATACAATTTCTAAAATAAATAAAACAGGGCTCTGGAAACAAATCTGGAGATTACCCTCCTGTTAAATTAATTTTGATAATCACTGACATGGTAAATATTCTGTTGCTGTTTTGTTAATTACGGAGATAGAAAACTTTTAATTGGATTAACTTATGGGATTTTGAATAACGATTGGAATAGTATTTTGGTTTTGATGTCGACTTCCAAATTCGACTCTAAACATTCAGACTGGACACGAAAACTCTTGGGGATGCAGAAAAACTACTGAATCACTGCAGGTTAGATATTTTGATATAATTTACTTCTGTAAACTGTTTTCATTCAATAATTTTTCGCAAATTGTAGAGTCAACAAAGCCGGGGTTTCCTTTGATAAATTTATGAAAGGTAATAGGCATCATGAAACGTTCCAAAAGGTCTCTAAATATAACAAAAGGCTCGTTTTGATGGCTTCAATTTCTTAAATCTGGCATATGTAAATATTCTGAAAGAGGGGAAGATTTGAAAATGTTGTAAATATTTAATCATTATATTGTGTATTTTAGAATTGCTTTATTTAATTGAATCAGCTAGTTGAGGCAAAGAGATCAATAACTTAACATTTTACAAGTGCTTGATTAATAAAAAGGGGTTAACACAGCATTTTATGACATGCCCAACCGTGGGGCTTAATATAAGGGTTAAATCACAGCATTTTATGTACGGCCAAGCCGTGGGGCAAAAATAACACAGCATTTTATGGTGCCCATCGTAGGGGCTGGTGAAGTATCACAGCTTTGTATAAAAGTCTAAGTTATTATTTCATCTTATTCACTATAATACGATAGTATTTATCATCTTACCTTGTGTAATTAACTACCTAAAATATTTATATATTTAATACTTGGCTTATAGCCATAATTTTGAGCGTAGCTTCCTGTCTATAACTGACATAAGTCAAAAACTTGACAATGTCAGATATGATTGACAAAAATGCCGAACGTAATTGAAAGTTAGGTTGATGTATCGTCGTGTATACGATTTAAATTTGTAAATTTTCCAATTGTTGTCATCGGTCTCGGTGGCGTAATTGGTAAACGCATGGTTCCGGCAAAACCAGGATACAGGTTCAAGTCCTGTCCAATACCTTATATTTTCCATTTTTCAATTACTAGCTCGATTTGAAGTGATCATTTGGGCTTTGTATAGAAGTCTAAGTTATTATTTCATCTTATTCACTATAATACGATAGTATTTATCATCTTACCTTGTGTAATTAACCACCTAATATATATATATATATATATATATATATATATATATATATATATATATATAACAGTGTGTCTACTTAAGTTGGCGGCATATAGAAAACTTTTTTATTTTTAGTTTTAGGAGAAAAAGTCACTCTTTATAAAAAGTTCTGCTTGTTCTGAAACCTAAAATAAAACCTTCAAATAGCTAAATTTATTAGTCATATACAAGGTTTATAAATAAATATGAATTTGACGCAAGAGTAAAGTACCTTTATCAACCAAACTTACGAAGTAAGTTAGGTTAATAAGATCGCTACGTCGCCGTCGTCGCCGCCGTCGTCCGTTGCACGTTTTTTTCGTTTTACAAACATTTCATATATGGATCTTGTTCAGTTTTTTACGCTGATTAAGAATATGCTATCCATTTTTCGATATCTCATTTAGTTTTCGAGTTATTCGACTTTAAAGTCGAAATTTTGACTATGATAAACTTCACTCCAGCAAAAATAAATAAAGTTTTAGGTTAATATCGACCTCTTGAGCATATTTTCTCATAGCTCTCATAGCTCCATACCTCCTGAACATATTTTCTCAAAGCACCAATGCTCTAAGTCGAAAGGTTTTCGAGTTATTCGACATCTTGTTTTTAATGTATATGTAATATTTATATTTTTGATAACAACATATCTGTAAGTTTGGTGTAAGTTTGGTTAGAAGTTCTGCACATGAGAACTTAGATTTTTTTGATAATTTCGAAAAATGTTATTATGAAATGCTGTTCAGAATCAAAAACCACGTTCAAATATGCAAAATATCTATCGCTTATAAAAAATTTTTTTAAAACTTTTCTAAAATAAAAATTTATTTAAGCTTACGCGTTATTTCATTTAATCTAAGATGCACTGACAAGAACTGTCCATGAAATGTAATTTCTCAGTATTTGGAAAGACTTTCTTTAATAATAACAGTAGTTTAATAATAATGTAATAGTTTTTGTTACACATACGGATCTTATTATTCCGTCCCTCAATTAATTAACTTCCTTTTTTCGAGAATCTTTTAATGCAGACCGTTACTTACGCTTTCTACAAAAAGAACTAGATGATTTTCTTGATGATCTACCCCTACTTGAACGTCAACAGATATGGTTCCAGCAGGATGGTGCCCCATGCCATAGCTGGTTAGATGTAAGACAATATCTTGAAAATTGTTTTAATGGAAGAGTTGTGCATCGGTTTTTGAAAATTCGTTGGCCACCTCACATTCCAGCTTTGATCCCACTCGACTTTTTTTTGTGGGGCTACTTGAAAGAGGTGTACCTCCAAGGGCCATTCACAGATGTTTTCCATTTAGAACGAACCTTTAAAGAAACCGTTTAAAGTATAACGCCGACTATGATTAGAAGAGTGATGACAGAGTTTCGAGATAGAACGATTACCTGTATTTACAGAGAAGGTGGATATGTTGAAGCGGTAGTTAATTGAGGGACGGAATAATAAGATCCGTATGTTTAACTAACACCATTACATATTATTAAACTATTGTTATTATTAAAGAACGTCTTTCGAAATGCTGAGAAATTACATTTCATGGACAGTTCTTGTCAGTGCATCTTAGATTAAATGAAATAAAACACATATGCTTAAATACATTTTTATTTTAGAAAAGTTAAGAATAAATTTTTTTATAATCGATGGATATTTTGCATGGTGGTTTTTGATTCTGAACAACATTTTATAATAACAATTTTCGAAATTGTCAAAAATAAAAGTACTTTACTCTTGCGCCAAATTCATATTTATTGATAAACCTTGCATATGACTAATAAATATTGAAATGTGAAGGTTTTATTTTAGGTTTCAGAACAAGCAGAACTTTTTATGAAGAGTAACGTTTTTTCCTTAAACCAAAAATAAAAAAGTTTTCCATATGCCGCCAACTTAAGTAGACACACTGTATATATATATATATATATATATATATATATATATATATTGCCGTGTCATTCACAAACATTTGTGCCCACGCTTTCCGCGAACATATAATTTTCAAAAATAAAAAAAATGCTTACTCTTGATTTTGGACGCCTTCGTATTTCTCTGCTCACCCTGGCTAGCTCAGCAATCGGCCTCATCATTTTAAGTACATACCTCCTCACAAACACCCCGTCAAATAAAATTTCCAAAATAATACAACAACCATACAACCATTTATTTACACATATTAACAGATAAACTATTTACACTTGGATACAAACGGTTTGGTACAACTGTTAGCAGCTCAATTATTAAATGCTTTAAAGTCCTTGGTTTTTATTATATTTTAACAAACTCTACACGATACGAGTAGATGGGCCCCCACATGCAACTCTAGTTTGACTTCATCCTGGTCTATTGTGAGCTCATTATAACCCAGTTTTTGTAAATGCTTTTTAACCTTGCATTTTATTGGAAAACAAATTTAAAGACTCATTTATTCCTTACAACAACAATTAATAGCATGAATAAACCTTTGTATGTCATCAATAAACCCTTTTTTAATAATCAAACATTAATTGTCCTGCACATGTACCTTTTTAAACAAGTTTCAAAGGTAATAAATACGCCACCAATAAGTCAAACACACAAACACAAAAATATCAACACAAATGGTTATACAAAAACAGAAACTTGGAGTCACTTTTGTTCCTCGTCATCGCTGAAGGTGGTTACCAGAAACCCTCGTCGTTGTGTCCATCTACTACGATGATGCCAGGATCCCCAGATCCCCACCATCCAAATCCGCTACCACTACTGTTCTTCTCCCAAAATATTAGCTTTGTCTCAAAAGTAACATTCCATTCTAAATATTTCATGCATACAAATTACGCTTTCAGCTTCGCTTGCCCCAAATATCATCTCTTTATTTAATAGCTTCGTTGTAGTAACGGCACCTTTTATCTAAATAAGCACCAACTCGTGCAATATCATTTTTATAACATGCGGTACGTTACTACAGCTTTCATATTTTCATAACAGGATGTTCTATGCAACTTTACTGAACACACAATAATTGATAACTGTAAGAGCATTTACTACTATTATGTTGTAGATCTAAACACGTATTCAGATCTAAATCGAAAAAAACAAACTTTAATATCATTGTTCGTGTGTTTATATAATTTTCAAACCGTCCCAGGGGAACCTGTTTCACTTGAAAAGCTTATTTTCCAAGCTGCTTCCTAAAATTTTGAACGTAACAAACACTGACTTCTCAAAAACCCCACTTTCGTCGCGCTGTTACATCGAATTTTGTTTACTACCGTAA
This sequence comes from Platerodrilus igneus, assembly GCA_036346225.1. Classification (NCBI taxonomy): domain Eukaryota; kingdom Metazoa; phylum Arthropoda; class Insecta; order Coleoptera; family Lycidae; genus Platerodrilus; species Platerodrilus igneus. The sequence goes on from JARFIW010001130.1 coordinate 2,374,125, forward strand.
CGGACGTGCTCTTCTTGAAAACTGCTGGCCATCAACCAATGATATAATTTTCCCTCGTCACAACACTCCACCTATCAGCTATCCATCTCCGTTCTACGCATATTTGTTGTGTCCTTTAGAACCTCTATTAAGTTACAGAAAATCGATATTGTATCTTGCCTTCACAATTACCCGTGTCTCTCATACGTGAGTTGTATCCAACGCTTTATTTATACATTTCTCTGTCTGTTTTATATTATCGATCGTTTATTCAACTCACTCTTCAAGGCATTTAATATTTAAAGGAGTTGGTCAAATCGACCGTTGCAAACAATTTCATAGGAATTCTATCTTAACCTTTATTTAAGTTCCCTGAACGCGACATTTAACAACAGGTGTTTCTTGGAACAACCGACCGTTTAAAACAACAATTCTCGGTTTCTTCCCTTCTTAGTATTTGTATAAACGAACGTTGGCTTTTAAAATGAGCATTAGCGTTTGAAATTATTGATTTTCTTATGCATGCAAGCTCCCTTTTTGCTTCCATGCGTTTGATTAAAACTTGTTATAATTACTTACGCGTATCCTTGAGTTATTTATGTACTATAAAACTTTCTTTCCTTATGCAATTTTAACATTCCAATTTAAATATAGGAAAATACCTTAATACCCGTCCATTTTCACTAATTAAATTAACTAATTTGGCGCGTAAATAATTTGCTGCTATTATATATATATATATATATATATATATATATATATATATATATATATCGACGTGATAAGGAGTCACGAGAATTCATTGTAATCCTAATTCCAAAAATAAATCCCACTAAAATATAATAGAATCCAGAAAAATGAGATTTTCCGTAATTTCATTGTCACGCCCTGTATAATACAAGCGTACCTTTATTCATTTATGTACAACGCAAAAACGCAAATTGCGGGTGTAAAAGTAATCGCCCTGTATGATATAAGCATATTGTAAATAAATAACAAGTAACGTAAGTCGTATATATAACAATAATTAACAATAAGATACCGTAAACGCATTTAAATGTGAACGTAATAATCGATTATTTTAATGCAAAGCCGTTTATTTTACTTATCAATTATCAATACAGTTTAGATAAAAATGCATCTGATTTGCTGTAAATAGCATAAAAGAGTACAGCTTTATGCATTTAGTTTGAGAAACTGAAATCAACGTGTATTTAGGAACCCCAAAATTAATAATGTGTACTGAAAGCAAATATTTCCTATAAAGGGCAAACCCTATTGCATTAAAAAGTAATGAAAGTTTAAATTAATTAACCCGTGGATATTGCCATTCATTATAAATAAAGAATTTTCTAGAACGATATGTCATTGGGATTTAGGAATACGTCAAATTTGTATAAACTCATTAAATAAACATTTTTATTTCACGAAGCAGCTTGAACATTGAAAATAAAACGTAAAATCCCTGGAACAACTGATAAGAAATAATTTATAATTTTTGCATTCACTATTGGAGAGAAGCGATACGCAACAATAATAGCATATGATAAATGATGACAAAAGCGAGCGTCACGAGTAGCGGGAATCAGATTTGAAGGTAATTAAATGTCGAAATTATATATGCTAATTGGGTATTCCGGAAACCTTACATCATAGTGTTCGAGATTATTGTGCAAAAATTCTCGAAAGTTGATAATTTGTATATAAAGGAGCGCTTATCGTTTCGAAAGGAATTCATTCATTAAATTTGATCCGATGCAGTCAATGTATATCAAGATGTGTTATTTTAAAACGCTAGCCGTTGCGTTATATAGAAATATGCAGTAAAGCAGAGTTGCGAGGTTGCAATGAATATTGAAGTGATGTTTTATACCCAAATTACATACAAAAGTGGAATTATTAATTACGAAGGAAGTGCAAATTCTTCAATATAAGGCTATTTTTAAAGATGTATTAAATAATTGAAAAGAAGATTTAATCCAGAAATGTAGTTTGATAATTGCTGTTGGAAATCAGGAATATTAATTTGGAAAACTTGTAAGCCGATTTGGAGATCAATTTAAAAAAGAAGATTTTTAATTACGAAAAGAGTTTTGTGGATTTTGCAAGTATCACCGCTAGATTTATTTTCAACTGATATTAGAGTATTTAGATCTAGTTTAAGATAATCCTAATAATTTTTTTTTGTGTGAGCTACTCTTTTTACTAGGAGTTTGTGTTTAGAGTTCGATATACTCTCATCTTTAATAGATTATATATCAAGGATTTTTTTCTGGTCAAAACAAATCTTACCAGCGTGGAAATAATTTATAACCGGGTGAAAGATCCTCAAAAGAATAAGTTTAATTCTGTAAATGCAAAAGAAGGCAAGCAACAAAGTTTTTGTAACAAAGACTTCTTAGAAAATATTTTATGTTTGAAAGAAACGATGTTGTAAATGTTTTTGTACGAAAAAAGATATTTCATATTGTATAAATGCTTTATAATATTGCTGCGTTTTATTTCATTTTGAAAACTTCGTAAATTTCGTTGAGCTATCCAGAGAAATTGAAAAATTATAACAATTTCAAGTTTACAAACCACAAGTATCTGTTTCACAATACTCTTTTAGTGGTATTCCAATGCAAAGCCTTACCACGACACTCTTTTAGTGACTTCCAAAGCAGGGCCGTTATCATAGCACTCTTTTAATGGCGGCCCAACGCGTGGCTCGAGTAATTCGTCTGTAAATTAGAGTTTCTTGTTTCGTAGAATTTGTTTTTGGAGTTGTTTTTGTTCTTTTTGTAATATCTGACTAATTTTCTAGTATGACTGATAGAACGAAAGAAGTTCGTGAAAGTTTGAGGTCTGAGGGAGTAGAGATTGATTCTCAAGAAAGTGTTTATGTGGAAAAGGAGGTTCCAGAGGCCAAAAGTGTAGGAGAGACTCAAGAATAATAAATTATGGCTTCTTTTATTAAGTCTAAATCAAAATATGAAAGAAACGAGTGAAAATAATAAGAAAGACATGCAAGAAGTGGAAGAGAATATAAAAGAAATGAGTGAGAGATCTGATAAAAATACTCAGGAGCTAGGCGAGAATATAGCAAAAATGGGGGAAAGTTTAAGAGTAGAAAGTGAAAAGAATGAAAAGAAATTTAAAGAGATTAGTGAAAGAATAACTTTGGGTTTCGAGGACACTAACAAAACTATTGAAGAAATGAAATTTTAAATTAGAGGAAAAGTAGTATAAATTTTAAGGGATATGGATGATGTTAAAGAAGAAATCGATTCTGGATGCAAGTGTTAGAGATACTAATTGAAAATTTAAAACTTTAGATAAGAAAAGTAAATGAAATTAAGGAAAGCTGTCAAGCGGGTTTTAAAATATTTAGAAATGATTTGGGGAATTTTAAAACAGACATAGGGAATAAAGTTTAAAGATTTCGAGATTAAATTTTTAAAACATTTCTGGGGAAACAACCAGCAATTTAAAGTCAGAGACAATTTATTGATGGGCAAATGTAGTAGCGATTCAGACATGACAAGGGAAGTAAGTGTCTGCGATCAAGAAATTTAGCGTTGCCAAACAACTTGATCCTCCTTTAGAGGAGGAGCAAATTATAAAGTATTTAGCAGGTCACTTCGAAACGGAAGTAAGTCAATGCGTAGCCTTACAGAATATTGTTGATGGAGATGTGTTTTTAGAATATCTTCAACGTTTTGATGATATGGCTCGACCAAGAAGGATGGAGACCAGGCCAAGGCGCCAGCCCATGAATACATTCAGATTCCAGAGGAATAATGGACATGAGAGGAGTCAAAAAAGACCATTTGAAAGTGGGAATAGCCAAAGAAATAATTAGAATAAGAGGAATGTCATTAGGAGAGATGGGGAAAAGGAGAATAATGAATTCCGAACCATTGAGAATAGAACCGTTGCTCAAGGAAGGGAAAATAAGGAAAACGCATAGCGAAATAGCTGGAATAGTAGCAACGAAAATAGAGTGGCAAATGCAGAAATAGCTAATTAACCTGGAACGTCGGGTAGGCAGGATTTTTTGACGCAGACAATTCAAATGACGAAAATACAGAAATTAATAAATATGAACATACGCGTGTATTTATAAAATTTGAGTTGGAAAATGATGAAAAAGTTAATGAAAAAAATGATATACTACCTGTAATAAAATTGCAAGTAGTGGTAAAAGAGATAAAATTACTGGTAGATACAGGAGCTGAAGCAACATTAGTAAGTGAAGGTTTCATTAAAGATAATTCAGAGGAATATATGCAGAAAGTTATCCATATTACAAGAAATAATTTAGTATCGCCGAATAATAAAAAGTTTGCAGTTATCAAGAGTATCATAATTCTGAAAGTTAAAGTGGGAAAGATGGAAGTTGAGCATGAGTTTTTGATAGTGCCAGGATTAAGGGTTGATGCTATTCTTGGAATGGATTTTATAAGTAAGATGGAAGGTATAATAGATATCAAGAATAAGGTGATAATTATGGGAGATGAAAGGATTAAATGGGACGAAGAAGTCCATTTGAGGTACAAGGAGATTGTATGAATTTGAATCAATTGGAGAAGCAGATGAAAGGGGAAGAAGATGAGAGTTTAAGTATTAAGTGTCCTGGTGAAGTTAGAAGTGAAGTTGTAGCGTTTTTAGAGAAAAAACAGAATTATTAGAACTGCAGGAGATGATGTTGACGAGATGGTAAAAATAGATGAAACAGTGCGATTCCTTCAATTCCATTATTTCTCGTTCCTTCTCCAAGAGATGCCCATATTGTTGTCTTGGTGTGATAGATGAGGCCATATACTACAATTACCACCTTTTTGAATCACGTTTTTAACGTTCCGGTTTTCATTCTTAGCCGACAATATATAAAGTATAGGTAGCGGGTTTATTTCTGTTACAGGATACGGTGAGAGTTTGTTGCTTACGTTAATTTATTTTCTTAAAATTTAAAAAGATAGATTCATTGTATCGGACAGTGTAATGCCCCCTATGTTTACATTTTCTGGAATAGTAGAGAAAAGTCTTCCAGATTTAGAGAAAAACTGTGCTCCGGCTTTAATATAACACTTCTGTACAATTAATACGCCATCTTGCTTTGACTTATTTTTCACAGCTTCTATGTAATTAATCGGTAAAGATTCAAAACTATCTGCGGAAATTTCATAATATATTGTCGCTTTTTTTGGTTCCTTATGTTGTCCGCTAATTTAAGCCATAATCTGAGTCTAGTCATTTTTTTATGTCATGTACCGTGTATAGAAATTAGCTTGCCTATTTCATCGCTCCTCCACTACCCTCTTCCACGAATTACGATTTTTGTCGGATATTTGAGAAACATTAGCGATGCGCTTATTCAGATTGCTATTCCAAAAATAGAAGGATCCATAAAGACAACAAACTGCCGTAGATTGGAGCAAATAGAAGAACAAAACTTGTGGTTACAAGACTTACAAAAAAAATTAAGTTGCATTTCCAGTGTTAAATCACTGAAGATGCTTTTGTGTAGAAATCATTTATCATAAATTAATGTTTTATATGGATGAGTAAAATAGGTACTAATCATAAGACTATTCTGATGATAGCAAAATCCTAGTTACAGTACTAACGGGTTGATTAGATTCTGAAAATTTCGTTGGTATGATCATGTTATAAATAACTACTATTGAACCGATCTCGTATCCCTTACACAGTTACTGTAATTCTTCTACTACTAATAGATTTATGGTACGTGGCGTTAGATATTTTAATTTTACTTTAAATGATAACACACATTTCTTCTATAACTACAGTTAAAACCAGGCATTATTGCACTCGAAAAGTTAAACGTTCTTCTCCTTCATGAGGATTGCTTGTTTGGCTATTTTTTTTTTAAATCTGTACGTTATTTTGAGAAATGAAAAGCTGTCAAAAAGCTCTATAGGTGTGAACTTTTTCCATGGTTAGGGTCGAATGTTTAACCCTAGTGCAAAATATAGCAGCTAAACTTGATCCCACGTTAAAGGTTTTACTAGAAAAGGTGCTCTCCATACTTTAAAAGTTCGGGGGAAGGCTTTTGGTTAGTGGAATTAAAGGTTTGCAATGGTGTAAAAATTCGTCGGCTATATTTTTGAAGTTGAGTCAAAATCGTAAATATATCCTAAATCTTGAAAAACTTAAGACAAAATCAATTTCTTGGGCTTAACAAACAAGACTAAGCCTAAACTTTGAAGAATTTTTGATTTTGTTGCTTGCTACTCTGCAGACGTTCGTCGTATTTGCACGATTATAAATAATTGAACGCCCAAAGATTGTACATTAAATCAATGTTTTAGGTCTCCAAAAATCCTTCGGTAACCAGAATAAATCACATTTCTCTAAAGCGGTCTAGTTCTCTTAAACTAGTTTTATTTGTGCATTTGCTATAGTCGACTTCAACGTTTTAGTATGTTCCGTTCCAATAACTTAAAACATATTTTGTTTGGAATTAACATATTTTATATAAACAAATAAAAACGAGTATGTAGTATTTTCAATTTACGTCATTTTATGTATATCTAAAGAATTCGTTCGCCACCTTTACGTAAACGACATCAATATCATTGTAACTTCCTTGTACAAGTTGAATATAGGAGGAATGCTGTGATGTTGGACGTAAATTTGTACTTAGTACCGTAAGGAAGTAAGTGAAGAAAATTGCCTTAGCTTCCATCTGCTTGATAGAAAACATTTTGCTGAATAGTTAGTCCAGCCAGTGTTGCAACTCGTAGAAATTAGGTAATAGGCGTTGGTAATAATCGGATTTTCAGAAGAGAAAATTCTTTGACCTTAATCAAAAACTCAGTTTTTGAATCTGAACGCAAATCTGCAATCTGCGCAGTTAGCAAACGATATCAAGCTCCGCATATTATTATTACCAATTGCGTTACCAACAATTTCATAAACACTTACATCTGTCTAGAAAGATTGATGTAGCGGCAATATTTAGTCAAGAAGCATGATTTTCAATTTCATCGAAGTTTCTGGATTTCCGTTTAAAATTTACTTACCGGCTTCGTGCTTGCGTTCTAGCAAGAAGCCCTTTTACGATCATGGACGATTTACTTTCGCCGTGACGTTTTAAAGTAAAATGAAAAGCACTAAATGTGTGGAAAATTTTCCAAAAAGATTAGAAACTAGGCGTGATTGAAGGAATACTGGAGTAGGTGTTTCACTATAACGATTAAAATACCTTCATGCTGAAAATTCTATAAAAAACGTTGTTTGCGCCGCAACTCTGCAGGCGCGAATTTGTAGCATCAAAATATTTCTTTACAATTTGTATATATTAAACTGCACATATATTGTTGTTGACCATAAGTGAAAGTGCGCGAAATAGTACTCTTTATTTCGCAAAGGCGAATAAAAACCGCTAAATCAGCTTTGTCTAGGACAACTTATAGTTCTAGTTTCAAGAGTACGGCATGCCCCAGCGATACGTTATACTTAAAACGTTACATATTTCTTTGAAAAATGCACTTTAGCTTAGCGATCAAATATCTACTGCACCTTTATAAAGCAACTGATGTTTGCCTTCGTAAGTTCGATATCTTCGCGTGTGTAGCTGTTATTTTTTTCTATTTCAAGACGCATATAGTTTACTATAGCATAAAATATCGACACTCTCCTGTGTTGCCATAATGCTCTTTCATAATCGGACCACTATTCAATCTCGTCGGAAAGTTTAATGGTGAGGACTTTTATAGAAAATACCAGCTCTGTTTTCATTCATATTCAGCTCACTCTCGTGGGCAACCACTTCTTAATGTTTTTATAATTAGATCGCATCTTAACTTCGATTTTTGGAAAACAATTTTTTCCGCAAGTATTTCTACCAATTCGTCGCGGTTTGAACGCTATCCAGCATTGAGTCTCTTTCAGGATTGTTTTGTAAACGATAAAGTACATATTTATTTTTGAAACATTTTAATTACGAAACAGTTATCCTCCCATTGTAATGTGTTTAAACATGTATTAAATAATTCGTTCGTTCCTATATGGATCTTAAACTTAATTTAAAATGCATTTTAATGAATAGCAATAGGGAAAAGAATAATTAATATACAGGTATGTAAGAAATTCGGCCTTACCCGACTGCAATCTAGCCTTGTCGCCTTACGTTCTATTTGCATTCCTTACTATGAAATATACTATTAAGTTGTCATAAATATTTTTGCAATTAATTAGGTAATACTCGTGTGTTTCGTAGAGCTTTATATAAACAACCCTTTCCTTGTATACGTGTATTGCGTAAACGTGTATAGCGTTTATGTACAATTTCTCGTCCACACGTTTTGAATTTCATATTAAGGGGTACGCTGTGTGAATTTAAATTGTGAATATACATTTCATCACTTTGGGTTTACTACCTGTTCTGATATTAAGCTATCCTTCAGATATGTATCCTCAGCTTTTTGATATTTTACCGCCGTGTTTATTGTTCAGATAAATCAGGTGAACGTTTCCATAAATGAAACCGACTAACTCCTCCGTAAGGATTCTTATAACTTTCGGTAAAGAACTTGAAATTTTCGACAACAACGACACTGATGCTAACCTTCATCGCCATCATCAATTTGATGTCAAATATCCCTTTCAGAGTTGACATTACACGCCTTATGAATAGATTGCTTCTCTATGATTTATTTTTTGGTACAGGAAACCTATTATGATAAACTGTTAAAGATCATATATCGTACTTCCAGGGCAAGGTTTTCTAGAACTAATCATGTTTAGCGTGTGTTGCAAATCACTGTAATTAATGTTTCGTTTGTCAACCTATTTACACGCGTTTCGTTTCAAAGCTGACATGAGATTGCCCGTATGTAATTTGAATCGCGTATAATAATTCAACTGCGGTTTAGGTCAGTGCAGTAAATCTGTATTTGACAACACAAAAACAGGGAGAACTGACTTTGAAGCAGATTTTAATTCGAACCTGAAGGAGTATAACAATATTTGGTACCTTTTAGTGTAGCGTTAAATATACAGGGTGTAAGATAAAAGTTGGGAATACATTAATCGTTGAATTCCTTAGTAAAAAACAATATCTTTTTCCATATGAAGTTTTACTTTAAGGACTTTCGTGTTTAAGCTAGTTGGTGTTAAATATAAAAAAGAAATTTATTTAATATCTTTGGAACATTAAAGGAATCGAAATTTTAGCTGTAGCGTTATTTGGTAATGCCCTAGTAAAAGCAAAAAAAAAAAATTAATTTAGAATACCATTTGCAAATATATTTCTGTTCTTTTTTTAAAACATGTCCTTCAGTTTGCACAAAATTCCTCTCTTGAGTTTTCTTTCTACCTCTTATTATTAATTAAGCCTTTTGTCAATACCAGTTTGTCTACTGGCTACCCCTGAGAATGAAGGTAACAGAAAAATAATCGAGTAGGCTTTCACCACGATATTTTATATCATAACTTCATTGTCAAATATGCTAAGCTTTTATTAAATGTTTGTAATTTCCTTAATTAGTGCGACAAACCTCTTAAAAATGAAATGTCCAGATGAAGAATTAGCAGATATGCATTTTATTTATGGCTTTCAACCGGGAATACTGTGTCGGCTGTGCGTCCGTACTTTGAAAATTTTCCAAATCGATGCGTTACCAGTAGGAATACTTTTTCAAGAATTCACGCTTGCTTAGATGAAACCGGCTCAAAACCTTACACATTTAGCGGAAGACCTCAAACACTAAGAATAGTACAGTTTGAGGAACAAGTTCTTCAGATTATAGAGACAAATCTTGAAAATAGTACCAAAAAATCGGAAGAACGTGGAAGTAATCCACTTGAGAGTCCAAGTCCAACGGGATGATTTGTTGTACTCACACCATATACGAGGAGTACAGAAACTTTTTGTCAAAGATTGTACATACATCTTGTATTTTGTACCTGGCGTCTAAATAAATGCAATCATAACTTTTCGTTTCACACTCCCGCTTTGATTACCGACGAAGCTGGATTTATAAGAAGCGGTATAATAATTTTCATAATAACCATCTGTGGGTTGATAAGAACTGCCGTGGAGTAATACAATCTCGGCAGCAGGAAACGATTTTCTATTAATATTTGTGCAGGAATAATTGGCGGTGCTTTAATTGGTTCTGAAACATTACCAAATGATGAGACGACTTGTCATACCTTGATATTTTTTAATATGGATTGTAACCTATTCTTAGAAGATATCCGGATTAAAAAGTGCCTACACATGTGGTATATGAATGATGAAACCACAACTCACTTTAAGCGGGAAGTAATAGACTACCTTTTGAAGCATACCGGAATAAATGGATAGATCGTGGAGGACCAAAATCATGGCCTACTTGTTCCCAGAACATAATACTTTAGATTATTATTTATGATGCTCTAAGAAACCTTGTTCAGTCCATTCCCATTCATAACGAACTAACTCTTTCTCAAAAATTGAAATGCCGTGTCAGAAAATTCGAGACTTGTCTGATGTATATGGACGATTAAGAGAATCCATGAGAATATGCATTTAGAAGAACATTTAAGAGAATTCAAAACGCCAAAGTTACATTATGACAATATAAGCGTTTGGACAATTGTGTTAATCATTTTAATAATTTTTCTAATTATATATGTATTTTACAAGATGGATCTTAGATATAAGAATGAAGGAAACAGTTTTAGATTTAAGGAAACAAAGAGAAATAAAGAAACAATAAGTGTACCCTTAGAAACAATGAATTTTAATTAATGGAATTGAATAATGAATTTTATGTATTTAAAAATTAAGTAAAACCTTACTTTTTCATTTACGGTGGGAGGAGTTATGTATCCCCCAATTTATCTATATATTTTGAATAATAGAATCTAATAGGAATTATTAGAAATTGTTAAATAAATTATAAGTCAATTCCAACAATGTAATACAAGGATAAACCAGACAGGTTATTAACAGTTCATGAGAACGGATATGCAACTTTGTATCCGAGACGACAGTGATACTGCAGGTGGTAAGTCACAGACGGTTAACATACCGCAATTACCTAGAAATAAAATTGTTACAATGTAATAAAGTGTAGAATTAAGAATATAGCAGACATGAGATCTGCAAGTTCCCACAGTCATGTGAGGGGGCAGGATATTATAAAAAGTCCGGAAGCTCAAGGCCCGGCAGTCAGTCTGAATACTACAGCTTTTGCATTGTTGTTTACCTAGGCTACTCGCCCTAATATTAGTACAATTAATTAATTATTTTGGTTTAAAGAAAAGAACAGTTTGTAAAAATTCCACATTAATTTCTGTTTAAAATAAATAAATTTGTTAAGTTTTGGAAACGTTTTTCAAAAAAATTGCTCCAAAGGCCCGAAACTTAGCTCGCGCTCACCTTAATACTGCATTACCAATAGGTGCCCATTTTTATGTAGCTAAAGAATTGCCTATGGTTCTTCACACGTAAATGGTAAGTTTTCACACCATATGCACATCTACATAAATTATAACACGTTAAACAATATTTACTTGCAAGTCATCTACTCGGTCTGTTAAAAACATCACTACACCCACTCTTTTATATGAATGGAGCAGTTCCAGCACATATAATATAGTCGAAACTGTTTGGTATTTTAGTGAAAACACCAGCTACCTCGATACGAACAGTTGAACAATGATGTAGTTTTTTGCAACACGACTGTCAATGGAATCATAATGACGTAGTAACACAGGACAAAAGAAACTTATAGACATATTTAAGATTTTGACAGCGCTGGAGTGTGTGGCAGAATTATGTTGTAAGGAATATATATGTAGATGCTCTGAGCTAATGAGCTTAAAATAGGAGCATGAGAGTAATAAAAGGTCAAGTTTTTGTAAATAAAAGAAGTAGAGATAGAATGGTCCTACGCTGTAACTGCAACGCTCGGGTTATTCCTCTGCTTCTTGAATGACATCTATGACAGTAGCGTCATCCTGCTAAAGAAAGCTTGTGGCGTGTTTTATCTTGTGTTCTTGAATCGATGTTGTTTAATTTGTAGCATAGCACACTGGTTTGTATAGTCATTAAATGCTGCTATGCATTTGATGGTCCAGATAGACAATAGGTCTACATTTCACTAAACTCGAACCTACTAATTATAAGGAGCGTTACCTCGCCGTTACAATGGTGTCTGATTAAAGTCGAGTTTCTGAATGATATTAGTTGGCAAAAGGCGGTAAATGTTTTGAATATTTTTATAAATTGCGGTAAGTTGATACTTTCGACCCAACCTCCAGTTGCAACAACTATGTAAAGTCGAAAACCGAAGTTCTCTGCGCATACTGCACTGGTTGCGCTAATTCCGAATGCTAGTAATGGAACACAACATCCAACACATCCTTTATTTATCTAGTTACGCCAATAGATGCGCTCCATAAATATATTGTATTGGCTCCAGAGAGTAGTACAGTATGAATTCAACTGATAAACACAGGTTTTGGTCTTAAATATGAACCGGATAAATGCTGACGTAATGCTGACGTGGTACTCGTTCATGGACATACGGTTAGCGAAGGTAATTTTAGGCATAGGGCTACTCTCTTGAAGACGTTGGTTTACTAACAACACCTGACTGCGTTAAAACCGATTGCAGGCTTTAGAAATATTTATATGTCTTTCAAAATTCTATAATCAAAATTTAAATTTAAAAATAATTTTTTCCGCAAATTGTTCAGTAATTTTGACATTTCTGATAAAATTACGTAAAGAAAAGTTTAATATTTTTAAGTGTTTAGTCGTTGCCAAGCAACGACAAATCACTGTAAGAAAATATTCATTACTGTACTGTACAGAAATAATATGTATGGACTACAAAAATGACTGAGAACATGCTTTCACGGTAAGTTCTATTTAAACAATCTTAACACGTTATATAAATATAGCAAACAACTAACTTCAGAATGTATTTGATTCTGAAGTAAGTTGTGTGTGATATTTTCAGGTATTTTACAATTAGTACAATTATAGAATTTGTATTGTTACTATCAAAAATTCCAGCAATCATATTTCAATCTGTCAAGTCAGGAAAATCAAAAATTGGTTTATTATTATTTATATTTGGCTAGAAACCTATTAAATTAATAAAGACGTCCTTTAGCATAAGCTAAAATTTCTGTAGTATGTTGAACTCTGTACATAAAAGGATTTTACTGGAACAATTATTTCGAATGCCGTGTGTTAGTATTCCTTCAAAGTTATGCATCTGTCTTCAAGATAATGAAATGTTTATTAATTGTTTTTGTCGCTTATGACGAAAGTTAAATATCTTGGTTAGAGTCATACCAACAGGATTTCAAAATTGACTGGATTTCGATAGTAAACTGACACTACTTCTAATACGGTTACACTTAGCTATCTAAAACGTCCCACACATTTTTAGTAGTGACACGGGAAATCCTAAAATACAGAAATATACAGGGTGTTACAATTACAAACAAACTGATTGCATTCGCTGTTAGAAACCATATTTTTATTTCGATGTTTTTTTTAGAAAAATGTGAAACAAACAGAAATTCGTTATTTTTTGCAATTTTTTTCACATTAGAAACGTTAGAAATGGAAATATCCCTAAAATTCTGTAAAAATAATATTCGCTTTTCTTCCATTCGCGATCGCTAATATTATGTTCAGTAGCAAATCCGTTGTCTAAAGTATAGCTTACACGAAATCAGAAGGAACCTGCGCAGTATGCAAAACTTGCATATAGAAGAGAATACAGTAATGATTTGAGTGAAAGAGCAATATCTCTAGATACATTCTAAAAACGTACTGTGCATCCGTTACATGTGACATCTAGCATCTGAGTTGTCTAGCGAATAGTTGCTGATGTCTGGAACTGTATCGTACTTTGGGCTCTATATTTTCAATATGTAGAAAAACATAATATTGTTGCGATCCACTATTAGGCAACCCGTCAAACATACAAACGCCCGAGGCACATCATATTCTCAAGGATTCCAGAATTCTTCTAGAAAATACTAGATAATGAGTCATATCTTTAATTCAGGGTATATATAAGGCCGCTTATGAATGTAAGAGTTAGTCTATACTTGAATGTCTAAGATAAATTATATCGTGTACAGTAAACGTAGTTTAGCTTTTAGGAGTTCAAGAATTTATACATAAATGATATATGCTGTGTCCAATGTACATGTAGCTTGTAGTATACATAAATAAATAGAAGTGTATAAACAAATAGTTGTGTTAGTGTTGTTAATGGACCTATGGTAAAAAAGTTAGTTTAAGAAGATATTAGTGCTTGTAAATTCATTAGTGTAATAGTGCTTCATTGTTAAGTGGACTGAAAACATCTATAAACAAGGCATATACTGTTAATTAGACTTGTGAACAGTGAGTAATAAAGACGTTTGTTATTACTTGTTTTTAAGTTAAAGAAACGCGGCAGCAGTAGCTCGTTTCAATATGAAGGATGATTTATTTGAGCAAGAAACTTATTATAATCAAATACTGTTTCTTCTGATGAAAAATTTGAGTTTTCTTCCGACGACGAAGTGCAAACTTCATGTGGCGCTCTAATAAAACTTGAGAAGGTGTAAAAGTGTTTTCAGTTTTTCTTGATTAATAAATTTACAACATTGAAGAATATAAAAGTAGAAACTCAACAAAATTCTAATTCTAATGACTCTAATAATTGCTAATAACTACTAGACTATTTAATGCAATCTATTAATAGTTTTTCGACAGGAAATAGAAATGCTCTCAAGGTTATTGACCCAAAAGTAACTTTCCAGTAACATAGCAGTTAGCTCAATTACACATGTAGTCCAATATTCCCAAGTTTAATACACAGTAAAGTTAGGCTAAGATATTATAACGATTGCTATGGACGTTTTGGATTAGGTTCAAATTCTCACAAACATAATTAGGGAAGCCTATCAACTTGCAACATAAATATTAAGCAAAAGAAATTATTAATATAGGTAAAATTAAACCAGATACAAATAAGAATAAGTCTAGTTTTATTTGGAATACACTTTGTCACTTAACTTTCTGGTGCACTACTCTTCAACTCTAATTTAAATTTATACATCAAGTTCTTCAAATAATTATAGACATTATTAATCTAGACAAGTGTAGTTAATAAATATTAGGCATGTGACCGCATCCTTTTGGGCGGCTCCGTGAAATAGACAGGTTTGCGAATGACTACTGATCACAAGGCTCTGGGTTCGATTCTTGACACGAACAGCTTGAAAAAGCATTTTTCATAAAAATACGTCCTCGTTCAGATGAGAGGTAAAATGTAATTCCCGTGTGTGGGTGTTGTCACGACGTTGAAGATTCATGCCTTGCTTGGAATAGCAAAAGTTCGGCAGAATTGAAAATTTCGAAGTAAAAAATTCGCTTCTTGACTAGTGTAATATCTTTGGGTGGAGAATTGGAACGCCAAAGGTAGGGTCGCTTCTTTAGTTAGTACTTTGTATAAGACTAAAATTGCCGTTATACAAAGTAAGTGGTTGCAAAGGTTAGAAATATATCTAAATCGTGGAAGATAATCCTTTCATTTGCGTTGAATCGGGTTCATTGCAATGCTAGGCGAACTAAAGCAGGGTGTCTGTTATAGATTTACCGACAGCTAAGTTAGGACCGCTAATAAATAACCAGTAACTACACCCGAAAACTAGTAACGTATTACTTTAAAGTAGCTGGTTACTGGTGTATGAAACCGTAAACAATCGCAATGATGTTATTCACAACTATCAAAACAATTCCGTCGGCAAAATTATTAATTGGAATTGCCTAAATTGATATTTGGTAAATGCTAATCATAGTTATTTTAAGTGGTTAAATTAAATAACCGTTAGTAGTAACCGCGTTAGGTATTATAGAAGTTGTTTTATTCACATTTCTCAGAAGGTTACTTTATGTACATACTCCCTATTGTCAATATGCAACCTTTTTTCTATAACAAAGCTTTAGAAATATGTATTACAAACAAAAGCATTTAGATGCACCTACTATCGGTTTGTTGCTGAGCAAAACTAACGGACACCTTTATATACACTGACGTCCTGGAGTACAATACGGGAATGCATTTCAGCTGATGTTTTTACGTTGGACCAAACATATGACATTCAAATCGTTTGCGCAGTTTGATCCCATTCCATTTCGCGTAACTTTCAGCTGTATTTTGCATATCTCCTTTTTAAAAATTGAGACAGAACACATTATTAAGAAGATTTTCCAGATATTTAGTTAGTTTTACCAAATCTCTGAATCTTTCTTGCTACATATAATTTTTATAATACTTATATAACTGCTTCGTTTCTTACAGTCCTTTCTCTTATCATAGTATGAAACGTCCATAGACTATGACAATTTCGATGTAGTAGCACTTGCAGGAGATAAGTGTCAAACATTCCAATCAATCAAGCCGGTTTGCAAGTTTCTTTGTGTTAGGTCAGTTGAATATGATTTTTGTAAACACTGGTACATATTAAACCACTTATAGAGTCTAGTTCCGCATTTGCTACATTACACGTTGTAGATTAAACCTTCCTTACCGAATAAGTTCATTCTGTTTTTCGGGGATGTCTATAACAACCTTTATGCTAGAAATATAACGTAAGTAACTATCACATGGGCAATATAGATGATCTATTAAAAAAACTGTTCATTTGATATGACATTTTAGGACATATACAACAACATAGACAAAATGAATAGAAAAGTAGTTTTTGCGCTTGCTTGGACAGCCGTCGGAAAATGACGAAAGTTCCCCACTTTGCTTGGATAAATGTTCTTTAATTTTCATTTTAACCACGCTTGGCCATTTCGTCAAAAGCGTAAATACTTACATCACTTACGATACAGTGTATAGTGTATTCCACCACGAAAGAAGATATTTGTGTTATTATAACCATATGTATTAAATTGAAAATTTCAAGTCAATGTAGCAACTAGTTCATAAATACTAAATTAATATCAGTTGTGAAAAATATTTTATTTTCACACAAGTAGTTGCTTTTACTACTTTAAAATTGTCGTCCTAATACTTTAAGGGTATAATAAATTCAACTAATATAAAGGTACATTAAAATAAATATATATCAAATAAATATGTCGATTCGGCAGTTTCCGTTGCCGGTCGCTGATCTAGAAACTGCAATGAAGCGAGGTTGCAAATAATATTTTATTTTCAAACAGGTCGTTGCTTTTAGTACTTTAAAATTAACACCCTAATAATTTACGAGTTTAATAAATTCAATTAATATAAAATGCATTCTCAAAAATTGAGTTACACCTATTAATCTACACCTGCAATTGAAATCTGTCTTGTTACGTTAACTTTCGCAACCGTGTAAGGCAAAATCAAGAGTTTGGTTTATTGACATTCAGGTGTTATGTGTTGACATTTTAATAAATTGACATCTTCACCAAACACATAATTTCATTATGCATTTAAAACTTTAAACGATATTTCGTTTGCGAAAAACTAAGAACGACAATACTACTTTAAAGTAAAGGCGTGCGTGTGACGTATACATTTTGCACCAAAAGTACGGTGTTTGATATGAAAATGCATTTCATGAAATTAACATTACACAAGGTAGAATTAAAAATTAACATAGAAGTAAATTACCAAAGATTTTATTACAAATTTGTTGTAAAAACAATAAAATTACATCAATTAACATGAGAAAGAAAGTTGATTAATAATGATTTGTCTTACAGCGCCCTT
Source organism: Platerodrilus igneus (assembly GCA_036346225.1). Lineage (NCBI taxonomy): Eukaryota > Metazoa > Arthropoda > Insecta > Coleoptera > Lycidae > Platerodrilus > Platerodrilus igneus. The sequence goes on from JARFIW010001130.1 coordinate 2,391,833, forward strand.
TAATCCTACTCACAGTAAGCATGCTAATCTTCAAGGCGTTTGCAATTCGCTAAAGCAATATTGATTTTATTAATATGATAAATTGTTTTTATAATATACTCTACATCATGCACTGAATTTAAAGAAATTAGACGTCCACCATTATTCTGTTCGTGCTCGAAGTACTTCAACAAATTTATAACTAATCGTTGGGCTTGTGAACCCAATGTTTTCCCTTTTGCCGACATGATACAGCTGTTAGTTCTAATAAAAACTGTTGTAATCAATATTCACTAATTCGATTGAATTAACAATAAAAAATATGTAAATATAAAAGCGGGAACGCAGAGGTAAGCAATCTAATCAAAACCAAACAAACAAGCGAGGTTATGAAAAAATTAATTTGACAGATTGGATTACCGCCTCAGTAAATTCATGTCCATTTGTATATTAGGATACAAACACGTCCACATAACTCTCTGGCATTATCTTAAATAAACCTGCTCACGTATGTCGTCATATCATATTGCTTTCTTTCTCGTATTCATTGGTAAAGCTTTAAAAGAATCTTAAAGGTATGTTGTGAATTGCGCTAGGCGCCTGTGACGTAGATATCTTCTTTCGTGGTTTCGAGTATAGTTAAAGTAGGTGGCAGAAAATCTTGCTTGAAATTAAACGCTTTTTCAACTATCAGAGGATGCTTCAGGATATGGACTTAACCCTTCGCTTTTATTAAAAACTGTTTTCTAGTCGTGACTATTTCATTCTTCTTGAATGTATTAATACTAGCTAGTTTTGATTGTTTCTGATTAATCACTACATACTTAGATATTGTATTTAGGACAGAAAGGATCATACACTATATTGAGTTTTGAATATTTTATAATGAACAAAGTAGGATATTCCTAGGGCGGGTATTATTGTTTGCGTTCAAACCAAGGTTTTGGTGAATGAATGTTCAAATAAAACAATCCTTCAGCTATACTTCGGTTGTATGGATATAATTCAGGGTTAGCTCAACTGAACTTGCGAATTTGTTATGTTGGCGGCCATGCTTGCAGTTAGTGGTAAAATAGTTATTATATAATAGGCGCTACTTCGTAGAATTGACGTTACGATATTTTATATATGTTGCTTAGTTAATGTATAATAAACTTGAACTTCCACTAAATTAAATTCAAATTTGATAATATAATTAAAAATATTGCGGTTAGAGTATCTTATTAGAAGTTAACAATGATTGACACATTTTTGGAGATGGATAAAGGGATTCGTTCTGGTAGTTTTGTAGCTAGAGAACAGGATATTCTCCTTAGAATTGTAAAGAAGTATACGAAGGATGTTGAATATCACAAGAGCGACACAAATACTTTAAAAATAAAATCACAAGCCTGGAAAAAAGTTTGTATCGACTTTAATATGCTTTCGGGAGAGCAATACCGAGAATCCAAAGAGCTAAAAAATAAATACTAAAATCTAAAAAAAATGGACGCGCAGAAAATAGCTGAAGAAAAAGTATTTGTATACTACAGGTGGAGCACCGTCCAAGGAATTAACTGCCACATTTAATCTTGTGGACTATATAATTAAAAAAATGGTGGGATCGCAGATCACAGGGTTATTTTCTCAGTTTAACAATGATAAAAGATACGTAACGTTATTGATATAACTCATTATAATAAAAGCAGTAGTAAGTTACTGCTATGTTGTTGTACAGGCGTAGCTGTATTATTATGTGTGAATACAGTATGTCAACTATTTCAAGTGTCAGTAAGGATTGGTGTAGGTGTGCTCCAGGTATGCTGCAAGCTTCAATATAGTCAGACTTGAAATTAAACCAACCTAATGGTAAACAGTAATATATGAATTGCCTAGTATTTTACTTTTACTCAAGTGGAAGGTACACGAAATCAGATGACTTAAAAAGTAAAATTGGAATGAGCTTCCGCTAAACAAAATTATGTCAGCGTTAAAGAATAGTGTTTTAGAGATGGAAAATTTCTAGAAATTAAATTGGTACAGGAAAAACATACACAGTTTTTAGTAAATGAACAAGAAGAATATGAGCAGTACATATGGCATTAGGACAAAGCACATACCTTGAAAATTGAAATTTTGAAACTTCAAAAAAAAAGATAGAAGTCAAAGAATGTGTTTATATATTTGATATTATCGTATTTTTAATTTTATGATGTAGGTATATTTCATTCTTTATTTTTAATGATAATATTGTAGAGCATCCCAGTCTTAATTATAATTACAATCTACGACATTGTTTACTTATTACTATTGTGTATATATATATATAAATATATATATATATATATATATATATATATATATAAAGTGAAAATAATAACGACCTAAATATTTGTAATAAAATTGATTCGTGGGTTTGAGGTCTCTGAATTAAATTGAAAACTCTTTTTATGGCCTAAATTTTCGAATTTATTTTAAATTCTTGATCACAGGCTATAAACTTGAGGTTAGTTGAAAACTAGCATAACAAACATAATAAAAAATCAAATTGATGTATACAAGTTTAATGTTTATAATTTTTATTTAAAATTTTTAATTTTGTTGGTTTTACAAGTTTTTCCAAGATTTTTATTATGTTTGTTATGCTAGTTTTCAACTAACCTCAAGTTTATAGCCTGTGATCAAGAATTTAAAATAAATTCGAAAATTTAGGCCATAAAAAGAGTTTTCAATTTAATTCAGAGACCTCAAACCCACGAATCAATTTTATTATATATATATATATATATATAAATAAGATGTATCTGTAAACAAACTCTATGAAAATAATAGAGTCTATTGACGAATACAAATCGGCTGGTAGTTATATAGCCATTAACAGAACATTAGCTTATTACTTCATAGGGGAGGAAACATCCACTGACCGACGGTTTCGGCTTTATTAAGCCTCCTCAGAGTGAAATAGTCTCCAAGAACCCTATGAGTAATCGAAGCTATTATACTGGTATAATTTCGAAACAATATCTGTACTATGGCAAAAGTAAATAAAACCGCCATCAGGTGATAAAACACCAACACTACTAAAGTGTGGTAGTACAAAATTTACTTTTGCCATAGTACAGATATTGTTTCGAAATTATACCAGTATAATAGCTTCGATTACTTCATAGGGTTCTTGGAGACTATTTCACTCTGAGGAGGCTTAATAAAGCCGAAACCGTCGGTCAGTGGATGTTTCCTCCCCTATGAAGTAATAAGCTAATGTTCTGTTAATGGCTATATAACTACCAGTCCGATTTGTATTCGTCAATAGACTCTATTATTTTCATAGAGTTTGTATACAGATACATCTTATTTTATATATTGTTCTATACAATTTCTTATTGCGGACTGCAAATAACTTGTCTTTTATATATATATATATATATATATATATATATATATATATTACCACTTATGTTTAACGTGGAGGGAATATTATAATAATCTCTGAAAATATTGAGTAACTAAATTATGTCTAAAAATATTGTTTACATTAACACCATCATCTCCTTCTGGTACTAAATACATATTAGCGCGCTGCGCAAATTCAATTACAATTTTCAATTCTTCATTATCATGTGGTGGACCAGGTTTTCCATTTATCAAAACAAAATTATGTAAAACAGCTGCAGCTACAAACAGGGCTTCAACTCTATTACTCTTCAATCTAATTCCTAAAGCTAATGCAGGAAACCCACGTTTCCTCTATGGAAAGCATCCTTCTACTGGATTACGATTTCGTAACTGGCTTTCATTAAATAGATGCTCTATAGCATTTAATAGCATAGCCGCCATCTTCCTGGCCGAACTCCTTAATCTCAAGTTTGGCACATGATGTGGAATTATTGAAGATAGTGGAATTCTGAGATCATCCTGATCAATGGCAAACGACATTCTGGATTTTTAGGTTTGCATCGCATACCACCCAAACGTTGAAGGAATAAAATTCCTTTCTATTCCCCTACATCTCGGCAATTGCTCTTCACCGTAACTGAATTTTTATATGCGTACATTCCAAAGCCCCTACGCATTTAGGAACTCAACATATTAAAAAAAACCCTTCTGAATATTTCCAATTTATTATTCACATCGATAAGCATGTTAATAATTTGTCCATCTAGTTCAGCTAGATATCCTAATAACACTTTAATAAAATTTTGCTAGTTGTTAATTTATGAACGCCGCAGAAATATGCTGCCACTTGTAAAAAAGATCCCATTGCCAGGAACCGTAATGCAACCAGCAGCATTTCTGTGAAAGTTACTGCAAAATTACTATAAATCGGAACTTTAGAAAATTCAATATAAAAATATTAATAAACATCTCGGATATGGAATTTGATCTGAAATTTCATCAACGATCAAAAGAACGGCTTCCTTTGAAAGTCGAAGTCTACTACGAAATTCATCCGCATTTCATATCTCCAATGATTGGGCCTTGTTCTAAAATTTCTTACAGTTCGTAGATGTAGCATTATGTTAACAATTTCTAAAAATTCATCATCGTCAGTTAAATCTTCCAATTCGTTTGCGTTTAGATACGTGATAGTGGAAAATAACAAATTGAGGTTCATCGTTGAAGTTTTGTTAAGATCACGCCTTGAACGACCCCACATTGAGGGTCCATTTAAATGTCCGTTTAAACCTTAGATCATGACTGAATTACCTTGTTGCAGCGGACTATTACCACAGAACCGTGTTCGAGTTAATTTTAAATTTAACGTGCGTTGAACTAACTCCATACAACCCGCTCTTAATATTGGATAACTTCTGAACGAGTTGCAAGTCACTTTCGCACCTAATTCTAATACAACACATTTTTTGTTCAGTCTTTAGTGTAGTCAGTAGTGTTTGGAGCAACGATCGTAATCTTGTTACTTTTATCCGTTTCGTCGTGTCTCGCTGAACAACTTTTTGTGTCCATTTTAGTGGTTATTGCGTTATTGAAATTTCACAAATTTCATTACCATCAATATCAAAAGAACTAATAATTTTAGGCAGTTTGTATTATTGTTTAAATTTGCTAGACATATGATACAGCAAGACGATTATTTGAAGTTATATGTGAAAAGTATACATAAATAAAATTGGTGTCCTTTCTACCAACCGCGTGGACGTACGTCGCTTTTTTAAAACCAGAGGAAATGTACATTGAACAACTCCTGGACCGATATTGATTTTATAATACTGGACGTTTAAAACGTGTATATCTACGACAAGCCTACGTGAAAATGCGTACGGTTAATTTTCTCTTAGAATGAATGGACATGTATCGTTTCTCCAATAATTATTGTTGTTTTGGGTTGTTGTGGAATAGAACGTCAATGTCCATTCTTATTTCACTCAAAATTTTGAGCCTGAAATTTGTAAACTCAACCCAGTTCTAAGAAAATAAAACAATTTTTGTGTAGTTGTTTCATTTTCATTTCAAATAAAAACTTAACTCAAGAATTGTTGAAGACTGAAATAAACACCATCAATCAAAAATACAGATATTTCTGAATAATTAAATATTGGAAGCGTTAATTTAACGATACAATGGAAGAATCAATATTGGTTTTTGATTCTACAGTTGCGCAGGAATGCAATAACTTTTGAACCCTTATTAGATTCCACAATAGTTAACGATTAATGGATGTTTAAGGGTTGCCGATGGAACTATTTGGTGTTTTGGAAAATTTTCTACACTGAACATTTTCTAGTATATTGAATAAAAACTGCACTGATTTTTAGCAAAACGCAATAAAACTGGTCTTTAGAATATTGCTCTCTTACGAAGTGTTTCTAGCACCGTTGATTATGCAAAACTTCTATGATATCATTCAGAAAGGGATATACTTCAACTCCCACTGGATGAAAGCAAATGTTCGGCATGATCTCGATTTTTATGTTATAAATTCAACAGACTCCTTTCAAATTGTATAGAGCATTATGTAACATTCTTGTCGAATTACAACCTATTTGCTCCCATATTATGGGCGTTCAACTCCTTCAGTGTCGTCGATCGGGTTCTATACAAAAGATCATTAAGACAACCACAATCAACAATCAGTCGGGTTAATATCAGGCAATCCTGGCGGCCATGAATTTTTAAAGTATTTGCTTATAGCACGATGTTGAAAAAAATAAAGTTAGTTCCATCTTGCATAAAAATCATATTTCCACTTTCTACGTGCATTTGTAGATATCGTTCACCAGAAGCGGTTGCAGACGCGGTCTCTTCGTTCTGCATGACCTCAAAAATATACGACCTAATGATCAAGTTAGCTCAAAACAGTGACTATCTTCTGGTGAAAGCTTTCCTGAATCATTTCATCTGGATTTTCAGCTGATCGTTGTAAGGCTATCATGGTATTTTAAAGTGTAGATAGCGGTTAAGAATGTTTTGTTAAATGTAGGGTTGATAGTTTATAATGCGCTCTATATAAAAGCTTTTAGAATAATTAGTGGTTAGATAGCAGTGGAATTATAAAAATTTGTCAGTATTTATGTTTTCAGATAATGACATCGTATTTAAGAAAGCTTCTTATGGATTCCATTGGAAATGACTAATTCAATATTTAATTGAAAAAATAAATGTAGTTATTGTTTAAACTGTAACGGAACTGGCAAAAATTAATTTTTAGAAAAAGTATTTAAAACGCGCATGGACAGCGGGATCGGTAACTTAAATAAAATTTAATCAGATAAAATTAGACTAAAGACGCTGGTGACAGAATAAAGTGACGCGAAATGAAACAATATTAAATTTCACAATGCAACAACTGTGAAAAACATAGTCTATCATAACAGACACGCGCTTCTAGAAGGCAGGAACAAACAAAGATACGCGTTTTACGAGTGACTAAATCTAAGCTCGACATGAATATCACTTGAATACGTAGAGAGTGGAAGTTACGAGCAACGACTTAACTATCGGCTATAGATTGAAGTAGTATAAATTGAAATGTAACCACGAAAGATCTAGATCTACTAAGGTCAGCCGCGTGGTTGTAGTGTGATATTTAGTTGCAGTAAGAGCAATAAGTTATGCTGAAGGTGATTGTGGATATCACCGTCGCGCCAGTTGAATAAAAATCCGTAGAGTAATAATCATGGGAACGTAAAAAGGTGAAATGGCTGGAATTTGGGAGTTTACCCGTCCAGGAATGAGAATTTGTCATCGTTTTATGTGAATTGGTGACCTAGAACACGTGTTAACCATTGACGTTTCTGGACGTCATCATAGCGATACTTTTGTTTGATCAACTGATCTGTACAGTAGAACAGTGAATAGATTTCCTATAATTTAGAAATATGTACCTGTTAATTCCATATATGCGTTGTAAATGATTCATTAGGAATTTGTCACCATGTCATTGTAACGTTTTGCTAGACTACGCTATAAAACCTAAGCTTGTATTCCGAATTATCGTAGTGTAGGGAATTGCAATTATAATATTTTCTTTGATTGATTAAAATACATAGGTTAAGCTCTAATGTACGTTTGGTATATGAAGTTCAGTGTTAATCACGGAGCGAACAAAAGTTGTGTTTTTATTGAACCATCGAATGCTGAAAAGAAAAGTTCTATTTATCGGCGTTTCTGTTTAGTCGTAAGTTAAAATTTTCTGAAATAGAATTTAGAATGTAACTACCAATATCCAGAAATTAGAAAAATCGATGTGATAATATTAGTATTAACTTTTCTTTTAAAATTTTCTTCTTTCGGTAATACCTGGCCAGTGTGATGTTAGTAAATCAGGCTGTTTTTCCTTTTTATGGAATGTAATTTTATTTATATTGTAATTATTTAACGTTGATATAGGTTAGGTTTAGGTTGATTTTTAGTCAGATTTATTGATGAAACAGGTTAAGGCATGCAGATTTTATGAAAGGATATTCAGCTGTCCGTGTAATGAAGTCGTATTTGGGAGAAACCCTTTATTTTAAAATTTCTTTTATATGACCAAATTTAATGAGTTTTATTAATGTGTTGTAGAAAAATCTACAATCTAAGATTTGCAAAACCGAAAAAAGGACCTATCTTGGATAACCGTCTTCAGTGTAGGGAGAATATCAAAAGATTTACTAAGGCAAGACGGTTTGACGTCCTCTTAATTATAACAAGACGTAAAACCTTTCAAGGTAAATATTCATTGTAACATAGTTTTTGAAATTCAACTATTC